>OZ010788.1:434477998-435716748 GCA_963932465.1 Maratus speciosus
ATTTAGCCAAAATTGCCAAAATACTATTTCCATTAATTTTAACTTTTCAAATTATCGAAAAATTAATGTCTGCTCGTATAAGTAAGCAGTAAGATGTAATCAAGATAAGTAATTATTATAAAGTTATCAATTGTGGCTTTGATGTTTGGTATTATGGAATGAAACATCAGAAAAATTACGTCACTTTTCAGAAAACTATTTTTTTCATTGAAATGTAAACATAACGTCATTTTCACCGTCGCAAGATTTACACGCGCATACTTCTTATATTCATATTCACTATTAATAAGACATTTTAACGGGAAATAGGTTATTAATGAACATATTTCTAAACTTGACATCACATTTACCAGTTACAACTTTGTATATGAAAATTCGCAATCTTGACTTGAAGTTTTAATCTCTGTACCGTCTAGTAAAAAGTCCAGAAATATATGTCTTTAAGACACATTCGTAGTAAAATATTTAATTTCATTAAATGGAAAACTCATTTACTTTTAAATATAACGTCATTTTAACCCACTGAAGCATTTCAACTAGCTCTGAGATTAGCAGTTAAATGAAAAAATATTTTGTTAAACTTAATATTCAAAAAGGCTATACGCAATGTGATGATTTCAGTGTCAATTTGTTAACAGATGATACTTTCTGTTTTAAAATAAAGTGATTCATGCAGATTAAATATGTAAAATGTTTTTATTTTTGTAGACTTTTCTTGAAATATAATTTAAGAAAGTTCTTTCTCCTTTACTATTTATTTTAATTTAAAAAAAATTATTTGAATTTCAATGAAAAAAGAGATGAAAAATGATCAAACAATCACTCTTACTTACAACTAAAAAAACGGGTTTTTTTTCCGTTACCTGTGGAGTAAGCCGATATGATATATATATTTTTGTACTTTATTGTATGAGGAGTAAAACTGCACTTTATGACAATGCAACCACAAACTGAACGTACTCTACTAAAAGTATAAAACAATGTAACGTTGTAGAATGTAGTAGATATACATAATTATACATTAAAATAAAGTTTTTTTTTCTAGTTTCTTTTTCTTTCTTTCTTCCTTTTTTTTTTTTTTTTGCGGTATTTAATGAAAATGAAATCAATGTACCACTGACAAGCAAAATTGCGTCATTTAAAAAAAAGGGACCTTGTGTTCTTGAAATAACATTAGTTTTAAAGACGACAAATATTTATACAATCTACACAGTTTACAAAATATTTGTAATTATGAGACATATAAAGAGTGCAGTAAAGTCTATAACACACCACATGTTCTTTTGCAAATTAATGTTTAGTTAAATCAGCATGCTGGAACAAAATTAACTTATTTTTATAAAAAATAAAAAAGGCACTCTCCTTGTTGCACTGCTGCATGATTTATATTCTAAAGTTTTTACTGAAATAGGTTACTGCAGAAAATCAACCCCAGCTGGAAAAAGGGTAACTTTCTATTGTAGAGACACTTCAATATTTCACGAACTTTGTTTTCAGTTGTTGTTTGTTAAGGTAACCGATAAAAGAATAAAAAGTAGTGCGAACAGATTTTCGAAAGAAGTTGTACAAATAAAATAAATGATTAGAACTTACACATTTCTGTCTTTTAAACATTCTAAAATGATGAATGATAGACATTTCTTCGTTGATTTAAAAATCTCTCTTTTTTTATGAGTGAATACTTTCAGACCTATTTTAAATGAATAGATGCGAAATTATTCAATTATTAATTTTGCAATTTTGATTCTACATTTGATTTTTTATGGCACATCCTGCTCAGTCAGATATCAATAAAGTTGAATTATTAGCTCTAAAATTTTACGTACAACTAATAAAATTTTACAACAAAACGAAATATAGTTTATGCTGGAGATGGCCTACAATGTATTGAACTAAGTTTTTTTTTTTTTTTTAAAGAACTACGAATTCCATTTTCTGAAGAGTAGCATTAACAAGAATTAACTACGAGATGAAACCCGTCCAAATTTGACGAAAGATAATGTTTTAAATGAAACTGTTTGGCTGAATTTATAATAAACCTCAAAAACAATTACAATAAAAAATCAATCTTACGTTGGCTAGGTTCACTTTTTACAAAGTTACCAAAATATTATTTTCATTAACTTCAACTTTTCGAATTATCGAAAAATTAAATTTTGCTCGTATAAGTAAGCAGTAAGATGTAATCAAGATGAGTAATTATGATAAAGTTACCAATTGAGGCTTTAATGTTTGGTATTACGGAATGAAACATCAGCAAAATACGTCACTTTTCAGAAAATCATTTTTTTCTCATCGCAATGTAAACATTGCGTCATTTTCACCGTCTCAAAATTTACATGAGTATACTTCTTATATTCATATTTAATATTAATAACATATTAATAGATTAATATGAAATATTTTCAAACTTGACGTCACATTTACCAGGTACAAATTTGCTTATGAACATTCTCACTCTTGACTTGAGGTTCTAATTTTAGTACCGTCTAGTAAAAAGTCCAGAAATGTATGGCTTTTGGAGGCATTCGTAATAAAGTATTTAATTTTATCAAAGGAAAATATCATTTACGTTTAAATATGGCGTCATTTTAAGCCACTAAATCATTTCGGCTGGCTCTGAGATTAGCAGTTAAATAAAAAAATGCATATTTTTAAATGTAAAATTCAAAAACGCTATATACGATGTAATGTTTTCAATGTGAGTTTGTTAACAGATGTTATTTTCTGTATTAGGATAAATCGATTCATAAAGATGGAATATGTAAAGTTATGTTTTTATTTTTTTTTTTTAATTTTTCTTGAAATATAATTTTTAAAAGTTTCTTTCTTATTATATACGTACTTTAACTTAAAAAAAATATTTTTTAATTTTACGGAAAAAAATTACGTTGATAAAAGTCTAATAATCCTTATCATTTTCCCTTTTGTGTCATTTATCCACAAAAATTGAGTAAGTTAGTTGCCACTATTATAAAAATGCTAAGAAAATTTCAAAAAACAATAAATATCTCGCAGATTAATTTAAATTTCAAAACTGTAAGAGTTTTCGATACATTATTGGATCTATTCCAGTAACTACTGTAAATTTCATGGCATAATTTGCAGTATTCTAAGAAGAGTAACTTTGTAATACAGACGGTCAGATTTTCATACAATAGACTATCAGGCTTCAGCAATATCGCAGCTTTTTTTTTCCAAACAAACTTCGGAAATAAAAAATCTTGAATTAAACGAATCTCTTACCAAACGAAACTCTTCCCGATTTAACCTATGGTTTGGGGCTCCACTGTCTTCCGCAGTGCTCACCAGAGTGTGCTAGGTCTATTTTTGCAAATGAAACTCGAATTTGTCCCCCTTTATATTCTTAAGGGGACCCGGTAAGCTCTATCTCGGCCATGTTAAAATACACCAACTTTATGTACCTTTTTTCTCAGAAATGGTGAAAAATAGAGGTCTAAATTTTTTAGAGTAGTTTGAATAACATACTTTACGTATTTTAACAGACCATTTTCTTTCTAAGTCAATCTGAAAATTAATTATTAATTATTTATTTATTGAAAGACATTTTTAAATTAGCATTTTCGTTTTAAGATTTCACTGCCTAAAATAAATAATTCTCAACAAATCATCAAATCCCTGTGTTAAAGTATGCTGTATAACATAATATAAGTATATAGAAAAATATGAATTCTTAAGTTTAATAGATATTGAAAAAAAGGAACACAAACCTGAAAAATCGAAATTTGGAGAAAAATCAATGAAGGCTGTAAAGCAGTGTTGCCAGTGGACCGCTTTTTTAAAATTCTGATTTCTTGATTGGCACCACTTTTTTGATATAGTAAAATTCGCCTTATTTAATGACATATTAATTAAGGCGAAAACAATGGAAATTTTACCACTCCAGAGATGCCAATCAAGAAATCTGAATTTAAAAAAAGTAGCCCACTGATGTCAAGAGCTCTTAGAAAGAATGAAAAAATCCAACACTTTTATATATATATATATATATAAACATGTGTAATACATCGTTGAAAAAGTAAAAGTTTAAACTATTTAATGATATAAAAAAAGTAAAACTCGATTTTTTGGTTGAAATTCGCTTACCCGGTCCCCTTAAACGAAAATCCTTCCAAACGACCCTAATGATAAGGGTTAGATAAAATCGTAGATAAAGTAAACTTCATTTCAAGTATAGAATCTTAATATTTGAGTTACACAGCTAATCTGGCCTTAGATTCTTGACTGGGGATCGCTGGGAACACCCACTTATCTCAGAGATAAAACAAACTTCATTTCAAGTACAGTATCTTACCATTCGAGATGCATAGCTACCTGGCCTTATATTCTTGACTGGGGATAGCTGGAAACACCCACTTATCTCAGCTGAAATCTTCCATTCTAAAGTATCTAGACAAACACATGGTAAATCGTATTATCATACTCTGTAAATTAACTACCAAGAAAAGACCAATCTATCCGGATCCCTCGTAACATAAGAAGCTTGGAAATTCGACGAGAAAGCACCATTTATTCACGCATTAGAATTAGATACGCAAATTGGGCGTTCGTATTCAAGAGAAACGCCTGAGGGGAATTTGTAAGACGGGGTAATGAACATCCTCGTCACAACAACTTTCACATAGTGGTGTGATGGAGCATCCCCTTGTTGCATAAAAAATTTATTAATTATTGAACAATATACAAATCCGTGTATATTGTGTGCCTGTGTGTATATATTTGTGTATATAATTTTGTACATATTCTTTTAACTATTCTACATCCGAATATTATTACTGAAGCGCTAGAAATATAAAGTCTATATTCATATCAAATAAAGAACATCAATTATAATATAAGAAGAATACCAGAATATCAATTATCTATCATCTGAAAAGATTATCAGATAAAGAATAGTATTTTACAAACTATAAGGATGATAAAGTTCTAATCATAGAAATTGACGTATTTGATTGAAATTTCGATACATATTTTATGCAGAGAAATCTATTTGATAATAGTGAAATATTTGAAGGAAACTTTCAAAAATTTCTTCAAAATTCAATCATATTCAAGCTATAATCTTGATCAAAGCTTTCATTTAATATCGAAATAAACTAAGTTTTATATTGATTTTTGGCATAAACTTTAAAATATTGGAAAAAGCCTAGTTTAATATATTTTGTAACATATATATCATAAGATGTTTTCTAAAAGCATTAACACTTTTCTTAATAAATAATGTAGAAATTTATTGGTGAAGTTTATCTTTCCAGCAAAGTGCTTTTCCCTTATTTACAGACTGCCGAACGCAAATACTCACAGAAATTCAACACCTACAAGTTTATTAATTAAAATAAGAAAATTACATAGGATATTAAAAAGTTATAAATATTTAAATGAAAAGGATTCGGAAAAAATAATGTAGTTAAGGCGCTTAATCCTACGCAATCATAGAAAAAATATACAAGAATTCCATTTTAGATAATGAAACGGTTTTTTTTTAATTCTGATGTTAAGCATGTGCTCAAAAAATACTATTCCTCCAAATCTTCCTGACATACTTACAGATTTATTTTCAAACGTTTGTCAATGGCTCTAAGATATGTGACTATTAAAGTGATTTAGAACAGACTAATTAAGAGTCGATTAAAACCTATTTTTACTGTTTTTAAATTTTTAATTTACGCCTTTTAGCAATTAAAATTAGTATAATATTATAAAGTTATACATAAAAAGTTATACATGCTGTTCTAAATCACTTTAATAGTCATACCTGTAAGAGGCATTGATTTACGTTTAAGAATGAATCCGTAAATATGTCAAAAAGGTTTGCGAAGAATGGTATTTTTTGAGCTCAAGCTTAACATCAGAATTTGAAAAACATGTTATCTAAAATCGAATATATATATTTATATATTTCTTTCTGGATTTAACATATTTTACTATGATTGCATAGGATTAAGTGCTTTAATTACATTATTTTTCCCAAAACTCCAAAATTAAAGTATCATTTGCACTACAATTGGCTCAATTAGTTTTGAGAATTACACAAGTGTATATGAAATACCATTTATTAGAGCAAACGAATTAAAGAATTACAATACTAGTATGACTATCAGGAAAATATTAGAAAAAAGGAGCACGTAGTGGATATTAATTATAATTTTTAAAAAACCTCAGCCTTAGCAAGATAATATCAGAAAGAAACCATTCAAATAAATTTCAATGAATGTAAGATAATTTTTCCATACAGTCTATATTATCCATAGAAACCATAGGGATTGTAACACGCAAAAATTCAATATATAATGATGCAGCATCACTTAACTTAACAAAACTATGGCTCGAGTTACTCAATGGTAACGAAAATAAAAATAAACATCTAGGTAAAATAAAAATAACGTGAAAATTTGAATGATGACGTTTCATAGACCGTGCAATTTAAGAATATTTTTATTTATTCGCTTTGAAAATGATTCGAGTAGAGTCGAATGTAAACAGTTGAATAACCCTATTTTTACTGTTTTTAAAGTTTTAATTTACGCTTTTTAGAAATTAAATAAGGACAGAATTTTTAAATTTTATTTTTGAATAAATGGATTGCATATTCAGTTATGAGCGATTATTGTCTTATAAAAACCGTTACAGGGCTGTCACATTCGAAAAAACGGCCCATAATCCCAACATTGGCAGCATTTTCTGAAAGAACCTCAAACTTTATCGAAAAATAGGAAAAATTTTATAGTTTTGAACAAGAACATCTGCGTATATCATGGGTTTACAAATGAAAATGAATTTAGGAATGTGCCATAAAGTAGCTAGTTAAGATTCCAGAACCGATTTAAATACTCAAATTAGATTAAGAAGAAGAATTATTGGGATTTAGTTTTATATATATTGCTTTCAAAATTAGTATTTGTTGAAGTACAAATGAATAATTAAGTACTGAAAAGTTATAAATTTTAAATGAAAAGGTTTTGGGAAAAATAAAGTATTAAGTTTTAAAAATATTTATAAATATAATTTAAAACGATCAAAATGAATTATTGGAATACTGTTTCATTTATATGTTTTTAAAATTATTACTTCTTGAAGTAGAAATAAATAAATAGATATTTTAAATCTATAAATTTTAAATCAAAAGATTTTGCGAAAAGTAATGTATTAAGTTTTGAAATATTTATAATTACAATCTGAAAACGATCAAAAGGAAAATTAGTTTCACTGTCTCAAAAAAGTGACAAATACAAAAATGTTTGCCATAATTAACGTAAATCAAATATGATAACAACTAAAGTTACAGAAAAATACTCAACTACCAAATATTTTTTTTATACATACATACTAAAAGATCTTTTAAGTAGCAACTTAATGTTATATCAACCCACCAAAAAATTGATAAAATATTAAAGTGCACGTGTATAAAAAGGATATGTTTGCTTTTGTCTTTTTTTTTTACAATGCCTATCAAATCAGTTTTTAAATTAAAGATTTTTACAATTATCAAGAAAAAAAATTCCATTGAAATCAAATAAAATATAATCAGCAGTCTTTGTTCATTTATTGTTTGAAATAGAAGAATGTTATAAAGAAATCTTGAAACATGAATCTGAAGAGATATTTAAATAAGAGCTTTTTAAATATCATAACGTCTTGTCTTTTAAAGGTTAAACCTTATCTTGAACAAATAAATCACACTCTTTGTTGAATCAGCAGAATATGCACTTGAAATAATTTTGTTGATAAGTTAACAGTCTAATAAATTTCCAATAATTTCTTATTCTTTTTTGGTAAATTAAAATATTTAAATTAAAATTTGTCTTTATACATATAAGTTAAACGGTAGAAAATTTTCTTCACTAAATTAGTGCTTTACATTTACAAATAGATTATTTTGATTTGCCCATCGACATCAACAGTAGTATATTGGAGTATTATTAGAAGCTCTTTTACTGCAAAGATTTTTTATTCGAGAAAAATGAAAAATAAACTTTAACTAGTAATGATAAAAAACTAAATCTGTGGCTGTACGATCCATGAATGATCAAAACCTACAGTGCCCAACCCTGTTTACTTGACCATGTGACCAGTGGTGCTGCGCAGTATGTGTCCCGGTCAGTTGATCAGCCTAACTCAGAGCACTCAGTGTCCAGTTCCCAAGCTAGCGTGGTATTCATTTTATTGACCCCGAACGACGAATTATTGAGTGCACCTTGCTCAGTCGGGCAGTATGGCAGTCAGACGAGCTGACCACTTCGCCAGTGGACTTATCTAGTAATGCTAGGCAGACCAAAAACTTCTCTCCTGCTATTAACCATAGGCTAAAACCGAATATTTTTTTTTTACAAAAGAGATAGGTAGATGAGGATATATTATCCTTAACACCTTTTAAAAAAAGCAAAAAAAAAAGCTTTCTTTTTTCTAAGATGTTTTAATTGTATCAATCTAATAAAGGCAAAACACTTCGTAACAACACCTTAAAATTAAGACATGCGTAAGATCTTTCGGAAGAACTTTGCATTTATTTATCAAGGCCAAAGAAGACTTGTTTCACAATAAAACCTGAAAGAAAAGTCATTCCTCAAGTATAGATTATTAAACACTTTCCAACACTTCCAGAATACTTTATCGAAACTTCGCCGTTTAGTAAGGTAAAGAAGATATTTAACTAAACGTTTTAGAAAACGTATCACACATTTGAAAATCAGATTTAAACAATTGCGCCCATAGCCGAGAATGTATGCTAATTCTTTTATGCAGCTCTGTATATGATACATATATTTGTACAGATTCTAGATACTATGCTAAAATTTAGTTTTGTAAGAAAATGCATAAAACAGTTGAACATTCATCCGCAGCAATTTCTACCAATAGACGAAAACATACTTGAATTATTCTGTACAGTTCAGTATATTACATATAGATTTTTATACATGTCACATACTAAGCTGAAATCTGGTTCAGGCAAAAACATGCTTAAAATTACTGAAATCACACTTCCAGAATTACTTTTCATAAGGCCATGCATCCAGTTCTTTGCCTAGCCCTATATATGATTTTATTTATATGCTACAAACCTCTCTTCGTATACTAAATGTTGTTTAGCTTGAAAATGGATAACTCAAATAAAAAAAAATATCTATAAGCGATTCATGCTCATTCGCAGTAATGGTTACGAATTTTAAATGGTCTATAAAATTTATGAACACCATGTACTATATAAAAATTTATTTAAACTTAAAAACGCACTTTCAGCAATCATCCCTAATAGACAACACGTCGGATACTGTATTGTATCAAAAATCTTTTATGTGTCCTTGTAAATGAAAGATAAACGCAATGCAAATCATTTTCTAATGCAAGCCTATTGCAATAAATCTCAGTAATGTATATCTATTTCGTCATGTTTGAAATAGTGCAAGATAATTTAAATACGCTGCGAGCCGTTTTACCGCGTACACAATTATATAACCCAACTCTTTTGTGTGACCTTGTAAATGATTGATAAATGCTTTGCAATTTCAGTCGAATCTGTTAAAATTTCCGGAGTCGGAGTCGGAGTCGTCCATTTTACAAGCAGATCTGCGTTGTCGGAGTCGGCCCATTTTTGAGCAAAAGAGTCGGAGTCGGAGTCGGACCTGTTAAAATTTCCGGAGTCGGAGTCGCCTATTAATTCTATTATTTTTAAAATATTGTAGCACTATTAAAATGCACCACAAATGATTTTTCTCCATAGACCATAATGTAACGGAATACTTTTGAGTTCCCCTGTAAATGAACCATGAATGGTACATACTTCATTTTGAATACCAAACATGCCATGATGATTTTCAATATCGTATATCAATTACATGCAATCCGACTGTATTTACGCGAGTTAGATCACGGACAGACAGATAGATGGACAGGCAAACCCAGTTCATAAACACTTTTCAACTTTGTTGGAAATTGTTAAAAAGTTTATGCTAAGAAAATAAAACATATTCACGTGGTAAGAAAATATAACAACCAACGAAAATCTACAATAATCTGTTCTGAGTTACCCACGATTCCGAAAAGCTTTCTTTATCTTTAAACTCCTCAGAAACCAATAGATTTTTGATATTTAAAGAAGCGTTTATAAAAACAAAGTTTCTTTTTGCTGCCGTTGATTTTCAGAAAAGTTTTCGGGTAGTTTGTATGGTATATTAATTAGTTTTCACAAACCGGAATACCGGTTTTCAGGATGCTGTCAACTGTCAAGAAATTATTTTCATATTCATTCAACAAGCATGCGACAGACAAATCTGACAAACTAACAGCATTAACATTAAAATAATATTATTTTGTTATTTTTGCATTTATAAATCCAATTACGTAGTTGAAAATGTTTAAATGAGAATTGACATCATCCTAAAAACCGCTATTCCGGCTCAAGAAAACGAATTAATACCCATAAAAACTACTCTGAAAGGTTGGATGGCGGCATGGATGGCAGCAAACAAAAATTTGTTTTATAAATGATTCTTCACATCTCGAAAAAATGTTGGTTTCTGAAGCTTCTAATGCTAAAAAACGCTTTTCGTAATCAAGATAATCTTGGAAAATGTTATTGTATATTTTCGCTCGTGGTTATATTATATTTTCGTAGATTAAGAAATATACGTCTTTTCACAGTGTACCACTTTGAAAGAAGGAGAAAAACTCAAATAAGACTGTCTGCTCAAAGAATCTAAGCCAACCACAAGTCGAACTGAAACCAAAACAATCAGAGTCAACCTAACCCGAAGCGAAGATTTGTTCTAACATGAACTGACCCGATCCGACCCGATGCCCCATGGGTAGGGTTAGGTTCGGTAAAATTGGCTTACGCAACCTAATGCAAAACTCTTATTCATATTCTTCAATGCAATTATTGGAAAATATTCATATAGAAACCATGTATTATCAAAATTAGTGTCCTGCACGGGTAGCGTTATATCGAGAAGAATTCAAAAATTCAATTTTAAATAAACCTGAAACCCAAAATGAAAGAAAATTAATCCATATTTAAATTCAATTTTGAAAATATACCGTGTAATCTAATTTTTAATATTAATTTTATCTTTTATGTAGAAAAATAAACATATGCATGAGGACGTGAGTTTCAAAACTCGCCTTATGCACAAAATCAAATTTTGGGAATTCGCAAAAAACCTCTGACTGCGTCCATTGGTTTTCATTGTAAACTAAGATTTTACAATGCCAGAAATACACGATAAAACTAGTTTTTTTCTGATTGTAATGTTTTTTCAATGCAGGTTCATCAATAGAATAGATTGATAGAGAAAACTCGGTTTTTTAAATTTTGGATAACGCGAGATTTGAAATTCACAAACTCACATACTCATATATATATAAATATATATATATAAATATATATATATATATATATATATATATATATATATATATATGTGTGTGTGTGTGTGTGTGTGTGTGTGTGTGTGTGTTGGTGTGCACTCTCCTACCCTCCCTTTTGAGTACCTAAAGTGGTTTAAACACCAACGTAAGGGGTAACCAATTTCAATTCGAGTAACTTTTGCCGGGTACTCGGATTGTTTAAGCATACCATGACGTTCCTGAGGCATTTTTCTATGCATTGCACCACTTTTTTCGAAGTTACTCAGAAAAGCGTTATTCCACAGTCATTTATACACACCGTGTGTTATGTAAAATCTAAAATCTGTATAACGCAAATGTGGCGGTGTGTAAAAATGCAGCCTCAAGCCCAGGGAGTTTCCTAACGATTACTCGGTAAAACGGTAATAGTCCAATAATGGCAACCCTTGTGTGTTTGGTTTCTTCGGTAATACAGGTTTGCTATATAAGATTTTCCTCTCTATTTAGCGGTTACTCGCTAAAGCGACAATATTCCAATGCTGGTAACCCATGTGTGTTTTGTTCCGCCTGTTATTCAGGTTTGCTATGTAAGTTTTTCCTCGCTATTTAACTACTTTTTTGGTAGAACAATATCTGTCTGTGTAGTTTTTTAAATATGATAAAAATTTAAATATTAAATTCACGATTTTAGTTAACATAGCTTTACAGTGTAAGCTTCTCGCGGAATAAAGTTCTGACATAAATTGAAAAATTCAGTGAATGCAAGGAAAAAAAAAATGTGTTTAGCCCTATTATTAATTGAGCAAATTGTTAGTTTCAAACATCACTTTTCTTTCCAGTAGAGGTCTATACGGGCCGGGATATCCTGGCGCGAGCCCAGCCAGACCAGAAAGAGAAATAATTGGGCCCGGCCAGGACAAAAAAAAAAAAAAAAAAAAAAAAAAAAAAAAAAAAAAAAAAAGCAAAAATCAAAGAAATCAAACCAGACTGAATTTTGATTTAAAAAAAATCCGATTTTTCTTAACATACAATCAAGATTCTTTTCTAGTATAGTGAATATATGTTTATGGAAAAATTTAATAGTATACATTTTAGACTATTATACGTTCGGAAGCTCGAGCATACAGAATAGAAAAATTAATTATCTCTTAGACTCATTAGTCTCCAAATTCGAATAAAGATTCATTAAAAACATTAATATGTTCAAATTGAAAGAAAAAATTGTTAAAAGCATGCTATATTTTGAAGCTAAAAAAAATGGTAAAAAAAAAAGGAGATTTAAAAAAATATTTTTCTCTAACTTATTAAGGTATATTTCCGAATTTCCGTTATCAAAAGTTGATTATTACTACTATTATTTTTAGAAAACAAATTGCTTGTCCGATGAGGCTACTTTAGTCACGCGATATGACCCACTCGCTATGGTTAATCCAAAGGAGAAATGTTTTAAGATATTTCGTTAGTATTTAAATACTTTTACATGATATGATTTTCTTTAATTGGATAGCTGAGGTCGATCTCTACAAAGGCCGTTTCTTACGTTTTCTATTTCGTTTTCAAGCTTTTTATGGGGATGCTTTCACTTTCGAAGCCGGTTCCGAAAATGAAGTTGTTCTACTTAAAAATTACTGCAAACAAAATCGAAAAAGTGCAGAAAAGCCTTTGTAGAGATCGAACATTTAGCTATCCAATGCAAAAAAAAAACCCATTTAAAAATACTGAAATGCAAACGAGATACCTTACGATGTTTCTCCAATTGGATTATTATTAAAGAACGGGTGTTTCACATGACTGAAGTAGCCTCTTAATTTTATTACCGGCCATCCTCGCAGACGTAGTATGAAGAAGAAAATGTAAGCCTGATCCTGGCCTGACTCGATCCTACAGAAAAAATTAAACCCAGTTTCAGACATGATGTAACTGTCCGATATCGATCTCTACGCTGAACATGTTTTCTGTACACATAAATATACAGAAATATTTATTAATAATACGTGTAATTAATTATATGTGTGGTTCAAATTGGCTGTCTGCTCATCTATCCAAAACTTTTTATTTTAATATAAAATAAGATGTAATTAATTCATCTACGACATAGAATAATATTCCAATTATACGAATTTCATCTAATTAAAAAACGTTTTTGGTTACATGCTTCGATTTATCTTTTATAATGATTTTTGTAAATGATCATCTGTTATAATAGAACTTTCTCAAAGTGTACTCGAAACACTTTTACGATTTCAAACAAAAAAATTTCTATTACTATTAAGTCTGCAGCTTCCTAATGAGCACGGGAAAAGCGTCATATATGCATTGCTTGCTTTATAATTTGCACTCACCTTTTGAGTCAGAAATGACTGTTAATTATAAACAGTGAAGTTCATAGTAATAAATAAATAAAGAATGTCTCATTTGAGTCGATACAGATCAAAGTGTAATGTCGCAAACTTCCGAAGAAAAAAATTATATTTTCGGAATACAGATTGTTTTGGTAGAGTGTCGGTCCAGCCGCATTTTTGGCAACATTTTTGCTGAAAAAGAATTTTGGGCAAAGCTTAAATTTTCGGCAGAAACCGAAACCGAAATTGCAATCTAGCATCGAATTGTGCAGCACATTTATACTTATCCTCACACCGATCACGTCCATTTATAATTGTTAGTACTTTATCGGCTTAGTTTGATACTCTTAACTTTCTATATCTGGTTAGTCGGCCCATTTAATCATTTTATAGGTCCGATATGAACGGGCCAGGCCCATAATTTTTAATTCGGCCCTGCCCGTTAAAAATTGTCTTTAATCTGCCGTTCCAGCATAGGCCCGTGCAGATGTCTACTTCACAGTCAGAAAAATAGGTTACCTTTTTTTTTAAACAAAATTGTTAAAAAATATTGAAATCATAGATTAAAAAATGCCCACGGGCTATAATGTATTTCCTATGTTCAAGGAGATCAAAAAATTTTAAGGTCTCGCCTAACAAAGAAAAAGACTTTTATTGAAATCAAATAATTTTAAAATAATATAATTCGGTGGTCATATATAATAATATAAATGATGGTTTGAAAATATAGCTCCATTAACTGTAGTATTATTTAGATTTTCAAATGGCCATTATTTTCGAATCTAAATACCCAAATTTCGTTCTAGTTTTTTTTTTTTTTTTTTTTTTTTTTTTTTTTTTTTTTTTTTTTTGGGGGGGGGGGGGTATTGGTGTGACGACACAAGAATGTAAAGTATGATGATGCTAAGGCATCGTTCATTTAAGATACACAAGTGAGATTCGAACCCAAACCATTCAATGAATACCAATGAAATTATTTTAGTGTATCTGACACCAAAGTAAACAACTGCAAATGATATTAATTTAATCTATGAAATCCATCACATATTTGTAATGAACTAAACGTATACCCTCAGTGACCTTAATGCTTGTTATTCAGATTTTCAAAAGGTCGTTATTTTGAAACGATTTAACCAATTTTCTTAATTAACGAACGCACCCAATATAATTTTATATTGGGTGCGTCCGTTGAAATATTTATATAATACTATATATTTAAAAAGGAAAATTTATATATATATATATATATTCTTATTTTTCGACTAAGCTAAAAAGACTTGTAAATTGTAGCAAATCCATAGCCGGGCTTAGACTATGTAGTGCCCAGGGCAAATATCATTTTGAAGATCCAATATTCTGTCTATCCATAGAAAATGTTCGTGAATAGTATGCTTAAGTGACTAGATTAAACATCATTTTTCTTTTTTAGTATATACATATAAATTTTATTCCAGGAAATACTCACATCTGTATACAGGGTATCATCACAAGACGCCACAAGTTTAAGAAAAATATTAGTACGAAAATAAGTAGATAACTGTAGAAAAAATGATGGATTGTTTTATGATATAAATGTTTGCGAACTTTCCCTTTCCTTATCTGTGTAAGTCATAAGATGGGTTAAAGACAACCAACCCTCCTCCATTGGTTATCATAAATTGTTTTAACATGCCCCTTTAAAGAGGAAAATCCCAATAAATAATTTCACTTGAAAATTATTGACTACTATATTCTTATAACACAATTTTAATCATTAGTTTTCTGATGACGTAGCTCATTCTTTTTTTGTGTGTGTGGGGAATGGGTAGGGGCTACAGGAACCAAGGGGTCGGGGAAAGAGAGTAAACTCCCTTCCTAAATCTTTTAAAGTGTTTTTTGTGAAAAAGAATATTGATAACTTTTGGCAAATTTTAACCATTTAGCATCCTCTTAATGAAAATCCTGATTTCTGCCATGGTGCACTCCTCAAATGGGGAGCCCCGGATAGCTGTTCAGCATGCCCGGTCACTAGTCAGGCCTATAACGATAATGCTTAAGAACTCCCTTCTAAAGCCATGCATGATCAACAGAATTTAGAAAAACCACGTTATGAACAGTAATTTAGCTAATATAATATAATAATAAAAAACTATATATATAGACTTATAAATACATAAATATTCTATATAGAGACACATTAATAAAATTATTATTTTTGATATGCTTTTTTCCTTGCCTGATTCCGTTATACCGATTACATAATTTATGAGATTTTTTTTTTAATGTCTTTGGCTGCTTACCAATCTCAGTTTTCTGTAACTTTCCCCAATTTTCTCGATAGGACGAAATTTTGGTATTTTAATTTAGCAGAAAACAATGTCCTCTGTTTTAAAAATAGTCATTCTTTCAAACATGTCATACATTTTATGTAGATGATTATTAAATCAATCAGAGTTCAATTCCTTCTTTTAAAAATCACCTTTTTTTAAGTATTCACCGCCTATCTTAAAAATTAGACCAGGCTCTGACTGTTAAAAAATACCGCTGTGATTTACGTTTCGTAGATAACTGGAATTTCATGGTGAATTAATATAAATGTATATAATATTTACTTTTTGGCGTTTTTAGATATATGGCTAAGGAAATGGAAAAAAAAAGGATTATTTAAACTTATGTAGACAATTAAACAGGAGTCGCACATTGTTTTTAAATGATATAATTTTTTTCATTAATTTCGAAAGAGAACATTCCATTTCTATGTACATACAAAACGCAAAGATGAATGAGGTATCATTCGAAGGGTTTAAACAGATTTTTCATATCGTAATTCACAAATCGCTTCGTATCAGCCCGTTTAATTAAAAATTAATGAAAGAAATTATCACAAATAATCCTTTTCGAATCATATAACTTTTTTTGTATTACTCTAATCACACAAACATGATTCCAGGTATTTTTAATATTTTATTGTTGTTTTTATCATCTTTCATTTTCATTACAGGTTTAAATATTTTGATATATAGTTAATGATTTAAATAATTACAGTTAAATTAATTTAAATTAATAGTATATTATTAAATGTTACGAGTAGGCTAGTCATAATTTGCGCAGTGCTGCACAGTGAAGTTTTCCTAATTCAGTTTAGAAATCTGTAAAGGTTCATCAAATTTAAAGTGGTTATTCAGTACGTTGGTACTATAACAACTTTAGTTACTCAAAATGAAGGGTAGGACAGTTCAGAGTGTTTCTTAGTGGTTACTCATTAAAGCGGCTAAATTCCAATCAAGGCAATTTCTGTGTGCATTGGTTTCTTCGGTATACAGTTACTGTAATATTGATTCTTTTTCTCCATTTAAGTACATTTTCAATAGAAGAAAAACTATATATTTGTAATTCGTTGTGAAAACTGCCGAATGTGCATTTCATACCTTTGTTAAATTTATTTTTCTTGTAAGTAAAACTTTAAATACTATACACGTATTTAAAAATTAACTTAATTTTTTTATATCTGAGAAAAATTAATAAAGATTGTATAATAACAATATGAAAACTTAATGCTGTAGTTAGTTACTTTATAGTTACTTTATTGTAGTTAGCAAATCTCTAAAAATATGAAAATTTCTCGGCTATCTAAAAATCCCGTAATCAGAACTTTTGTTACCCCTCTTCCCTGAAAAAAAAAAAAAAAAAAAAAAAAAAACTGGTTACCACATCAAATTACAGAAAACTTTATTTCTAAAACAAAAATCCAGGTACGATAAATGTGAAAATTTTTAATTATTAAAGGTATTTTGCAATCTTAATTTATCATTATTATTTTTCTTTTAAAGTTTGTTTCAAGTGCGAAATATTCGAATAAAATCTGTAAAAATATATTAGTTAAAACAGGGATAAGAATTTAATAATACACAGTCACTATATAGTATTTCGAATGCTAAGATTATTTCTTTATGCGCATACAAACCGAACAACGATGGATCAGGTATCACTCGAAAAGTTTATGCACATTTTTCATATACATTCACATATCGTTTCATATCTACCTCTTTAATTAAAAGAATTTAATGAAAGAAAGTATCACAAATAGTTCTTTTTGAACCACATAATTTTTTCTGTCTGTGTGTGTGTTACTCCAATCACGCAAACGTGATTCCGGGTAAATTATATTTTTTTTATTGCTCTTTTTAACCGTTTTTCAGTGTCATTATAAATTTAAATATTTTTATATGTAATAAATTGTTTAACTAGATAAAAATAAATTAATTTAAATTAATGTTATGTTATTATTAAATGTTATGACTGTCCTAGTCATAATTTGAACAGCGCTGCACCGTGAAGATTTCCTAACAATTTAGTAACTTGTAAAAGTTCAAATTTAAATTGGTTATTCAGTACGTTGGTACTTTAACAACATTAGTTACTCAAAATGAAGGGTAGGACAGTTCAGATAATTTGCTAACGGTTACTCATTAAAGCGGCTAAATTCCAATTAAGGCCATTTCTGTATGTATTGGTTTCTTCGGTATATATTATTGTAATATTGATCATTTTTCACCATTTAAGTACATTTTCAATAGAAGAAAATTTATATATTTGTAACTCATTGTGAAAACTTCCGGATATTCTTTTCATGCCTTTGTTAAGCTTATTTGTTTAAGCAAAATTTTACGTACTATGTTTAAAAAGTAGCTTACATTTTTTGATGTATGCAAAAAATTAAATAAATATAGATTGTATAAGAAAAACATGAAATCTTAATGCTGTAGTTAGTTACTTTATTGTAATTAGTAAATCTTAATTAAGTTAATTAATCAAAGACGGAATAAAGAATGATTTAAAAAAATTAATATGCATTAAGAACATGATGAAACTAAAAATATGAAAGTTTCTCTGCTATCTAAAAATCACTTTAGCAGAACCTTCGTCAGTCCCATCCCCTGGGGGAAAAAAAACTTGTTACCACAGGAAATTACAGAAAACTTTGTTTACCTCAAAAATTCCAGGTAGGATAAAAAAGAAAAATTTGAATTATTAAAGGTATTTTGCAACCTTAATTTATCATTATTTTTTTTCTTTTAAAATTGTTTCAGCTACGGAATATTCGAACAGAATCTGTAAACTTCTATTTAGTTAACACAAAGCTTAGAATTTAATAATACATAGTCATAGTATTTCGAAAGCGAACATTCCTTTTTTTATGCGCAAACAAAACACAGAACGATGACTGAAGTATCATTCGAAGGGTTTAAACAGATTTTTCGTATCGCACATTCACAAATCGTTCATAATCAGCCTGCTTGATTAAAAGTTAATGAAAAAACGTAACACAAATAATCTTTTTGAATCATATGTTTTTGTATTACTCTAATCACATAAACGTGATTCTGGGTAAATAATTTTTTTTTATTGTTCTTTTTAAATGTTTTTCTTTGTCATTATAAGTTTAAATATTTTGATATGTAGTAAATGATTTAACTAGTCGCAGCTAAATTAATTTAAATTAATATTATATTATTATTAAATGCTACGACTGCACTTGTCATAATTTGCACAGCGCTGCACCGTGAAGATTTCCTAACACAATGTAGTAACGTGTAAAATTTATCAAATTTAAATTTGTTATTAAGTACGTTGGTACTTTAACAACTTTATTTACTCAAAATGAAGGGTAGGATAGTTCAGAGTTTCCTGTTGGTTACTCATTAAATCAGTTAAGTTCCAATCAAGGAAAATTCTGTGTGTATTGGTTTCTTCGGTTTGCAGTATTGTAATATTGATTATTTTTAACCATTTAAGTAATTTTTCAATAGAAGA
The DNA here is from genome assembly GCA_963932465.1 of Maratus speciosus. Taxonomy (NCBI): domain Eukaryota; kingdom Metazoa; phylum Arthropoda; class Arachnida; order Araneae; family Salticidae; genus Maratus; species Maratus speciosus. Next base: position 434,497,498 of record OZ010788.1, read on the forward strand.
AAATCTATATATTTGTAAGTCGTTGTGAAAACTGCCGGGTATGCATTTCATACCTTTTGTTAAAAATTTTTTAAGTAAAACTTTACATGCTATACACGTATTTAAAAATTAACTTAAATATTTTTTATGTAAGCAAATATATATATATATATTTAGGTTGTGTAATAGTAGTATGAAATCTTAATGCTGTAGTTAGATTAGTTACTTTATTGTAGTTAGTAAATCTTAATTAAGTTGATAAAACACAGGCTTAATAAAGGAAGATTTTAGAAATAAAAATTTAATATGTATACGAAGAAGAAACTAAATGTATGAAAATTTCTCCTCTTATCTAAAAATCCCTTAATCAGCACCTTCGTTAGCCCCCTTTCTTGAAAGAAAATAAATAAATAAATAAAACTTGTTACCACAGGAAATTGCACAAAACTTTATGTCTCCCGAAAAAATCCAGGTACGATAAATGTGAAAATTTTAATTTATTAAAGGTATTTTGCAACCTTAATTTGTCATTTTCATTTTTATTTTTAAAAAAATTTCAGCTGTGAAATATTCGAACAGAATTTCTAAACTTATATTAGTTAACGCAAAGCATGGAGTTTAATAATACACAGTCACTACATAGTATTTCTAATGCAGACATTCTATTTTTATGCACACACAAAACACACAGTATGAATGAGGTATCATTCGAAGGGTTTAAATACCCTTTTCATATCGCACGTTCACGTATAGTTTCATATCAACTTCTTTGATTAAAAGTTAATGAAAGAAATTATCACGAATAATCCTTTTTTAACCATTTTTTTTTTTTTTTTTTTCTGTGTGACTCCAATCACGCAAACGTGATTCCGGGTTAATTTCATTTTCTATTGTTCTATTTAAACGATTTTCATTGTCATTATAAGTTTAAATATTTTTAGATATATGAAAAAACGTAACACAAATAATCGTTTTGAATCATATATTTTGGTATTACTCTAATCACATAAACGTGATTCTGGGTAAATAAATTTTTTTATTGTTCCTTTTAAATGTTTTTCTTTGTCATTATAAGTTTAAATATTTTGATATGTAGTAAATGATTTAACTAGTCGCAGCTAAATTAATTTAAATTAATACTATATTATTATTAAATGTTACGACTGCCCTTGTCATAATTTGCACAGCGCTGCACCGTGAAGATTTCCTAACACAATGTAGTAACGTGTAAAATTTATCAAATTTAAATTTGTTATTAAGTATGTTGGTACTTTAACAACTTTAGTTACTCAAAATGAAGGGTGGGACCGTTCAGAGTGTTTCTTAGTGGTTACTCATTAAAGCGGCTAAGTTCCAATCAAGGCAAATTCTGTGTGTATTGGTTTCTTCGGTTTGCAGTATTGTAATATTGATTCTTTTTTACCATTTAAGTATTTTTCCAATAGAAGAAAATCTATATATTTGTAAGTCGTTGCGAAAACTGCCGGATATGCATTTCATACCTTTTGTTAAACTTTTTTTTTAAAGTAAAACTTTACATGCTATACACGTATTTGAAAATTAACTTAGAATTTTTTATTTATAAAAAAAAAAAATGTATATATATTTAGGTTGTGTAATAGCAGTATGAAGTCTTAATGCTGTAGTTAGATTAGTTACTTTATTGTAGTTAGTAAATCTTAATTAAGTTGATAAAACAAAGGCTTATTAAAGGAAGATTTTAGAACTAAAAATTTAATATGTATACTAAGAAGAAACTAAATGTATGAAAATTTATCCTGCTATCTAAAAATCACTTAATCAACACCTTCGTTAGCCCCCTTCCTTGAAAGAAAATAAATAAATAAATAAAACTTGTTACCACAGGAAATTACACAAAACTTTATGTCTCCCGAAAAAATCAGGGTAGGATAAATGTGAAAATTTTAATTTATTAAAGGTATTTTGCAGCCTTAATTTGTCATTTTTATTTTTATTATTTTTTTTAATTTTCAGCTGTGAAATATTCGAACAGAATTTGTAAACTTATGTTAGTTAACACAATGATTAGAGTTTAATAATACACAGTCACTACACAGTATTTCCAATGCAGACATTTTATTGTTATGCAAACACAAAGCACACAGTATTGATGAATGAGTTATCATTTGAAGGGTTTAAATACACTTTTCATATCGCGCGTTCACATATAGTTTCATATCAACCTCTTTTATTAAAAATTAATGAAAAAAGTTATCACAAATAATCATTTTTTAACCATATATATTTTTTGTGTGCGACTCCAATCACGCAAACGTGATTCCGGGTAAATTTCATTTTTTATTGTTCTATTTAAACAATTTTCATTATCATTATAAGTTTAAATATTTTTAGATATAGTAAATTGTTTAACAAGACAAAAATAAATTATTTAAATTAATGTTATGTTATTATGAAATGTTATTATGGAATGTTATAACTGTCCTAGCCATAATTTCAACAGAGCTGCACAGTGAAGATTTCCTAATACAATTTAGTAACTTGTAAAAGTTCGTCAAATTAAAATTGGTTATTCAGTACGTTGGTACTTTAACAACTTTAGTTACTCAAAATGAAGTGTAGGACAGTTCAGAGTGTTTCTTACTGGTTACTCATTAAAGCGGCTAAATTCCAATCAAGGCAATTTCTGTGTGTATTGGTTTCTTCGGTATACAGTTTTTCAGTATCGATTTTTTTCCCCATTTAAGTACATTTTCCATAGTATTTAAAGATTAATTTGAATTATTGTAAGTGTGCAAAAAATTAAATAACTAAATATGGACTACATAATAACTGTATGAAATCTTAATGTCGTAGTTAATTTCTTTATTGTAGTTAGTATATCTTAATTATATTAATAAAGCAAATGTTGAATAAACAATGATTTTAGAAATAAAAAATTCTTATTTATTAAAAAGATAATGAAACTAAAAATACTGAAAAATTCTCGGCTATCTAAAAACCATTTAATCAGAACCTTTGTCTGCCCCCTTTCTCGAAAAAAAAAAATAAATAAAAACTGGTTACTACAGGAATCTACAGAAAACATTAAGACTAAGATAAAAATCCAGGTAGAATAATGTGAAAATTTTAAATTATTAAAGGTATTTTGCAACTGAAATTTTTCATTGTTATTTTTCCTTTAAAGTTTGTTTCAGTTGCGAAATATTCGAACAGAATGTGTAAGATTATATTAGCTTACACAAAGCTTAGAATTTAATAATACACAGTCACTAGTATATAGTATTTCGAATGCGAACATTCCATTTTTATGCACATACAAAACGTGCGACGATGAATAAGGTACCATTCGAAGTGTTTAAACAGGATTTTTATATCGTACATTCACACATCGATTTATATCCGCTTGTTTGATTAAAAATTAATGAAAACATTTTGCACAAATAATCCTAAATATTGCAGTGCGAAATGTTCATGTGGTGCACTTTTAATTTAATAATAAACATTGTTGTATCTGTACAAATTTGAAAAATATTTTTTTATGTTTATTTAAGAATGGTTTGTTTCTAACAAAAACTAAAGAGAAATAAACTGTCAAGTGCTATTACTCGCTCTCAGAGGGTTCCGTACAACAAATATATGAATTATTAACTGTATTATTAAAAAAAATGTTACTGAAGGAAAAATAAGACTTTGTAAAAAACTGCACAACGTAGGGTTTGGTTGGTATAGCTGTATATATACTAGAAAAAGTATGAATGGGTATACCATAAAAATTTAAAGAGATATAAAGCCTAAATAATGTCAAACATTGCTATTGTGTATAACTCTTATTTAAATCTTATCTTATCTGTTTATGATGAACTTAATTCGGTACTGACAATAAAAGTAGTGCATATTTAAACTTCATTTGATTATATGAAGTAATGATTAAATGGGTTTTTGGTTAAACTAAATTTAGCGCCCTAATAATCTTTTCTTTTTACACTTTAGCTAAAACAAAACCCTTGTTCAAAGTTTAAACTTGGCATTTTGCTAAGCGCGCTTCGAAAGGAAGTCGCAAAGTAGCAACGCCACCTTGGTCCGTGCAGCGTTTTTCCAGATATGTTTTAATTAAATTTATATACACGGGAGGCGCATTGAGAGATCTACTCAATACGAACTAGCCCATAGAATCTTATAGTATTTATGTGATTAATTCTAATTAAGTTAGTCTGTTTTTAACAATTTGAAGTTTATTGCTTTTATACTGCTACTGGGCATTGCATTACACAAATTAATCGTTAAAAGTTGTTATCTAGGATTTAAAAGTCGATGGTACATTGAGTACGCCGCCCCTGTCATTATGTATGTCCAAACCGCCCGTGACTTTACGGGTTAATATCTCGGCTAATTACCGACGATTTTTTTTCTAAAATCATTATCAACAATGCTATTATACTTCTGGTACGATAGGTACCGCCAGCGCTTCTCAACACTTTTGCTGAATGCCCGCAAATCGAAATTTGTGTCTAACGGAAAAATGCGCTTTTCTCAAAAACTATGTGACCTAGGGTAATCACTACAATTTTCCTGCAAGGTTTAAGTTAACGTCTACTACCTCTATTTTTTTTCATAATTTTAGTTTCGGTAGATTCGGAAATAGATGGGTGGGGGGGGGGGCATATTTTTGAACTACATTCTCGACGATATCTCTGCAAATATAATACCTAAAATTAAAAGAAATATATTTTTGAGTTCAGCGTTACTAAAGCTTTCACGCGATATCCCACACGATATGCAAAGAAAATATGTCTTTTCCCAAGCAACTTCATTAGCCCATCTACATTTTTCTAAAAATATTTGTAAATGTTTTATAATCTGTAAATATGTGGCTCAATAGTCTTTATTACTTCCCCCAATTTGAACTTTCATGTTCCATAGTTTATGAGTAAATTGGCTGTGACAGACGGACTGACAGACACAGGAGTGATCTTATAATGGTTCCGTTTTTACTTTTTAAGTACGGAACCCAAAAAATTAAAAGAAATTGAACCTAATACTCTGAAGTTCTAAATATGAAATTATTTGAACTTGTTTGATTTAATGTAACCACTAGGTTTCGATAAGTTTCCACGAAAAAATGTTTCAAACAAAAGAAAAAAAAACATAATGTAAGTTAGTCGAATTTTGACTTTATTCAAAGAAAAAGAACAAAATTTTCACACTGATCGCTTGGGAATCATTGCATAGGCGTAGAAAAGGTAGAGCAAGCAATTTGTCTACATTTTTTCCCCTTATTAGTCTTTGCAGTATTTAACACAAAATTTGTGTACAACCTTTTTAAATATAAGTAAGCGGAATCCAGGCTTTTAGTCATTATAGCCATAAAAAGCGCGAAAGTTTTAGATATAAATATAGATATGTTATAGTAAGCAAAAGAAAAACTCCATTTAATAACTCCACTATTTTTATTAACCCCTTAGGGACGAGCGTCTTTTACTGAATTTTTTTGTCTTTTATCACCAGTTTTTTAAAACACAAATTTTTGCCTCATTGAATCGGGAAAATGCTCTGATTAAATAAGGCACAATTTACAATAAAAATTTTCTGTTGAGAAAAATCATTGATTCTGAGCACCTTACGCGGCACGAATACCGGTCGCTCGTCCTTAAGGGGTTAAGAGTGGACTTTGAGGAGAGGGAGATAAAATATCAGTATCTACAGTGATAAAAAAAGAAAAGAAATAAGCAAGAGGGGGGGGGGGGGAGTAACGATGAACAAAGGGTAATTTTACATTGTGGAGACTTTCCTGAACTGGAATTTTACACCAATTTGGGGTCTGGATGAAGCAGAATTAAGGCAATAACATGAAAAATTAAGAAGAAAAATATTTAGATTTTGAACAGGATTAATAAGTTTTCGAATTTTAGTGACAAAATTTTTTAATGCTTTATTTTTTAAAGAGAAGCTTAGAAGGGCATTTAATGGGTTTAAAACTTCTCCCCGTACACACAAAAATTTATACAGGCAAAACCTATTGTATTAAGATAAATACATGATAGGTTAAAATATCCTCGCCGGCCCGGCCTACAGGCGGAGGTAGATTTCGAAGTTAAGTATACGAATTTCACCAACAAAAACTAAATCATGATTAGAGATTTATCCACTTTAACAATTTTATCTGGTCGCTTTTGACGAGTTTTTATTTCATTTTTTTATAGCAGCTGGTTTTATCAGAATCATGTTAAGGAGGTATTCAAAAAAGTACTTTTCCATGCTCAACAACTCGAAATTTTCTGGCACATTTTCAGATTCATTTTTAATAGAAAAAATATGAAACTTGCTCACGTGATTTTTGAAGACATTTATAAGCGACCTGTGTTTTTATTTTTCGTTCAATTACTTAAAACTTGATTTATGAACAATTATTTTCTCAGTAGGACAATATTTTTCGTTTCTAACACAGTCCCTTCGGGAAAATCTGTTCAAAATGCCCACTTTGACATCTTTTTTTGAAATATATTCTGCCTCTATAAAAAATTTGATCATTACGGTACATTATATAGTTTCTGTATAAGAGAATCTATCAATTGGATGCGTTTGAGAGCAAAAATGAATTTAAAAATGAGTAAGAAAATAAGCAGTTTGGATTTGAATACACCCTTAATAAGATGATTTTTTTCTTCAACTGCTATGTATTTTTAATTTGTTTTTGCTGTAAGAATTGGTCCTATCAAAAACTTGTCTATATGAATGTTGTAGACAATATTAAGAAGATATATGATAAATTCATGGAGATTTTATATCTTGTGAATTGACGGAGTTATGGATTTTTTTCTTCTTTAACCCCCCCTTTTTGTTTTTGTTTTCGTTTTTATTTATTTATTTATTTATTTTGCGTTAGGAATTGGTCTTATCAAAAACTTGTGAATATAAAAGTTGTAGATAATATTAAGGAGATTTATAATAAAATTAATTGAATTTGATATCTTGAGAATTGACGAAGCTATGATTTTTTTTCTCCCCAAAACCCTATTTTTTGCGCCCCTTGAGCCCATTTTTAAGTGGATCAAAAATCTGTGATACATAAATTTTTGGCTCTATTTTTAGAAGTAATAAAAACTTTAAACTGATTTCATATGTACAAAAATTAAGAAGTTATTGGGTTTTTTCGGTCTTCACAAAACCCCTACCTATTTCCATCCCCTTGGTCCGATTTTGCACATTAACGAACTTGACCGAGATTTTATATCCCTTGATTTTATGTATCAGTTTGGAAGAGATTTGTGCAGAATCGTGAAGTTATCGAGTCCAGAAGAAAGTGATATATGTAGACAGATAGATACATAGATAGATAGATAGATAGATAGATAGATAGATAGATAAAGTTTTTTACTGAGGGTGGTTTTGGATTCTAGGGGTCATGATCGGTGTAGATCTGCAAAAATTTTTCAGAAATTCCAACATAGGGGAGAATGTAATAGGTAGTATTTCATACGAAATCTACCTAAAATCGGAAGGAAAAACATAAACAGCACCCACCTTATCTCGCCCCTCCACCTCATCAGAAAAAACATTACACATATATATATATATATATATATATGTAATTTTTTTCATATATCTATATATAGATATATAGATATATGTTCAAGAACTATTTTAAAACTTTATAATAAAAGTCCATTTCTCAGTGTAAAATAGAATGAATGAAAAGTATGTGTAAGATAATAGCAGACAAGTTCGTGTGTTACATTTTCTAATGTTTCTCAGTCCTATTCATTTATTGTCATGTTTCTCTGTGTTCTAAAAAAGGGTATCTAACGCTGTCACCGCCGCAGTAAATGAATTTTTCGTGACAAGGGGTCTTACTTTGGTAGTATTAAGAAAATTACTGCACACAAAAATATGAAAATGGTAGTATTATAGAGCAATGTTTGATAAATACGCTGAAGAGGACCGTTTTTAAATCAAAATTTTATTTTAAGCGATATTTAATGTTGAAGTTTGTCAAAATCGTTCTATTAAAGAAGTTTTACATTAGCAAAAAATATACATAAGAATTTAATCCTTTTTTCTAAGGATATACTACATTAGAAGTATCCGGTATGCCGACTGCATTTATTTTTTTTTATTATTTGACTAATTTTTTGAGGGCTTATTTCCATTAAAATCCAAATTTGCAGCTTTTTGAGAGATATTTTTTACATATTTTAGAAAAGGTTACAATTTTAAATTATTGCCAATTGTGAAACAGCGCAAACAATAATATTTCCTTCAAAACAAAAATATATTTACATGGGACTATTATAAACAGGGGAAAAAACTTTCAAATTAGAATTAAACGATTATGTATTAAAAGCAGGAAAATATTGAAAATTACGTCATAAAATCTATGTTTAGTACATGTGAATATTAAAAGAGAAAGAAAATTTTAAGATAATAAATCCATTAATCTGTGTTATGTATCTTAATTGGAGGAAATTATCTCCTATTTCAAATGACAAAATAATAATATTGTAAAACTGTTTAAATTTAAAAATATATTTACACGAGACATTTATTTCATATTTGGAGATAATATTTTTAACTATTGCTGTGAATTTTAAAAAAATCGCAAATATTTTCTTTCTAACAACAAAAATATTTTCACGTGAATATTAAAAAGAGAAAGAAAACTTTTGTGAAAATTATACCAGATATAAAGCGATACATTTAAAATGTCTTATTTAAAAGAACTTTCTTATATCGTTGTTAGAAAAATACCAGGAGGATTAGACTCTGTTTACATAGTTCATTTTATATTAGCGCCCCCCCCTTTTTTTTTCAAATGTTTAACACATCTTATTTAATCAAACATGAAAACAGGCAGTAGTTGTTTAACAGCAGCTGATCCGGCCTTAAAATTCCGCAATCAAAAAGAAGTGAATGGAAATTTATTTACAAGGAGATCGACACTGATTTTTTAAATTATAGTTCAGTTTCTACAATCTTTTTACAGCCGATCAAATTACCGTGTTTCTAGAGTTTGCGGTGTCTGTCTCAATGGGGATTGGCGAGCGTAGCTCGTAGATGACAGTAGAGGGCAAAGCTCCCTTAGTATACTAAAACATGCTTTCTAAACATTTAAGCCTATTAAACGATTTTTTATCCCACAACGACATTTGGCTGCCTTGTCTGAAAATTTAGTTCAAAATGCCAACTTTAACAGCCTTTTCTGAATAATCCTCTGCTTTTATCGAAAAATGGGAAAAAAAAAATATTAGATTTCCTAGTTTCTGAAAAAGAGCAGCTGCCAATCGCATGCGTTTACATACGAAAACGAATTCGGGAATGCGTCATAAAGCTGTCAATTTTGATTTAAGAATATTAAAATGATTCTTAAATATTGGGTAACTTTAATTCTATTAAAAAAACATCTAGAAATTCCGGGTTAAATGCCAGTCCAGAGTGTTTATTGTGCAGTTAAAAAATGTCTGTTATCTATCCAGAATTTCTATATGCATTAAACTTATCATATGAATAAACAAAAATAACAAACAAAATAATGGGATATGTTTTCTAGGTTCTATTCTGCCAGCGTTAGATTAAACATTTCAAAAATCTTAAAGGTAATATTCTTTAATGAAAGCTGAATGCACTATTTGGATAAACTATTGCCGATTAATTCATAATACAGCCGATCTAGTTGGTGCTTACATAAATAAGAAATGGTAAATGAATTAATAGTTTCCATGCGTATATTTCGTTAAGATAATCTTTTTTTCTCAACTCTTTTACTGAAAACGCGCGCGCGCGCGTGATAAATCTAATATATATATAACCATTAATTAAACATACCGACCACCAAAAAAACCGCGATATATATATATATTAAACTTTCTGTACAAAAATACCATTGAAGGATAATGAAAATGACCAATAATATGAATACATAAACACCACATAATATATATATATATATATATATATATATATATATATATATATATATATATATATATAATGTTTATTATTATTAATGATTATTTGATTATCTTCTATAATATATTTAAATTACTTGTTATTATCTGTATTTGTTTGTTATTAACTATAACATATTTAAAAACGCATTTAATACAAGATTCATAAGTTCAAGCTATTTCTCTAATCACTTGGAAATACTTTTTCCCCCCTAACACGCCGCCGCAAGGCAAGACCTCTGGGAAAAATGATATTTGTTGCTTTTGTTAATGACCGGTGACTGATTACTGACCAGACTATATTTCCGCTAACTATTCGAGTCGAGCATACAAGGACAGAATGAGTGGAAAACGGGTTTTAAATACATTCTTTCTTTTATCGCAGTATTTCTTCGAACTGTAGGTCCGGTATTTCTAGAACGATTCAGATGGATAAATAAAATGTTATTCGCTTAATGAAGAAGAAAAAAAGAATCTGTAGGAAATTGAATTTTAAAAAATTTATATGCGTTTTTATTTAAAAAACTAATATTCCATTGAGTACATTTTATTTTAATTCAAATGTTAGTATGTGTTTATAATTCTTTTATTTCTCATTATAAAAAACAATGTGTTGATAGTTTAAGCTGACAAAACAATGTCAAAGATTTTTTAAAAAGTAACTAATACTTGTGTGTACTAAGTTATATGAATATATACGGTACAAATAAATACACTAATGAAAAGTATTTTTTCACAGAGACTAAGTATAGTATGGTTTCGATTTAAAAAAAAATATCTGAAAATAAAAGATAATTTATAGATTTAAAATTCCTGGAAAGCGATATAAATATTCATGGATGCAAATTTTTAAGTATAAATGTTATACACATAAGATAATGTACTGACGTGGGAAATTGAACAGTGAAATTCTTAAATTTAAAATGCAATTTTTTATAACAATATTAAACAACATAATATGTTTCCATTTATGCTAATTAATTTTATTATATGCTAAATACATTAGCACTTTTTTGGCTCTTAATGTTCCAGTTCAATATGTATAATTAAGTTCAGAATATCTTTCTTATAGAAAAATATGTATTAATAACAATTTTTAATGTTGTTTTTATGTCATTCTGTGTAAAAATGCAAGCAAAAAATTAAAATAAATCCAAACTTTTCTAATAAAAAAAACGTGATTTAAATAATTCTAACATTTTAATCACAATAATACTTTGTTTAAAATTTAAGGTTTAATTGCGTATTCAAATGTAACTCAAAATTAGTTTCTTATATGATTAAAATATACGTTTTCTTACACAAAAATACTTACGTTAAAATAAAAGTTTTATTTTAAAGTTTATGAGTGTAAAAAAAAAAGAAAAAAAAAAGAATCAAACACGTAAGTAGTAATCGGGCCACTATCAGCTACAGGGCGTTCCCACCTGTCAATCAAAAGGGGGCGTGGCAGGGGGGCATGTCTACCTGTCAAAAGGGGCGTGGTGGGGCGTGTCACCTGTCAATCAAAAGGGGGCGTGGTCGGAAGGGGCGTGGCCGGAAGTGACGTCACGCGGGGAGTTGAGTTGTTTTCCTCCTGCTGGTTTTGGTTTCGGTTTTTCAATCGTACTGTTGGACGGGGTGTTTTTTGGGTGGTTGAGTTGTTGTTTGCTGAACGTTTTTGGTTTCGGTTTAAATTTTCTTTTTTATGAAATGGCAACGCCGAGTTACTTTTTTGAAAATGGCAACAGGTTAAAGTTGGACTTGTAAAATTTTCGGTAGATTTCACGCGATCACGTGACTCATGTGTTTACGGTATTTAATTAATTAAGAATATTATTTTAAAGCTTAATGAATGAGCAATTACAATTAAACCAATTAACTGTTAAATGAAGGAGTTTGCTATTGTCTCGCAAGATGAAATCACGTGACGTCACGCATTCCTGTTTAAACAGATTCATTCGTGATTGCACTCGAATGCTGACCCACGTGGTGATGACGTCATGTTTTCATGCCAGAACATGAGCCTAGGGAAGCAATGCATGTTGACTGCAAACGGTGCAATCCACGGGGTGATGACGTCATGCTTTCATGTCAGAACACAAGAAATATCTTTGTTTTGTGAAGTTGAGTTGTTTTTTTTATCACAATCTCGTTTTAACTGTAACCAAAAGTGAAGTTGAGTTGTTTAAATGGCCATTAACTGTAACCGATAAAGAAAAAGATTGTTATACAGCAAATGGCAACAGCTGCATTCGTCAGTTGCTTCGATTTTTCTTGTGAGTGTTGCGTCGTTTGTGAATTTTATTTACTCGTATTTGCCAATTTCAACAAAAAGTTTAAAAATGAAACGACTTAGTTCTCAGATTTGCAATTTGGAAACTAGAATGCGAAAGAAAGCGGCTACGGAGTTAGCAATTAAAAATGAAACTAATGGTGCTTCAAAGATTTTAGCGCAGAATATTCGTGTTAATTCGTCGGGGGATGCTGCCTACACTCTGAACTCTTTGCCTAAAGATATGATACATCTAGGAGGTGAAATTTTCGTCAAAGTGTCTAATTTCCTTAGACAAACACGCATACATGTTAGAAGACATGTTTGCGACGAAGATGGGTTTTATCAACCAACGAAAGATGGAATTTCCCTTTCTCCTAAAGTGTGGCTGTCATTCTGTGGTGAAGTAAACAGTATACTTAACCACAGATCATCTGATAAAGTATTTGTAATCGACAGAGACTTGTGTGTGTCCAAGCAAATGAAAGATGGGTTTGAACTCTTTGTTTTCCAACGACTTTTTCAACGAAAAAACTTAAGTATGCAGTTTGTGTCTGAGCATGTGGTGCTAAGAGGATGCGAGTTCGCTAAACTCGCTTTTCACAAGGACTTTATAACAGAATGTGTAAAAGACAGTCTAATTACTTACACTTTGTTCAATAACATAACCAAAGAAATTAATAACCCAAACGTGGATTTTAAACCTGATGATACTTGCGACGGATTTCTTCAACTGATTGAATCTTTGGGTAAGTGTTTATGTACTTCAATTACTCTAAAAATTGCTGAACTTGTAAACTGTTGTGGATGCAGAGATAATTATCAAGTAGATTTTATGCACGATTGTATATCAAAAACTAGAACTGATAAATTTGGTGAATATTTCGATCAAGCATTATTTCAAATTAATATGGATGATGTGGCTAAAAACATTGTGCAGAAAAACTTAAATGTTGATTTCAATTTTGTACTTGGTCAACAAGAATTTTTCGATGCCATTGATGTAAAAGGACTATTTAAAAGCATCGAAAAAATGTATGTTTCAGTAGAAGAAGAACAAAATGAGTTTGAGCAATTATTGATTTCAATGTAATTATATTTGTTACTTTTTAGATCTGAATAAATTTGTATTTTTATTATATTTTGCTTCGTGTCTTTTATATTGTGTCTTGTTTATAATTTTCTTTAAGAGAGAGAAAGAGTCTACACAAACATATATTACATACTCTTTCTCTCTTCTTTTTTTCTGTTTATTTTAGATTAAAACTATAAATTATTTCAAAATATAATTGTATATATTTAAAAGATTTGTTAGAATGCTTTCATTTTAAGTACAACTTTCATGAGATAAACATTGTGAAAATTTGTAGCTGAAAGCATAAATGAATGTTAATTTTCGTTTAGATCATAATAATTGTTGCAATGGAAGTTTTGACTCAGATGTATCGGGATCCGGAGGTACCGGCCAGTTTCGGTGGTATCAGTGCTTTACAACGTGTTTTAAAAGGTCGCGTAAAAACGCATCAGATAAAGAAATGGCTTCAAACGAAAGATTCGTATACATTGCACAAGCCTTTGCGACACAAATTCCCAAGAAATCGTGTCATAGTAGGAGGGTTAAACGAGCAGTTTCAATCTGATTTAGTAGACATGCAGTCTCTGTCATCTTTTAATGATGGCTATAAGTATTTACTGACATGTATTGATATTTTGTCTAAGTATGCTTGGGTCATACCGTTAAAAGATAAAAAAGCTCCAGGTATTAAACGAGCTTTCGAGAAAATATTTTCGGAACGTAAACCGCAAACACTGCAGTGCGATGATGGGAAGGAGTACACGAATAAGCTTGTACAAGATTTTTTAAAAAAGAAGAATGTCCACTTTTTTACAACCAATAACACCACAAAGGCTTCAATCATTGAACGCTTTAATCGTACACTTAAAACGAAAATGTGGAAATATTTTACTGAAATGAATACGAAGAGATATATTGATGTAATCGACAAATTAACACATAGTTATAACCACACGTGGCATCGTAGTATAAAAATGATGCCATCAGCCGTGAACCTAGATAATCAAAGCCAAGTTTGGAAAACATTGTATTCAAATGACAAGACTCCAACAATTAAATCCGACTTGAATATAGACGATACTGTTCGCATAAGTAAGGAAAAACTACGTTTTGAGAAAGGATACGAACAGAATTGGACAAGAGAAATTTTTACTATTCATAAAATAATTCAAAGGGTACCTGTTGTCTATAAATTAAAAGATTTGGCAGGAGAAATCATAAAAGGAACATTTTACAAACAAGAATTGCAGAAAGTTTCGGATTCAGGTTTTTATCCCGTGGAGAAAATTTTGAATAAAAGAAAACGCAATGGTAAAGTTCAGTATTTTGTGAAATTTCAAGGATATCCAGAAAAATTTAATGCATGGGTTGAAGATGTTAGAATGATATAAATAGAACAGCCATGGTACTTACCGTTCATTACATCAAAAGATGTCGTTCTACGTCACACTCATCAGTGATAGCTCTATGAGTTTTTTTCCATATAATAAAATATCTCAATTTACAACACAGCTGCCCAATACGATCAATTTAAACGGTGAATGGGAAATGGCTTTGGTCGATTTTATTTATCCGCATACGTGGTATAATGTTAGAAATGATAATAATTTGTTTGGTTTTGACTTAGGAGATGGGAAATTTCAAGGTAGGAGAGTTCCTTCTGGATGTTATGAAACGATACCAGACCTCATTAAAAGTATGACAATACCGGCACATAAAAATAAAATTGAATTTCATTTCCACACTGTTACGAAAAGAGTTTCGATCAAGACAGATAAAAAATCGAAAGTAATTCTTTATGAAGGTCTAGCAGAACTTTTAGGGTTTGAACCCGGAGAGTATACAGGAATGCAACAAAGTCCTTTCGTGGCCGACCCAAAGTCATCGTTTCCCGTGATGTATGTGTACTGTGATCTCGTGGAACCACAAATCGTAGGTGATGTTCAAGCCCCTCTATTAAAAATTGTGTCTGTCGAAGGGAGCGATGGTGAAATAATAAATGCTCATTATTCGAGACCATTGTACGTACCAGTTATCCGTCAACATTTCCAAACAGTACAAATTGATATCAGACTTCATTCTGGAGATTTAGTGCCTTTTGAAAGAGGTAAAGTTTTTGTAACGTTGCATTTTCGTTTACGGCAAATCATATAAAAGAGCCTTTCGTTTAAACAAATCTCATTTTCCTATTTGATTGCGATAAAGAAAGATCGACAAAATGTTGGTTCCTTATACTTGTTGTACACGAAAGTTCGAAGATTATTATGCAGGGCAAACAGGAAATGGTTTGCCTTACTATCGAGGAACAGGCTTGCAGAGAGGATACGGTATAGGCGGGTTTTTTGCTAAATTGTTTCGCAGTGCGATGCCATTTTTAATAAGTGGTGCCAAAACATTTGGAAAAGAAGCGTTACGAACAGGCACTATGGTTGCAAACGATGTGTTATCTGGCGAAAATTTTAAAACATCTCTCAAAACAAGATCAAAAGAAACCGGCAAGAAATTAGCCAGAAAAGCAGTTGAAAAAGCGGATCAAATGATTGGCCACGGAAAGCTTAAAAGGAAGCGCAAACCTTCAAAACGCATCATTTCATCGAAAGTACGGAAGGTGCAAACACGTGATATTTTTGACTAATTATTCATAGAACAATATGGCTTTTCTTTTAAAAGATTCTCCCGAATGTGCGAAATCGGAATTAGAATTATTTTCTTTGCCACCCACACAAACAGTTATTGAAAGAGGCCAGTGGGTTGAATTTCACCCACTTGCCAATGTTTCTGATGGCGGACCTGTGGAATTTAATATTTCTGGAAGCGGAGAAGAATACCTTGATTTATCTCAAACTCAGTTATATGTCAATGTAAAAATTTTAAAAAAGGATGGCAAACCCATTCCGGATAAAAGTAAAGTGGGACCTGTTAATCTATTTTTGCATTCCATGTTTTCTCAGGTTGATATTAGCCTGAATGAAAGACTCGTTTCTTCAAGTAACAATACCTATCCTTACAGAGCCATAATAGAGAAGTTACTAAATCACGGTTACGATGCAAAAAACTCGCAACTTTCCTCAGAATTATTTTTTAAAGATACGGCTGGTCGTATGAATGTTGTGGATCCGGCAGATGCAAACCCTAATGAAGGATTTAGTAAGCGTGCCAAAATGACTAATCTCAGTGCTTCAGTTGATATGATTGGTCGATTACACCTGGATATGTTTCACCAAGAAAGACTCCTCCTTAACATGGTAGATGTGAAAATTAAACTGATTCGTAGTAAGCCAGAGTTTTGTTTGTTAGCGGGTGAAGGGGAGTTCAAAGTTTCCCTGGAACATGCCTCATTATTTGTTCGTAAAGTACGCGTAAGTCCTGGGGTTGTCTTGGGCCATGCTAAAAGCTTAGAAAAAACAACCGCCAAATACCCTATTAACAGAGTGCTATGCAAAACATATTCCATTCCTACTGGTAATATGAGTTTTGTTCAAGATAACATTTTTACAGGTCAGATGCCCAATCGCATCGTGATTGCCTGTGTGGATAATGACGCATTTAACGGCAACTATAAAAAGTCCCCCTTTGAGTTCAAACATTACAATATTAATTTTATAGGCGTCTATGTGGACGGTCAGCCCGTTCCTCATAATCCGCTTCAACCTGACTTTGAAAACAATTTATTTATTCGAGCATATCAAAACTTATTTACGAATGCTGAAAACAAAGGTTTGTACCTTACAAGATCCGAATTTTCACAGGGGTATTCATTATTTTGTTTTGATCTGTCACCTGATTTATGCGATGGGTCACATCTGAATCTCATTCGACATAGCAATCTGAGATTAGAAATTAAGTTCGGAACGACTTTGGCGCAAACAGTTTCTTTGCTAGTGTATGCTGAATTTGAAAATTTAATCGAAATCAACAAATCTCGCAATATTCTGTATGATTTTGGAAACTAATGAATTCATCACAAATTTATTCAGTTTTATCTCGTGATCCTGTTTCGGCGAGATATTTTGCAGGTGTTTTCCCTTCCGACAAAATACCTGATATCCGAAACTTTCCCTGTGCATTAGTGATCAATACCGATAAACATGACGAAAAAGGATCCCATTGGCTGGCAATTTACGTTCAAGACAAAAAAACTCTGGAATTTTTTGATTCTTACGGACTTCCTCCCGAAACCTATGGAGAAGACATAACAAGTTTTGTGAAGAAGTATCTCCGAATTCGATGGAACAAGGCAACGCTTCAAAGTTTAACGTCCAATGTCTGTGGTCAATATTGTATTTTCTTTGTTGTAAAACGATGTCAAGGTCTTTGCATGAATTCTATTACAAATCTATTATGTAGAAAGAAGAATGATTTTCGAATGTATCAATTTGTCAAAAAAAGATATGGTGTAAATATAGTTTTTAAAAAATAAAAAAAACTGATTTTTTCTCATTTTGTGTGTTTATTGCTTGTTTTAACTCTCATCACGGATAGTAGTTTACATGTAAAAGTACCTGTTTAAGATTTTTGCTTCCTTTTTTATAATAAAAATTATAAAAGTAATTTCGTCTTGATCGAAACTCTCATAAGGATATATAAGTGGATTTTTAAAGTTAATTCTTTGACATTCTCATTGAAACTATAAATGCGAAAGATTTCATTCATTCCTTTCATTTAAAACATGGAATTACTCAAGTTAGTACATCCTTCGACGGTCCTAATTTCTGGACCGACAGGTTCGGGTAAAAGTATGTTTGTAAAAAAATTAATTGACTATAAATATTTTCATCCTATGCCATTAAGTATTATATACTGTTATGGAAGCTATCAACCTCTTTTCAATTCAATGAAAGGTGTACATTTTGAAGAAGGTTTACCCTCTAACCTTAACTCTATTCAAGATGCTTTAATTATTATCGACGATTTAATGTCAGAATTAGCTGGTGATTTGCGATTGAGTAAACTTTTCACGAAAGGTAGTCATCACCGAAATCTATCAGTCATTTTTATAACCCAAAACTTGTTTCATCACGGTAAAGAAATGCGAAATATTAATTTAAATTCCCATTACATGGTACTATACAAGAATCCGCGAGATAAAAGCCAAATAATGCATTTAGCAAGACAAATGTTTCCTGGTAAAAACAAGGCTTTTCAAGAAATTTTTAATGATGCTACTGCATTACCTTACAGTTACTTATTCATTGATTTAAGACCAGATTCTTTCGAAAGTTTGCGCATGCGCACAAGCATATTTCCTGGAGATAAACATTACGTGTATGAACTTCGCTAAACCATTTGTGCAGAGTACGTCATCCAGTGAGCATGTCTTCCATTATTGTTGAGTTCGAAGGCTTTCAGATAAATTCGAGCGATTTTATTATCAAAGAACTCGCTTTTTACGCATTAGATCACGGGTACCATGCCCGTTGGAGTTTTCTCCCTCCGTATCCTTGGGATCAGTTAACCCTCGTAAAAAGAAAGACTTTTGCCTGGTTGACTCGGTACCGTCATGCTTTGCAATGGAATAGTGGTGATTTACCCTTTTCAGCATTAGAGCCTATACTTTTGTCTTTGTTTATTTCTTATAAGAATGTTTATACCAAAGGATTAGAAAAAGCACAGTTTTTAGAACGAATGTCCAGACGAAAGATTTTGAATCTGAATGATTTCAATTGCCCCAAGATTGATTTATTAAATATTCCAGTTGTAAACTGTCCCTGCCATAAATCCGGTTTTAAACACTGTGCTTTGACGAAAGCTTTTGCTTACGGTATAGATATAAAGGAGAGATTAAATTCAACAACTCTCATTTGGACTCAGGATGTCAACCTTAGAACATCTCAAATTGTTAAACAAGACTAAGAAAAAAGCACCCTTTCTTAAAAAGTGTCCTAATAGCATTATAAAAGGTGTCTGTGAATGTGCCTTAAATCTTTTAAATGGTAACATACCCGTTTCTACACGTCAAAAAAATAGATTAACATCTTATAAAAGAACATTACGTCGCCTGGGAGATAAGAAAGTACCTTTGTTTAAGAAAAGACGGCTCCTTGTTCAAAAAGGAGAAGGTTTTTTGTCTATTCTCATTCCTGCTGCAGTATCAGTACTTAGTACACTTATCAATGGAGTTCGCTCGTAAATTCAGACTTGTTTCAGCTGACAGAGATCAAGAGTTTGCCAATGAGCATTTAAGCGATTTAGACAAGCAGATTCATACTATTTTAAAAAGAAAATTAGAGGATGATGAAAAAGCGAAGCTTTATACACAGATTTTACAAAAGTTTGTGTCATTCCCCGATGTGAATGCTCTGAATCCTCCTGAAGAACCGTTTGCTATGAAGAAACCCATTGAAAAAGTTTTTGATTTGGAAAATGAAGTTCTAAGTTCTGTTCCTGTGAAACATAAAAATACTGCTGTTAAAATTATGGAATTTTTAAAACAAAATAAAATTACTTGCACAGAAAACAAAGAACTGAAAATGGATGATACTCTAATTATCGGATCAGATGCTGTTCAACTAATCAATTTTTTGCTGAGAGATAAAAGTCAAAAACCTGTTGTTTTTGATCAGTTTCAAGACCTTTTAAAGAAAATCAGATTTCCCCAAGAATTTATAAAAAACAAGCATCTAAAGAATGAACAGAAAACTATTTATGCAAGACCTGAACCCAGTAATAGAAAACGAAAATCACCTAAGCATGTCACTTTACCAAGATCACCAATGCCTTGGTTAAAATTCGATTCAAAAATGTAAAAAAGATGATTACAACTTTAATGTACTGTATGACCAAAATAAATTTTTTAAATATTTGCAATTGTGTATGTGTAATTTTTTCTTGTATATATATATATATATATAAATCAACTTTTCTTCAAATCACCTGTTTATGTTTATACATAATTTTTCTTCCTGGGGAAAAAATAAAATCTCCTGGAAAAAAATATATAGTTCATGAGAAAAAAAAATATAGCTTTTAAAAAAAAATATATATATATATATATATATATATATATAGTTCCTGGAAAAAGTATAGCTAAAAAAAAAAAATTCTTCTCTAAATAAAATATCGTTTCACACACACACATATATATATATATATAATATTTTTCTTTATCACTAAAATTTATTTGATAATCTTTAATATATTTTTTTCGAAATATATTCATTCTCTCTCTCTCTCTAAATATTTGTATATTTTGCCTTTTCCTGAAAGCATGAAAAGAAGTAACCAAAAACGTGATTAAAAATCAAAACAAAGACTATTTAAAAAGAAAAAAATACATTTTATTACTGATTAAATTACATTTAAATTATTATTTACATTTCTTTACAACTAAAGAAGACTATATTTCTCATATAATTTTGGTTTAATACCCATACGGCAGGGTGGTTAAATCAGTCTGTATGACACGCTTGTTATACACCAACCTGTAAAGTTTTCTTTCTGTTTTATTTATCACTTTCCGACGCTTTGCTTCCCTGGTTATTTTTGTTGGATTATGAACAGCTAAAGTTGTGGAAGTATCCATCTCGCAGACTAGTTTTTTGATGCTCTCAAAGTTGAGAGTCTCACAATTTCTAAAATTTAGGGTAAACCCTCTGACTTTACAACACATTTCTTTACTCTTTGTTTCATAGGCGTAGTTTTGGGGGCCACCTGAAAATTAAAAAAATATTTAGAAATAAAAAAACGTAAAAAGCTATATTATATTCATAATTTATTTAGAAATAGTATTGTTAAAATATTTTTTTAAAATATAATTACCAGAAACAAATGTCGTAATAGTGTCTCCTTCTAGTTCGTCTGTGAAATCACCAAGGAAA
Organism: Maratus speciosus; assembly: GCA_963932465.1. Taxonomy (NCBI): domain Eukaryota; kingdom Metazoa; phylum Arthropoda; class Arachnida; order Araneae; family Salticidae; genus Maratus; species Maratus speciosus. The sequence goes on from OZ010788.1 coordinate 434,518,546, forward strand.
TTTCCTAGCGGTGGGTCATTTTCTCCATTACTAGCATATATGATACTATCTGTGTCGTGGTATAAAACGGCCTGTCCCAGCTTGTCCATCTCTGAATACAATTTTATTCGCGCCCAGGCAGTTGTAAATGCAGCTATGAACACATTAGTTGTTGCATCTTGGGGTGTAAAATTCTCCGTGCTCTCCCAACAAATAGCTGCTGTTTCACTTGTTGGGAAATAAACATCTTTAACCTGAAAAAGAGAATAGTAGTAGAATAAAACGGAATCTCTGACAAAATTAGCAAGAAAAAGTTAAGAAAAATTAAAATATCTTACCTTTTTAGTTGAATCGTGTAAAATCTTATTGAACTCTGGAACGGAATTTATATATGTCAGCTGGGGTTTGTTTAAATTCATTCCGAATCTAAAATAAACAAAAAAAAAAAAAAAAAAAAATTATTTGATAAATTTTAGTGAATAACAATAAGTAAAGAATGTGGCTGTTAAAGAACGTACCGCCCCCATAAACTATTCAGTGCCAATTTGGCCACTTGTCGTCTTCCAGGATTTTTGGAAATTAAATCTGGCTCTAATTTAACTCCTTCTCGGTCAAAATATTCCCTTATATATGCTTCTTTTTGTTCCGAAGTGTCACAATTTGTAGGCCATCCACTGCTCTCTTGTTTTATTTTCAGTAGCATATCAATGTAATCCCGAAATAAGCTGTCAGATGAATTCTCGAACTGATAAACTTCATAAATCTAAAGTAAAAAAAAAAAAAAAAAAAAATTACTTCTTTTTGATTCCCTAGAAAAATAAATAAATAAATAAATAAATAAATAAATAAATCTTACTTTTAGAATCTTATAGCCTTTTTGAGTTGCCAACTTCAATTCTTCTGATATCCACGTGCCTAAAAACGAACGGTCTTCATCTTCATGTTGACATACTGTTTGCGCCATGGTGTCAGCACATAAGCGGCATAATGGAAACATGAGTTTTTCTTGACATCTGTAGGGTAATACGGGTAAAAATAACCCTCTAGGTGGTAACACTTTGCACTTAACAATGCCAAAATACTCTTCTATATCTCCAAAACCTTTCGTAATTATTGTAGGGTGACCTATCGGGTATCTACAGTATTTGTTAACCTAAAAAAAAAAAAAATGATGTACCACATGAAAGATATCAACAGAATTTCAACTACAAATAAATAGGTATTTAAAGCACGTACCCACGGATAGAGAGATGTAAAATCGACGTATTTGGCATTGCCCTCATAATAAAGGCGAACCGCATTTGTTCGGCCACCAAAAAATGCATCCCTTGGCTTTAGTCTATCCACGAGTTCGTGGGTTTGCAAAAAGTTTTGAAGCTCGACATCTTCTTTCTTTTTCTTCAAAAACTCATGCTCCCAGATTTCAACCACTTGATAGCCCATCACGCGCAGCTTTGCTGTGGTTTCTAGTGTTTTTAGCAACAAAGTCCCCATGGAAACTCCATGCAGAGGATTTTTAATGTCTTTGTCATAACATGTGGAACATCCGTGAAAAAAACATCCCTGCAAAACGAAATTCGACCATTTAAAAAATCAAGGTTGTTATAACACATAATAAATGAATTATTGAAAAACTTAATTGAACTCACGTGATATTGATAGACAGTGTTTGAAACACTACAGAAACCATCTACGGAAATACCCGCAATCTTCTTTTCGCCAAGTCCATTAAGAGCATGGTGTATAAATATGTCTTCTTTGAATGCAAGGTAATCCAACCATCGGATCGAATCTGCACTGAAATTAGTCGAGTTGACATATCCATGTACTGGGACCATCGCAATGGTGTTGTCTGTCATGTGTCGTATTCGAAAGACAGCCATGCTGACTGATGCTATTGTAATATAGCTAAAAGAAAATAAATAAAATAAACATGCTAATTCGAAAAAAAAGATTGTTTGAAAAACTGTTTAAAATAAAATTTAAAAATAGATTTACCAAAAGGGATCCACTTCAGCCATTTCAAGAAATTGATGTCGAAATTCTAAACAGCATCTTCGTAAAATGTCAACATCGGATCTGAATATTAGAAACAATAAATATTTATAATATCAATTGAAAAACATTTGCATTTTCTTTAAATATATTTTTTAGATAATTTTAAAAATTGCATACCTGCAGTAGGTCAGTATTTCCTCTTGAAATATAAAATCATCTTTTTGGTGCTCTTTATGCCAATTTAAAAAGGAAGTCCTTGCTTTTGTTGACATAGAATCCGGACTATAATAGGTGACTTCGGGAAGAGGTCCAACATACTCTTGATTTTCTCGTGTATTGAAGAAATGAGGGAAGTATCCTTTTTTCAGTTCTGTAAAACCGAAACACGAGGGCATTCTGGACAATGGCATAGGCAGAAAGTTGAAGGAATCGATGACTCTGATTCTTAATGTTTTATGTACAATAGACATAACTTTGGACCCACACGGAATAATTTCTGGCGCAATACCTTGATTCAATAACCATGCTAATAAAAACTGCCCGTCAAATCTGAAAAAAAAAAAAAAAAAAAAAAATAGAAAAAACCCGAAAGTTTTTTTTTTAACATATGCAACTTAAATATATTTCATTACATCGCTTACCCTTTCATATTATGCGCTATCGCGGTGTATCCCTTGTGCCTGGGAGAAAACAGCCAGCTGCAAAAATCATTGCAAGCAGAATAGCCTTTAAAGATTGCTTCTGAACCATCAGAATACTGAGCCAATGCAAAATTGACTATGTGTTCCCCTGTTGCCTGGTCTGTTTCAAAGTCAAAAAATATTAATTTGTCTGAGCTAGGCTTTGCTGTTTCAGTTCTAAGATAACATCTGTGACTATTCGCTTCCACATATCTATCACATGATGAACATTTGGTGGTCCCGCATCGATGAAGTTCTTGTGGACACTGTCTGCGCAAAATCACCTTGCAGCATTCTCTACATTGGTAAATCTAAAACAATATACAGTTTCGTAAATGTATTTTACATACCAAAAATATAAGTTTTAATATAATACATTTTAAAATAATATTTGATGTTTTTGATAGAATTGATCAAAATAAAACTCACCTTATCACACAATGACAATGTCTGTTTACCAGTTTTAGTTTTATGTGTTTCAAAACACTTTAGAGAGCGACAAAGTCTGTCGCAATCGTTGCAGCGAATTGGTCCTTCAGTCACACAATCACTTTCATGACATATGGGACATGTAAACGGACAAGGATGTTCTCCCTCGGTCTGATAAGGTTTTTCACAGGACTCGCAATAAAAATGTGCTCCATAAAACTGATTTAGTTTTTTAATTACATCAAAATGGCCGTCATGAAGCCAAAGATTTATTCTTTTTCTTTTGGGGTTTCCTGGGGGTCCTTTATATGACACCTAGAAGAAAAAGAAAAAATATTTAACGTTTTTTTCTGAAAAAATAAAACTTTTCCGGAAAAATATATGTAAGTAAAAAGAAAGAAAGAAACTTACTTTGTTTAGGTTCTGTGCTGATATGACAACTATCTGTAATTCTAAATATTCTTCAAAAATGGATATCTCTTCGTATGTACAGGGGCCTAAAGGGACATTTGCAACCTCGTGCAAGGCTCGGGCTGCATTTATTAGCGCCGGTCGATCAGCATTTCTCAGACTGTTAAGGGCTTTTCGACTATTTTTAACGTAAGCTTCTGCATAAACAATAGCTTTAGCGCAGCACAATCCATCACCATCCCTCGGGATTGGAAAAATGGATTTCTTTCTCAGACGGTCTACTTCTATATTTATTACTCTTTGTCTTCCTGCACCTCTCTCTCGAGTAATGGTGATAATGTCTGCAACAAAACCTGAATCAAGTTTAATTTCTTGCTTCGACTGCAGTACTTTCATGATAGCTGCTAAAATTTTCTCTATTGTCAATTCTGAAACCGACATCAATGTTGTGGAGATCGGTTTGTCCAATTCGTCCGTTTGGATACAGATACGGATAAGATCAGTTGGGTAAAGGTTTTGCGTGCAACGTTCTAATAAAGTAGTGAAAAGTTGCCGCACACACTCTACTGCTGCGATTAAGGGAGTTTCTTGCAAATATGCTGGCAGTCTCTCAACATCGACTTTTGCACGATAGGTAATTTCCTCACCTTGGTATTTTCTATTAACTTTGCGACGCCTCTCTTCCAAAATAATTGCATCTTCCAACTTAAAAAATATAAAAATCTTATTTTAGAATAAATAGAACAAACATGTTTAAAAAGATTTCGAAACAGATTTAAGATTTCTCTAAATATTTAGCAAAATACGTACTTCAAATCCAGAACCAGCCTGATCCCATCTAGGATTTTCTAACTGATTTTCAGAAGTTGTTCTGAATAGCTAAAAAAGGAAACGTATAAAAAATCAATAAGTTTTTTTTAAGTTTTTTTTTCTATACGAAACATGATAATAAATAATTAAACAAATAAACGTACTTCACTCTCCGATTGATAAAGACTGTTATTGTCAGTGGGACTCGAAATAGGCACTTGCGAATACGCAGGGGGAAACTGAAAAAAAAAATAAATAAATAATACGAAAACAACATTAAATCTGAATAATATATTCAGAAAATGCATTAAGAATCTTACAAAATCATCATCGGAACAAACTGGATATTCATCGTCAAAACACACTTGTGAATATGCACAAGGAAACTAAAAACAGAAAAGAAAAACGTAAATATGATACAGAGTTTAAGTACGGGGAGATCGCATAAAGAAAAAATAATATTCTTACAGTTTCATCGTCAATGGAATTCTCTGTGAAAAACGGATCTTGCACAGTGGAAGGCCCAGGTTTATTCTAAAATAAATTATTAAAATAAACCAATATTTAAAAAAAGACCCCATCTATTATTATATATATCTATACCATCTATAAAAATAATAAAAGTGAAAAAAAAAAAATAAGCTCCTTAAAAGAAAACTACATTTAAGACTACTGTAAAAACACGTGGTCAAAAATTATATTGTTATTATTATTGCTGTTGTTATTGTTTATGAAAATAATAAAACAGGAAAACACTTATTCAAAAAGCATATTATTATTATTGCTATTATGAAAGGATTAATTTTAAAAAAATCTACTTATATTAAAATATAATAATTATAGTTAAAACACTAACAATATATTCATTTTTTATTTTATATGACCACTTAGATTTGATAAAACATAACATCTTTAGAACAAATAACAATCTACATATCTAAACATATGAAAATCATTTTAAAAAATTTAGAAAAAAAAAATATTCTTAATACTTGAAGATTAAAAACGGGTAAAATATATTATTTAAAGAAAATAATTTCGTTTTAGATTATTATACATAAAAACACGCGGTTAAAAATCTAATCATTATTATTATTATTTAAGGAAAATAATGAAAAAGAAAAACACTTGGTCAAAAATCATATTATTATTATCATTGTTATGAAAAGATTAATTTGGAAAAAATCAAAATACTAAAAAAAGAACAAACATACTTTTTTAAAATTAACAAACGTTAAAAAGTACACGTGGAAAACGCAACGACTAAAGGTAAAATCAATTTTTAAAAATTGCAGTGTATAGTTTACATATAAATTAATTTTCAAGGATTTAACAAAAATATTCTTAATACTTGAAGATTAAAAACGGGGAATCGTGGTTAAAAATCTACTCATTATTATTTAAGGAAAATAATGAAAAAGAAAAACCCGTGGTCAAAAATCATATTACTATTATCATTATTATGAAAGGATTAATTTGGAAAAAATCTACTTATATAAAAATATAATCATTATAGTGAAAATACTAAAAAAGGACAAACATCCTTTTTAAAAATAAATAAACTAATAATCGTTAAAAAGTACACGTGGAAAACGCGACGACTAAAGATAAAATCGAATTTTAAAAAAAAATTCAGTGTATAGTTCATATATAAATTAATTTCCAATGATTTAACAATTTATTTAGGATTAATTAAAAAGTAATTAGGAGAAGTACTCACCCATTCAAAGTCATCCAAGGGTCGCTTGCGTGACGGCATCTGATTATCCATAGTTTGCACAAGAAGAAAATAATATCAAAATGCACCAACACACACCAAATTAAACGAAGCAACTAAGACATCCTATTGTTGCCAAAAGTAGCTTAAGAAACTATTTGAGCGATTTGTGTTGCCAGATCCATCTAACCAAAGAAAAAACAACTCGCCTCTATAACCGGCTGCAGTCAAAACGTATTTCTTACCAAGTCCCTGTTCGGGCATGAAAACCTGACGTCATCACCCCGTGGGTTGCACCGTTTGCAGTCAACATGTATTGCTTCCCTAGGCTCATGTTCTGGCATGAAAACATGACGTCATCACCACGTGGGTCAGCATTCGAGTGCTAACACGAATGAATCTGTTTAAACAGGAATGCGTGACGTCACGTGATTTCATCTTGCGAGACAATAGCAAACTCCTTCATTTAACAGTTAATTGGTTTAATTGTAATTGCTCATTCATTAAGCTTTAAAATAATATTCTTAATTAATTAAATACCGTAAACACATGAGTCACGTGATCGCGTGAAATCTACCGAAAATTTTACAAGTCCAACTTTAACCTGTTGCCATTTTCAAAAAAGTAACTCGGCGTTGCCATTTCATAAAAAAGAAAATTTAAACCGAAACCAAAAACGTTCAGCAAACAACAACTCAACCACCCAAAAAACACCCCGTCCAACAGTACGATTGAAAAACCGAAACCAAAACCAGCAGGAGGAAAACAACTCAACTCCCCTCGTGACGTCACTTCCGGCCACGCCCTTCCGACCACGCCCCCTTTTGATTGACAGGTGACACGCCCCACCACGCCCCTTTTGACAGGTTGACACGCCCCTGACACGCCCCCTTTTGATTGACAGGTGGGAACGCCCTGTAGCTGATAGTGGCCCGATTACTACTACTTGGTTTATCAACTGAAAAAATGTTAAAATCTTATTTGTTTTTCTTTTATATGTGATAAACTTATGTTATGAGAAATATTTCTCTGTGCCTAAATCCAAAATGGCTACTTTTTGACACATACAGGAAGTTATTTTTAATTTCAGATTAATGTAATGCTAGTGTTCTTATTCACGCACTATGACATTGAATAGCTCAGGAAATGCTTTCAATGTGGATATTTTAAAAAGATTTTTCGCAAAGAACAAACAGCACGTACATATAGCCTTGAGATAGCAGCATCTTATAATTCAATTAGTAGTAAGGGAATCTTTCAAAAAATGAAAAATGTTATTCGACATCAATTCTTTTCAGTAGTCCAACCTGTCAAGTTTTGTTCATTTATCTTTAGAAATTAAAAACTTCTCTGTTGTTTATAAAAAAAAGGTGTTTTTAAGAAAAATAACCTTAAAAAATTATATAGTTTTTATTTCATTTCTTTACTAAAACAAGCAAAATGGATATATATATTTTTTTTTTAATTCTGAATTTATAAAATGTTAATTTCAGTTTTATGATGCTAAAGTAATAAAAGAAAGAAAGAAAGGCACACAAGTTAGACAGGTAGCAGTTAGACATAAGTCTAACTGCACTCTCATACGTATTCAAGATTTATCAATTGCTTAAATGCTGCAAACTTGTGTAAATATTTTTCTTTTATATAATATGTATGCAAGGCTTGAAATTCAATTAAATAATTTTCGGAACCGAATGCCTTAAATTTTCGGAAAATTCGGCACAAAATCATTTCTGAATTCGCCACTCGGTCGCGGGAAAAATATCGTAAATTTTAACGATCTTTCGCGGTAAAAAACGCGCAAAATTTGGCAATCGGTCACGAAAATACCACGAAATTCGCTGGGTATTCGCGGGATTTGATTGTAGTTTAAAAATGCAAACTTTCCGGAAAAAGGTGAAATTTTTTTGGACGAGAGCTTCCCGCCCACGATATTCTTTTGGACGGGATTTTAAAATTTTGGGCACGAATCGCTATTTTGTATTACAATATTCTACATGTGCAATTTTTTTGGAGTGAAAATATATGTTCCTGTAAAAGTAATCGCTGTTTTCTCAGAACACAAAGGAAAGCGCCATCCGTCCTCGAGAGAATGTTTTAATTTAAAAAGTTCTGTGTAAAAAAAATGTAGGAATATTGATATATAGCTATGGATTTAAATCTAGAAAAATGTTGTTTTTAAGAGAAAATAGTTACGCTTTGCAACAAACGAAGCACAGTTTTAAAAATCTTCATAATTGTAATTACCTCAGAAATAGCATTTTCGGGGTAAATAGGATAATATAGTTTTTAGGTTAAGGGTTAATTGAATTGCATATTTTATTTTCTATTTAAATTAAATTGTGCTTTACAATGCATTTTTTATTTTGGTGTTTATTTATCATTTTTTAACTTTTCAGTTTTCAGATCCTCTGAAGTGGCTGAGAGGTTCTGCTCTCGAAGCTGGTAGACGGGAGGTGCTGGGTTCGAACCCAATCGCGCCCGTCGGCCTAATCGTTCGGAATTTTTGTGGTTTTCTTCGAGCCATGGATTTCCATGCGTAAATACGGGTTAGGTTCCCTTAGAAAGACCCCCCACGAAGGGCACTCCCCCCTGGGCCTATATCCCTCGTGCAGATAATTGGCCGTCAAAAATCAACCAACCAGATCTTCTGAAATACCCCTAATTTGGTTTACTTTACTGCACATTTTGTGTTAACAAAACCTTAATTTTACAATGTTATTTTGCATTTATTTCAAATTTTAGCCTTCACTGCATATTTTAGGCATAATTACGACTCAACTCTTTCAACCTAAATAAATTTTTCTTTCTTCGCAACATATGAGTTTTGACTGATCCTTTTTCCCCTTCTCTTGCATTTCATGTTATTTTGAAAAAAAAAATGATTTTTTTAACTTTAAAAATTAGTACTTTAGTAATACAAGAATGGTTTAATTTCCAATAGAAAAATTTGCATTCGATTTTGTTTTGTAGGCAGAGTGTAAAATGTGTGAATATTGAAAATCCCTTCTAAAATGTTTTTTCCAGCATTTTTATCTTTCCAAAACAGTATCTCTGAGAATAGTTGTAGTTGTAAAACCAAAAATATCTTGCTGTAAGATGCGCACACAGCTGTGCACACAGAGATCTTTTAATCCCATTTAATACCAATGACTGTATCTTGTAAGGCATGAGAGAAAATAACAAGGATCCCAATCAGGGCCGAAATTAAGGGGGGGGGGGGGGGATGTGCTCCGAGCGCCAGAACGAAGTGGCGCCAAATGAAGGATTATACCTTTGGAAGGGATCATTTTCATTTGATGGACTGATGTCTTCCATTATAATGGCTGTTTCATAGAATGGGGGGGGGGGGGCATACTTTTTTCTGAAAAAAATGGCCATTTTTTCCCCCATTCTGACCAGAAAATCAGAGTTCTAACTTTTTACGGCTGCTCTTAACCTTTCACTTAACACTTCATTTATAATGGCTGTTTCATAATAATGGAAGCCATCAGTCCATCAGAAGAAAATAACTCGGTTAAGCGGGACTCGGATAATTGGGACTCTACTGTGTATTTAATTTTAATGATCTTTAGAATATTTTTGTTGGTGTTCAGAGGGGGTTTAAGACCCCCGTGACCTTCTCCTTGGATCCGCCACTGTAGATTACGTAATTCAGTATTACATATTTTAAAATTTAAAATAAGTCGGCTATTAGAAAATCAGTAAAATTCTTTTTTGTAAATGTACTTTGCGGAAGACGGGGGGTGGGGGGGGGTTGGAGCGCCAAAATTCATGTTTTGCACCGGGTGCAAAAAAGGCTAGTTTCGTCGCTGATCCCAATTATCCCATTTCATGAGGGTAATTGGGATCAAACAGGCATTTTTACCTGAAAAAGGCACTTTTACCTAGTAATATGATACATTAAAATAATTATTTACACATTTCAAGAGGCAAGTACGCACTGAGTAAACTTATACATATCATTAGTAAATATCATTCTCCGGCAATTAATTGCCAAAGTTCAAATTGTCAAAAAAAAGTTATCCTAATCACCCCTGCCTCCCCTAATTGTTTTGTCATCTAAATTGTTTTCTCAACGTTTAACCGTAATTTAATAGATTTAATAGGGTATTTAACACTCTTTATTTTTTACTTTTATTTACATTTCTACATTTTAGCTTTTGAAATATTTCACTGTTGCAGTTCCCCTATAATGACTGTGAAGATCAGAATAAAAGGAAAAATTTTCTTTTAATAAAATAACGCGAGCTTTCTTATATTATGAGGAGTTTTACTCAGTATACCTTTTCAGTTGAATCAACGGGATATACAACTTTCATACAAGTTTGCTTATCTTGCAATTCGTGCAGAGATCTGTTGTCTATTACGTTTCGGGGCGGGTTGGTAAAACATGTGCAAAGAGTAAATGGGTTCTAAAGAAAGAGCATGCGCGTATTGGAAACTTGGGGGAAGTTCTATAGAGAGAATCCAAAATTTGAGATTTTAAAAGCATTCTTCTTTTAAAAATTAAGACTATCTAGATTTTTTAATATATGGTTCCTTCAAAGAAATATTTACAATAATATTTGTAATAATCCCAATGTTGCATCTCTTGCTTATATGATCTTTTAAATTTATTCCAATGACATTTTCATTTCATTATAATTATCTCGCAAGACTTGCAATAAAGAAATGATAAAGTATTTTAAATTCGGAAAATAAAGCGATAAATGACTTTTTTTTTTATTAATATCCTGATCTCACTTCCAAATTTAAATTAATTGCGTTGCAAGTAATTTTGCATTATTATGATTGAAACAATGTGCGTAGATTTTGTGTTGAATTACTCAATTTCTCAATTTATGTATGTATGCTTTCATTATCAAATTAAATTTTTTGAATTCCTGAATTCGACTTGTTTACGATCAAACATCAATTTACACTCTCTCTGTAATAAGGAAAATAATTTTCGAGAAATGAATCGTTTTATTTGACATTTGAGTGGCTTAAAAAATAGGTCATTACAATAAATAAACTAAATTAAATACTCAAAGAAGAAAAGAAAAAGCCTTAACACATTGTTTAAATCATAAACTTTTTTTTAAAAGAAATATTTATGCACATTTTTTTTTTTTCAATCTATTTTGAACTCTAAATATTTTTCTTTTCCTATAAAAAATAGAACTGAGATTGATTAAATTCTATATTGTTTTATGCAGAGAAATTTGCATAAGGTGCATTCAGAAATTTTACTTTTTAAAGTATGAAGTATTCAAGTCAGTCAATTTACTATTTGTTAAAATATAACTATACTTGGATTTACGGAACCGGTTTCGGAAGTGAAAGTATCCTAATAATAATTTTAAAAAAAACCTCTATACACAATATAAAAAGGGAAAAAAGCTCTTTGTAAAGATCGCCCTCAGCTATCCAACACAAAAAACATTTTAAAATATTGAAATGCAAATGAGATACTTTAAAAAATTGTTACACAGAATTAACTTTAGCGATCGGGTGTTTTAGCACGAGTGAAATAGCCTCTTAAGAGCAGGGCTTGATTTCTAACAAAAAAAGTATCGGAGCCCTTATACTTTGCGGTGCCGGTACTAACAACTCTACCGTTCCCCCTCCCTCCCCTTTCCCTCTCACTCCAATCTGCATATTTATATTTTGTGTATTATTTACAAAATTTAAAGCATTTTTTTTCTTTAGCAAAATAACAATTTTATTCCAATCTGCATATTTATATTTTGTACATTATTTGCAAAATTTAAAGATTTTTTTTTTCTTTAGCAAAATAAAAATTTTAAATATATCTGTCAGCATATACTTTAGCTGTCCACTATTCCACTTTTTAGTTATCACTCCTTCCGAATAGCAATCTTTGCCTAGTTATAATTTTAATTGCGATTTTTTGTTAATTCTACGATTAAATATGGTAAGGATTATGACTCGGAAATAGTGTTAACACATGAAAAAAGGGATAGTTCGTAGTTATGCATTTTTATGAAAAAATGAATGAAATTTACAGAAATTAATATTTATATGCTGAAGAATGAAACAATGTTTTTCAATTTCCTATAAAAGGTGCATACGTTAAACTATAATCGATTACTTCCGCATAACAATCTTTTGTGGTGAGTCCCTGAAAATCAGATTAAATTAAAAAATTGACAGAATTATAGGGAAGATTAGATGCTTTTATAGAAAAAGGGGATACACTGCTCGATTGCTTTCTGATAGAATAACAATTATATCTACTTACACATGAAAGTGACTTCGTAAAATGTGCAGCGCAGAGCCTTAGCATGGGCAGCGTTCATGATACAAAGTAAATAGAAAAATCACTAACGTAATTTTTATATTCGTACGTAATAGGAGACAAAAAACCTCAAACAAACAAAAAACTGATGCTCGTTGGGTAAAAACAGAAAATATTCTTTTCAGGTTAGATATCTTAATAATAATAATAATAATAACTAGTAAATCTGCAGATCAGGAGCCTCAACGTCAGCTCTACAATTCATTGTGTTTAGCACCCTTTGAGTAATATTAATCTTTCTACAAAAAACGAAATTTAAAGTTTTGAAATTACATAAACATTTATAAAACGAAAAAATATTTCGAAGGTTTCTGACATTAGAAACGTTAAATTAAACCCCTTGTTATGTAATGGTATTGTGAAAATCACATGAGCTACTTATTCTGGTAATTTTTAGATAATAAAGTAGATTTCTTCAGGGGGGCTCTGCCCCCCTGAACCCCTTCGTAGTGTAATTTAATTTACATTTGTAATTATCAATTAATTGTGTTAATGTCCTTTAGTAAATTCTACCAATAGACGAAACGTACATGAATTCTTTTCTACAGCCCTGTATATTACGTGAAGATTTTTACGCGTCGTCTATAACATTTAAATTTAATGCAGACAAAAAACCCTCTTAAAACTGCTCATATCACATTTCCGGGGATTAGTATGCATAGTGTGCACCATATATTCAGTTTCTGCGGAGTCCTGTATATGGTTCTATTTAAATTCTGCAAACATTTGTTAGTATACTAAATGTAATTGGGCTGGGAAATACATAACTCAAAAAAAAATAATAATAAATCACACTGAAGCAATTCGCGCTCATTTTCATTTATACTTACGAATTCATTTGTGTATCCCTGTACATGGTCTATACAATATTTAAGCACTACTTATTAAGCACAAATTTACTTAACGTTAAAACGCACACCATAATCGAAAATTCTCTTCAGCAATCATCCCTAATAGACCAGAACTGTACCCGAAATTTTTTATGTGACCCTATAAATGAACGATAAATACGATTACAAATCATATTCAAGCTTCTTGTAGTCAACCACAGTAATGTAATTTAATTTCATAATGTTTGAATTAGTGCAACACAATTAACACACTGACGACAGGCAATTTAATTAAATCTGGGTTTAAAAACAGTAGAAGCTCCTCCCTCTTCTGAAAGTGTCTCGGAAATTGGTTTCTGAGATATGTTTTTCATGTTTATGCAGCAGTAAATATCTTTCAATGTACGGATGTAATATATAATGTCTTACAATCTATAAAAAATATGGACAACACAATATAAATGTCTTTTCTGTAAGGTAGAAGTCACTCTCTTAGCCAATGATGTATTCTGAATAAAAACGAGAATTCTCGTTTCCCGCCGCTAATGTGTTAAAATAAGCTGTGAAGAGTTTTTTTCCCCCGTAGACCACATTTTAATTGACCACTTTTGTGTGACCCTGAAAAAAACATATGCTTTGCACCCCATATACTACAAAAATGTTTCAAAAATACATATCAATTTTATTATTTTGTAACAGAGTAACATCATTAAAAAACGCCACAAAAGGATTTTCTTCAAAGATTGTAATATTATGAATACTTTTGAGTTTCCTGTACGCATGCTGTAAGTGCTACACATAACATATTTTATAGTAACCAGGTTCTAGTGCACCTTAATAAAGTATATAAATTTCATTACGTTTTAAATTGTGTAACATTATTAAAATACACCGCAGACGATTTTTCCCAAAGACTATAATGTAACGGAATAGTTTTGAGTGCCCCTGTAATTAAGCTATGAATGCTACACTCTTCATTTTTAATACCAAACATACTTTGGCAAACCTCGATAACGTATATCAATTACATGTAATCCCGACTATATTTACGCGAGTTAGAGCACGTAGAGAAACACGGCAGGCGACAGATAGAAAAACTGAAGTCATAAATACTTTTCATCCATGTTGGAAAGTGTTAAAAAGGATTTACATGCCTTTAACTGTACTTTTTTTTCAGCATGGTTAAACATTAGTTTAAACATCCTAATCCATGCGATAGCAATAACATATTAAAAGCCCCCCAAAATATGCAAATCTGGAGATCTATAAATCTACTGGAAAATAATTCATTATCGTGTCCACTGTTAATTGCATAAATTGCATCGATTTGGCGCGATAAAGTATTTTTTGTGATACCCTTTTAATAGTACCTGCAACAAAATTAACGTAATTTACTAACTTCATTCATATTTGACGCAATGATAGGCTACGAATAACAGTCGCTAGGCAACAAAGAAAAGGGAAAAAAAAGAAATATGTATCATGTAAAACAAGAAAATTGATTTAAAAATTCTTTATATTATTGGAATACATGTATAAATGTCCTCAAAACATTATACACGTAAATAAAAAAATCTGATAGATATATTGATAAAACTTCAATATAATAGGAATAATTTAAAACCCTCATTTGGAATTTTAGTATCCATAATTTGACATTTAAATCCATTAATCAAACGTGCCATTTTCTTTCAACTAATCGAAATTTGAAAATCGTCTGACTTGCCGTAGAAAAGCATTATAAAGAAAAATAAAATCTTCATATTTTCCGATCGAATGAACCAAATTTAACCAAAAACTATACAGCTACGTCCGGGTATCTCACGAATATGCCCAATTAATTTCAAGCTGATCGGGTGCTTTTTGCGGCAGTTATCGCGGAACAGACAGACAGACAGACAGACAGACGGACAGACAGACAAACGGAAATCAAAACTTTTCGTGTCTCCACAGTAAGCCTTCACTGACGTTTCGGCAATAATAATAATTATAAATTATAATTAAGAAAAAAACCCAACCAATTAAAAATTATCCTACTGTCATAAAAGAAAATCGAATTGAAAGCAAAATCATTTTTCAGTCTCTTGAGTGGAGCCGTATCAATGCGTCGCCGACATAAATTTGCAAATATCACCAGAATAGAAAAACACGATTTCTGTTTTCCTTTCATTCTGATCTAAATAATCCGAAATAGAATATAATACGTAATTTTGAAGGACATTTTTTTTTTCTTCTGTACATGAATAAATAAAATTTCGAATATAAGACAGATTAAGCTTCAAGCCCAAAAACTGATATAAAAATTGAGTACGTTTTATCTCCATCACCTAACATCACGCAGAAGTGCTTTGATAAAAAAATAATGCAAAAACTTGGAGATTTGGAAGGAAAGGAAAGGTTAATTTAGGTTTCGGTTTTTCGGAATTACGCGATGGCAAATCATGGCTGGGGGGGAAAATGCGCTCCGGAACCCTGTATTTATGAGCTCTTGTGAATTCCGACCAATGTTTAAAAAATTACTGAAAACAGAGAAGTGCTGGAGTTTGGCTCCGGTTTGGCTCCGACGCAAATTAAGCCCTGCAAGAGGCTACTTCAGTCAGACGAAAACAGCCGTTCGCTATGTTAATCCAATGGGAGATATTTTTTAATATATCTCGTTTGCATATTTTAATATTTGTGAATGATTTTTTTTTCATTGGATAGCTGAGATCGATCGGCCGTTTTTTACTTTTTTGTTTTCAGGTATTTTTAATTAGGACCCTTTCACTTACGGAACTGGCTTCGAAAGTGAAAGCATCCTCATAAAAAAAAAAAAAAAAAATCTGCAAAGAAAATCGAAAAAGTAAAAATTGGCCTTTGTACAGATCGACCATTATCTATCTATTGAAAAAACACTTAAAAATATTAAAATGCAAACGAAATTATCTTAACTTAAAAAATTTCTCCCATTGAATTAACATTAGCGAACGGGAATTTTCGCCTGACTGAAGTAGCCTCTTAAAGGTTTTCTTCAATGCAGCCATTGAAGAAAAGGGGCTATGTTAAATTTGAAGATTGAGAGGTTTTAAGATATTTGATAAATCGGTAGACGGAGAGACACCTTATATTTGCTCGTCGCAGCTTTTTTTCTTTTTAACTTGTAATAGAAACATTTAAAAAAAAATTAAATTCCTTTTTTTAAAGAACAAAATCACCAATTTCATGCACTTAAAACAATTTTATTTGAGCCTACCTTGCTATGTTAAAAAATCGAATTATAATTCCAACACTGTTTTGTTAACGATGTATTTTGTAATGAATGTTATCACCGGACTCTAGAGATAACGACTATAAAACAATTGAAAATCCTGGTTAGTAATGTCAAAACTATGGGAAGATTTAAAAGAAAAAAAAACTATAGACTTTACGTAACGAAACAAACTGCTGTTTTATAGAATTCTAATTTAAGTTTCATACTTTTCAAATTTGTCAGATTTTAATTTTATTTATATATTTTTATTCCTGTGTAAACAATTATAGATTCTTTAAAGTTACATTAATTTTTGAAAAGGCCGAAAGCCTGTACTACAAATACAAAATACCTCAAGATTTTCCCTTTTCTACGATTTTATTTATTTATTTGTTTCTGTGCATGTCTGTCTGACTCTTTCAGTTTTTTTCGGTGCAAGAATGTTCTAAAAATACCCCCCCCCCCCCTCATTTGACAAATTTACAGATTTATTTTTAAACATTAAAGCATGACCCGAGTAGGTATATTTATTGAAGTGATTTGGAATGGAGCAGCTTTTTTTTTTTCTTTTTTTTACCTCGCTAAACACCTTGAGTTATAAACGATTGTTTGATCATGGCGACTTTTATCCGCGACTGTCACTTCCGGAAATATAGCTCAAAATGTATGGTAAAACTCTCTGAAAGATTCTCTGCCATTTTATAAACAAGTTGGAAATTGCTCGTCAAACGTGGCAAATGAGGTGCGTTCGTACTATAACTAGTTTTAAAATTATTTTTTGCACCCCATATTGTACTGAATGTATAATTTTTTGCACTTCATAACGTGCATAGTCTGATACATCATTAAAATGCACTTCCAATAATTTTTTCGGAACACTTTTGACTGTCCCTGTAATTAAACTATACATCCGATTTTCCTAAAATTTGAAATAGCTCAACACAATTTTGCAACAATTATATCTTTAAAATTTCAGACCATTCGGAAGGCTGTAATATCATTAAAATGCACTTGCAATAATTTTTCCCATTGGCCGTAATGTAAAGAAAAACCTTTGGTTGTCCCTGTAATTAAACTATACATCCGATTTTCCTAAAATTTGAAATGGCTCAACAAAATTTTGCAACAATTATATCTTTAAAATTTCAGATCATTCGGAAGGCTCTAATACCATTAAAATCCACTTGCAATAATTTTTCCCATTGGCCGTAATGTAAAGAAAAACTTTTGACTGTCCCTGTAATTAAACTATACGTCCGATTTTCCTAAAATTTGAAATGGCTCGACAAAATTTTGCAACAATTATATCTTTAAAATTTCAGATCATTCGGAAGGCTCTAATATCATTAAAATCCACTTGCAATAATTTTTCCCATTGGCCGTAATGTAAAGAAAAACTTTTGACTGTCCCTGTAATTAAACTATACATCCGATTTTCATAAAATTTGAAATGGCTCGACAAAATTTTGTAACAATCACATATTTGAAATTTCAGACTATTCGGTTGGGTAGTTTTTGCTCTGTTACATGCGGACAGACGGACGGACAGACGGACAGACAGACGGACGGACTGAACGACGACTATAGGTGCTACGTATTTATATAATTACGAACGCACCTAAAAAGGGAAAGAAATCTATTTAATAGTTTCTGTATAATAATGCTTGCCAATATCCTCTTTTATAAATAAAATAGAATTCAAGAATTTGTCATAAATTAAACAGTTTTGATTTGAGATCAACAAAAAATAGGCTGTAATTTCAATCGCCCCACCCCACAAAAAGGAAAAAAAAGAACTAACGTAGATATTTATAGGAGGTTGAAAAATTTAGTATGTTCAACTTTCCTTCCTATGGAGGAGGAGGTGGGACAGTTTAGATCTTTTATTAAAGCTTAACTATACCGCGCCGGTATTAGATTAAACACTTCAAAAATATTAAAGGTAATATTCTGTATAGGAAACTAAATGAACTGTTTAAATAAACTTTTATAATTAATTCTTAATGCATTTTCGGACTCATTTTTAAATTCATTTTTGCTCTCAAAGGCATCCAATTGGTAGATTCTCTTATTCAGAAACTATATAATGTACCGTAATAATCGATTTTTTGATAGAGGCAGAATATATTTCAAAAAATGATGTCAAAGTGGGCATTTTGAACCGAATTTCGCGAAGCGATTGTGTTGAAAATGAAAAATATTATCCTACTTAGAAAATAATTGTTTATAAATCAAGTTTTGATTAATTGAACGAAAAATAAAAACACAGGTCGCTTATAAATCTCTTCAAATATCACGCCAGCAAGTTTCATAATTTTTATATTAAAAATTAATCTGAAAATGTGCCAGAAAATTTCAAGTTGTTGAGCATGGAAACGTATTTTATTGAATACCGCTTTAACATGATTATGATAAAACCAGAACTTATTTTGAAAATGAAGTAAAAACTCGTCAAAAGCGGCCAAATAAAAAATTTTAAGTGGGTTTTCCCTAGTCCTGATTTAGTTTTTGTTGGTGAAATTAATATGCTTAACTTCGAAATTTACCTCCACCTGCTGGCCGGGCCGGCTGTGATTTTTTTTTTATTTTGCTTACTATGAAAATGTAATCTTATCGCAAATTTTACTTGGTACTGTGATTGTAAGTACATTTTTACCACGCTAATGTTTCATAGAATTAAAGAATTAACATACTGAAATTGCATAAAAAAGAACTTTTTCAATTGCTATAAAAAGTTTAAAATTGCTTTTGTACCCATACTCTTAAAAACTCCAATAATAATATGCATTCATTATGTGTATTCATATGTGTATATTAACGTATTCTTATTCATATCGATATTTCCTATTGTTTATGTAAGAAATATTTAACGCATTTCTTATGATAGATAATTAATGATACAGATAAATAATAATAATAAATTATTTAGTGATTTTAAGTAAAAGTTAACTTTTCAATGCATACGTATGGAATATTGTTGATGTTGACTATTAAATAAAGAAACGTTATGGGAGTTTATCGTTATTACTTTAATATTTGAATAATTATAGAAAAAAATTACATGCATTTTATAAAAAATTATAGTAGAGTATTAATTCTATTTTATTTTGCTTTCTTTAAAAGAATATCTTCTCTAAAGACACACTTCACAGACGAAAAAGGGAGAATATCATTTTCTTCATTCCAGAAACTTTTTTAACAAGCATTTGTGCCAATCCCTAATCGGTCTTGACGAATTCCCCCCCTCCTTTGTACATGAACAACATCTGGTCAGTGGCTAAGTGATAAAAGGTGTGAGTTGAAGTTTCGTGGAAATGGTAACTAGCTAATGACTGTACTGTTTTATCGTTACTCTAGTTTAAACTGCAGTTTTTAAAACCGATTGAAGGAAAAACATTTTAATAACATTAATGTATTTTATTATGTCTTAAAAACAGTGGCATATTCAGGAGGAGGGAGGATGAGGCTCCAGCCCCTTCCGAAATTTGTAGAAAATACCAAACGAAAGTTTTGAAAAATGTAAAGAAACATGCTAAGATAAAATTCAAAAGTAAGCAGAAAAATATTCCGGTTTAGACAGGTTTTCATCTTAGAAAATGTGGTATTTCACAAAGACTACGAAATAGCTATTTCAGCCAAGCTTCCGTTACACACAGGCTCTCTTTATACGCGTTTTATTATGTAAAACGTGACATGTGGTGATTAAAAGTGCATTATTAATTTTAATTAGTTTCTAAAACATTAGTAGTAAAAGGCTTACTCTTGCTATTTTTGAGTTGAAAATCTGCGATTTAAGGTAATGCCCAGATTGAGACATCGCAGAATGAACTGCAAAGCCTTGAACCTTTTTAAAAAATTTATTTATGTAAATGCTTATTACGTTATAGTCATGTTATTCAGCTCGTTACAGTAATATGAGTGTTATTTTATTTCCATAGGATTACAAAATATTGACAAAAAAGTTTTTTCTATGGTTGTGTAACTTTTTGACAAGGAATAAGCTTTATTTACATCTAAAAATACATCATAAATCTAAATGAGCTATTCTAAATCTCGAATACACAAAAAGCATCCTATCAACAACATTTTACGATTAAAAAGAATTCAGAAAATATTGTCAAATTTGGCAGTTTAAGGCAATTTTCGAGCCGTGGCAATCTAGGAAAAGTTGTCATCAGGGAGCTGCTATTCCAAATGTATCCCATTTATGAGAAATGGAAAACGGTATTCAATATTACAAATGCCATGCATGTATGCTTCAAAATGAGTCTTAGAAAGTGTTAAAGGAGGTAGGGGGGGGGGGGGGGGGTGACAGAGTGAAAACGCTGTTGAATATTTTTAAATTTGATGTTTACTTCGATTTTATTTACCATTTATTGAGATACTTTTTAATAGATAATTCTCAGTATTCCGTTCTAAAAAATGTGGTATAACCATAGAATTATACTTCTAAAGACAGAAACCTGCCTGTAACAAACCTTTTCACACTCCTATGCGATTTCATATTAGCAGGTTTAATTGTATAATAGATGCTTACATGCTATAATAAAACCTGTTTAAAGCGGAATTTTCTCCGTTTCTTGTGATTTCCTCCTAGAAACTTTTATATCTCAGCCCCCTCCAAAATGATAAGTCTAGATACGACACTCGTTAAAAGCATTAACATATCTGTTAGGTATAAACTATTATTTTCCTTTAATAACAAATACACATATTCCATTGCAGTGTACGTATAATTGATTTCGGAACATGTTTCCTTTATTTTTTAAATATGCATCAATAACAGTTTTAAATGTTGAGTTAATAACATTCTGCATTAAAATTTAAGCAAATGAATAAATTAGTCTTAAACTTTTCTAATTAACGTCTTATAATATTTATTTTTGTAAAGATTTACTTTTTAACGTTTTCCACCACTTTCCACATGGTTGAAAATTGTTTATGAATTGAGTTTGTCTGTCCGTGCTCTAACTGGTGTAAATATACTCGCCATGTAATTGATATACGTTATTGATGCTCGCTATGGCATGTTCGGTATTGAAAATGAAGTGCGTACCATTTATAGTTCATTTACAGGAGCACTCAAAAATATTCCGCTACATTAAGGTCTATGGAGAAAAATCATTTGCGGTGTATTTTGATAGTGTTAAAATGTGCTAAACATAATGAAATTTATATACATTATTGAGGCGTACTTGAAGATGGTTACTATATAATTACAGTACGTGTACTAGGGTGCTGTAAAGTATTTTGTTATATTATGATCTATGAAGAAAAATCGTTTGCAACGCATTTTAATGATGTTTCTCTGTTACAAACATATTGAAATTGATATGAATTTATGAAGTGCACGAATACATGCTTTCTCTAGAATATGGAGTGCAAAGCATTTATCATTCATTTACAGGGTCACGCAAAAGTGTTCGATTATATAATGGTGACCGGGGAAATACTATTCGCAGCGTATGTAAATTATCTTGCACCATTTCAAATGTGATGAAATATATATACATTACTGATGTTTACGACAAGATGTTTTTCAGTTGAATATGATTTGCGTTCCATTTATCATGCATTGACAGGGACACATAAAAGATTTCGGAGACGAGACTGTAGCGTATGTGTGGTCTATTAGGGATGATTGCTGAAAGTGTCTTCTCAGTTATGATATGCGTTGTTAAGTTTAGTTAAATTTTTGCATAAATTTTGCGTAAATTCCATAGACCATATACAGGTCTACACAAAAGAATTCGTAAGCATTACGGAGAATGAGCGGGAAATTTTATTTTCTTTTTATTTCAGTAATTAATTTTCAATCTCAGCTACATTTAGTATACGAAGATATCTTTATAGCATATAAATAAAATCATATACAGGGCTATAAAAAATGAAATATTATTTACATTTTTTTTATAAATAAAAAATATGTTCTCATCGTGGCAAAATTTTCGGGACAGCGTAGTGGGGAAAGGTTGCTTTTGGTTAGGCATTATCTGAATATAAAAAGTTATGGGGAAAACACTGCTTGGTATCTAAAACTTTGCATAAATTTCTTATCTGTTAGAAAGATGAGAATTGCCAATTGCAGAAAAAAAAAGAAAAAAATCACGAGAACACCTTTATGTAACTTTTAATGCCCATATGATAGGATATTCTTTTATTCATAATTTTCATGATCCAACATTACATCGTAAGTCGCGCTATTTTTTTTTTTTTTTTTAATACATAACTAAGCATATGCGTCCTTGAGACCTAACAACGGTACTGGTTAATTATCTTTGTATTGTACGATATAAAACTATGTAAATAATGAAACTGAACAACCAATTTTTTAAAATTTTGTCTATTGATTCCCGTCCCTCTAATTTAATTGGGATTATAGAACATGCCTTAATCTCTCCCTCTGACCACTCAGATCCAGTTCAATAGCCTATGTTGATAGGGTTAAAGCATAGAGATTTGAGAGACCTCACGTTTATGAAGACTTTGACCAGGACCCCGATTACCTAGGTCTTAATCTAGCCCTCCCGGTGAATCAGTTTAATTTGCCTAAACAATATTGATAGCGTTAAGAGGCTAATTCAAGCGAAAACACACGCTCATTAATCTTATTCTTATGAGAGAAATTTTTAAAAATATCTCGTTTACATTTCAATATTTTTAAAAGATTTCTTTTTTTTACATATGATAACTAAGGTCGATATCTAGAAAGCCCGTTTTTTACTTCTTCGATTTAGTTTTCAGTTCTTTTTTAATAGGATACTTTAACTTTCGAAACTAGTTTGAAAAGTAAAGGTATTCTTAAGAAAAAAAAAAAAAACTTCTTTAGTGCTATACAAACTTAAGAAACCAACAACAACAACAAAAAAATATATATATACTTTATAGTTCGGGAATTTTTTAACATTTTTCATTTTGTGTCATCTTTAAGCTTATTTGACGACACTTTTGAAAACTCCAGTATTTTCACACATGTTTTTTTTATTCAGTCCCCCCTCCCCCCCCCCCCCCGTTTATAAATTAGATATATCTTTGATTATACAGCTAACTGATGGTTAGCATATTCTTTTGATGGCTCGTTTGACGACTGATTTAAGTGATATTTAATGAATTTTATAAAACAGGTAATTCTTGTACATATAAATAACAATAATCAAAAATATCTCCAGTTCTCAAAGAATCTGAATTAAATATCTGAAATTTTTATAAGTGTATTTGAAAATTATTTTGTGATTGCGACTGAAAATTTAAGCTTTATTTATAAATAATCACTGCATACATATGCAAAGTTGTTGATATTAGCAATTAAACAGAAAACGTTATAAGGTATTATTATTTATTATTATTACTATTATTATTATTATTATTAATCTGAGTAATTGTAGTAAAATTTACACGCATTTGGAAAAACAAATAAAAGAATATGATTCCTATTTTTATTTTTTTTTCCCTTAAAAGAAAAGTTAAAGAACATATTCTGTATAGGTAAAAGAGAGAAAAAAAAAAAAAAAAAAAAAAAAAAAACTCTTTATTTGAGACATTTTTTAACAAGCATTTATTGTTCGCTGCATGAAAACAACACCGGATTTTAGCAGATGCTCTTTAATACCCTAAAGGGATGTATATCTTTCACACCCCACCTCTCTGACATCTGATCAGGCCAGTGGGAGATAAAGAATGTGCCACACATGACAAATTCCACTGAAATGAATGAAAGATACAGCCATTAGAACAGATATGTTCTTACTCCCAGTTTAAAATTCAGTTATGTTTTTAACATTATTAAGCAATAGAAATTTTCTAATATCATTAAGGTATTTTATTATTAATTAGATGCTTTAACGTTTCTCTTTTACTAAATATTCCATTGCTGAACATATAGTTAATTTCAGAATCCCCCCCCCCCTTAAATACGCATCAATAATATTTTTAAATTTGATTGTATAATACCCTGTATTAAAATTTAACCAAAAAATTAAAATTACTCTTAACCTTTTCTAATAAATGTCTTAGACATTTATTTTTATAAAAGATTTAATTTTTATATATAGTAATAAATATTGCAGCTAAACAATGTAATATTTTAACAACAGCGATATTTTGTTTTAAGCTTTATATACATTATTCAAGTTATTTAACGCATTTTTAAATATATAGAGAAACGCACTGAAAATAATAACATTACAAAACCTTTTAAATATATTTTTAATTACAAAGAAAAAAACTTTTTTATATAATTTCTTATTTGAAAAATGCCATATGAGATCGTAACATGTTGGTAAAACTCCAATGATAAGCCTTTAAAAATATCAGTATTAAACCAAGTTGGCTTAATGTAATATCGTTGGCTTAACCAACGACATTTACTTGTCAACATCAGAAAAAAATAATAAAAATAATAATAAATATTTTGTCTGAATAACGCAAAAAAGTGTGATGTTAAAAAATGAAATTCTGAAATACAAATGACTTCAAATTTCATTTTTAGGATAAAAAGTTTCGATTGTATTTTTCTCAGTAAATAATGACATAAACACATTTAGAATTTAGCAACAAAAATATAAGGGAGAGAAAAAGGGGGTTACATAAAAAAGATAACTGTGAGCGCCGTAAAAATTGAACCTAATCGACGGCGCCTGGTGCGGGGGTACCGCCGCACCATCCTTGATACGGCTCAGTCTGAACCCAGATTTTGCGCATAACTTGCCCATATTAAAGTAAAATTTCACCAGGCTTGACTTGGATATAAATAAATAAAGTTGAAAGTGAAGTTAAAAATATTTTTTTGTTTATATGACACTGGTTTCTGTGTAAAAACTGTAGTGTGCTCTACTAAATTTGCCTTTTTTTTTTTTCTTTTTGCAAGGGGGGGGGGAATTAACATATAATGTTAAAACGAAAAGTTCGAGTACTGCAACATATCAACTAGCAACGATACCCCCCCCCCCCCCCCACACACACACACACACACACTACATAAAGTATGAAAATTTGTTTCACAATACGCTAAGACTTTCTACAACTAACTCACAGTATTGAACAAACAACTGTGCACGAAAGACTTGGCTAAACAATCCTTCTGTTACAGCTAATGGTATATATTTTTCTAATTTAAATGCAATTGAATATTTTCCCCAAAGTTTATTTTAAAAATAATTTTATTTTCGACATAATTTAAATATTTTTAATCAGTTGTTAACTAACCACAAATAAACATTTGTCAATTATTTACTATTTTTCAATTAAAATATTCACCAATTGATTAATATTTTTTGATTAATAATAGCCTCAATTAAGTATTATTTTAATTAACTATATCAAATTATTGAGTATGACACTCATAACACTTTCCACTGGAAAAAATACATTTTCGAAAAATTTTCACCAGCTTACAGATATATTATTAATATTAGATTATTAATATTATTTTAAAATCTGACTAATTATAGTAAAATTTTATATGCATTTTATAAAAAATAAAGGTAATGATTCCTATTTTATTTTTCTTTCTTTAAAAGAATTTCGAAGAATATCTTCTGTAAAGGTAGAAAAAGGCAAAATACTATTTTCTCCCGACCAAAACCCTTTTCACCCTTTTCTTCGGGCTAAGACTAATCGCTATTGCCTAGAGCGATTGCCAACATCTGGCCGTGGTCACTCACACCTGGGTAGTAAATAAGTGATAAAAAATGCCAGACTTAAAATTTCGTAGAAATTGGGCAGGAAACGTAGTAAATAGCCATGATAACAGTTGTATCCTTACTCTGTGTTTCAGATAGGGGAGTTGTAATAATATTCAATGTATTGTATTATGAGTTAATGCATTAATGTTTTTGTTATGTATTAACGTATTTTTCTCTCGCAAAGAATGCACACATTCTATTGCAGTACGTATAATTGATTTCAGAATACACTTCCTTTTTTCAAAATATGCACCAATAACAATTGTAAAAGTTGATTTTATAACATTCTGTATTAAAATTTAAGCAAATAATTAAAATTAAACTTAAACTTTCATAATAAGCTTCTGATATATATATACATATATATAAGAACAAACAATCTTCTTGAAACACCATCAAAAATTTGTAAATGCGCTAGGCCTTTCGAAAGATCTGAGTCTTTCTTCGTCAGGCGCAAAAAAGACGTCCTTCTACTATGAAAGCAGAGGCAAGACTCAATTCAGTAGAAGGACGTCTTTTTTGCGCCTGACGAAGAAAGACTCAGATCTTTCGAAAGGCCTAGCGCATTTACAAATTTTTGATGGTGTTTCAAGAAGATTGTTTGTTCTTAGTCATTCACACCAGTTTTAACTTATTTTCTTTTATACATATATATATTGTAAAATATTTAACTTTAAAAAACGCGGTTTTTCTAGTGAAAAAAAAAAATAAGAAACCTTTTAAATATATTTTTAATTGCAAATTAAAAAATATTTTTAATATAATTTCTTATCTCAAAAATGCCATATGAGTTTGTATTTTGTTGGTAAAAAATCCAATGTTAAACTTTTGAAAGCATCAGTATTTAACCGACGATGTATATTTAGCCTATACCAGAAAAATAAAATTAAACAATAAAAAGTTTAATTAGCATTTTGTTTTAATAACACATATATGGGTGATATTAAAACATGAAATTCCGAAATACAAATGACTAAAAATTTGATTTTAGGATAGAAGAATTTGATCGTAATTTTATAATATTAATGAATAATGACACAAATGCCTTTAAAATTTAACAATATCGATTGATAAAAAAAAAAAAATAAATAAATAAAAATAATAATAATAATAATAAGATCTGGCAAACTTTAAGAAATGGTAGACCACACCACAACAAACAATTTTTTATGTAGGAAGCCAAGGTCAAATAGCATTTTATTTTGTCAAAAATACAGGATGCCTCTCTCCCAGCACCACAGCAACTCGCACCCGGGGCGGAAGAGCTTGTTATACCATTGGCGCATAAAGATAATAACTGACAAAGAAAAAATAAATAAATATTTCGGATTGAACATCGGTCAGGTATGGGATTGAAAAATGTATCTTGTTTGTTCTACTTTTTTTTTTGGGGGGGGGGGTGTCAATATTTTATTAAGGCTCTCAACTGCTCTGCTCAACAAGTGCAAACAGTTTTGACACATTTACAAATTCATTTTTTAACGGAATGATATAAAATTGGAAGGCCTGTCTATGGAAGCGATTTAGAATCGAACCATTTTTTTCCATTTTTTGATAAATAAATTACCTATTGAGTTATAAGCGATTTTGATCACGTAACAAACACGTTTTTTACCATTCGCTGACTGGTTTTTATGCTTTCTTCAGGAACTTCGTTTCAAAACGTCCACTTTGACTCTATTTTCTGAAAGATCTATTGCGTTTGCAAAAAAAAAAAAAAAAAAAAAAAAAAAAACGGAAAAAACGGTTTGATTACATAGTTTCGGATAAACAAAACTTGCTAGTTTCATGCATTTCCGAACAAAAATAAATTAAAACTTATGTCATAAAGTTACCCTTTTGGATTTGAGAACAACCATATGACTTAACTATGATGGTATTGCATTGAGCATTTCAAAAATCTTAAAGGTAATATTCTTTATAGAAATCTAAATAAACATTTTAAATAAGCTTTGATAATTAATGCTTAATGAAGCCGATCTCATTCATACTCACATAAACAAGTGGGAGGGCTACTTCATTCACACGAAAAGACCCGCTCGCTACTGCTAATCCAATGGAAGAAATTTATAAAGATATCTTGTTTGCATTTCAATATTTTTTAATGATTTTTTTTTCATTAGATAGCTGAGATCGATCTGTACAAAGGCCGTTTTTTTTTACTTTTTATTTTATTTTTTATGAGGATGCTTTCATTTTTAAAACCGGTTCCGAAAATGAAAGTGACCTCATTAAAAATACCTGTAAACAAAATCGAAAAAGTAAAAATGTGCCTTTGTACAGATTGGTCTCAGCTATCCAATGAAAAAAAAAAAAAAACATTTAAAAATATGCAAATGAGATATCTTTATAAATTTCGCTCATATGATTAGCGTTAGCGAGCGGGTCTTTCGCTTGACGGAAGTAGCCTCTTAATGCATCAATTCCATTTCTGATAATCCTTTTATTTCTAAATTTTTTACTGAGAATATGATAAAGCTGAAAATATTCTTACATTTTTTTCAAAGAAAAAAATAAACCTTTAATTGTATTAATAAAAATAATAATAATTTAAAATGTCGTATTCCTTTATCATAATGTTTCGCTTTATCTGTTACACATATTTAAACATTAGTTTGATAATCAATGCATCTCGACAAGAACAAGAAAAAACTGTCGATTTTCTAATATTTATTTTTTTAATTGAAATTTATCTGAATATACATAAAATCATGCATTATTTTAATAAATTGTTTTTTGAAAATATGAATTCTTGTTTTGAATTGCTGTTCTAGTTAGATTCGAAAATCCACTACAAAAAACAATTTTTGTATTGGAAACAAAGGTCGAAAAGCATTTTCTTCTGAGAAAAATACAGGGTTTCTCATTCCAGACTAAACACAAATTTTCTCAATGGTTTAACACTGAATAAACCATATTACAGCAAAATTTCATCATACTCTCCTTGCTATTGTGTGAAATGTAAATATAAAACACCAATTTGTGGAAGATGTCCTTATCTACCTCCAGACAATATCGAACTTCATGCTCCATAATTAGAAATGTAGTTCACATTTCATACGGTGTCACTGACCGAATTACAGCTCACTTCCAGAACTTTTTTTAGCGCCATTATATTTCACATATGAAACATAAATCAGACAAAAAATTCTAAAAATCTTTATTATTCAGTTTTCCCGTTCCTTCAGGCATAGACACTCGCGAGCTAATATTAAAGCTTTGGAAGTTCCTTTTCAAATATTTCGTGTGCATTTTGACTTACTTATTTATTTATTTATTCATTGGATAATTGAGGTCGATCGCTTTATTCCCCCTTTTTTTGATTTTGTGTGCAAATTTTTAAAAATATATAAAGTTAACTTTTACTTTCATAATGGGTTCCGAAAAGAAATGTGTCATCCTTAAAAAAAAAAAAAAAAAAAAAAAAAAAAAAAAAAAAAAAAAAAAAAAACTGCAGCAACCAAAATCGAAAAAATAAAAAAAGGGGAATGTAAGCATCAACCACAGCTATTAAATGCAAGAAAAATTATTTTAAAATATGGAAATGTAAATGAGATATTTGAAGAGAATCTTCCAGAGGTTTAACATTCGCTCGAGACGACAGCCTCATTTTATTAAAATATACAATTCATTTTTAAATTATAATAGAATCCGACAAAAAAGCTGGCTGTGGAATATTTTATTCTTAATTGATAATAAATTTTCACGAAAGACATATTAACTCTATTTTTAGTTTCCAATTCAAAATCTATGAATCCAGGTTTTACGGATAAGATGAAGACTGGTTATCCCGTATTTCAGGCAGAGTGAACGAGCGATTTGAATGAAAGACACTTTTTATAGAAGTTTTACACTTGTTGAATAGCCACATTGCATCCCAGATAAAAATTCTGTTGATTGGATGAATACAGCACATTTTCTGCTGATTTCGAATACTTAATAATCACATTAAACAACCTGAAAAAAATTTTAAAAATCTGGAAAAATGTCTGACAATTATAATCAATGCTGTTAGAATTTGCAGATAAATTCAGTTTTGTAAAATACTTTATAAATATATCTACTGTACATTTTCATTTCATGCAAATAATCTCTTAACAAAAGAAAGAAAGAATATATATATATTTAATTACTAGAAGATCTAATCCGGACATCGCGGTTACAGAATAGTGGTAAAAAATTCTAATATATTTCTTAAAATTTATCTTTATATATCTTTAGATTACCCACTAGCAACTCCTAAAAGCATTTTATATGAAAAAATATGAAAAATATATTTAAATAAAATTTGAAATTTATTAAAAGAGATACTTTTGTATTAGTAGCACACCAGATGTTAACAGCCTATAAGCAATCGACAATTATTTCGCTTCTTACAGCAGCCTTTTTTTATTCTAATAGATTGACTGGCTTATGCGCGTAGTTGTATTTTAAGTCTATAAAATTTGTAGTTTTTTTTTTATTATTTATAATATTTTACTAATTTATTATTTTACTTATTTAAAAGTTTCATTTTCGTTATCGAATACTAGTCTGAAAGAAATGCTGGACTATTTATATTGTTTCGTCTGTAAATGTATACATTGAATGTAAATATTTATGTGTTTCGTAATCTCAAAAGAACAGCGCAATTTTTTTTTAAATCTAATTTTTCTATCAATATAACAATATTCTATACATACATTTCCTTCAGTCATTGTTCATTTGGGAAAAAAAAAAAAAAAAAAAAAAACTATTTGAACCATTTTAGAAACAGAAATTATTTCGACAATTTGAAAACAACCTGTACATACTCCATATAATGATTAATAAATTTTGCCAAAAGTTACTACACATTTCTGTTAACAGCCAAGCTTAAAAAATACTTGAAAAAATAAATACTTTTTTTTTCATAATTCAACAATTAAAAAAAAATATATAACAGTTTAGAAAATATTAAGAATGTTTAGTGAGTTTCAACATTATCTTTAAATAATCAATACATATGTAGTATTGCTGATATTAGACATTAAATAAAAAAAAATCATAAGTAATTATTATTATTATTATTATTATTATTTTATATATATATTTGTAACTGCAGTAAAATTTACATGCAATTTGAAAAATTTATAACAGTTTATGATTCCTATTTCATTCTACTTTCTTTAAAAGAAATTTAAAGACCACATTCCGTTAAGGCTCCGCTGCAGTCATTTTTTTTTTTCGATTCTCATAAAAGATACATCTTGGTAAATGTTGTGTAGGCGTCAACTAAGTAGAAATGATCGACAGAAAATCCTCCAATCCGAACAAGGGACATAATAGTAGGGGTAATAAAAATAAAAGGTAACAATTATATTTTTTAAAATAAACATGATATTTTTCTTTATTTGAGACCCCCTTCGAACGAGCATTTTTTGTTTACTACATGAAAACATCGTCAAAGTAGTAACAGTAATAGTTTACTTATTATCAAGTTCTTTGAAAAATATCTCAGAATTTTAATAGATGTATTTAAACAGATGCTCTTAATTACTCCTCTTTTTAGTTCTTTAGTATCAGTTTATGTTTTTTGCCTAAACCGGTATTTGCACGTTTCCACACCCCTTTGTCTACGATATCATCAGGCATCTGGTGAAATCAGCGGGAGTTAGTAAAAAAATGTGCGACGCTAGAAATTCCGGTGAAATAAATAAGATACAGCCATTAGGACACGCGTGTTCTTACTCCGAGTTTAAAATACAGTTTTCTTTTAAACATTATTAAATAATAGAATTTTTTAAACAACATTAAAGTATTTTATTATTAGTTAGATTAGTTAGATACGTTCCCCTCGTTCTTAATATTCCATTGCAAAACGTATGACTAATTTATTTATTTATTTATTTTTAATATGAATCAAAAACAGTTTTAAACTATTATTGCAGTTTAAAAATTGCTCAAAGTGACTTAAAGAAGTGAAAGACTTAGAAAAGTGCCAAGATTCTTGTTGATACAAATATTTTCGCAATTTTTTTTGAAATGTCGCCGCTTGTGTGATGAAACATATGTCGATCTAAATAAAAATATTATGTCTTTTAACTGTATTATTTTTATCACTTTTAAAAATTTGTAAATTAATTCAGTTGATTATAACTGATTTCCATGCTTGCTTTTATAACAGTCTTAAAGTAGATTTTATAATTTTCTGTATTAAAATTGAAGCAAAAAATTAAGATTAGTCTTAAACTTTTCTAATCAAAAATATGAGAATGCTCATTTTATAAAAGATTGAAGTTTTATACATAATAATAAATATTGCAGCTAAAGATTTATAGCATTTTGTGATATTTTAACCACAAGAATTGTTTTATTTGATTGAATTTGTATATTATTATTAATACTGAATTTGTATTATATGCATTCAAGCGTGAATTTCCTGAACACATTTTAAAGTATATTCTCTCTGTATACTATTAATAATTTTAATTATACGCGATTTTCCCAGTTTAAAAAACACCTAAGAAACATTTAAAATACATTTTTAATTATTAAAAAAAATCTTTTTAATATGATTTCATATCTGAGAAGTGACCTCGTATATTATGTTGGCATCATCAATAAACCAACGATATTTACATTTCTACACCAGAAAAAAAACCAATTAAATAATAAAAAGTTTAATAATAATTTGTCTTAAGAGCTTATACAAGTCACACAGAGAAACTCGAACGAAAATGTTAAACCTATGGGAGAAAATTAAGCAGAAATCTTTACAGAAGTCGTTATATATACATATATTTAACTTTCTTTTTCTTTTGGGATATCTGAGGTCGATATCCATTTTTGTGCTTCTGTACTTTTTCGATTTTTTTTTTTTTTTTTTTTTTTTTTTTTTTTTTTTTATGAGGACAGTTTAATTTTTACAACCGGTTCTAACCACTTCCAAATGTGAATGTATCCGCATATAAAAAAAAACTGTGTATCAAATTAGAAAAGTACAAAGCACAACAATGGGATATCATATCAACCTCGGGTTTCCTTAAAAAGAAAAAAATAATAATAATAATAAAATAAAAAATATTGAAATGCGATTGAAAAATCTGTAATGAACACTCCGATAGGATTAACATTAGTTTAGGACCTTCTTTTCGTGACTTACGTAAGCTCTTAATCCCATTTTGCAACACATAAATGGTTTATATATATATATATATATATATATATATATATATAAAGAAATTCTGAAAGACAAATAATTTCAAATTTTCTTCTAGTATAGGAAGTTTCGACCGTAATTTTCTCATGTTAATGAATAATGACGTAAACACCTTTAGAAGTTAGCAAGATGCAGTGATTAAAACATAAATAAAAGTAAAATGCAGGAATATAATTAACAGCGCCGGTGAAGACTGCCCTAAATGACGGCTCCTGGTGCGGGGACACTGCCCTAGTCGCTACACTTGTAGCAGCATTGCGTCCCTCCAGGCAAAACCCAGATTATACGCATAACTTTAAGTATAAATAATCTATATTATGGTAAAATTTAACCAGGGTTGACTTGCATTGTGTGAAATGTAAATATAAACATTGAAGTAGTGAAAGTTCTGTTAGTGGACATCGTGCCAATATATAACTCCCAAAAACATTGAAGTAGTAGCTTTGTGTTGGAAAATGTAATTCGAAATACACATAATGTCACTGACAGAATGACTTTTCATTTCCAGAATGTTTTGGTATCGCCGTGACGTTTTTCCCAAAGGAAGATAAATTTAAAAAAATCTCTAAACTCATTACTTTAAAAGTTATGAACAAAAATTTATTTGGGTTAAAGTGATTTTTGTTTATACGACACTAGTTTCCTATAAGACA
The DNA here is from genome assembly GCA_963932465.1 of Maratus speciosus. Taxonomy (NCBI): domain Eukaryota; kingdom Metazoa; phylum Arthropoda; class Arachnida; order Araneae; family Salticidae; genus Maratus; species Maratus speciosus. Next base: position 434,552,449 of record OZ010788.1, read on the forward strand.
ATTGCTTGTTGTGCGGTACTAAGTTTATCTCATCTTTCTTTTAAAGCGAAAAGTTTTGATACTGCAAGATATCAGCTAGCAGGTCAGCGCACGCGCCCTTCTTCCACCCACCGAAGGTTATGAAATTTTTTTACGCCACATAAGAAGCACACCCTTCTATAATTAACTCACCGAATTAAGCAAATTAAACAAGCAACTGTAAACAAAAGATCTGGCCAAAAAATCATTCTCTTAGATATAATGACATATATTTTACTAATTTAAAAACAAAAGAATATTTTTTACAAAAGTTACTTTATTTATTTATTTATTTATTTTTAGGCGACATAATTTAAATAATATTAATCAGTGGTTAACTACTACAGATTAACATTTGTCAATTATTTACTATTTCTCAATTAAAAATATTCATGAATTACTTACAGTTGTCCACGTACCAATAGCGGCAATTAAGTACCATTTCAATCAAATGTAAGCAAATCATTAATCATGAATATCTTTATATCATAACACTTTCGTCTCCATTGCAAATATTATATTTTCGAAAATTTTTCATCAACCAGCAAATCCCCCCCCCCCCCCCCCCGTATCAAACATCCTTTCATGTCGCATAAAAAATACACCATTTTACAATTATTGCACCGAATTAAACAAACAACCCTGTTCAGAAGACTTACCTAAAGAATTTGTTACAGCCAATGACATATGTTTCAATATTTTAAACAAAATTTAATATTTTAAACAAAATTTAATATTTGTTCAGAAAATTTATTAAAAAAAGAGTAAATTTCCTTTTAAAGACGACATTAATTAAATAGTATTAATCAATCATTAACTAACCGCAGTCAATTTATCAATTATTTACTACTTGTCAATAATAATCATCAATTACTATCCGTAACTAATAATAATGTCAATTAAGTACTATTTTAATTAACAATAGCAAATGATTAAGCATGAACATATCGAAATCATAACGATTTCTTCCCTATTGCTTGAAACATCCTTTCAAAAAATACTCATTGTCCTTCAAACGCTTCAATAAATTTATACACTTTGTCAGGCAATTTATTGAATAATAGAGTAACCACCCAGGACACCTTAGTTCGAGATTAAGTTACTCGGGTTGAATGTGTAAAATTTCAAAACGAGTAACACCCGAGTTACTCTAAATAATTGTACTTTGCTCCCACAAACTTTTCGTTCTAAAAAATAAAAATTTTCTTCGAATGGAAATTTTTTGGTGTTCATATGTATATTTTGCATATCTTAACATTCTATAAAAATATTTAAATGATATTAATAAAATTTCGGTGGGTATTCCAAACGTCGGTAAAAAGTTTAGTTACTGACGAGGGCGGGTAGGACGGTATGTGTGTGTGTGTGTGTGTAATAAATAATTTTTCGCCCTTTAACCTTAGTTAATTTATTCCAAATTCTTATAATATCTGCCTTTTGTACCTGTCTTTTAATAATATCTTAATTACTCTTTATATTTTCCCTTGCCTTTAATCCAGCGTATTCTTTTATTTAATATTCTAAAAATCTTAATCTGTTCATAACTATAATTCTTTATAAAACCCACTAAATTACTTTATTTCTTTCATTTTATTCTGAGACGTTAAATTGTTTTCTTTTCTCGTTCGAAATTTATCAATACCATTTTATTTTATTAAATCATTCCATATCCCAGAGTGCTTTGAGAGAACTTCGCGGTCTAGGACGTTTTACGTTATAAAACTACCGCCGATAGTAATAAGTCCTGTCAGCACGTCACGCGTCTTCCGTTCCCCGCCCGGAGTTAATCCAATCGCTGTCGCAGCCTTCTTTCCCCCTCCCCTTTCACTTAGCTGAATTGGTCTTGCTATGAGCGTCTGTGTACTTACGTGTTTGTTTTTCCTATTATTTATACCGTTACATTCTCTTGGTGAGCAGATTTTTGTACGATTTTGTGTTGCTTAAACAGTCCACGTCACTTGGAGAGTAGTTTGTCTTTTAGTTGTGATGACGCTTCTGATTCTTTTATCATCTTAAGATATGTGACCTTGCTCGAAATTCAATACTCCTATATTAGTGGAGTTGGAGAAATTTACTTGTCATAAATAAACTATTGATTGATATCACGCTTCTTTTGCTATTTATGGAAAATACCTAAGATTTCATAACATCCTGGCCTATTTGCTGACCATGACGACTGCATTTTTAATACTTCTGGTTGGTGATCTATACGAGTGATTCTTCTATTGTCTATTATCTACCTACACTAATCTCCAGTTATGGATTATATAAGTAGTCTACAACTATAATGCTACGATTCACACGTCAGATTTTGAGCAAATGTTACAAATATATATATGTATATATATATATTTTTTTTTTTCTCATTTCTGCTCAAATATGTAGTTTTTCATCTTTAACAATATTATGGACATTCTTTTGAAAATAGGTGTTGCTAAGTTCAACCCGCAAGATCCGAAATCTATCTGAACCCGAAAAATTAGAGTAAACACCTACCGCAACGAAAAATTTATTGTCGACCCGATCCGACCCAAAACATGGGTTATGTTAGGTTTAGGTCAAATCAGGAATGTAATGTACATTCATTTTATACCTTATTGTTGTCAAAGTATTTTTTAAGATCACTTTGTATTTAAATTTTAAAAAAATGGTGAAATAATCCAATTATAATTAAATTCATACACAATTATGTGTATGAAATTTTCATAATTCCCTCTTTAACATAAACTTTATTATATACCTTTTGCTGATTTCATGTTAAGTCAACTTTACAAAAAAAAAAAAAAAAAAAAAAAAAAAAAAAAAAACTAGATTATTCATCTAAACAGCGTTTGAAAAATATGTATAAAAGAACAATCAGTGGAATATTTCAATAAGGTCTTAGCTCTCGATGTTACTATGGTTACAAGCCGTGCAAGTACTTCGCAAATCACAATGTTCTTTTTTTTCCAATTTCCCCCCCTGAAAATTATGTTGCTATTCTTATGTAAATATTCTAAATGCGACATGCATTTTATGTTCCGATTTCCTTTAAAAAATAGAAAGTTTCTGAAAACTGTTGGAAAATTGCACGAACACTTATCATTTTTATGGCTTTTGTTTGCGAAGTAATTTAACATAGAAATTCTTCTGATAACTCTAATTTCATATCTGTATTCAAAGGATAAAAGAATATTGTATGAGCATTATCTATGAGCAGAACATAGTGCTTTAACTGAAGTTTTAATAAAAATTGAAATGAATAAATATAAATTAACAAATATAATTTGTTTTTAATGCTAACTGAAATAAATATAGAATGAAAAATAGAAGTAAAGCCTAATTATCTCAAATCCGAAAAAAAAAGGATTTTCAAACAGAATGGAGCCTGTTGTTGGCATAGATTTGTGAATGCTTTACACCAGGTATGCCCAAGAATTCTGTATGCACGGGTGTACCTCAACTGCGGTTTGAAAATGAAGAGCGTCATTATCGCATGACTGAAAACATAGAAATATTCTGACATTACTGTAGAGATGGCACTACATACACTTCTAATGCGATGCACATGTACCACAAATTATAATGTACACCATAAAACCCCTACGATGAGGGTTCCATGTAAAAATACTTAAACATACATCTAACAAAACACTGAAGGGATCTGAAGGGGATGTTGTTATACGTAGCAAAACACACACAAAGAACGATTAAATGACAAGAGCAAGTTGGGAAACTTCTCTCCGTACAATCGTTGAGCCTCTGAGATATTTCCATTTCCAGTTCCGTAGATAAAATGAATATCAGCCCCTTTCCCATTAGTGAAAAGCAACAACTTCTGATAAGTTCCTACCGCGATTGAGAGTTTAATATTCGAATCAGAGGCTTTTATGTATTAATTGAGGCGAAATTTTTCATACGCGTACTTCTTCTTCCCCTTATTAGATTTGCATGCTATTAGTATCGTTCTTCTTCCGATAACTCGCAACACGCCAGCATCTTGCGTTTTATTTCAGACGATGCATTCTTTAATGAAAGTTGTTTGATTGGATGTATACTATCACCTCTTAAAGTTTCGCCCATATTTTATGAAACACCCCGTATATATACACGTCGTTTCAGTGCTTGTAAATGCAGCCATTAATACAACATTCCCAGTGGCGAAGCATGGATAGGCGTACATTAACAAATATGTCAGAATTTCACTGACATTTCCAGCGGCAACTGAGAAGGTAGTCATTATATCTTTATCGGAATCAGTGGAACTTTCTTAGATCATGCTTGAGCGCATATTTTTAATGTTTATATCTTAAATTTATTTCTGAATTCTAGAACGCTCAGATCGTCAGGACTTCATATAAACGGTGTTTTCTTCTCGTTGTTTGTTTGTTTTCTGTGTGTGTTTTAAGGAATACCTTTTATGATCAAGTTTTCATAAGGCATAATTTCGGATGCATAGTTATGTATAACTTTGGAAGTATGTTTAGTTTCAGAATTACTTAATATTATTCATAATTTTGAAATAAAAAACGAACGCTTACTGTATAACTTTAAAGATTTAAAAAAATAAAAACCTATTTGTTTAGGCTAAGCATTCTGTGATATTGTGAGAGATACTTTCTAATTATATTAAATATTTTTAATAAAAGAGTGTGTGGGTGAATGTAATAATTAACAGTATGATTTAAAACAATTTTTCAACACACCACAGGTAAAAATTAAACATCGTTAAAGAATATCAAATACCTATATTCAAACGTTCAAAATAGTCGATTCATACACATGAAATTTTCTTTTAAAAAAACAGTATGAAAGTTACAGTTAGCCATTGCATATATAAATCTGCTTAATCCTAGCTTCTTGCATACCGAATCTACTAATACACATGGTTAGAAACAGAAAAGGAAATCACTTTAAAGCAATAATAGAATTCGTCTCAATGTGTATCACACCTAATACATATCACACCTAGTACATGGCGAGAAAGTTCTGATTGTTTATGTGTTTCAATGAAAAATATTGAGCAATCATGCCTATGGCATGATTGTATCTGCATTTCTGAACATCGTACATGAACAACTTCATTCGCATTTCGTTTTAAACTTTCAAAAAATCGATTTTTTACTTTTGATGAAAATTAAATCCTTATAGAATGAATAATAATGAGCAAAAAGTTTTTTCATTGATGTCTCAATTATTAAGAAATATATGAGCAAAAACGTGAGCGCGTCTACAATCAAAATGTATTGAATACTAAACTTTAAACGCCATTTTTGGGAAACTAAATTTTTTAACATGGGCAGCATGAAGAATTTTCAACAATTTTGGATAAAATTTGCGCTCATCTACGCATTATTAAATTTTTTGGGCCATCGAGCGATTTTTTGAAAATTTTAATTTTTTATATTTTCTAATAAGTTTAAAAGTAACAATTTTAAAAGATAAATGATTTCTTTTGTTTCAAGCGCAATTTTCCTATTTTTGTTTATTCAAAAATTTGAGCCGATGACTCTCAGCTACTACAGCCTTATTTTGCAAGAAAAAATGAGATTTTGATAATTTTTTGTTTCTACATGAAGTTTGAATGCTCCCCATCGACCCCCGATATTTTGTTACAGATCAACGCGGCTACAGGTTTAAGACCTAGTATGTGCCCAATTTAAGAACAAAAATTATTTTTAAATACTTGAAGCAATGACAAACAACGCGGAATTATTAGTTTTTCAATTAATTTTTCACCCTTCGTAAAACAAAATTCCAGAATATGTCCAAATTTCCCCGCCTAGAACTTATGTAACCCTTTAAAGCAGCCATGCTCAACCTGCGGCTCGGCGATCTTGTATATGCGGCCCGAGATACACAATTTTTAATTCCTATTTCTAAACATCTTAAATGCTACTTTCTCATTCAAAAATTCTTTTTACATGTGTTTGCAAGCTTATTTGTGCTACAGAAGAGTAACATTTCTTAATCGCCAACAGTAATCAAATGTTAGTCCAAATAATTAAATCTGTACTACATATATTTCTGTAAATAAAAAATATATAAAAAATTTTCATAGAGCGAAAGATTTGTGAGAGAAAACTTCCTAATTTATTTTCTTTAGAACTTCGAAATTCAGCATTATTACATTATTAGTTTTATACTTATTATCTAGCTAATACTACTTTTTAAGGTTTAACGTTTGTCGCGGAAAAAAATTGGTACCAAAAATTTGTTACACCACTATTACCAAACAAAAAACTTTTCCGTGCATTTCTAAACATTTGCAATAAAAATCAACCATAAGTTTGATAGTTTTGAAATAATGGTGTTAAAACATTTTGGTAACATTTCTTTGACGACAAATGTTCAACGTTACTGGTGATATTAACATTGTTATACTACTTATTTAATCTTAATATTTTGATTACACTGTTTTTACCCTTTTATACATGTGTTGCGGCCGCCTACTGTTGCAAACCTATGTATGCTGCCCGCAAGAAAAAAAAGGTTGAGTATGGCTGCCTTAAAGTGTGCAAAAACTGATAAATCTAAAGATTGAAGTTTCCAGCTGCTTTGTGGTAGTAATGTGAAGCGAGTGTCACAGAAATAAAAGCACTTAAAATAACGTTATTGAAGAAATATAATTTTTATGATATAGAATTAAACACTGTCTCACTTTGTACCAGCATTCTATGTCCCAACGTGTACCACGTCAATTTATTGGTAAAATACCTCTTTTTACGGCTTTCTAAGAATTAAATCCTTGGTATTAAGGGGAGATATGCTGCATCTTATATATGAGGACGTGAATTTCAAAACTTGCCTTATCCAAAATTTAAAAAATCGAGTTTTCTCTACCAATCTATTCTATTGGTAAACCTGCACAGAAAAAACACTATATTCTTTTTAAAAAATATTTTTATCCTTTATTTCTGGGTTCTTAAAATATTGGTTTGGTTTCAAAACTCGCCTTATCCACTAGGGAGTTAGCAAACTAGCTTTATCCCTACGCATGGGTAAGACCAACGGACGACTAGCTTATGAGCTACTATCACAGGAATTTTCCTTCATTTCTCTGCGACATGTTGCTATTTGTGTTTAAAGTTTTAACCTGTTCTATTCATACAAACTAATTAAATAAGTTTTACAGCATGTCTTATGTATAAAGAACAGTGGATAAATTCTAGCATTTTGTGGGGGAAGTGGGAAGAAGAGAAGAAGAAATACGAGCACATGGGCTAGTAAAGAATACACGCAAAAGAAGGTTAAAATGTAAGTTCAAAATGGAGCATCGCTTTCTATATTTCTTACTGTCATAAGGTGTTAAAAGATTTAATTTTTATTCTCAGACATAAACCTAAGGCCTTTCCGGTCCTCTCAAAGCGCAGTCACCTGAAAGAGAACCTCGAATATTCAACTCTATCAATGCAAGATGTTCGACGTTTCCACCAAGCTTTTTTTTTTCAAGCAAAGACAAAACATCATAAGATCACTTTATTTTGACATCTCAAACATCCCCTTCAAGAAACCGTCCAGATTTCTGTCCTTTCATGAAACATCCAGAAAAGTAAAATTTTCACCTTGAAAGTTTTTTAAAGTGCATCTCAGTGCGTTTTAAAAGGCATTACCATAAGGTACTATATAAAGGCTAAGAACGATGGCCATCTTCAAATTTGTGGAAGTGTATTTCGGAAGATTCTTGGAATATCAAAATTCAGAGTGTAAAACTTGTGCTAGAGACACCAAAAACTAGACTTTTTTTAAAAAAGAAGGGGGGGGGGATTCCCCGTGAAGTAAGAGAAACATATGGCTGTTCTCAAATGCTCTGCTCAACAAGCGCAAAACGTTTTGACACATTTACAAATTCATTTTTTAACGGAAAGATATAAAATTGGAAAGCCTGACCATGGAAGCGATTTGGAATCGAACTGTGTTTTCCATTTTTTGATCAATCAATTAGCTATTGAGTTATAAGCGATTTTGATCACGTGACACGGCATTTTCCACCCCTTACTGACTGGATTTTCTTCTTTCGTTCCGAAGTTCGGTTCAAAATGCCAATTTTGACAGCATTTTCTGAAAGATCTATTGCGTTTACAAGAAAACGAAAAAAATAGTTCGATGACATAGTTTCTGAATAATGACATCTTCTAGTTTCATGCGTTTCCGAACGAAAATGAATCAAAACTTATGTCAGAAAGTTGACCCTTTGGATTTGAGAAATGTTATATAGATTATATTATACTACATTCTTTTAAAAAAAAGTTATTTTAATCAAAAGCTATTTATGATAAATTTTATTTGATTATTGATAAGTTTGCTTTTGTATAATAAAACGTAATACTAAATTTTAATCATGCTTATTGTTCTCGTAAGGTTTATTTTTTAATCCAAAATATTATCATCTGATGACCAAAAGTAGAAATTATTAATTTCTTTCAGCAAGTATGATAGACGATTGGCAACAAAACTCTTCTTATCCATAGGTTGGCAACAAAATTCTTCTTATCCGAAACTTTTTTCAATGAATTAATTAAGTGAATTAAAGTAGATTTTCCAACTTAACACAATGATATCACAGAGCAACTAGCTATAAGTATACAAAAAATTGGAGGTATTCGATGCACGGGGTCGCAGTTACAGGTTTTTCGCGATTTCCCAAAATTTGATTTTTTGGATAAGGCGAGTTTTGAAACTCACGTCCTCATATGATATTGTAAATAAAATACCGCATACAATTCGACTTAAATTTATGATCTGTAACAGAGTTAAAGAATTAATTTTCAGATTCGAAAAATTATTTATTTTTGGAGTCTTCCAAATGAAATAGCATTCGCACTTGAAATGTATTTGGAGAGCACTGCATCAACTGAACAGCTTAATATCTAGGGATACAAACACAAACCTAATTTTAACAGGGTCTCTGTTCAATTATACGCACTTTCGCATTCAGTGCGACTCCCCCGCAATTTTAACATGCTATACTATATTCATAAAAGCACAATAATAATTAATAGTAGAAAAAGCTATATATAAATATCATATATTGTCACAATTTAAAACAACAAGTGGCGAATTGTACTCGAGAATTAATTTATTAATTTTACATGTTTCAAATCAATTTTTATTGTTAATGTTTAATATTAAACGACTTTATAACATAATAGTATCAATAATGAATATCGATTCATTATCACTGTGAACAGGTGATAAACGGTTAAAACAGGAAAAGTTCTAAATTTTTCTACGATAAAGCTGCATCTTTTATGTAAAAAAAAAAATGCAGACACATTACCGAACATAAATCCATAAACAATTTCAGAGCTTAAATTCAATTTGTGGTTTGTTTCTGGAAAATTCTTTAAATATGCCCCTTTTCCACAAAATTACATATTTTTTCTTTACCAGAAAATAAAATTTCTTTCAAACAAATTTTAATAACATTTGGGAATATGAAAACCAAATAGAGACACCATAGAATAAACAAACGCAAGAAGCGAAGAAGGAAGGAAGTTTGGGAAATTTTTCTTTTTTCTATTTTTTTTTGCAACGGAAAATAGAAAAGGGGTAAAACATACAAGATGATTTTAAAAATATGCATATTGCCGATAAATGAGCCTCTAGTGCCCGTACCGTTCAGTAAAACAAATTATGACATTTCGGATGTGGTTATTTTATGGCACGAGATAGAAAATGAGAAAAGGTATGAACATTTGTGGTCTCACATTTACGGAAGTTTGAGAAAATATTTTTTACACTATTTTCTTTGCAATTAAAAATAGAACATCGGTAAAATATACAAGGTGATTTTTAAAAAAAACATTGCCGTTATATGAGCCTCTAGCGCCCATACCGTCCAATAAAACTAATGATGACATTTGGGATGCGGTTATTGTATGGCACGGGGTCAAGAATGATATAAGAGAACAACATTCGAGGTCTCACATTTACGGACGTTTGAGAAAATATTCGTTATTCTATATTCTTTGCAATAAAAATAGAAAAGTGGTAAAATATACAAGATGAATTTAAAAAATCCCTGCCGGCCCGGCCTACAGGCAGAAGTAGATTTCGAAGTTAAGTATACTAATTTCACCAACAAAAACTAAATCATTATTAGATATAAATCCACTTTAACAGTCTTATCTGTCTGCTTTTGACGAGTTTTTATTTCCTTTTTATAAAATAGCTAGATTTATCAGAATCATGTTAAGGCGATATTAAAAAATATATTTTTCCGTACTCAACAACTCGAAATTTTCTGGCACATTTTCAGATTCATTTTTAATAAAAAAAATATATATATATATGAAACATGCTGACGTGATTTTTGAAAAGATTTATAAGCGACCTGTGTTTTTATTTTTCTTTCAATTAATTAAAACTTGATTAATAAACAATTATTTTCTCAGTAAGGTAATATTTTTCGTTTCTAACACAATCGTTTCGGGAAATTCTGTTCAAAATGCCCACTTTGACATCATTTTTTGAAACATATTCTGCCTCTATCAAAAAATCGATCATTACTGTACATTATATAGTTTCTGAATAAGAGAATCTAGCAATTGGATGCGTTTGAGAACAAAAATGAATTTAGAAATGAGTAAGAAAATAGACAGTTTGGATTTGAATGCACCCTTAATAAGATGATTTTTTTCTTCAACCGCTATGTATTTTTAATTTGTTTTTGCTGTAGGAATTGGCCCTATCAAAAACTTTTCTATATAAATGTTGAAGACAATATTAAGAAGATATATTATAAATTCAAGGAGATTTTATATCTTGTGAATTGACGGAATTGTGAAAATTTTTCTTCTTTCCTTTTTTGTTTTCGTTTTTAATTTTTTTTTTTCGGTACAAATTGGTCCTATCAAAAACTTGTGAATATAAAAGTTGTAGATAATATTAAGGAGATGTATAATAAAATTATTGGATTTGATATCTTGAGAATTGACGAAGTAAGGAATTTTTATCTCCCAAAAGCCCTATTTTTTGCGCCCCCTTGAGCCTATTTTAAATTTTATCAAAAATCTGTGATGCATGAATTTTTGGCGCTATATTTAGAAGTAATAAAAACTTTAAACTGATTTGATATGTACAAAATTTAAGAAGTATTGGGGTTTTTTCGGTTTTCACAAAACCCCTCCCTATTTCCATCCCCTTTGTCCGCTTTTGCCCATTAACGAACTTGACCGAGATTTTATGTCCCTTCATTTTATGTATCAGTTTGGAAGAGATTTGTGCAGAATTGCGGAAGTTATCGTGTCCAGAAGAAAGTGATAACACAATTGCTTCGTGAAATTCCGTTCAAAATGCCGACTTTGACATCATTTTTTGAAATATATCCTGCCTCTATCAAAAAATCGATCATTGCGGTACATTATATAGTTTCTGAATAGGCGAATCTACCAATTAAATGCGTTTGACAGCAAAAATGAATTTAAAAATGAGTCAGAAAATAAGCAGTTTGGATTTGAATGCATCCTTAATGCAATGATTTTTCCAACACAATCCGCTTCGGAAAATTCGGTTCAAAATGCTCACTTTAACAGCATTTTTAAAAATATATTCTGCCTCTATCAAAAATTCGACCATTACGGTACATTATATAGTTTCTGAGTAAGAAACCTTACCAATTGGAAGCCTTTGAGAGCAAAAATGAATTGTAAAATGAGTCAGAAAATACGCAGTTTGGATTTGAATACACCCTTAGATGATTAGATACCCTTAGATAGATACTTAGATGATTTGTTTTCTTCAGCCGCTATGTATTTTTAATTTGTTTTTGCTGTAAGAATTGGTCCTATCCAAAACTTGTCTATATAGATGTTGTAGACAATATTAAGAAGATATATGATAAATTCATGGGATTTTATATCTTTTGAATTGACGGAGTTATGGATTTTTTACTTCTTCAAACCCCCTTTTTGTTTTCGTTTTTAATTTTTTTTGCGGTACGAATTGGTCCTACCAAAAACTTGTGAATATAAAAGTTGTAGACAATATTAAGAAGATTTATAATAAAATTAATTGGAATTGATATCTTGAGAATTGACGAAGTTATGAATTTTTTTCTCCCAAAAACCCTATTTTTGCGCCCCTTGAGCCCATTTTTAACTTTATCAAAAATCTGTGATACATAAAATTTTGGCCCTACTTTTAGAAATAATAAAAACTTTAAGCTGATTTGATATGTACAAAAATTAAGAAATTATGGGGGGTTTTCGGTTTTCAGAAAACCCCTCCCTATTTCCATCCCCTTGGTCCGATTTTGCCCATTAACGAACTTGACCAAGATTTTATGCCCTTTGATTTTATGTATCAGTTTGGAAGAGATTGGTGCAGAATTACGAAAGTTATCGTGTCCAGAAGAAAATGATATATATATAGATAGATAGATAGATAGATAGATAGATAGATAGATAAAGTTTTTTTTACTGAGGGTGGTTTTGGGTTCTAGGGGTCATGATCGGTGTAGATCTGCAAAAAATTTTCAGAAATTCCAACATAGGAACGATCCCAATAGGTAGTATTTCATACGAAATCTACCTAAAGAAAAAAATTGCCGATATATGAGCCTCCAGCGACCGTCCGCTCAATAATACGAATGATGACATCTCGAATGTGGTTATTTTGTGGCACGGAATCGAGAATGAGATAAGAGAACAGCATTCGAGGTTTCACATTTAAGTCTACGGTGAAAGAATTTCGACATTTTCAAATGGCAAAACCCAATTTTTTTTTCCATCACAAAATGATCTTCACAGTGAAAAAACATAAAAAGCGTTAAGAAAGTAATTTTAGCTGTAGCGATGCCAACATTCAATAAACTCAAATAAAAGCCGTAAAAACATCAAATTTGCCTACATGGGAGACAAAAACTAAATAATTTTACTGCTATTAGGCAAAATTTAAGCTTTTGCGTTAACAGACGATGACACATTGCCAGCGGTACACTATGCACAACAATAAATCACGGAATGAAGACAATGTAGAATCTCACGTTTGATGGCGTTTTAATGTCACTTAAAAGATCTGAAGAGTATTTCTAGAATTTTAAATACCCCAAGAGACAAAAATTGATTAAGATCGGAAGACCCTGACGACAGTGAAAACGAAAAATGGTGGCAGATAATAATGTCGCCAGTCAGTTTGTTCTTGCAGCACGCTTGGAGCAGGAAAGTGTTCTCTGCGTTTGTTTTATGTCGCTATTTCTGACACTAAAATTAGTTTTTACTATTACAGTATTTACGATTGTTTACTGTGATATCACCATGTGTGATTGTTACCATTTTGCAAAATAATTGGGTATTGTTATTTGAAATGTTCGAAATTTTATTACTGTAACCATATCTGTAAGACTTCGATTATTTTTCTATAACTCAATCTCGGGTGCATGCAGTAAAAAAACACATATCGTTTCCTTGGACGGTAGGGTAGCTAGGGGTGAGATGGCGATTTTTAAGACAAGATGCCGTGTCACTGGGTTTTCCTATGTGCAAGCACAGTACGGAAACGCCGATCAGCTGTGAGAAAGAGAGTTCCCTACCGATACGTTAATTCCAGTTTGCGTTCTTTTATTTTATTTTAAGTGGAGCTTTTCTATTGCTATTTCGTCTGAACACTGCTTGTAAGTGTTCAAAAACTTTACATGATTTGTTTTTTTACCTATATAAGTCACAGTTTAAACACCAGAGAAATAATGATGTTTTTAGAGGGTGCTGGTACCTGGCCTTTTGAAAAGCATTAATGGCAGCCAGCACCCACTTCTTCACGTCAGTGCGGTTCCGGCATCTTCTCCAATACTTTGGAGTGAGTCGACGAATGTTTTTTGGGTTAAGAGATGCCGGTTATTTTTCATTGCTGTCATATGCCTGGTTGTTACTTCATTGTTTTTAATTACTCTAAGGTATTAACTAAGGTGTCAACGCTTTTAATCAGATCATTTAATTCATTGATTAAATCGTGATTTTGATCAACTGTTTTTTTTAATAATAAATTTTCAAAATGCTTAAAATGACGATAAAAAGTATTAAAATCTAAGTTGAACATAATTTCGAAAGTTTTTATGGGTATTTTGCCTTATAAATAATTGTATAAAAATTATCAATTTTAAGCATGGTTAACAATTAGATATTAAATGCAGATATTAATTATTTTAATAAATGTAAGTATCGGTAGTATATATAATATAGTTTTATAAAGTAGGGTTCTCTATCCCCTGCAAACTACATTCGCCAACCACCGTCCAGACACCACAGACTCTTAAAAAATGTTAATTTTATCTGCTTTAAAAATATTAAGGAATATTAAATTGTAATTAAACAACCAGTGGTGATCTTATGTAATCGGGTTTCCATTAATTTCCCATTCACTTGTAGATTTTAAGACCGAATCAACTGCTGTCGAGACAGCTAACGGCGGTTTTCGTGATTGATTAAACAACATGAATCCAACATTTCAAAATCAGCTTCAATAAAATGGCTAAGTAAACAATTTTATAAAGGCGCTATTAGAAAATTGTTTTAAATAAGATATTTTAAATGTCGTTTTAAATATGACGTAATTTTCACCAAAGTTTTATTTCCCGTTTTAATATTCACGTGAAAAACAATTTAAGGCCTATAAAAGCCAAACCATTGAAGAGAGACAACAGCAAATTGTCCGGTGTTTCAAGACTTTTAATAAGAAATTCTTCAAAAAGAAGTCAAAAGCTAGAATCCGTGAATCTTCAACAGACGGTGATATGGATGAGGATTAAATTCCCTACCAAGATTCAGAAGATGATGACATTTTTCTTTTTGATTGAATGAGAATGAGTGTTCAAAAAAATTGAAATCTAAAGCACTTTTTCAAAGTGGCTTTGCCATATTTCAACTTATTATGAAGTCTTGGCGTTACTTTTGGCGCAGTTAAAAGCTATAATTTTTTTTTAATGTGAAGTAGAAAATAACTTTTTAAAAAAATACTAGGCGGCTCTGCCACCTACGAGCTTTGCTCGCCAACCCCCATTCAGACTCTAAAAATCTGTTAATTTGATCGGCTCAAAAAAGATTACGGAATATTGAATTATAATTAAAAAACCAGTTTCGATATCCCTGTAAACGGGTTTCCATTCATTTCTCTTTTAATGAAAGACTTTAAGGCCAAAAAAGCTGCTGTGAATTGCTGTATTCATATTTTATTAAATAAGACTAGTTAAACGTCTGCAAATTAGCTAATGTAAAATGAACTAAGTCAACAGAGTATTTGCTTCCAGGTATTTTTTAATACAGCTATAAGAAAATGATATTAAATCACACGTTTTAAATCTGACGTAATTTTAACCAAACTTTTCTTTTTGTATTATTCACCTGGAAATATTTGAATTGATAGAAAGGAAATATTATTATTTGCGCTGTTTTTGGCAGGAGTAGTTAAAAAGATCATCTCGAAATATGAAATAAATCTCACGTGTACGTGTAAATATATATTTTAATTTAAATTGTTTGGCAATATTATTTGGCTATTCGAAATAGGACGACGTAAACCCACCCGCATTTACTGCTTTTAACACATATTAAATAATTATTTTATATTTTTTTCTTTTTAAATATTCACGTGTATAAACAATTTTTATGACGTATTTTTTCATATTTTTCTGCTTTTAACACGTAATCATTTAATTCTACTTTCACAGGGGTTTTTTCTATTTGTAATAGTCACGTGTAAATAAATTTTCAGTTTAAAGGAAATATTATTATTTGAGAAGTTTTTACAATTTTTTAGTACTTTTTTTCCCAATACGACGGTATAAAAATTGAAAATGTGCGATGCTTAGAAGTTTTAAAGATTGCTATAGAGTATTTAATCGTACATTGATACACCTTCTTTGTTTTACAGTTGGCTTTTACAACGTAACGTTTTTTTTTTTTTTTTTGGAGACGACACAAATTAAGCTAGGAGAAAGAAATAGCATACCGGAGGCTAATATCTCTGGAAATGCTGAAAATTTGAATTTTAAATGGAAATAAACCCTAAAAAAATTAGTCAGATTAAAAGAATAACTGCAGTCTGCACAAACGGAACTTCTAATGTATAAAATGATCTAAAAATTATTAAATTCCTAAGGATAGTTTCTGCTCCTATAAAACTTTTTTAATGAAATAATTTTGACCAAGTTTAACTTTAAATAGCTCTTTAAATAATTCTTCGATTTAAAAACTGTCTACATCAGCGTATTTACTAAACATTTCTCTGTAATACCACCCGTTTTTGTATTTTTGTATGCAGTAGTTTTCTCAATATTAACGAAGAAAGACACCAGGTCACAAAAAATTCAAAACCGCGGCGGTGGCGGTGACAGCGTTGTTACTTTTTTTTAGAATAGAGAGATTTGTTTGTTTTTTGTCAAATTGCCATTGTTTGTAACATTCCCATTTTGGTAATTGTCTAAAACTAAGTAAGTAAGAGCTTTATTATGTCTAAAATATTAAAGTTATTTTTATCCATCCCGTTACGTTTTATACTGTTTCAAAAAAATTATTGCTTATATTCAAACTCCAGAAGGCATCTTTCCCCAATGTGTTTGGCCATCTCACCCTCAATCTTGAGGATAAGCGTTTACAAAAGTAAAATTTTTTGGCGCTTTCCATGACATTTGTAAAAGGAAATACATTTTTAAATCATAATGAAACATATCAATTTTAACAAGAAACTAGTTGGATGTGCCAATCCCAAAACTTTCTTCTATCTTAAACATCTTAATTTTTAAAAAAGTAGTTACACATGTTAATACTTCAATATTATTAGTTCAGTACTATACCAACTTTATTTTTCTTCTTAAATTTCTACTTCAGTCAATTAAACGGACTAAAAACGAGTTAATCTATATCATGATATTTGTAAAAAATTAATAGCTTTTTTTTATTCTGTTGTTATCAGATATTTGCGAATAGCCGGCGTAGCAGGAAGCGAGTTCCTACCTTTGAACGAGCCGCCGATGGACAATAGAACTACGAAAAATCAAGAAAAAAATACAAAAATCGCTATCACAGAGACCTTTACCGCGCGATATTTCCAAATTCAAGGAGGGCCTGTTGGCCAAAGCCAAAAACATGCACGAAAAATTTGGTTCAATTGTATGCATAATTTTATACACTTTTCGATTGTACAATAAAGAAAATGGCACATCGTTATTACAGCGCCCCCCCCTTCCGGCAGATTTTTTTCAAATTCAGGGAGGACTTGTTTGCCATAGGCAGAAACATACACAAAAAATTTGGTTCCATTCTATTCCACCTTCATACACTTTTCAATGGTACAATATTCAAAATGGCATAAAAATCGCTATTACAGCGCCCCCTACCGACGATTTTTCTCAAAATTAAAGAAGGACCTGCTTGCCATAGCCAAGAACTTAAAATAAAAATTTGGTTCAATTCTATGCATAACTTCATACATTTTTGGATGGTAAACTATTCAAAATCGCGCTATTACAGCTCCCAGTACATGCGAATGTTTTCCAAATTCAGGGAGGACTTGCTTGCCATAGCCGAAAACTTAAAGTAAAAATTTGGTTCAATTCTATGCATAACTTCATACACTTTTGGCTGGTACAATATTCAAAATCGCACAAAAATCGCTATTACAGCACCCACAACCGGCGAATTTTTTCCAAATTCAGAGAGGACCTACTTGCCATACCTAAAAACTTAAAATAAAAATTTGGTTCAATTCTATGCATAACTTCACACAGTTTTGGATGGTACAATATTCAAAATCGCACAAAAATCGTTATTACAGCGCCCCCTACCGGCGAATATTTTCCAAATTCAGGGAGGACCTACTTGCCATACCCAAAAACTTAAAATAAAAATTTGGTTCAATTCTATGCATAACTTCATACACCTTTGGATGGTACAATATTGAAAATCGCACAAAAATCATTGTTACAGCGCCCCCTACCAGCGATTTTTTTCCAAATTCAGGTAGGACCTACTTGCCATATCCAAAAACTTAAAATAAAAATTTGGTTCAATTCTATGCATAACTTCATACACTTTTGGATGGTACAATATTCAAAATCTCACAAAAATCTCTGTTACAGCGTCCCCTACCGGTGAATGTTTTCGAAATTCATGGAGGATCTGCTTGCCATAGCCAGAAACTTAAAATAAAAATTTGGTTCAATTCTATGCATAACTTCATACACTTTTTGAAGGTAGAATGGCGACAGACAGACATTTTCTATAAACATGTTTTTGGGGATCTCTGACCCCTAAAACGTGTAAATACATCGAAAACTGGAAGTCGAAAAAAATTTCGATTACAATATTTTCTTTTATTGAAGATAGAAGAAAGTAATTAATAAACAACAAATAAAACAACACGTGATTTTATAAAAAATTAAATGAAAAACTACGGTATCTTCACTCAATCTAATTTATATCGAAAAAGGACTTTCTTATCATAATAAAAACCCAAATGTTGGATATCTTAAATGGAGAAACCAGCTTCCCGAACTTTGACCTTTCATTCTGCTGTGAGTGCTATGCAAGATATGTACTACCAATAAAAGACGATTTCTTATGGATTAATTATTAAACAGATGTTATAAAAGATGTGGATTCGTTAACTTGGTTGTCATTATTCAAACGGAACAGAAGAATATTTTTAAAAAGCTAATTACTGTGTTTTTTATATTAATATTATTTTTAGTTACAGATTTGTTTTATTTTATAAATGAGAAGTTTTTCTAAATATGAAATCATTTCTTAACGTTTAGGAAGAATTCCTCAGATTTACAATAAGAAAATACTTTTTTAACAGACTTCCAAGAAAGGGGGAATATACAATTAGTTTGTATACAGATATGTATTTTAATTACATTTCCTTCTTTTTTTCTTTTCTTTTTTTTTTTTTTTTTTTTTATTTGAACGAATACACTTTACTGATGGACTCTTTTTATTTTATTGATATCTGAAAATGATATGCTTGTCTGTCCGTCTGTTGCTTGTTCTTTCAACTTTTATGCCTTTACTTCCTTAACCCCTTCGGGACGGGAGCCTTTTACGAAATTTTTAATCTTTTGTCACCGTTTTTTAAAAACAGAATTTGTGTCGTCTTGAATCGAGAAAATGTGCTGATTAAATAAGGCAAATTTTACAGTAAAATTTTACTGGAAAAACAAGGATTCTGAGCGCTTCATGCGGCACGTATACGTGTCGCTTGTCCCCAAGCGGTTAAACGCGATCAAGGGGTTACACGTGAAATTTTATTTTGAGTTCCATTTAGTAAACACGAAGGCGTGAAAATAAACGTACTTGATTAACAAATTGTTCTAAGATACTGACAATATCGATACATACTTTCATTAAATTTTAATTGGTTTCGTATTTCGGACGTGTCCATGATGACCAATTATGCATGGAGTTTTTTTTTGTGTGTGTATAAGTGTGTGTGTGTCCTTGTAAACAAACTATAAGTGTTATATTTATGTATATACTTGATTAATGAACCTAAATAATACTTATCCAAATTACTGCCAAGACCAATACAATTTTTCCCTTGGCTAGAAGAGTTATATATAGGGTGTTTCATAAAAGATGGGCAAAGTTTTAAGGGGCGACAGTACACATCAAAACAAACAACTTTCATGAAAGAATGCATGTTCGGAATTAAAACGCAAAGGTGCTAGAGGTCGCCGAACTTGATGTTGTTATAGGAGGCAAAAACATACACAAAGGACGATTAAGTGAAAAGGGCAATGTTGGTAACCGCTCTCCATACAATCGTTGAGCCTCTGAGTCATTTCCATTTGCAAAGGTGCTGGCGCATTTGGAAACGTGATCTATGCAAACGTCATTCCTGTTGCGAGTTATCGGGAGAAGAATGACACTAATAGCATTCAGATGTGATCAGGAGAAGAAGAAGAACGCATATGCAAAATTTCACCTCTATTAATGCATAAAAGCCGCTGGTTCGAGTATGCAATTGTCAATCGCAGAAGAGCTAGTCGCCAGAGTTTCGGCCTCTGCAGGGGAAGGGCACGATATGTTATGTACTTTTTGTTTTTCAGAAAGTTTGCCAATCCTTTCTTCGTCGTTGTACCGCACGCATAGACACCGCCGGTCACTGTTTTGAATACTTATTGTAATCACATTTCATTAAACTTGCTTTTGCTACTTAATCATTCTTTGTATGTTTTTACCTTGTATAACAACATCACCTTTAGCACCTTTGCCTTTTAATTCTGACCACGCATTCTTTGATGAAAGTTGTTTGTTTGGATGTGTACTATCAATCTTAAAGTTTTGTCCATCTTTTATAATACACCCTGTATTTACTTGGGTATGGTTTGCATCCAATATACTGGCAAGATCAATACATAGTTCCAATTAGGTTCCAATTAATTCGGTATTTCGAACGTCATTATGATGACACGATTTCCATTGATAGCGGGTTATATATATGGGGAGTAAGCTCTGGGTAATCACTTTTTGGAAATTTTACGGCTCTCTGGTTATCATAGAAGTTTCCTTTCTCTTCTTTAAATTAACGAAGACTCCACTCAAGACCACGACGCTATTCCATAAAATATAAGTTCATACTAATGAAAAATCTTTAATGACATGTTATTGCGTAAAACTTTGCAGCTTCCGTTCTTAAATTCCACACAGGGTCGTAGAATTTTGGTAGTTTCCATGTATAACAATTAGAAGACAATTGTCCGTAATGGAGACATATTTATTAAAACAATCGAACATTGCACATCAGTAGAACATCCGCTACAAACTACGAATCTATCATACTGCAAAAATAAGAATAATCACGACATTCCACCTCTTCAACTTTTCGTTAACACTCCACCATATTCTACATTATTAGACGATGATAATTAACCTCTTTTATGTTATTAAATGGATCTCAATTCCTGGTGACGTATGTATATTTTAAACAACTGAAAAAAAAAAAAACACCTGGCTTCATAATTAATGCAAGTCAATAAATACTATCCGGCGAAAGGATTTTCACTGCAATGCACTACGTTTCGAGGAAAAATGATAAAACGTAAAAATGTTAGTCTCTATTTCCTAATCGCGGAAGAAGGTGAAACTTTTTTCCGGTAAGCGCGCGAAAAAGAGCTTTCAGAATTAAAAATATATATATATGGTAAAGTAAAATGAAAATTGCAGAAAAAGTAATTTTAGAAGAATTCATATCGACATTTTAGATTAAGATAAAAATGAAAAGACCTTGAAAAATAATAATAATAATACGTGAAGTGTTTTTAAAAAGCATTTTGAAAAGAGAAATAAAATATTAATGTATACATTTATGTAGAAATGAAATTAAAATGAATGATTATTTAAGACAGGGATAAATTAGATAAACTATAGTTATAAAATTATGTTAGCTGGGAAAAATTTATAGAATATTTTTAAGATAGAGCGTAGTTTAAAATTTCATAATGTTATCATCCCCTCCTCCTCCGTAAGAAAACCGATGAGATTTGGATATCGTAACATGAGTTCGGATTACAAGGTTACCCATCAGGGAGTTAAATAAAAGCAATTGCTTACTAAGCTTAAGTATGTCAAAGAAGAAAATGTTTAATTACAAAAAAAAAAAAAAAAAACCGACATTCTGTAAAACGATGTAGATCTAATACAAAATGCAAAGATACAATAAGATATTTACATTTTTTAGGAATCGCAATAAAAAATAAATAATAATTTAACAAGCAACAAGTAATAACATTACAATAAACAATAAAAATAACATCAATACTGTACATTATATACATTAACATTATGTACATTATGTACATTATATACACATATACATTAAGTGCATTGGATTAATTTAATCCAAAACCAGTTCTAAGTCTATTTCTACATCTATTTCCTCTGATAAAATCTCCAAATTATTACCCTTAGTCTATTAAATTGATCATTTTATTAATGCCAAGTCTAATCCAATTGTCAAGTTTGGTGTTACGTAGTTGCTAGTTTATAACTTTTTTAACCATGGTAATACTTCACAATGATATATCTTTAAACAATTTTCACATCATCATAAACTATATCATAATCTACATCGCTTTTCAGTTATTTTCCCCCATCTGATATCCCATATTAGTGATGTCATATAATTTCTGAAATTCTTAGATAATTAATTCACTTTTAATATTCTTAATTCCCATAACTAGTCAAGCATGCTGTAATCTTAAATAACAACAATAATAAAATAATCAATACATAATAATAACAGATTCTTGTATTCTATGATCATGGCTGGACAAAAATTACATAACATAAGAAGAATCTTCTTTTTTTCTTTTTTTTTTTTCAATTTTTATATAAGAAATAAAATATGCTGTTGAAAAAAAAACCTTTTAGGCTTTCCAGCAAAATCATGGAAATAAAAAAATCTTAACGCATGTTACTCCAGTACATGCAAGATTTTTTTTTCCAGTCTTCACATTTGGGAATTACTCAATCAGCATATTTTCCAAAAATCAAGTAAAGTAAAAGAAAATAAACAAAAGTAAAAGTGTCCTAGTTTCATAAATAGCAATTATCTATATAAATTTTATGAAGTGTCTTGGTATTTTATAATAATTATTAATGTAATTGGCAAGTTTTTATAAGAAAAAGATTAATCCAATTCAACATTAATTAGAAGCCTTTAATTTTACGAGGATCATCCAGAAAGTAATTTTTCCAAGGCCCCTAGAAAGAAACAAAGCATAATTAACTGGAAAATTTATTGCAAAAATTATAGCAATGTTCCAGCTACTGCTCAGCATAAGAACCACTGGTATTGTAACACTTGTCATAGCGTTGGATAAGTCTTTGTAGTCTAGTGTCATAGAAGTCTGCGCCTGGGAATGGAGCCAGCTTGTCACAGTTGCCAACCCACGTTTCCTGTAACGATCCTCGTTGCCCTCATCGTGGTATCGCAGCAGAAAAGTGCAGAAAAGATTAGCGGTGCATGAAATGATCCCGAAACACATGTTGTTCGGGAAATTGTGCCCAGGCGTGTGCGAAGAACCTTACACACGAGCACAAAACCAAAGGCAAGGGTAAAGCATTGACTGTGACAAGCTGCCTCCATTCCCAGTTGGCAGACGTCCATGACAAAGGACTACAAAAACTTATCTATGCTATGAAAATTGCTACAATTCCGGTGGTTCTTATCTTGAGAAGTAGCTGAAACATTGCTGTATCTTTTGCAATAAATCTTTCCAGGTAAATACGTTTTGTTTCTTTTTACGGGCCGAAGGATTTCCTGGATGACCTCGTAAAGGGAATTAAATTATGCCTGCATAGAAAGCTAATTCCAACGAAAAACTACTGGCAAGTAAATATCCTTGGACTTCTCAAAGATATACTTGTATTGTTAAAAAGAATGCTGTTAATTTATTGCTATAATCATTAAGTTAGTTTTTATGACAGCAGTTATCCGTAATGAAAACGTATTTATTAGATTAGATCCATTGAACATTGCACATAAGAAGAACATCCGCCACAAATTGCGAATCCATCATATTTCAATAAAAATAATTCTACCGCTTCAATTTTTCGTTAACACTGTACCATATTCTACATTATAAGACGATTATAATAAAGTTCTTCCATGTCATTAACACTACCCTATCTGTTGCTGGTGACGTATTCAGATTTTAAACAACGCAAAAACACATCAAATCATGGCTCCAAAACTCATGCGAGTCAATACAAGACTAATAATACTAGAGCCAGTGAAGGGGTTTTTACTGCAATGCGCAAAGACCGAGGACCAATTGGTAGGGCGTAAAAATGCCGACTCTATTTCCTAATTGCGTAAAAAACGAGGGGAAGCGTTCTTTCATCTCAAGAGTGCGAAAAAGGGCTTTTAGAATTTTTAAAAAAGGGTAAACTAAAATATGAACTGCAGAACAAACGATTTTAGTATATTTTATATCGGCATTTAAGGAAAAATAACTTGAAACAAAAGTAGTAATGCGTGAACTATTTTTAAAAAGGATTTTGAAAAGAGAAATAAAATATCAATGTACACATTTAGATAGAAATGAAATTATTTTTACGACAGGAACGAATTAGATAAACTATCGTTATAAAATTATGTTTGATGGGAAAAATTAGAGAATATATTTAATATAAAGTGGATTTTATACATACATGCAGAGACAGAGATAAACGAGGAATATAAACTGTTTCTTGTGATTTAGATCAGAATTTTTTGCTTCTGAATACATTCACCAGACTTTATCGTTATACCTTTTAGCATCCTTTGAACGAATCGGTCATATTATCGGAATATCAAGAAATCGAACAAAATGCTTTTTTAGCAAAAGTTTGAAATTTTAGTTAAAGACAATTTGTTTTTAAAAGATAGCAAAAGAAATTTATTCCTTTCATTTCCTATTAATATGTATTAAAAGGGAATATGTTTTCAAAAAACGTAATTTTTTACTTAAAAATTGAAATTTTAAATTAATTTAAAAGATAATATCAAACAATAAAAATGTTCGATGCGTAAGAGAAGTTGATATAATATTTTATATATAATAACACAAGCTGAATATGTAATTATATTTTGAATTTATATTGTAGCATTTCAATTTTATAACGTCTTACATATTAAAATAACACTGTTTTATCTAATTTATTATTTAAAGCGTTTAAAATTCCGTTTATAACTTTAAATGTCAAATAAAGCAAGTTTGAAAGACAAGATATTGTCATATCTTATGAATACCGAAAGTCACCAAGTATAAAATATTCATGCCACAAAGAGCTTTCTGTTTCCTAATTATCTATTATTCAACAAATCTGGTACCTCGTAAAGTCAATTCTTGCGTTATTAACGTTTAGATATTAAATAAGCGTTTGTTTCCAAACTAATTGGAAATATATAGAGAAATGCTCATAATAATTCCATTTAATATATTCTTCCCTTTAAATCACCTTTACGAAAAACCTTTTAATGTATAGTATTATCAGAAAAAGTTTCTACATTAGTTTTTCTTCGATATGCCATGTTTAATTTTTTTCTTGTGTTCTCATTTTTAGGTGTGTTTCCAATTATATAAATACATAGCACCTACAGTTGTCGTCTGGCCCTTCCGTCTGTCCGCATTCAACAGAGCAAAAACTATCCAACCGAATGGTTTGAAATTTAATATATATATAAATGTTGCAGAATTTTTTCATGTCATTTCAAATTTTATGAAAATCGAATCAAAACTGAAAAAGATATTAATAAAAAATTTCTTTATTCTAATAAATCTTATCATACGTAAGTAATTCAATGATATCCCATGGTAGGAAATGATTCTAGATTGCCATGGTGATTACGTAACATTTAACCCTTTATCTACTGACGGTACTTATAAATACCATTAAAATAACTTGTTATTAAATTCATATAATACATTGATTAGTTGTAATATAGCTTACAATGAGTTATAGATACATTACTTTATCTTGTTTCAAAAGAATTATTGGTTACACAAAACAAAAATATTTTTAAACGGATGATTTCTTTTGCCTTTGCATCTTTTCAGCTTTCTTCGCGTTGGGGACGGGGGGGTGGAATTTTTTTGTTCAAAAATATTTTTACATTTCTATTGTAAGAACATTATATTTTCACATTTCCTAATTCTACAAAATACTAAGAAAAATATTATAAAAGATTTTAAGTGGGGTTATAAATATTGCGCAAAATCCCTAGAAATTCAAATTTAATTAATCCTTCTAAAGTGCTTCTAAAATTTATTAAATGATTATATAAATCGCTTAATGTAGTTTAAACAATTCACAAAAAATGCTTTAGAAGATAAAATTTTCATGAATTCATAATTCAGTACATAAAGGGTTAAGGTATAGTTATATTATTTCCTATTAATGAATTTAATATATATAATCGTAATAAGTTTTGTATGCATGCTATTTTTTATAAAAGTGCAACAGCTATTTCACCAAGATCTAAATATTTATTAAACTAGTTATACTATAAATTTACGAAACTAGTAATACTATATAACATTTGCCACGTTTGACGTACAATTTCCAACTTGGTTTTATTTTTTGCTTTCAACTGTTCGAAATTTCCTGACAATTCACTGTAACATTGTTATACGTAAAAGCATAAGAATTGCAAACGTTGTAAAAAACTCGTGCCTCTACCTAAAAATTACCAGAAAACAAACCTAAACTTCAACAAGAATGTTTATTGATATTTAATAAAGATAAGACTGGTGAGGTAACGAAATCCAAGCCACTCTCTTTTAACTTCCAGTATATTTTACATAAAAGTTTTAACTTTATGAATTGATTTTAAGGCATAAACAACTTTCATTAAATGCCAAATTTAATCGTTTCGCTACAACATTAAAATAAATTATACAATATATCGATTCTATTACCAATGTATTTTATGAATGCAGTTATACTTTATGAATACTTTATTCATACGATTCATAGAGTTATGAATACTTTATTCAAAGTTCTAATAAATAACTGTTGCTACTCGGTGATAACCACTGTAGCTAAATCTAGACACATGAGAGAAAGGCGTCTCACTGGAAACACCGGCTCACTCGAAAAATATCATTTATGTATTTAAATAAAGTTTTGAAAAAGGTGATATTTTCCCATAATCCGCATACGAGAGGTTAATAGTCGAAAAAATCACCAAAGATTTCGGACTTGTGTATTCTGATAATTTCAGTTGTTTAAACGCTTAGTTTGTTTACCTGTCTTGTAAATTTGTGCTTTATTTATTTCATTTTATTTTATTTATTTATTCATGAACTTATACTTTTGTTATAGAATATTACCCAAAAACAAATGTTGGGCTAGTTATATTGTTTTAAGAGTTACTCCATATAAGAGTCAGCCAGCTGTGATTAAATGGTAAACAGATTCATGTGATTTTTTTTTCTCAGTGAGATGACCATTAGAAAGAAAGAAATCTAGAATATTAATGCCGTAGGACCATTGGTTTTATTTGGAGTGTGTGTGTGAGGGGGGGGGGGGTCAAAGGTCAGTGTGCCGCTTGAAAAATTCAAATTTTAGGTTTTGCATAGTATTTTTCATAGTATGCATTGAAGTTATCCCACAAAACAAATTACATGGTTGTGTTATGTAAGGTTGGCCCTTTGCTATTCAAGAATATAAAAATTATAGGATATGTGTAATGCGGCGAGCTAGATAGCTGCAAAAATGGATTTTTTTTCGAAATTTCACTATGGTTTTGACACATGTAGCTCTTTGCATTGAAATCATCCCATCATTTTAAACTGCTGTATGCTTCCCTATGGTGAAGTGAAACACAGAAACGTAGGCCCCACCATGAGCAGACTTTGATACATTCCAAAATTTTATGCCAAATTTCCAAAAAAACATATTTTTGCCTATTTTAAGTGAGATATACTAGAGATGCACTAAAGTCAGAAGCCTCTACAATAATCATATAAATGTAGAATAACTATTCACCTTTCAAAATCATCAGACAGAATCATGGGCACTATATCAGTTTTCAGGAGGTAATGCAAATCGCATTGTAATATAATTAGGAAATACGCTTCCACGACCATAGCCTTCAATCATTGCCAAGAATAAAAACGCTTACAATTATTTCTGAAATGCACATATTTTTTATTCTAACATGAATTTCCATATGTATAACAATAGATATTTTTAATATGTTTTTGTTACAGGCAGTGAAGATGTTTTAATGAAGTGAAGAGAAGCATGTAAACCAGATGATTATAAGCTACTTCAGTTTTGCTGTATACTGTCTGTTTGAAAGTAAGACTGTTTTTGAAAGTTATTTTAAACGTAGATGAATATTCCTTATGCAAGTTATCAAATAACTGTTCTTGTGGACCATATGCTACTACAAGATCAAGTGGATTATTTTCAGTTTCAGAACTCATTAGGCCTAACGATTTGGCATGGTAATGAAAAAACAAGTGTACCTCCAGAAAATATTTCTGTAAAAGATCTCATAGAAAATCGAAGTAGAACTACCCTAAAGCTTGAGGATATGATTTGTGCAAAGCACAGATACAAATATGGAATATTTTGGACACCACTTCGCTATTTTCAACATCCTAATCATAAAATCAAGGGTAAAAAACGTCATGGTGATTTTAGAACTTGTACATTTTTGAAATATGAAGCACTGTGCTCAGAATTTGGTTCGTTTGCAATTGGAGGAGTATTATGCAGGATGTTGGCA
The DNA here is from genome assembly GCA_963932465.1 of Maratus speciosus. Lineage (NCBI taxonomy): Eukaryota > Metazoa > Arthropoda > Arachnida > Araneae > Salticidae > Maratus > Maratus speciosus. The sequence goes on from OZ010788.1 coordinate 434,580,667, forward strand.
ATAGCGAGGTGGTGCCCAAAATGTTCCAAATTTGTATCTGTGCTTTGCACAAATCCTATCCTCAAGCTCTAAGGTAGTTCCACTTCTTTTTCTATGAGATCTTTTACAGAAATATTTTCAGGAGGTATATTTGGTTTTTTTTTTGTTGTTGTTGTTGTTTTTTCAAGACCGTGTCAAATCGTTGGGCCTAATCAGTTCAGAAACTGGAAATAATTCACTTGATCTTGTAGCAGCATATAGCCCACAAGCAAAGTTATTTGATAACTTGCATAAGGAATGATTACCCATGTTTAAATTAACTTTTAAAAATAGTCTTACTTTCAAACAGACAGTATGCAACAAAACTGAAGTAGCTTATGATCATCTAATACATAAATTAAAATCTTTAACAACGATTTAACGCACAAATATGTACAAACACGACACAAAAAATCCCATACGATTGTTTCGAGGATTCCTGGATCCCCAGTGAGAAAAAAAAAAGAATTAAAATGGGTTTGAAGAACCCTTGGTTATAGCCCCGAGTACTGGCTTATGGACTGATTGAAAGGGTGAAAACAAGAGTTTATATGTCCTAAAGAAATGACGTAATGGATCCGGGAATCCTCGAAACGATCGTATGGGATTTTTTGTGTCGTGTTTGTACGTATTTGTGCGTTAAATGGTTGTTAAAGATTTTAACATTTGTATTAAAATTCGCACAAAGTGTTTGATTTATGCTTATATGATCATCTAGTTTACATGCTTCTTTACATTTCATTAAAACATCTTCACTGCCTGTAACAAAAAAATATTAAAAATATTTATTGTTATACATGTGGAAATTCATGTTAGAATAAAAAATATATGCATTTCAGAAAAAATTTACAACGATGAATATTGGTTTCGTTAACAATTTAAATATAATTTATGCAGGACCATGTAATTAAAACGATGAATGCGGAAAAACGATGGATGAGGGAACGATAGATCGAGGTTTCACTGTAACACTCATATAAAATTACATTAGTGATTCATTATTTAAAAGATGATTAAACAATTAAAAAGATGTTCAGAATCGAGTACAAACTTCACTTGTCCATATCTCACTCCTACAGTGAAGTATCGTTCGTCACAAGTTTAAATTTTAAATCCGGATTATGGCTAAGTATTAGCCGAAAGTACTCGATTTTTAACATATTTTTAATTGTTTAATCATATTTTAAGCAATGAATAATTTATGCAGTTTTATATTATATTATTACGATGAATGTTAGTATTCTCAACTACTTTACTTTATGGATTAAAACTATTTTCCCCTAAAAAGTTTTCCCCAAATATATTTACGAAAATATTAAATTAATATTCAGAACAATGCTGATAAAGTCAACGACTTTATTCACCCATCAACAACCTTGTTTCATCTTTGTAGAATGTTTCATATAAAGTCCTACTTTTTTTAATAATTTAGATACAACACTGTTTTCTAAAAAAGAACCATTTATTTCGCACAAAACAAAATTTGGGATGCACTGAAAGAAATTTTCCCAACTTGTCTTCTGGATACAAGCCAAAACCATTTGACAAAAACAGTGAAATTTATCATTTGCATTTGACAAAAAAATTTCTATTTTCTTTCAAAGTTTAAGGTAACAAAGCGTAATACTTTTCTCAACATTTTACTTGGATGGTTTTACCTTTATTGAATATTTGTTAATAGTCCAGGCAATAGGGAATTTTACCTAGCAAAATTAATGGTAGTTCTGGAAATCGGCTTACTTTATGTTTTTTGGGTCGCTGAATCCGAATTTGTAACTTCCCACCAAAATTTCCCCCGGTAACCCCCCCCCCCCCCAAATTTTGGTAAAAAAAACCCAAAAAAGGTTTTTATTAAAAAAATCAATTTTTTTATTGTTTTAGGGAGAAAGTATCTAGAAATTCAGAAAGTAGACAACATTTGCAACAAATTATATATATGATATTATGACTTAGGAGGAAGGGGAAGGGGGTATCTGCCTCGGAACATGTGCCGCGGTGCTACGTGGACTAAGTTGCGCAATTCCACTTAACCACTCACACGTTTACATTCGCCCTCCCATCTCCCCTCCGAACTTTCTCTATAAGGTTTACTTTAAGTTTTTTGGGTCGCTGAATCCGAATTTTTAACTTACCCCCAAAATCCGCCCCCCCCCCCGAAACTCCCCTAAAATAGTTGTTTTTAACTTAAATTTCTTATTGTTTTAGTGGAAAAGCATTACGAAATTCAGAAACTAGACAAAATTTGCAACAAATAGGATACATGACATTATTACGTAGGATAAACAGGGAGAGAGGGGGCTGCCTCGGAACATTCCCCGCGCGCTTTTCTCAAAAACCAAATTTTTTCAAAAAATCAATTTTTTGGGCGGTTGCCGGGTGAAATTTTGGTGGGAAGTTACAAATTCAGATTCAGCGACCCAAAAAAACATAAAGTGAGTCGAAATCCAGAACTAGTATTAATTTTGCCTTGTAAAATCCCCTATTGCCTGGACTTCATAACTTAGTGCACGTAGCGCCGCATTGCATGTTCAGAAGCAGCCCTCTCCCTCCCCGTTCATCCTACGTCATAATGTCATCTATCCTATTTGTGGCAAATTTTGCCTAGTTTCTGAATGTTGTAATGCTTTTCCCTTAAAACAATAAGAAATTTAAGTTAAAAACAACTATTTGGGGGGGGGGGAATTTTGGGGGGAAGTTAAAAATTCGGATTTAGCGACCCAAAAAAATTAAAGTAAACCTTATAGAGAAAGTTCGGAGGGGAGGTGGGAGGGCGAATGTAAACGTGTGAGTGGTTAAGCGGAATTGCACAACTTAGTTCACGCATTACCGCGCGCATGTTCCGAGGCAAATCCCCTCTACTCCTTCATCCGAAGTCATAATGTCATGTATCTAATTTGTTGCAAATTTTGTCTGCTTTCTGAATTTCTAGATACTTTTTCCCTAAAACAATAAAAAAATCGATTTTTTTAATAAAAACTTTTTTTGCAGGGTATTTTACCAAATTGTGGGGGGGTTCCCGGGAGAAATTTTGGTGAGAAGTTAAAAATTCGGATTCAGCGACCCAAAAAACATATAGAACAACAAAACCTTTTCCCAGAACTACCATGAATTTTGCTAGGTAGAGCCCCTATACGGTCTCTATTGCGTGGACTATAAGGGGTTTCTACTTGTTGTGTTATTTTTAAATTATTTCGCAAAATATTCTTAAAACCTGTAATATGCACGATTTTGCTGAATTTGGCTGACAAATTCATAGGGGAGGTAGTGGGCATCAAGGGCATGAAAAATTGCCATAGAACGTAGTATCGCAAACCAGTCACTTAATCACAAACACAGGGTGTTTCTCCCTGACTGAAGTCTGCTTGACGGTAATAATTTTTCGAAAAAAAAATATTCCTGTAAAAATGTAACGATATACACATTGTTTTGCATGAAATGTGATAACATCACAAAATGTTCTAGAAAAACAGGGTGCTCACGCAATCGATGATACCGTATAAATTACTAATCACAGTCCAAAATGTGGAGCGTCAAGTGCATACTGCTGCTGCGTATAATGGAAACTCCTACCACTTTTTTTAGTGTTGTTACATTTACAACAAAGTTGAGTATGTCTATTAAAAGTTTCATTATAATATACTTCAATTTTCTCAAAGTTATGACCGTGAACCAAATATTTTTTTATTAAATGAGTGGTTTGCGACCCCATGTTCTATGGTAATTTTTCATCCTCGTGATTCCTACTATTCATCCCTCTGAATTTGTCGGTCGAATTCGGCAACACACTCTATATTATAATCATTTATAAATTACAGCAAGGTATGTGAATAAGAATTTTTTTAAGTTTTAGGATTACACATACTGAATTACACGTGTTTCTTGCATTTATGTGAAATTTTCTATTTGCATTACATTAAATTTTCCAGTTTGGGGAAAATAAAATAAAATAATCACATTTTATATCATAAGTGAAAAAGATTTATAATATAAAATTCATTAAATTTCTAAAATAATCACATTTACAATGTAGGATAAATGGAATTTTCAAAAATACAATTTTAACAATTTCGTGATTATTATGAATTATAGTAGAACATTCGTGTTTTTTCAATGAAAATGCATAATTTCAACAACATAATTTTCAAAGGTGTCATCGTTTATCAAAGGCATTTCGACCATTGAAGATTCCGCCTGTAACTTCAGAACTAGTAAACTGAAAATGGCGTCATATTGATTCAATTATAGAAATATATTTACGTTTTAAAATTCACATAGTAAAACATTTTTTTTAAAATTAAGTAATTTTATCAATCATGTGATTTTTTTTTTTTCACCAAAAATAACATTAAATTTTTAGAGTGCTTGAGAAAACATCTATCCAAATTTTAAATATTTTTCCTTTTAAATTTTTAAGCGCAAAATGGCATCAATAAATTTGTATCATTATCTTTTTCCTCTTTCTTTTCACAACAAACCAATAAGTTAGTTACCGTAATTTCAATTGTTGCAAAAATTTCATTAAAAATTAAAAAAAATGGAGTTTAATTAAATTTTTAAAAATCTAGAGATGCTATAACCTTCTTCGATACTTGCGAATAATTGATGTTTTTTTCAGCTAGCAATGTATCCCATTCTTGGAAAAGTAGACAGGATAAACATTCACGCATTTAGATTTCAATACTTAATAAACTTACATTTCATATAACACAGCTTAACTAGAAATTTTCTGACACGACATCTTATTTTTGCATTACTGTAATCATAGCTGTCAACACGCTACTTTTTTTTCCACTTTCTTTAATAAAAATCTCCATTTAACTTAATTGCAGAAATTTTGCAATTAAATAAAATAGCATTTATTTTCAAAAAAGGTGGTAACAAAAAGTAAGAAAATTAGACAATTATGATTTTAATTATTTTTATGCACTTTTTGTTTGTTAGATTATTAGTAGATATTTTTACATAATGTAATAAAATGCAATTTTAAACACAGCAGGCAAAACAGCTATGAAATAGCGTCGGGAAAATTTTCAAAAATATTGTCGTCAGTTAAAAAGCAATTTTATGTCTATTGTGAATGTCTAAGACTTTTATAAAAAAATAAATTTATTACATTTGATCTCTATTTTGAGTTAAACTATGAATCGTAAATGTTATGTAACTGAGTAGCAAATAGGACGAAATTGTTTTTGTATACTATATTTATGCTACAATTTCTTCATCATATTAACGAAACACATTTGTTTTGGGGCATTGTTATTTTACATTGTTATGTTGCCTCAAAATGCAATGAAAATGACGTTTCTGTCCGTTTTCCGCACGTATTTTCTTATTTAAGCAATAGTACTCCAAACTTTTTATTATAGAATATCAAAGTGTACTACTAGGATAAGCTAAATAATATAAAACTTTACCGGAATATTGCTGCTGTTAGAAGGAATAGTCTGTTAAATATTCAAAAATTTCAAAATAGGCAGCATTTCAATTAGTCTTTTCTCAAAACAGTGTAACGGTTCAATAAAACAAAATATATCACGTAGTAGTCGGAAGTATGTACAAACACATGGAAAAGAAAAAAAAGTAGGGCCTCGTCATATTTTTAGAAAAAAAAATGTCAAAAGTCACAAAAAAGAATGTCATTTATCAAACTTTTTCCATATCAGAAAACGAAACATCCCGTTTCTCTTTCCACTAGCTATGTTTTTTCCCTATGAGAAAATGAAATATCCCTTTTTCTTCCCCCTACCTTGTTCTAAATGGAAAAAAGGGAAATTTAAACGGGATATTTTGACTGTGAATTTTTGTAAATTTTGTTATTTTTTTCTAAAAATATGACGAGCCCCACTTTTTTTTAATTTTCCATGTGTTTGTACATATTTTCAACTACCACGTGATACGTTTTGTTTTATTGAACCGTGACGCTGTTTTGAAAAAAGACTAATTGAAATGTTGCCGATTTTGAAATTTTTGAACATTTAACAGACTATTTTTGATAACAACAGCAATATCCCGGTAAAGTATTATATGATTTAGATGGGCTTAGTACTACACTTCGATATTCTATAAGAAAACGTTTGGGGTACTATTGCTTAAATAATAAAATGCGAGCGGAAAACGGACAAAAACGTCATTTTCATTGCATTTTGAGGCAACATAACAATGTAAAATAACAATGCCCCATGGAAACGAATACAATTTACTAAGCAGGTAGTGTTATACTAACATTTCATCACAAAAGAATTTTCGGATGTCGTTGCTTTCCCAAGCTTTATCACTGCAAACATACTCGCATTTCACTTTTCATGAAAAATGACGGTCTCAACCTTGAACTTCGACATTTTCTAGAGGGAAGGGAAAAAATTTTCAGGGCTTCAAAATTGCACATTATTCATTAAATGTGATCTACTTCAACATAAAAAAAATCAAGCAAAACAAAAAATACAACTATCGCACTTGTCTGATTTTCAAAATAAAAGCTCTTAAAAATAGCACTTAATCATTATATTAAATCAACAATTCTGTAATTTTCTACTAGAAAACAAGCTGATTGCTTAATATTCAATACATAGATATATTTAATTATTTTGAATTCATATCTAGAAAAACACCGTACAAAAAACTCATCACTTCTTAAGATGTCATAAATATGATCGGATTATAAGTCGTGCATGAAAACACTGATTAGAATCGAAATACGTTTTTTTAAGTTTTTTATATTTAAACAATATATATTTCTAATCTCTAATCTGTAAGTTACTAATATATACAAATATGCATATATATATATATATATATATATATATATATATATATATATATATATTAAACAGTTGATAAATTCCGTATTTGTAACAAAATAATTACAATTTCTTATAATAGAAAATGTAAGTTATCTATTAGGAGTAATTAAAGAAACATAGTAATATATGCGATAATTTTAAAATGGTCAACAAAAGAAACTTCATAAATAAAATTTTAAATTTAATATAAGTTATTGAAATAGAAATTAATTATCCATATAATTTAAATCAATATAAAATTATTCGTTAGTTAATAAAAAGAAGTAATAAAAATATATAAATATATAAGATATTTTTTTTTAAATATCAGAAAAAATATTTAATAGAAAGTAATAATATAAATATAACATATAAAATAATTTTTATAGGATCAGAAAAAATAATTTTCATATTCAAACAAGAGATATTTCTGGTCATTAATCAGTAAAATATAAATATGTACAAATACACAGATATATATTAAACTGTTGATACATTCCGTATTTGTAACAAAATAATTACAATTTCTTATAGTAGAAAATGTAACTTATCTATTAGGAGTAATTAAAGAAACATAGTAATATATGCGATAACTTTAAAATGGTCAACAAAAGAAACTTCATAAATAAAATTTTAAATTTAATATAAGTTATTGAAATAGAAATTAATTATGCATATAATTTAAATCAATATAAAATTATTCGTTAGTTAATAAAAAGAAGTAATAAAAATATATAAATATATAAGATATTTTTTTTAAATATCAGAAAAAATATTTAATAGAAAGTAATAATAAAAATATAATATATAAAATAATTTTTATAGGATCAGAAAAAATAATTTTCATATTCAAACAAGAGATATTTCTGGTCATTAATCAGTAAAATATAATTATGTACAAATACACAGATATATATTAAACTGTTGATACATTCCGTATTTGTAGCAAAATTATGGCAAATTCTTATAATAGAAAATAAAACTAATTTATTAGGAGTAATAAAAGAAATATATGGACATATATATGAACGATTTTAAAATGATCAGTGAAAAAGAATGATAAATCAAATTTATATTTAAAAGTAAATTTTTCATATAGAAATTAATAATGTATGTAAATTAAATCAATATAAAAATATTTGTTAGTTAATAAAAAGTTATACTGTGTGGCGGTTATTAATTCTTATTTTTTTTAAAAAAAGATGCCGTTGGAAATAACGATTGGTTCACAGTCTAACATCTTACGTCATTTTGTAGCTACACTGTCAGAAAAACCAGTCTTTATACACTAAATTATTCCTCATTTTTAAACAAATAATTTCCATACTCCTAGAAAATACGCTTTTTCCGTTAATTCTTCCCAAAAGTTTGAAAAAGAGGAGAAAATTCCGTTTATTTCTTGCTCGCATGCGTATTGGCTCTATTACTACTAAAGTTCGAATTCATTTTTAAAATGAAAAACTGAAAATTCAATAAAATAAATTTTCTAATTTATTTAAAAACAAACAAAATAGTGCTTTCGAATTTAATAAAGTACTAATTTTCTCATTCATTCAAAATTATTCCTTTTTTTTTTTTTGGTGGTGGTGGGGGGGGGGTGTATTAAAAAATATCTGCATTTAAAATATATTATAAACAAACACGTTTAAAAAATACCTCAATAGTACAATTAACTTTAATAAATCAATTTTACTCAAAAAAAAAAAAAAAAAAAAAAAAAAAAAAAACAATCATCTCTTTTCGAATGTAAATAAAAATATAATAATCACATTGGACATCTAATAATCAAATTATGTCTTATTAAAAATATTTTTAATATGTAATAGTTTTTATCCTCTGTTATCCTCTATAAGTATTAGAACACCAATCATTATCTTATAACGACAAAATCTCCCTGCAATTAAGTTTAAATTTTTGAGCTTTTTGAACCAGAAATTCATCAAGCCTTAACTAACCCCCGCCCCCATTTGAAGAAAATATATATCTTCATTTTAAACTCGATGTAGAGGAAACTGTCCCTGGCTTAGTGGTTAAGATATGTGACTCGAATCAGTCCGATTCCAGGTTCGACACCAAGGTAGGTAACAGAAGAAAGAGAGAGGTTCTTTTTTTTTTTTTTTTTTTTTTTTTTTTAAACCCTTTCTTCAAATTACAGAAATTTTCTCTCCTGCAGCGGAAAAAAAGGACGAGAGTTTCTTCGATTGGCGGATATTTTCTCTCTTGTCTCAGAGAAAAAATAAACGAACATTCCTGATAAAACGGAAATATTCCGGTAGCTTAGCTGCTGGGAATATTTCAGTGAATTGAGGAAATTATTTCTGAGAGTATATGACAATACCACCATTGATGTTTAAACGGTTTCGAGCTAGCGTCATATTTTTTTTCGTGTGGTAAACATCTCGAATTTCCAGCCAAATAGAGAACAGATGCGGCACGTACTGCTTTTCTTATTCAATCAAAAGGAAAACGAGAGTGAAAGCCGTCTTATACGTGTGTAAACTTATGATGATAATGTCTCAACGCAAGACCATAGGTTAACTTAGGACAACCATCAACATCGACCGCAAGACGAATCGCTTTGTAAAGAAGACAATGATGAGCATTTGGTGGGATCAGAAGGGTCTCGTTTACGTTCAGATTCTAAAACGAGATGAATAGTCAATACTGTTCACTACCGTCAACAAATGTTCAATTTGAATCGTGTATTGGTCAAAAAGGAAACAGAGGGGCTACAAGACATGTAAAAGTGACTTTTTTGCACGACAACTCCCATCACATATGATGAAAGTGGCCAGAAACAAGATTTTTAAACTTGGCTGGGAACTCTTTCCCCATCCGCCGTACTCAACAGAGTTGCCCCCCTTACGATTACCACTTCTTTTCATCGATGTCTCAGGCAATCCCCATCAAGCAGTTTAATAATTATGGAGATGTCGAAAAATGTCTTGATAAATGGATCACTCAAATGATGCGCGGTTTTTCTGGGAGGACATCCACAACTTTTACCTTTTACCAAATTTTACGCGTTTTCTTTTTTAATGAAAAAATTAAAAATTATTAACCTTCACAATATATAAGATAATTTTTAAAATATCGGAAATTAAATAATTTATAAATAATTACAATTTATATTTTAATATTAACAAAAAAATTTGATTAATTTTAATAATTAAATTATTATATGAAATATTAAACTCAATTTTGAAATTTAATTTATTAATTATTTTTTAATCGTATTTTATAAATTTAAATTTAGCTAAATGATGAAAAATAATAAAAGGTATAACAATAATTAGGAGTTAAATAATAATCTGATGTGCTTTGAAAATAAAGTAAGTCGAATAATTAATAACATAAGCATAACTAATTAAGAAATCGAACCACATCAAATTGAATAACCTTTTTTTCATAAAAACCTATCCTGTTATTATAATATCAAAATTACACATGAGTTTTCTCCGTGACATCCTAGGTACTTCCCCAGGAGGTTGCTACCTAGGAAGTACCCCGGAGATCAGTCATGAGGAATAATTAAAATCTCTTCCTCAGAAACGCTTAACAGTGACATTTTAGCATCAAGATGAATTTCGGATGATTAATTTTCAGCAACTTGATGCAGTATGGAACATAGTTAATAATCACAAATATAAAATTTCGTCCATTTCTACACAAGTGGAACTGGGATACAGCTATAATACTCATAGCAAAGAGACCATCGATTTTGTTGAGCTATAACAACCAGAATTAAATCAGCATAGTTTTTTAAAACAAACATACATTAAATTTGGTGCAATTCATCGTATCTAAACTGAAACATAATTATCACGGAAATTGCGAAAATTATAACACAGCAGCTCCATCTATTGTGTGATATACACCAAAATTTATCAGCATATTTTGTTTTCTTGTTGAGCATCTTACATATTAAAATTAATGGAGACAGAAATCGTGAAAAATAGAGTATAGCCGTTTTGCGTTATACTCCAAAATATAAGCAACACCAATTGGTCAAGGTCTAATAAATATGAAGTTTCATGGAAGTCTATGCATTAATGATTCAGTTAGAGCAACCAAAAAATTTGCGTAGCAGGCAGACAGACGCCAGATATGTAAACAGACATTTTCCAAAACTAGTCAACACGTATTTAGGATATCTGAAAACGCGTAAATCCATCAAATAATGGGAATCTAAAATTCTCACAAATCCAGTATTTTATTCTTGTAAATATAAACGAAAGTAAAATATTCTACAAAAACATAAAATTTATTTTTTTTATTACTTAGTATTACACCGGCATGTAAATGAAATACTCAAATATGGTAAATTTATTTATTTATATATTTTAATTTTCGGTAGCTGAAAAGCATCTAAAAGTCAAATATTTGACTTTTTTTTTTTTTTTTATCATTATTGAAATGGAATACATAGAATAAAGAAAAGAAATACTTTTGAATTTATAAATTAAAAGATATATATTTTGTCGCCTCCGGGGCATAAATAAAATCTGAATATAGGGGAGATTTTTACTCTTTTCAATAAACTGTTTTTTAAATCAAGGATACAAACAGAGTCTCAAAAATAAAAGATAACGTGTGAATGAATTATCTATAAATTTTGGATACAGCAATATATTTGAATAAAACAAGGGGTGTGCAATAAAGAAAGGAAGAAATACCCCGAACAATAGTCATAACTCCAATTATAACTAAAGGAAAATAAAGTACCCAAGTTGATTTTTATGATTTTTTACTCTTCCTTTATCGAAAAATTATTTTGTGGGTTATATATTTTATACCAACTATGAAAAGATCAATACACATAGCTATATTTCTTTATTTAATTCGATCTGTCATACACAATTTACTTTATGACATTTTTATTGCTTTAAACAGAACAACACAATACTAAATATGTGTTAAAATGTGCTCGGATACTGTCAGTATTGAAAGACGTATTTTGAAAAAACTAAAGGTATTTTTTTTAAATGCTATATAGTAGGCTTCTAATTAATCGATTCTTGACTACAAACACGCTCTATTCATCGACAACACTCGCATATTTCATCACAAGAGTGTTTGCAGCCATATTCCGAAATTCCTGACAAAATTGGCTAATTGTTTTCGAACTCATAATCAATTATACAAAGCTGTAAACCTGGTAAAAATACTAATAAATTATTAAAATACTGCTATTTTATACTGATAATACATAATAAATTTTATTAACTCTAACGAGATTTTTTTTTCGATTTGAGGTAAAATTTACATTTGAGATTAAAAGATTAAAAGTAGTTCTTCAAAAATATAAGTTTTGTTGAAATTTAAAGAATATGACATTTGCTTAAACAAATTTAATTATTTTGCGTACTTTTAATATGACAATAAGCTAACACAAAATTTTTTTTCAGACGTTTGGGAAATTTTGTATTACAACATGATTAACCCTTTAACCTACAATGACGGGCATAGCCCGCCTACGATGACCGAGCCAAATGTAAATTCTTCTTACCACTAAAATTTCACAGTAAATATAGTTTAATTTAATCGAACAATGGAACAATGTGAGCAGCTGAATGGATTACCTAGTTGCGTTGCAACTTTACATCCAGTGGATAGGTGATTGTGTTGCAAGGGCATTAGGGAGCCTTAAAAAACAGTCGAAATTCCATGATTAAACAAGGGGAAAATTATTAAATTTTAGTGGTAGCTATGGATTTACCAAACCGTGGAGCTGTTGAGACTAAATCGTAGGTTAAGGGGTTAAACGGATAGTATTTTTTATTATTTATCATTAATTATTCATTAAAAAAAGCAGACCTTACTTTAAATTTAAAGAGTGGAGCATATATTTAAGACAAAGGAACCATCAATGGTGTGAAGATATTAAAGCGAACTTTTTGTTGGTTTGCTTGTTTGTTTTATTACTAGAGGCTGAAACATAAATAATTCCTAATAAAAAACGTATAGACATATACCATAATTCCTATATACATATAATAACAAAAATAATTGTTAAGATAAAATAACAGTAAGTGTAAATCCATGTCCTTTTAATAGGTTGCTAGACATAAACAGGTTAAATAACGCAGGATTTTCTCTTCATAATCATTTAAAACTGATCGAGAATTTTCAAAATCCGGAAGTATTAGTAAAATCACCGCTAATTCCTCATTGGCTCTAAAAAAGATTTGAAAATCCGGAAGAAGCAGATCTACACTGTTAAAAATTTGCAGCATTCTGGCAGGTCATTTGACCGTTTTTTCCGAAAACGGTTACACAACCGTAATTTTAACACTATTCTGACCATATTATTGGCCATTTTATGGTCAAAATATAGTTAAATTATGGTTATGAAACCGTTTTTTCAAAAAACGGTCGAATGACCTGCCAGAATGCTGCAAAATTTTTAACAGTGTAGGACATAAATAATTTTTACTACGTAGAATCTGAACATCCAACTTCAAAAACAATTAACTTTACTTATTTAACGATTCTGTTAATGTTAAATGTTTATATGTTCATTGTGAAAACTTATTCTTTTAAAATTTAGTAAAAAAAATCATCACAGTTTAATATTCAGTTTAAATTAAAATTAACTTTTACTTGTGACATTTTAAACAATTATTTTTAAATCACCAGTAGCCTTAATGAATTCGTTATCAAAAAAGAAACCAAAGAAAATCTCTATAAAACTGATAAATGTTAATTATATAAAATCACATATGCATGCTTCAATTTATTTGAAATCCCATTACTTTCGACATGATATATACTTTATAATAAGTCTTTTGCAAATATTTTGATGATGAAATAAATAATGGATTTATAATTATTTCTTATTTACTTTCTCTTACTAAAAGAATTTGGGTAAATTCGATCAGAGTCATCAAATCAGTTTCAGTTTTCAGCAGTTTTCAGGCATTACAGGTAATTTTACCCATCCTTTAAAGTACTGATTAGTTTTAAAGAACACTGTATTTACATTTATTAAAACGGTCTAATAAATTTATTTTCTTTATTAAAACCCATTTATTTAAAGTAATTGTAGTTTAAAATTCAATTTTAAAAGGTGAATCATATTTTTTTTTTATTATTATTCTTATAAAAATATTTTTTTACGTTTTCGTTAAAAAATTTACTCAAATTTACTGTTCCAATTTACTACGATATCAAAATAAAACTCAAAATAAAGCTGTTATCATGTGATAGAATAATATTCAGTTTAAAAAGAAATCAACTTTTACTGACACCTGTTTAAATAAATAAATTTTCAATCATCAGTAAAATTAATGAATATTATGTTCAAAATAAAACTGAATAAAAGCTCTTTAAACAGATAAATATCCATTATATGAAACTACTTATGAATGCTTCAATTTATTAGAAAATTCCATTACTTTAGATATAAATACTTTATAATAAAGTTTTAATACTGGTAAAATCAAATTCTATTGACACCATTTTAAATAAATAGTTTTTCCATCGATAATAACATTAATGAATTTTCTAATCAAAATGAAACCGAATAAAACCTCTCTAAAACAGATAAATATTTATTATATGAAACCACTTATGAATGCTTCAATTTATTAGAAAATTTCATTACTTTCGATAAAGATACTTTATAATAAGGCTTTTGCTAATATTTTGATGATGAATTAAATAGTGTGTTTATAATTATTTCCTCTTTACCTTGGGTTATAAAAAGAACTCTCTCAATATCCATCGTAATGTAATTACACACAAGACTTTTTTTTATTATTTGTATTTCAATTTTCTAAATGGCGGCTATTTTTCCGTAGGCACTCGCTCAATGCAAAACCGATAGCATTAATTGAGTTTTTGATAAAAATAGGAAGTTCAAAATGTCATTTAACAGTGACAATAATTAATTGTAAAAAATGACTAGAGTAAATACATTTCATTTCATTAATAAGATTAATTTGCTTTTAGCATACCAATTATCCTCGTGGTAATAAATATAGTTTTAGAAAAGATATTGAAATATTCTTTGTTTTTTAGTTTCAAGCAGAAAAGGTTACTGTTATGATAAATAAAGTAAAGAAAATCATGCTTCAGATACAGATTATGACAAACATTTCAATATTCCAATAATATTGTTAAGATATATTAGTGAATGATGAATCCATTTTATCTTTTGAATAAAATTATTTTCTTTAGCCATAGCATCTTTTCTTGTTGTAACAAAGGTATTTTGTAGTAGATAACTGAAATAGCCCTCACTTTGGATTTTTTTGATTTAAAGTTGAAAAAGTATTTCTTATCGTGAAGTAAAAAATAATCACGCACCACATAATAGATTATGAAACCCATTCCAACATTACGAGAATATTGTTAAGAAATTTTTTATCATGTGTGAGTCCGACTAGCATTGAAACATAGTACTTGCAGCAATTTCCGTGTTATTGACTACCTAGTACGCTATTAAAACTAGTGGTCAATGATGCGATTACCTTTTTATGTTTAAAACGTAGTTTTAAATATGACAATATAAATTTTTCTTTTTAATATACATTAATCCTAATCTACATTAAGTACACTAGTACTTAGTTCTATACTAATCTGCAGTAACATGTTATTTGTAAAAATAATAGTTGATTATTATAGATTTCACGTTACTAAACGAAAATATAGCAATTAAATTACCGTATCACATACAATTTTTCAGTTAGGAGGGCTTCTGCTTAAAATTAAGGTAGTTTAGGTTTTACTAAACGAAGCCCAGTGGGGTAGTGGTCAGAGCATCTGACTGTCGCACCACAGGTCGTGAGTTCGACTCCCGACTGGGCAAGTTTCACTCAGCCTTTCATTCCTATGTGGTCGATAAAATGAGAACCAAGCTGGCTTGGGAACTAAACACCGAGGGTCTCCCGTTAGGCTGACCACCTGGCCGGTACGCATGCTGCATAGTACCTCGGAGCCCAGGGTCAAGAGAACAGAGAGGGAAACTGTCGGCCCTGATCCTTCTTGGATTGTATAGCCACAGAGTTGTTTTTTAGGTTTTACTAAAACAGAGATGGGAATTGTGAAAATAATATAATGTACATAAAACATTAGCATACACTAAGATACATTCTCTGTAAATAGTACCCGGAATTTATCATTTAAAAGATGCCCATAAAAGATGTGACAACTTTTCTTTTCTGGAAATGGTGACCACTGGTGGTGGTTTCTGTAAGTGCTCGCCACCAGGTTTTGAGTGCCATTTGTGACTTAGTATGGTAATAGCAGCTGTTTATCAGTTATTACTTTTGAGTGCTCTGTGATTTTTGACAACAAAAAAATTAGTTGTGCAAAGACTTTGCTTAAATTTTGTATTTTAAATGAAATTTCGTTTGACGAGTATCTCGAAAGTGTAGAATTTGCATCACGATAATGCACTATCACACAAAGTTTTTGTGCAAGGGTTTTTGGCCGAAAACATAAATAATATTATAGACTAAGCCTCGTTCTCCTGATATGGCGACGTCTGTCTTTTTCCTGTTCCCGAAGCTCAAATTAATACTTCAAGAAAGTTGTTTCGAGTCAGTTGACGGCATACAAGAAAATTCGCTGAGGGAGCCGGAGACCCTACCTCAATCAGCCTACTAAAAATGTATGGAGGATTGGGTCAAGCGCGGTATAGTTGTATTGGGCTCTGTAGGGCCTAGTTTAAAGGCGACAAAATAAATTTTGTGAATAAGTTAATTTTTTCGTGTTCCATTTAACAATTGTGGGTACATTTTAGAAAAAATGTACATCGTCAAACGGAATGAAAATATGTTAGTGAATACTTCTGGAAACGAAAGGAAGGTGGGAAAAACACAGTAAACGAATAAGGCACGAGACAAATGTCAACAGAATACATTTTCCTGATATATTTTACTGTTTTGTTATCTAAGTCAAGGAAAAAGCTTCTTTCATGTTTTCAATTTTATCTAGCGTTGTAACTTAATATAAAAATCCTTCATGTTTCCTTATTAATTGTAATTCTACATGCTGGAGCCATTTGAACTCAATAATTAATTTGAGGAATGTCAGATCCGTGTAGTTCGCACATTCATTTTCGAGTGAGGAAAAAGCCTTTTTTTTTCTTTCCCGACATTTATTACTATTAGCAAACGTAACTATAATTAAATAATCTAAATATAAGATTCAAAATACAGGGTGGTTCAAATTAAAGTATTCCTCTTTGGGACGCCCTAGCGAGAGAAGCAGTGAATGTAACGTCTTCCTATTTGGAGGATATATATATCAGACCATGGGAAACTGATTAGTGCAAAGAAATTTTAGTTCAAACTAAGACCGCTAGGGGGAAATGAGGCGCTGCGATCGTTTTAAGGTAAGGAAAATGTAACATGATGCAAACATCTAGGTGCCAATGGGCCGGTTCCCCCCAATAAATTTTATTAGTATTATTTGTTTAAAATTTATTCGTATATGCTCCGATTAATTTTATTAGTATTGTTATTAGGCGAAGAATAGTAAAAATTTAATGGTGGGAATTAGACCATTTTCGCCTAGATTTTAACACCCTTGAATATGACACAAACAATAAAGAGCAGAATACGAGGTGTTGGTAATTAACTTTATTATTACATTTTTCTACACACAAACTGACGATCCTAAAAAACTGTTAGTGACAGCACAAACGAAAGACACGCGCGTGGTAAGACAAAGCACACAAAGTTTTCACAGGTCGGATTCACCTTGGATTCACCGGATCCACTTTGCTTCAGCGCCAAAACGTGAAACCGTGTCACCGCATGATCCACAGTGGCGTGTAACTGATCGCGACCGATGTTGCGTACCTGCAAATGGATCTGGTTCTTCAAGTCCGCCAGATTTCTTATGTTTCCTCGATAAACTCTGAGGTAACCCCAAAGCCAAAAATCACACTGGTTCAAGTCAGGTGAACGTGAAGACCGTCTTGTAGGAAATGCACGGCTGATAATGCGATCCCTTGTAAAATGGCGTTGCAGCAATTTTTGAACTTTACGTCCAATATGAGGGGGCACACCATCTTTTTGGAATGTTGTTGTAGCGAGGCACACACGCTGCTAGAGTTCTGGATTGATCACACTTTGCAACATGTCCCAATAACGTGCTGCAGTTACGGAACAGGTTTTTGGTCCCTGAGGAGTGATTTCATCAAAGAAAAATGGCCCAATCAAAAAGTTCGCAGTGAAGCCTATCCACACAATAACATGCGGAAAATGCAGGGGCATTTGTTGGATATGGTGAGGATTCTCAGTCAACCAGATACGGCTGTTTTGTGTGTTCACTGTTCCGCACATGTTAAATCATAGTCTCGCCGATCCGTATGATGTTCCATGGCCAATTCTTAACCGCCTCCATCCTTGCGAAGAACATATAAGCGAACATTTCACGAAGATTGTTATCGCCAGGTTTTAATTCTTGGAAACGACGAATCTGATACGGATAGGCCTTGAGAGCTATACGCATGCATCTCCATACGGTAATGTACGGTGAATCCAATTGCCTTAATTCGGCTCGAACACTGGATGCTCCTACTGTGTTTGCACTGGCCTGCTCAACAACATCCTCCACCAACAATCATCCACCACCTGTGGTGTCTCTTTTTTTCGTCCTCGGCCTGCTTGAATTGCAAAGCTACCAGTTTCCTCAAAGCGTTTGACCATTCATCGCAGAGCATATGGTGTCATTGGACATGTACGCAAATATTTCTGCCGTCGGTACAAACGAAGCGCTTTGGCAGCGTTAATGTCATTTTGGTAAAAAAAAAAACTTTAACAGAGTTAGCACGTTCAGGAAACGAGAAAACCATCGTGGTGTTTCGCTCCTACCTCAGAATGTTTCGATCCTATTCGCATTTCTTTTTATCTGTTACGACGGTCCTTTAGTCGCCTCTTATGCAAATTTTGTTGTCAGGTACTGCGCGCGCAAACAAATAAGCAAAAAATACAAGATGTCGATAATTAACATTTAAAAAAAAATTCCCACCACTAAATTTTTAGTATTCTTCGCCTAATAATAATACTAATAAAATTAATCGGAGCATATACTAAAATATATAATAAAAGTTAAACGAATAAGTGTTTAACTTTTATTATATATTTTAGTAAATCATGTAATACTTTACTGAAAGTATTACATGAAAGTGAAATTTTATTAGATATAATAAAATTTATTGGTGGGAATCGGCCCATTGGCACCTAGATGTTTACACCCTTGGTCATGTTACATTTTCCTTACCTTAAACCGATTGCAGCGCCTCATTTTCTCCTAGCGGCCGTTGTTTGAACTAAAACAATTTTTTGAACGAATCAGTTTTCCATGGTCTGATATGTATATCCTCCAAATATGAAGACGTTACATGCACTGCTTCTCTCGCTAGGGCGTCCCAAACAGGGATACTTTAATTTGAACCTCCCTGTATAATAAGATTCGAAATATATGATTGATTAAATTCATTAAATCTATAAAATACAAAACAGAGATTCAAAAATTCATTTTTCTTTTGTTATTTTGCAAAGAAGTAACAAACCTTTCTCTTAAAATATCTACACTACCCATAAAAGATTTTAGATAAAATAGATTGTTAAAATCCATGTTGTTCATCGACATTTTAAGAAAATTAATTTTGAATCATAAAATCAGAAATCAATTTGCCTTGTCACCAGTCTATCATAATATTCTCAAAAGAATAACATTTTAAAAGACGTTTCAAGGAAATAATTTTAGTGTCCCTAGATATTGTTACATCATGAAAACATCATGGACTTTCAGAGCATTTAAAAATTATCTTGATACCACTTATATGTAAATAGTGTTTGGTTACACATAAAATGAAACAAAATCAACTGAGGAATTGATTTGCATCCAAATATCATATAAAGATTAGTATGCATATTAGTATATTTTCATACTTTCTTTTACTGTTGTTTTTGTATTGTAACCGATGTTGTTGGCAATAAATGCGATTACACTTATTCTTTAAAAAATTATAACAGTAAATGAATGTTAACAATAACATAATTAAATTTAAATTAATAATGTTTAATACGTTATTTATCGCATTGCTAAATAAGCGTAGAATCAACAGAGTGAAAAATGTCCAAGCCAGGATCCGAAACCGGAATCCTTGAAATAGCGCTCCATGTGCTCTACCATTTAAACTACGAGGACGATACCCAGCTTAGCATTTCTCACGCACATACCGCTCACCCGCAAGAAAAATGACACATCTCGCAAAAATTCATTTTGCGTTTTATGCCACTAATAAGTCTGTCATAAGTAGGTTTTGCTACACAAAAAGTTTCATAAGTGTAGTTATATGGAAAATCACTTTATTACGTTATATATCCCTTTGTGATCACAGAAAAGAGGTGGTTTGTGTGTGGAGATCAAATAACACAAACCTCATCCTAAGTTTTCATTCTTAAATGTTTTATGCTTTTATGCAAGTTTTTATTCCTGCAAAGAGCTAATTGTTGCAATTTCATGTTACAATAAAATCATGCGAATCTTCTTTTGCCTCTCCTGTAAAATTTACTTTTGTCGAGATGTGTCACTTTTCTTGCGGGTGAGCGATGTGTTCGTAAGGCTGCAACTGCAGCACAAGATGTAATAGTCTGCATGAGCACACAATCCTGCGGTGGAATATGAGACACAGTTAAACCCAGCATCGGTGAATATGTGATTTAATATTATTAATTAAAATTATTTAAGTTAATAACTCTTTTATGCTACATTTGCAGTTCAACTTTGACTGTGCATGCTGTGATTAAGTATTACACTAAATCAAGTTATTTGAGATCTCATTATTATACAGAGTGTTCATAAAAGAATATCCCAGTTATAAATTTCAGTAGCATCAACTGTAAGCGTTGTAGAGTGTTGCATCAAGGTCACAAATAAAGAGTAACTCACACAGTTTTAGATAAGCGGGTGCGTGAGTACTGTTTTGTTATTTACAGGCTTGCGGTGCCACATACCCAAAAGGACGACTCCTGATCGTAAAGCGTCATTGTTGGGTTGACGATTTAAAAGCCGTTAGAGCCATGAGAATTTTTTGGGGGGGACTTTATAAAAGGTCATGTCTACATTCCGCCGCTACCTAATGATTTGAAAAAGTTGAGTCATAGAATTGAAGAGGCTATTGCTTCCATGACTCCAGACTTGTTAAAGGAAGTGTGTAAAGAATTGGACTTTAGGATGGATGTATGCTGTATAACTAACGGTGCACATATTGAACATTTGTAAGAAAACCTACATTAGTTTAACTTCATTTTTATGTATTATTTGTTGTAAATAGTCTAAATTAAACTGTTATATTATACCATTGAAACTGGGACATTCATTTATGCTTTATATACTTGACTTTAAAGCATGTATGAAAGTTAACTGATCTATAATCTGTGCTAAATACACGATAGTAAATTTATATGACCTTCAATAATTGCACATTGGGCGTCATTTAGTTGTAAATCTAAATATAGAGAGTTCTTTACGCTTTTTGCAATAATTGTATTCATCAAAACACAATCGTCATCTTGGAAAAGTAGTTTTGAATTATTGCATAAGCTTTCGTAATTTTTTGAAGAAATGATACTCAAATACTACACTGTTCAAAATCTGCAATGAACTGTCCTGTCGTTCAACCCTTTTTATAGATATTGTTTACGCAGCCCCAATTTAAAGTGTTATCATTGGTAAGAATTACGGTTAGGTAACCGTTTTTTATAAAAAAAAAAAAAATGTTTGAAAGACTGAACAGTTAGCTGCTGATTTTTAACAGTGTATGACTTTATCACTTTCTCATTTTTCCGTATTCCGTTTCAACATGTGAGAACAGGTTTAAGCCTATGTACGCTGCACAACGGGTGAAAATAAATTAAATTGTCTGAGAATTTCTTATAGATTTGTGTGACTTTTTAGATTGATGGAAATGTGTAATTTAAAACTAGTCGGATATGCCAATCCCAAAACTTTATTCTATCTCATACATGTTAATACTTCAAAATTCTCTAGTACAGTACCAAAATTAAATGACAATCTATGCCCATCATGAGAATTCTAAAGATATGAAATTCCGTGCATTAGTTTTTGATGTAGGACTATCGCTAAAATCGTGTACATCATGCAAAATGCAGCATATCAGCAAATCCACATAGCAGCGCCACCAGTTGAGCGATTTACACCAAAACCTAATTAGCACCAGTTTATATTAGGCACTAACTGAATGTGAAGCTTGATGAAAATTCATGCATTTGTTCATGAGATACGGATATAGAGGAAATCATGAAATGAAGCACAGAAGCGCCACCTAATGGGTGATTTACACCAACAATTAAACAGCATTAATTTATATCAGAGACTATTTAAATCTGAAGTTTGATGAAAATTCGTGCATTTTTTCTTCAGTTAGAGCTATTGCGATAATCATGAATAATGCAGCATAGCAGCGCCACCTGTTGGGAGATTTTCACCAAAAACTAATCAGCGGCTAACTATATCCTAGACTAACAGAATCTGAAGTTTTATGAAAATCCGTGCAGTAGTTCTTGAGATATAGCTATTGCTGAAATCGGGGAAAATGCCACATAGCAGCGCCACCTATCAGGCGATTTTCACCAAAAACTAATCAGGACCAGTTTATATTAAAGGCTAACTGAATCTAAAGTTTTGTGATATCCCGTGCAGTAGTTCTTGAGATAGAGAGCCCACAAAATTTTTGTCACATACAGACTCACAGAATGACAGAGGACAGAGTGACAGGCAGACATTTTCTAAAAACCATCAAATCGTGTTCAGGACATTCTAAAATGTATAAATCCGTCGAAAACCGGATGTCTAAAATTTTCACGAATCCAATATTTTCTTCTTGTAAAGATAGTAGAAAGTAAAAATAAGCAGTAGAAGTGGTAGTAAAACGGTCTTCACGGTTCTGATAACATTACCATATATCTAATTTTAAGACAGCACATACCTTGACGCGCTGCCAAAAAATTATTTACAACTGGAATATAATAGACGATAATAATTATACTTCTAAGTTCCCTAAACAAAATATTCTATTAAAATTAGAGCCAGGCGTGATGATTATGGTTTTCGAAGTACCCTCCCGTAAAAGCTTCTAGCTTAAAAGACCACAAATACCTATTAAATTTCGCTAGAAACAATGTATTAATTACACCTATATTTAAAAAAAAGAATAATAACGGAATGGTAAATAAAAAAAAAATGCTTATCTAAAGCATGAATATTTCTTTAGAACAATAATACATATTTAGAATACGGAAAGAAAAAGAAAGTATTAATTAAAAGTAAAATTGCATAGCTACCATTTAACGTTTCAGTTGTTTTAATAATTAAATAAGCATATGTCGTACTAATTAATATATAATAGCTCATTAAATTACGAACATACTTTTAAGCATTATGAATACCTTTCAAATATGAATTATTCATTATTACAATATTTTGAATATTAATTTCATCATCATATTCAATAATTACATTTGGTAAAATAACTCTTCTCCCATTGTTGATTACGCCCTATTATTATGCATATAATTGATAAAAGGACATATATAAATTGTAAAAGAAGTACCTATGTGCACAAGGTAGTAGACGGCATCCGAGAGGTGGAGGTCCAAGAGAGTAACAACATCAGTGAATATCAAGTCCATAAATTTGCATTTAAATATATTTTCGTAGAAAATCAATTCATTTCAATGGTGTTAAAACCACTGGATTTTACAGAATATGTATGGTAAAAAAATCATAAGTTGACTAAATACAACTCTGACCATTTTAGGTCCCCTTAAAGATAAAACCCAGATAGCAGTATTTCTTCTAAACGATATTAGAAACATCAGCTCCTTTCTGCACCAAAAATTTAAAACAAATAATTTTATGTTACTCAGAGACTTTTGGATAATATTGAAACTGTATTCTTGCTACGGTTGCTCCACTCCTCTTATGAGGGTGGGCAGTGTCACAATTGTTGGTCGCCCATTTAATGATTTTTTAACAATTTTACTTGCGGTTGGATACTGGCCACGTAGGTCATGACTCGGTGTCACCTCGCCCGATCCCAGGGTTTCTGTGAATTAAGGTGCGTGGCCTCATTCCCAAGGCGATGCGATATCATCATGACATCTGACCCTCATGAATTTTGCTAGATAGCCCCAATAAATATACTTGACGTAAAACATCAGCTTGCTACTAGTCTTTTTGTTGGACTACTTCCATTATTGGTAACTCAGGGTCGTAAAATTTAATTGTTTGCCTGGGAAGAACCTGTCTGATTGTTATTATATACAAAATACAGAAAAACACAGTATATATATATATACAAATAATATCATAAGACGAAATGCAATATTTCACCTTGATTCTTTCAACTTACTTTCAACTCTAATAATTATTGGCTGACTCATTTTCAAAACGAATTGACGTATTTGTATAAATAAAAAAATAGCAATTAGTTATTAAAATATTATTTGATGAAGAGCTTGGAAAAGCTTGAAAGTACTCAGAAGTTTTAAATAAAATGCATACTTTTAACTTGTAACAGCACTTTTAATATTTCAGTGACCTTTTAAATAAAACAGTGAACTTTTTAAAGTTCATATAATATATTTTAAATGTATATACAATTAATAAAAATGAATAATAAATTATTCAGCAGTCTGCATTAAGGTTTAATCTGCTGTTTTGTTTGTGATTGTGAGATGATGTGCTCTTAGAGTCTGATTTTAATAGTTGTTTTATGCTAAGGACTGTTTATGAACTATTTTCGTGTGATAAAAGCTTCCAACAGTACATATGTCTTTTTTTTTTCGTTTAAAGTTGCTAGTTACATTACATTACAGTAGTATACTTCATAATAAAAATCTGTAAATGTTTTTCGGTCGAAAGAATACTGAATACCGCAATGCTTGATTCAAAAGTCTATTACAACTCATGAAGTTTGACTTAAGAAAAGTTACACAGTTCCAAACTTCTTATTTTATAATAACCACTATTTCTGAATAATAAGCTTCGTCTATTTTAATTCCAAATTTCTACAATTAAATAAAGTAAATATTTCCATGCCGAAATAAAGGTACTCAAAAATCAGAATGCTTGGCAGTGACGTAGATATAAAATCTCCCTGTGTTTTCTTTGTGCCCCTTTGATTATAAAGTCATTATTTTCAAATAAAGGCTTCACGCAATTATTTCTTATATAAAAGACATCTTACAGAGCTAATATAATTACAAAATTGGCTTTTTTAAACACAATTAATAGATACATTTTATCGATTACAACTGAAAGCAATTGTAATTTGCATTACAATCAAGTTGTCATAAAACTGTTCTGAAGATAATGATTTTCCTACATTTATTTATAAAGGAGGCAGTCTCCTGTGACTTGAAATATTATTCTCACGTCAGCGGTAGCATCCTACAATACTTAAAGTAAAATTTAATAAGCCATGTAAAGAACCTGTATTTAATTATATTTGAGGGGTGACATCACAAATACATTATCATTCAAATCATTTTAACAATATAAAGTAAATATTTGTCAAATGACAATTATCTGGACCTTAGAAGTTTAAATGTACTGGAATTTCCTTTCCAGCCTACAAGCATAAATTCAATAGAAAGATAGAGAGTGACAGAAGGGAAACATCTAATTAATTTTGAGATGGGAGAAAGATACTGAATTTAATCATTTTTACTGTATCCTTTTCCTAAATTTTAAGTATTATTTCGTTATTATTCACGCTTCGAAATTTCATGTGAGCCTACTAAGAAAAAAAAAAGTTATTTCTAAAAGTTTTTTATTTGTCATTTCTCAAGCAATTTTAAATGAAACGATTTTGAAAAATAAATTATTTTTTAAGGGACATTCAACAAGGGACGTTACGTAATTCGTTAGTATAATTGCACTCTTTTATGTAACATAATTTGTTTATTATATGTAAAGATGAAACATTGAAATAGATTTTTCAGTCACTTCCCGATGTGTTTGAATTATAAAAGTTAGGTTCCCATGTGTGTTTTTGTTGATACTATAACTTTTTTAATATTTTAGAACTTAATTATAAATCAATAATTTAATTTTATTGTATTTTTTCGTTAGTCGGACGCATGTGATAAATATCCAAATAATATTTTTGGTTACAGCTGTTTACGAGTTACAGAAACAATGGTAAACTAATTTCGACATAATAGACCAACTGTTTTTGAAACTACCACAACGAAATATATATAACACTGAAAAATGGAAAATATAAATACAAAATAGAGTGTAATATTTAAACAAATAAATTATTTTTTGTTGTTGTTGTTGTTACTTAAAGTTGCTTAGTTTCATTATATTGCAGTAGTATACATTATAATACAAGTCTCTAAATATTTTTCAGTCTAAAGAATATTGAATACCGCAATGCTTGATTCAAAACTCTATTACAAATCATGAAGCTTGGCTTAAGAACATTTATACAGCTGCCCACCTTACGATCTTTAATAACCACTATTTCTGAATAACAAGCTTCGTTTTCTTTAATTTCAAATTTCTATCATTAAATAAAGTGGATATTTCTATGCTGAAATAATGCTACTCAAAAATCAGACTGTTTGGCAGCGACGTAGATATAAAATCTCCCTGTGTTTTCTTTGTGCCTTTTCGATTATAAATTCATTATTCTCAAATAAAGGCTTCACAAAATTATTTATTATATAAAATACATTTTACAGAGCTAAACGTAATTACAAATTTAGCTTTTTCTAAACACAATTATTAGATATATTTTGTCGATCGCAAGTGAAAGTAATTGTAATTTGCATTAGAATCAAGCTGTCATAAAACTGTTCTGAAGATAATGATTTTCCGATATTTATTTATAAGGGTAGCAGTCTCCTGTGACTTGAAATATTATTCTCACGTTAGCGGTAGCATCCTACAATACTTACAGTAAAATTTAATGAGTCGTGTAAATAACATGTATTCAATTATATTTGAGAAACGACATCACAAATACGTCAGCGATCAAATTATTTTAATAATATAAAGTAAATATTTTTCATATGTCAATTATCTAAACCTTTCTAGTTTAAATGTCTGAGAATTTCCTTTCTAGCCTACATTCAGGATTTCACTAGAAAGACGGAAAATTACAGGATTGAAACAGCTAATTATTTTTGAGATTGAGAAAGATACCGAATTCAATCATTTTTACTGTATCCTTTTCCAACAATTTGAATATTGTTTCCATATTATTCTAGCGTCAAAATTTCATGTGAGCGTACTAAAAAAGTAAAAAAAAAGTTATTTATAAAAGTAGTGAAAGTAAAGGTAAATTGGGTACTGTAAAGTTTCATGAATTTTTATGATACATTTTTAATCAATAAAGTTCTAGAAACAAATACCAACAGCAACTATAACTTTAGTTTCAATTCTTATTTTATTTTTATTTTTTAAATGTACACGTTACTTTAAAAGAAGAACTACAAAATGGCCACTTTACTCGCCTAGATTGGGTAAACCGCCCAGCTTAGGTAAACAAACAATATCGCATTGATTCAGGATGTATATTTAATCAACACAAGTTAAAGTAACACGCATTAAGAATAAGTATTATGTTTTGTAATATTTCAAGTATTAAATCGTTACAAGATAAAGTAAATGGTAATGAATATCAATAGGGCAAATAGAGGAATACATGTACTCACAGCAGACATTTAGACTGCAAATGTCGAGAGTAAACCTTTCTCTTCACAAGTTATTGCCAAGACCTGTCTTCTTCCTTTCAAAGAAAATACATTTGAGATGTATTTTGTTAACAACAATGAATGAAAATTCGTTTCGGGGTAAAGTAGCCATTTTGCCCGATCTCTTTTTGGTCACTTTGCGCGGAATGATGCCATTAGAAAAACTATGGCCAGGCATCTAATCTACATGACTTAGCGTTTTCAAACACACATCATTTAAATTGTTATTTCAAACTGATAAAACAGAATAAGAGTAAATAATTATAACACTACATATTATTTAGCTATAATCAAGAAATTGCACCACCTGCTAAAATCAAAAATGTGAAAAAACAATAAAATGGATTCAGAACCAGAAAAATGTAGCCTTCCGTTTCAAAGTCTCAGATAATACTACCAGCATATGTGACGACTGTTTCGCCCAGTTCTTGCGTGGCGGAAACGTGGTGGCTATACAGCGGAAAAACTCAAATGGCCATTTTGCACTCACTGGTTACTTTAACCGTCCTTCCCCTATCCTATTTATCATTTCTCAAGCAATGCTGAATGAAACGCTTTTAGAAAATAAATTATTTTTAAGGGACATCCAACAAAGGACGTTACGCAATTCGTTAGTATTCTTACACTCTTTTATATAACATAATTTATTTATTGTATGTAAATATGGAACATTGTAATCGATTTTTCATTCACTTTCCGATATGCTAAAATTACAAAAGTTATGTTCGCAGGTGTGTTTTTGATGGCACTACAACATTTTAATATTTTAGAACTTAATTATAAATTCATAAATACATTTTAAGGTACTTTTCCGTTAGTCGACCGCAGGTGATATATAGCCAAATAACCTTTATAGTTACAATAGTTTATGAGTTACAGAAACAATAGGATTAATTTTACGCTAAACAAAATTCGCCAAAATAGGCCAACTGGTTTTGAAACTGCAACAACGAAATATTTTAAACACTGAAAAGTAGAGAAAATATAAATAAACAATAAAGTGTAATATTTAAAAATATATTATCTTATTTTATGTATGCCTACATATAACTTTTGAATAGTACTTACTTTGATTATGCAGTCGAACCCGATTAAGATGCGTTTCAAGAGAGTGGGCAAAAGACAAGTATTAAGCGGGATCGTGTATTAAACGTGACTTGTATAATGCTGCAGAAACTGGACATGTTTACACATCTAATCGTCTAAAGGAGCTTTACTGCATTCATTTATATGTTTACGGTCGAAAATTGTGTCTTTTACGTACAGTGGCGGTCAAAAGTTTCCGGCCAGTTAGTTTCTTTGATTTGTTTGATAGAAGGTTTTAGTGAAGAAGAAGCACAATTGCTCCAAAAGTTAGGAATAAGTAAAGTACCTCTGACCACGTGATCATTTTGATTGGATGCTTAAAATACTTGATGCAAAGGGGAGGAATTCGAAATTCGCGCGTGCAAAAGTTTCCGGCCATTCGTCATCCATTAGTTTTTGCTATCGCTAAAGTGTTTTTTTTTTTTTTTTGCCATGTTTGTTAATTAATCAACGTGAATAATGCATTTGAAATTCAAAAATGAAAATTTTAATAATTTATTTAACAATTATTGTTCCTAAACGAGTGATTTGTTTGTCGTTAAAGGGACAATCCTCTCGTGAGATTGCGGCTAAGTTATCGATCGGAAAATTTGCTGTAAACGATATTTTTAAAAAATATAAAGACGGTCATGGCCTTCGGAACTTACCACGGTCTAGGGGACTCCGGAAAACGACTATTCTTGTAGAAAAGAATTATCAGAAGAAAAGCAGTTGATGACCCGCGTATAAATGCCGCTGCAATTCCACGCGATTTATGGTGTTAAAATATTGCTGAAATAAGTCTGTCTACCTATCAAGACGCTATGTGACGTAGAACTTTATGGAAGAGTCGGTGTTAAAAAATCTTTCATAAATAAAAAAAATTCAGAGGGCCCGATTGGCGTTTGCCAAGGAATACAAAGACTGGTCAAGTGAAAACTGGAAAAAAGTACTATTTTCCGATGAATCGACGTTCAATCTTTTTGGTAGTGATAAAAAGCATTATAATCGACGACCTAAAAACAAAAGATAAGATGCGAGATATATTATTCCTATAATGAAGCACGGCGGAAGACACGTTATGCTGTGGGGAGCATTTTCTGGAAAATGCGCCTTTCCGTTATTTGAAATCTGCGGCAAGATGAATAGTGAAATGCATAAGGATATCTTGCAAGATCATTTGTTGCCTTATTGGAGGAAAAATTGTGGTCGCAACTATTTGTTTCATGATGATAACGACCAAAAGCATGCATGTAAGCTCGTCAAGCAATGGCTTTCGCACAAACAAAATCCTCTTTTGAAATGGACAGCCCAATCATCCGATTTGAATACAATAGAAAATCTTTTAAACTAACTTGAAAACATGTGTGGAATTATAAATATTCAAATTCAGCAGCATTTTCACAAAAATTGTAAGAACCGTGGACAAAACGTAACATTGATGATCTACAACCGTTCATTGAATCGATGCCACGTTGCTGCGCCGCAGTACTTATTGCTAAATGTATGAATACAAAATACTGATTGTAAATGTTGTTAATCACTGTTATTTTCTGTTATAACACCACTTTTTTCCAAACTTGCAAAGGTGACCGGAAACTTTTGAGAACCTGCGTTTTCTTTAGCAATTAATTTTGTCAATTAAATTTATTAATACCTAATTTTTATTCCATAAATAAGTTCTTAACTGTTATGTCAATAAAGTGTATATGTATTACTTTGAGATTCCTCTTCATATGGATATACTTACAAATTAACCAAAAATTTCATGCTGGCCGGAAACTTTTGACCACCACTGTATATTTAGATTAAAATGTATTTGTATTCAACTTTAATTCTATGTTTCTTTTTATATGACAATCTGGAATAATAACTTACGTTGCAAACAAATATAATTTTAATACTAGACAATTTTTTTAACACAAAGAAAAAATGCTAAATCTTTGAAGCACAATCCATTTATTAAAATGGTATTTAGTACTTGTACCATTATAATATGTCCTATATTTTTAATATAATAAGAAAAAACTATCCTTTTTAATCTTTCTGTAAAAAGTATCGTTAGCATAGCAAAAAGTAAAGAACACATAAAAGAATTATATAACCGCAGTCGTATTTGTTTCATCTTGACAAGTTTCTTTTTTCCGCCCTTTAATGTGCATTACAAAATATAGTAGTGATATAGCATACATTTAAAACATCACTAACAATAGGTGTAATCATCTCTGTCATAATAATTTTTCTGACATATCTGAGCATCCTGAATTTGCCGGTCTCTTTCCACTACAGTAAAAACATGCACGAAACGAGAGACAAAGAATGTTAGGAGACAGGATCAAAAAACAATTGCAGCGTTGCTATTTTAGCTAGGTTTTTTTTTAATTATTCAGATATCTACCACTATTTCCAATTAATACTGTTCATTTTAATTATTCTGTTATTAGATAAAGTAAATATTACTATTCACAAACACTGCCTTTCATCTGAATAAAAAAATCCGTTAAATTGGCCACACCGAAAGGAGAAGGAATTCTACAAAGAAAGAAGGAATTCGCGTCATAAGCGGGATTTTTTGCTTTAAAGTAACGAAAGCCTATCGTGTATTAAGCGGGATTGCGTAATAATCGTTCGCGTATTAAACGTAATACATTTACATTAGCCTCATGGGCGATGGTCAAGAGATCGGTAGAAGTCCGCATATTAAGCGGAATCACGTATTAACCGAGAGCGTCTTAACCGGGTTCGACTGTATTTGGTGTTGCTATTCTTGTTGGAATAGATTCGTTTTTGTGACGATCCCATTATAAATTTTATTAGGATCCAAAAATAGTATGTTTGCGTTCTTCTCCATTTTCTTGTCTATTTTGGATTTTTTAGACTGAAACTGGCGCAAAATTTGGGCAATCGCCTCAAAATTTCAATATATTGTTCAGGTACATAAAAGTATTTTATGTTTTCGAAATAGTCGTAATATGGCCTTTGATTTTTTACAGAATATTACAAACATAGTTGCAACGCGATGTATAAAAAAACAGCAAACTTTAAAATTCTTTAAATTAAAAAAATAAATAAAATTCTGAATTTCTACCCACGAAATGATTTTTTCCTTGTCAAAATCAGTTTTTCTAAGTGTTACCTATAATAATATGTGTATATAATAACTAAATGTATATCAGTAAAAATAATTATTCAAAGTTCTTCAAAAGGGTACCGAGTCCCCTTAAGAACTAACTGAATTGAAATTTGAGCCCTTCAACTTTGAAGTATACAGTTAAAAGCCCAGTGTACTGCTACCGTCTGGTGGTTAGAAAAGTCAACGTTATCGAAGTCTAAAACATACACAATATACCGTGGAAAAAGCCGTCGACATAATGTAAAGTTTTCTTCTGCTCAAGATAAACCCGATCTAACCCGAATAGTATATTTCACCTTCCCAAGTTCAGCTCGGTTAAAGATAAAGAAGAAATAATTCAAGTCAAAACTGTTTTAGAGTAAACAAACTACAATATTAAGTAAACTACATCTTCAGCTAGAATAAAACTATTTTTTCAGATAAAAAATTTTCTATAAATTCCAATACTTGTTAAATATTAAATAATTTAATATATTCTCACCTGGTAAACCTTTATAAATAGCTCATTGAGTGAAAGGAAATATTAAACCTTAATATGAATGCAACAGACTAACCAAAGACTCGCTTTAAATCTGCATACCTGTACTCAAAACAAAGAGGGTTTCGTTTAATATTCCTTTAAGACACTTTATCCTTTTGCGAAATCTGTTAGTTCCACATTTCGCAACCAGGTGGCGCACTCTATTCTACACAAACCTCTATCCGAAGGAAACTCCGTTTTACAACCTATCCGTAGGTATATTAGTCGAGGGGATCGGGTCTATAGCACCCGAGATACGTAGGCGCCCCAGGAAATTGCACGGAACATTCTTTTATAAGCGTTTTATTATGTGTTATGAACTATGTCAAAGTTTCAAGCAGATCGACTTGTTAGATTTCCAAATTTTAACAAAATTGCGTTATGTTAGTTCCACATTCCACCACCAGGGAGCGCACACTATTCATAACAAAAGTGTATCAGATCGAAACAATGTTAAACAACCTATCAGTGGATGTGCTACTCGAGTTGGTGGCGGTCTTAAGTGAGAAATTAAGAAATTTGCTGAAAGTACTATTCAGAAATAGTGGTAACTAAAATTTTGACATTTTTATATTACATAAGTAGCACATGTCTGAGTATATCATAGTCCTCAAAAAACGACATCTAAAAAGGTCATAAACGCTAATTTTTTAAAAAGAAATTCAGCGTCCCTCCCCTGCCCTCCCCTCACAGGAAATTGCATGCGCCATTACTTTATAAGCTTTCATTAAGTAAGTCATTAAGTGTCATTAAGTATCTTAAAGTTGCAAACAGATCGCCTTGTTATATTTCCTAATTTTAACAAAATCGCGTTACGTTAGTTCCGCATTCCACCACCAGGGAGCACACTTTTCTCTTAACAAAAGCATATCTGAACGAAACTTCTCCGTAGATACATCGTCGGGAGGGTGGCGGTGCGGTCTTAACGAAGAATTTAAAATATTTTTTGCGGTAGCAAACGCTAAGATTTAATAAATAAGTCTAGTCCCCCAGCCTCCACTCCTCGAAATATCACACTCCATTCTTTTTTACACTTTGTCTTATGTGTTATAAAGTATCTTAAAGTTTCAAACACATCGAGTGGCGGTCTTAACCAATAATTTAAGATATTTCCTGAAATCGCTATTCGGAAATAGTGGTATGAACACTTATAAACCTTTTCATATTGAATAATTAATACTTATCTCATAGCGCGCCGTCGAAAAACCCACGCAAATTGTTAGATTTCCTAATTTAAATGAAATCTCCGTTAAAAAAGTACGTGCCTCCATCTTAATCTCTCATTTGATGGAAATAAAAGGAATTAATTAAATAATAATTAATATCTCAGCTTGTAATTAAGCTATCTCTTTGAAGCGGGTATGTATGAAATCTGCGAGAGATTTCCCGGCCGGATGTCAAAACATTTTATCGAAAAATTTAATATTTAAAAAGTTTAAATTTTGTATTAGAATGTTCTTTGCTTAAGTTTCTCCCGCGCCGATATGTCTGAAAGATGACGGCAGCTACGTACCGCTGAAAGGAAATCTCATTTCATTGTCTTTTCAAATACAGAAATTAAATTTTTATCGATCGATTTTTAGTGGATTTTTTGCGTTCTACCCTACGCAGAAAATTGAAATTCATACCAAAATGAAGTAGAATTTTTTCCGCGCATTTCAATAACTGTTACGAATTTGTACGACCGATACTTCAGCAGATGAGATATCGCTCTTTAAATGTCCACTTGATTTATTGCTTAAATTACTCCGTGGTAACCCTGCATCGGCTGATTTTACGGAGCATCCGCCGAATTTACTGGCAACCCTTAGAAGAAACTTCGGAGGATTTGGAGAAAGTGCGTTCGAAGCTGCGTTCAAAAGGTTGATTGGTTAATTTTAGAATTTAATTAGCCCGAAATTAGGCTAATTACCAACTTTTTCAAAATTTTATGATTTGTTGTTTGATGTGAGGTGTTCAAGCTATTAGTACCCAAAATTTCAAGTCTCTAACATGTATAGTTTCTCAGAACGAGCTCTGTGACGGACAGACAGACAGAGGAGCGAGACGAATAGGGTTTCGTCAGATGAACGAAACCCTAAAAATTAATGTTCCTGTATTGACCAGAGTAACAGGGCATATTCTCAGATTGTAACTGTTTGTCTAAACTTTGGCAACACATATGCATATTATAGAAGTTGACGATATTTTCTTGTAATGGAGGATATTCCATTTACGTTTTGATCACGTGGTCAAGGTAAAAACTTCTAGCATAAAGAAGGAAAGGCTCCGTAGACGTGTAATATAAATGCCCGCTAGCCAATGAAACTGTTCATGAGGCAAAGCAGTAGTATCTTCCCTTCTTATCAGTTACAAGTTCTTTGGGTAAATTACCGGCATCACGTGACTTTTTCCAGCCTCGAACCCAGATTTGGAATATCCTCCATTGATTTAGACAAGTAAACAGGCATTAGTTTAGTGATAGTGCCCGTATTTGACAAGTCTTATTTTGTCTAAAATCCTCTCGACCAACCAAATTTTACTGCTAGTTTGTCGCTATCCTTATAAATAAAGCTACTCTAAAGTAGCCACGAAGATTATGAATTAAATTTTGATTTTGTTTTATAAGACATTAACTAAAATATTACGATAGACTTTTATTAAGTTGAAAATATACTTTTAGGGCTAAGTATAAATTTGACATTTTATAGCACTCGTATTCTGTTTTATGTCAATGCAGGAAAAAAACAAAATATTTTACATTCATATTCAATGCTTTAAATCGGTCTCATACTTCGAAAATTGATGTAAACATTAAATCTAAATCAAAAAGTAATTTTAACATGGAAACTATTTACTAAAGTAATTCTTTCAAAAAATATGCCCAAATTTACGAAATTCTTTAGTTTTTGTCGTTACTGCAGAAAATTTATCTCGATTCAAATGGAGAAGAAAATTCTCACATCATGATGTTTTTTTTTAAATCTTTGATATCCAACAACGATATGTGCATACATTTACATTCAATATCAACCGAAAAAAAATTCTTGAAAGCTACAGTATTTTCCTATATCCTAAGCTATTCTCATATTCTTGGTATTTCTTATATTTTTCATCATAAGTTTTAGAATACGTAATTAAGTTTTTGATATGTAGTGAAGTGCATGTTAAATTTTATTTTGGGTAGATAGAAAATAAAAAGATAAAGAAGAATATAAAAATAAAAAGCTTTGGATCAATATTTTTAATTCAATTTGTGTTAGTATTTAGCCGAACAGTTATGAATTCAGACACTTTTCTCCGGAAGGGATTTCAGTGTGGCTCTGGGGGACATTATAAAATGATCCGAGGGGGGGGGGGGGATTGCACATTTTGACCATTGAAATCACAAAATCTCAAATCTTTTGGGGAGCATCTTATTGTCCTCTCATGTCTCGGGGAGGCACTCCGCCCCTCGGGACACCACCTGAATTCAACACTGTAACCCATAAGAAGGCAGGGAGGATTTCCTTCAGAATTTGACAACAGTATTAAAAGGGTACTGTTGAGATAAATTCACTGTGTTAATAGAAGCGATATTAACCACTCAACGAGAATGATACCATAAATTTTGTAAACGTGACTTTTCCAATTCTTTGCTATCAAAAAAAGCACAAAAATTAAAATTACATTTTTAATGCTGATATTTTTAAGAACTACGATAGAATGTCTTTTATTACTTTTTTTAAATATTTTGCATTTGTAAGGAAAAAACGCAACCACTGTGCGCTAAATCGGCTAGGATATGAATCTGGGCAACAGCTTCATGCATCAGTGCCCTGTGTCCAATACTACTGCATACTTTTCACTCTATAAGGAAAATTTCGTTTATTTTTAACCTCCACATTATTCATTAATTATTGAACTTTAATGATTTCGTATTTGCGTGTATGTGGAATAATGGAATTTTCATATTTAAGGTGTTTCATCGGGTACAATACACGGTGTTCTCAGGAATGATTATACCAACATGTAACTGAATTGTGTTTAGGCGGTTCGTTTAGGTCGCTCAGTTGTAGAGAAGTTTGCAATGTTAAACCAAGGTATTAGGTTAAAATACTGGCCTGGAT
Source organism: Maratus speciosus (assembly GCA_963932465.1). Classification (NCBI taxonomy): domain Eukaryota; kingdom Metazoa; phylum Arthropoda; class Arachnida; order Araneae; family Salticidae; genus Maratus; species Maratus speciosus. Next base: position 434,617,023 of record OZ010788.1, read on the forward strand.
GACCTTCATTGTGTTGGGATAATTTCGTTTGACTTTGATCTCTACTTTAAGATTCCACAGTTAGAGACTTGCTACACCTTAAGCTAATCTTGTTACACCTCTTTCTGAAGAAAGCTTTGTGTTTCTATAAATCTCTAGTTCAAATTTATAGGAAAAACAAATAAATGTATCATCATTACTTAAAGGTGCGTACAACACAGAATAAAAACATTTAAAATACTTTAAAAGCAAAACGTTTTCAATTGAACTTACTCGACCGTCAGTTGGCCGAGTAAGTTTGGTTGAAAACGTTTTAGTTTTAAAGGATTTTAATGTATTTTAAATGTTTTTATATTATGTTGTACGCACCTTTAAGGCGACCATGGAGCATAAATTAACCCAAAAATCAAAAAAATATTTTTGCGCATATTATTATTCTCGAGTTTGTTTTGAGCCATCTGCGAAAAATTGCATGTAAATGCGATTATTTTTCGCAAAGTTACAAACGTTTGAATTTTGTACACAAACAATTTTTCGGCATTGTAATATACTTTAAATCTATTTTTCTCAAAACTGATTTTAGACTTTTTAGGTAGATTTCGTAAGAAATACTACCTATTGCAGTCGTTACCATGGTACAACTTTTGAAAAATTCCTTCATAACTTTTCATCATAGGACCCCAGGAACCCAAAACCACAACCACCTAAAAAGTTATATATATATATATATATATATATATATATATATATATATATATATATATATATATATATATATATATGTACTAAATTTTGTCCGCACGATAAAAGTCGCAATTATGCACGGATTGTCCTCAAACTCGCCAACAACTTTGATATGGCTAATATCTCGGCGGGGATTGAAAATGGGCGAAATCGGCCCAAGACGGTGGAAATGGGGAGGGTTCAAAATTTTGAATACTGTCTTAACATGATTCTGATAAAACCAGCTCTTACACAACAATGGTAGGAAAAAAATAAAAGTTTTTTTCGTTATAGCAGTTGCCAACAATTAAAAAAAAACAATAAAATTCTCACCACAACAATTACTTTTCTATTGCAAAATTTTCACGTGTAAAATTAAATAGTTTGACAAATTGAAAACAAATTGAATGTTACGTCATAAGTTTTCTAGAGGAAGATTTCAGCATGAAAACTCAAAATAAAATAAATAGTTTGACGAATTAAAAAAATATGTATATTGCGTCATATTGGAAATATAATGGACCTCAGCAGGTGAATATGTAACGCCATGTGAGTTTGAAGAAACGTATTAAAACATGATAAAAACCGACTATGGAAATATTAACATATTTTAACACTTTAAGGTTCTCTGAATTTTTTGTAGCCATTTTTTAAACCTATTCCATATACATGTGTTTGTGTATTCGTGTACATTAAAATTTTCACAAAAAGTTTAGCTCCCTACAGCTCACTCTTTGTGAAGAAACTGGGTTTTATCTCTAATCTTGATTTAAGTTTTGTTGGAGAATTTAGTACTTAACATCTAAATCTACCTCCGCCTGTAGGCCCGAGCCGGCAGGGATTTTTTTTTATTTTTAAAATGCTCCATGCGTCATAATATTTGATCAAAATTCATGAAATTAATAAGGATGAATCCTGATATTGCTTACAAAAAAACTGTGCATGCATTTTAAAATTCAACTTCATTAAGATAATTAAATTTGATTTTTAGCTTATTAATAGGCTAAATTTTGATAAAAATCGATATCGAATTTAGAAAAAAATCTCTAAAAAATTAAGTATTCAAGGGATTAAAATATCAATGCACAGATTTGTTTGTAATAGAGTTTTAAGACCACTAAATCTCAACAATGAAAAAACTCTGAAGTTTGTTTGTCAACGCGCCGCGCCGTCTGACGGACCTTATAAGATAAGGTGTGCTTTGCAATAACCCCTATAACTGGCGAATACTTCAAATTTTATAGCAAAAAGCCACGTACAACACTAATTGACATATATTCTTTAACTGCAAACGACATTCCAATTCCACCGAGTACTTTCACATATTTTAAACTTATAGGCAAAAGGAAAGTATTGAGCCTTTACACACACGAGTTAGAGCATAAGAATATGTTCGCATTCATATGAGTCATTTAGGGAGCACATTTATGAGCGGGTAGTGAACAACTCTATACCATCTTAAGAAAACGGATAATTTCTCTAAGCAAAAATTTCCCTGAATGATTGGTATCAACGGAGATTCGTTAATATAAGAATTTATTGGAAGACATAAACAGCAAAACACAAGTGAATAATTTTTAAATCTATGCGGTAAACAACGTTTATTGACAGCAAGATTTTTTTTGCTTTCCCATCTGTTTCACCCCAATAAAGTTTTCATTCACAACAATACAGGTTTGCGTGCTAACATAGTACTCTTTGTTACATTTTAATTATACACATTATTTTTATATTTTATTTATGACTTTTGTATTTTCCACATTTATTAATTTTAATTAATAACTTTTGTAGCTCTATTTAGAATGTTTGCACTGGGCGAAATAGATGAATTTTTTCTGTATTTTGAATATACATCTTAAGAGAAAGTGATTTTAAGTTATAAATAGAAGTTTCAATGAGAAAATATGAATAACGACAATTATACATTGACTATCAGTAAATAAAAAAAAATTCATATGAAACACAAAATAAGTAATGATATTGAAAAGAAACATATCTTATTAACAAATGATTCTTGAAATAAGCAAATATTGGTTATATCTTGGATTAATATACGCCCAATATTGTATTTATTGGCATGAAATATTGCTTCAACAGTGGGGCTATAGAAATTTGCTAATATTGCATCAATATTGGTAAGAAGTATTTTGCCAATTTAAAGACAATAAAGCCAATATTGAGGCAATATTAACCTTTGATTCTAAATATTTCTAACTCAGTTCCAATATTTGTTAAATATTGGCTTTACATAGAAAATATTTTTCATGAAAAGCCAATATGCACAAATATGGAATTGAAACTGCTGACGCAAATTTTGAAAAAGGGAGGACCAATATTTTGCCAATATTTGTGTTATTGGCTTTATCTTGGCTGAATATTTCTTCTCAATATTTGCGCAGTATTGCGAAATATTGTTATTCCAATATTGGATCAATATTTTATACCAATAATTGTACCACGATATCGCAAATATTGGATTTCTTTTAGAGTATAATTCATTAAAAAAGGAAAATCCTTTTCTTTTCAGTAATGCATTCTAAAAAGAACGTATAAAAAATAGTAAGTAAAGAAAAAGAAAATTGAATTTTAAAATTTTGGGTTGATTAATTTTTGATAGCATTATTTTTCATTCTACTAGATATTGCTTCTTTATCAAAAGAGAAGTCATTAATACTGTCTCCATAACTTACTTTAACATGAGTAAAACTCTGAAACAATATGTCCACATGCTATTTCATTAAAAAAATAAAAGAGATAAGAAAAAACTTCGGAAAACAAATCGCCTTTATCTTATTTTACGGCTTAAATTTCCTTAAACTTTCTTTTAAACGATGAAAGAGATGTTGCACTCAACAATCAGTTATCCCAAGAGGTTTTTACTGTGACATTCTTAGATAAATTATAACTGAGATGTGGGAATTATCCAATGGTAGTTGTAATTACCGAGATTTTTTTTCTTTCCGCGATACATTTGATTTAAAATAATTTCCATTTTATTTATTGCTTTGGGGTTAGAAATATGAAAAGTACACTAATAAATGTGAAATGCCCGTGTTGGAAATAAATGGATTGTGACACACTTAAATCATAAATTTTATTATTTCTTTAGATTGTTTCAGTTGCATTGAATAAATAATTCGAATATAAGATTTTTTTCTAAAGGTTTTCTGAACAAATAAAATCATAAATTGAAATGCAATGTTCCACCTTGATTCATTCACAAACTACAAAATTTAAAAAGTTCTCCATTTACTTAACAGGTGACAGATAATAATAACACAGATGCTACAGGTTTATAAAATATACATTTTAATTAAATTTCCTAGTACTTTCGACTGCAATTCCGCAGCCATCGTCTGGGAATATTTTCATTAATTGTTGTTCTATTCATTTCAAATATTCCACTTCGTTTGAAATGAGAGAGACTGTGATTCTAAGGTTAGCTGGAAGTAGAAGTAGTAGTGCTCTGAATTAAACTTTTATAGATTTATTTGTTACTTTAACTTAAATATTGTTTCCTCTACAAAAAATTAATCCAGAGCACTATTACTTCTACTTCTAGGTACCCTAAGATTTACAGACTCTCCCATTTCAAACGAAGTGCCGTATTTAAAATTAATAGCACAGCAATTAATTAAAATATTCCCTGGCGATGGCTGCGGAATTTCAGAACGAAAGTACTGGAAATTTTAAATAAAATGCATATTTTAAACTTGTAACATATGTATTATTATTATCGGTCACATTTTAAGTAAACAGACAACTTTTTAAAGTTCATACTGTGTAGTTTGTGATTTTGTGAACGTTTTTCATGGGATGAGAAAGGTGTGTGGCGTGTACCCTCCCAACTCTTATTGTACACCACTTTCCTCAGAATAGAAAGCTTTACATAGCAGTATAATTAGACTCGCATAGAAAAACTGGTACATGAGTCTCCCCATCCTTTTGAAAATAATTTTGTGCCTTCCCATAGTTTGGGCAACCCTGGTGTACAGAATGACCCAAAATTTCTTGGACAACACTTGAAGTTAATTTGATAAAAGAAAAAATATCATAAAAAACTAAAGAATATTATAAAAAGCACTTTCTAAAGGAAACTATAAGGTTTTTTCCTAAGTCGGAAATGAGAGCTTTTGCGAAAATTATCAATTTTGTTTTATTATTTGATTTGAAAGTACAACTTTTTACGATTCAAAAACTGCTTTGTTTTCATTCCTACCATGTTTAAGGACAGAAGTTATAGTCAATTTATAGTAAAAATATTACTAATTTAACGTTTAAATACATAGTTCACAAAATTAATTGAAAAGTAGTAACTAAAAATGTTATAGGGGAGAGTAGCCATATTTGGACCGCCGCTTTAATTGGACCGTTGCCATTCTGCCTTTAATTACAGGAAGAAACGCCATCTACCACTGAAATCCTACTCATCAGAATGACGTCGGTCATGATTAGAAGAAGCAACCACCTACCACGTGCTGTTTTCAGAAAATTTTAAAAAACCTAAAGTTAGCTGTTTTGACCAATTTTTTTCCTACTAAACGTAAGTGAATACTTTAAAACTAAGGTAAGTTGTTATGTTTTCATATACATATATGAATTCATCTGTTTATTGCGCATATTTTTCACGCAGATTTGTTTGATTTCGTTTTTGTTCTTAGTCTTAAGATTATCTGCTTTACAAAAAGGGCGCAGTTGCCGTAATTGGGCCAATTTAAGTTGCTTAAATTGGACCAATTATGCAATCACAAATTTGAAAAGTAAGTAATTAATTTCGAGGACAGTACGCTTTGTACACTATTTTTTTTTTAAATAATAGATTACTATCTCCGTGCAACCTTTTTTTTTTTTTTTTTTTTTTTTTTTTTTTTTTTTTTTTGTATATTTGGGTTATTTTTTTATGCAGTTTAGACCTAGATAAACATAAAAATATTTTTATATGTTTATGCAATAAATTTTGTTTGCAATTTTTTTTATCTTGTATTATCTTTATTTTCTTTGAATTCCTTATTCCTACGGGTGTTTTTTTTTTTACAGAGTTGAATTCAAACATTTTCCTCCTGGAGGATATTTGCGATGGCAGACCTTTTTACACAGACAAACTGTCTGAAAGAAAAACACCCGTGATAGCAAAAGCTGTTAAAGATATAGGAAACAAACAGGAAAGAGTAAGTTGTGAATAAATTACCCTGCAAGAAGGCTGCAGCTACAAATCCTCCCCAAAAGCCAAAAAATCATTAGAAATGTTATCTCCCTTGCTAAATTCAGTTAAATCAGAGTACAGTAGCAGCCAAAAGACAGTTGTGTTAACATCTTCGCCGTGTAAAGTAAACCTTGAAATGAAAAAAAGAAACCGACAAAAAGGAAGCTATCACAGCACAAAAGCAATTGGAACATCGAGTTTTAAAAAATAGGCGTAATGCAATTAGCAAGAAAATGATGGAACGGAAGAACTACAAACATAATGTAAAGAAAACTTCTGTTGCAAAAAAAAAAAAAATTCTAATAATTCAGAATCTAAAAAGGAAAATCTAGACAGTGATGATTGGCTTTGCCTAATTTGTAAGAAAAATAAAATAGCAGAAATGATTCATTATTCAGATTGCCAAATACGATTCCATGTTGTATGCGCTGGAAAAAAAATCAATAAACGAAATTCATGTCTAAGCTTTGCATCACTCCTTACATGATATTCAGGTAACTGACAATTAGTTCCATAATTTCTATTCTTAATTGCTGATAACTTTGATTTATATTTTGAATACATTTTGATTTAAAACAATTGCTCTTATTTTCAGATGTTTGATTTCATTGTATTTCATTGCTGTTATTTTGTTTGATTTCATTAATAGCAAACTTTGCTTTTAATGAAATTAGTTATATTCCCTAGTCATTAAAACAACCTGATATTATTTGTTCCAATTTAGGAGACTGGGGGTCCAACTTGGGCGACGAGTTGCTGAATTTGGACCACTTTTGACAATTTTTTCAAATTAAAATAAAATTTAAGATTTTCAAAAAGAAATTGATCTAAAGATTTATTTAGTTAGTAGATGAATAGATTGACCACGTGTAATGATGTTTTGCAGATATTCCAAAAATTAAGTGAGTTACACCTGAAAATAAGTGAAGTGGTCCAAATTCGGCTACTCTCCCCTAGTTATGTCATTTTTAAATAAGATAATGTATGTGTCATGTTATGATCAAATTTTATCATCAAAATGTTATCATCATTCTTTCATAAAGCTTCGTGAGCTTTGTCTATATATTGTTGTATGTTACATCTACTAAAAAATTTTAATTGCATTACTTTTTTCAAAATTATGGCCAGTTATTTGAACAAAAATAATGTAAAACTTTTGACAATCTTATAATTAACTCTTCGATCCCCTCTGAAATTTTTATTTTCTAAGATATCATTGCACTTGTAGTAGATGCACTAGATAAAAGCTTATAGTTTAATTTATTAGTAATTTTGTTTCTAATAAGTTTTTTGTTTATCATGTAGCATTTTTCAAGCTTTTGAAAATTATCTTCAAATTTCCACACGTATTTAACATCTGTTGTAAATTCATAGAGATATACTCGAAAATATAATTTTAAAGTTTATTAATTTTTATCAAAAGTAAATCAAAAAATGTGAATACAAAGTTTCTCAGATAAAGTGCTTTGAACGTATACAGATACCTTACGTTCATGGACCAGTGAGCAGTATGAGAAAAGCACTGAATGTTCTAATAAAACCTTGCAGCAGCCCATAAAATTAATGCTACCCATGACTGGCCAAGAACCAGTCAACTATGTTTTACTGACTCACAAAAATGACCTCCTAATGCCCCTAGATTTAAATTTGTTAGCTTTATCCTTTTTGGGGTATATTAGAAAAATGAAACTTGCTGTAAGCCTCACAAAAGATATGAATTTTTTTTTTTAATCTTAAGTCTGCTTGAGAATAAATACTTAGTTAAGATTGAGAAATAGTTACGTTACGTGAATAAATAAAATAAATCGTTAAGTTACGTGAAATCTGCGAAAATATTCCATACGGTGACTTTCTACGATTTTCTTATGTGTGGTTGAATGATAACTGAAGATTGTCTCTTTAGACTTCGATAACTGAAACTTCGCAATATCTCGAAAAAGTAAGGATTGGAATGCGCTGTAAACTTACACACTCCTGTTTCTGACACAGCTATGCTTGTTCTTTTTATTCCAAACTTGATATAGATCATGATTCATATTTTTTATGAATGTATTAATAATTTTCGTAACTAAAAATAAGTTATTACATCCAAAAATCGCCTAGATTACGTTTGGGTCCATTCCCTGTATCTCATTAAAAAGATAGAAATTCAATCGGTTTTTTGGGAAGATGTAATATAAATTACAGTTTGCCACTTAGATTTAACATTAGCATCCTTCGATTTTGACACCTTCAAACTCTACAAAGATTGGTATTTTAAAATCACAAACTATATACTTTTCCTTACTGGTCTCATTCAAGAAACTGAAATAAAGTGTAAAAATGGTTGTTACATTTGAAAAAACAAACTTGGTACGAATTTTAATATGTAGACGATTTCTATTTCAATAATTACATTCATATTCTAAAAGGCAGTATTATTCCGAGTCTAATTAAACTCGTTTTGATTTTATTGTAAATGATCGACAAATAAAGAAAGGTATATCTTTTTGTTTTCCACGAATTGTACAGTTTGGAGAGGAAAAAAACACAACCGCATGTTATTTCATCCCAAATTTATTGAGAGGTAGCAAGCGGCTGGGATTTGTGTCTACTTTCTAAATTTACAGAAAATTCTAATCATTCGTTTACCACATGTTGAAAAATGTCACTTTTTGACGATCGAAAGGAACTCTTGTTACCGAAGTATCCATAGAATGTATGAAATCTTAAAATTCTAAAAAGAAAATTTTTGGAATATTCTTTGATAACAGGTTTATTTTAATTATATCTATATGTATAGAAAATCTATATATGTTTTAGGGTGTCTAATGTTTTGTTCAATTTTTTTTTTAAGATCTTAATTTTATGTTTTAAAATTTATGGATTAATCCCAAACACAGTTTTTTACGACTCTAAGAAGATTACAGAAAAGGTATATAAACTGTACCTTTTGCCTTGCTTACTTCATTTAACTAACTCAAATATAGTGTCAAATTGTGTGTTACCATTTGAACATTTTGAACAATTTTTAATATGTAGACGCCCCTTATTTCAAAAATTGCATTCCTATTGGGAATTAGACGTAATTCCTAGTAGAACGATATCTCTCGCATCTCTCTGTAACAGTTTGGTGATGAAAGTAGTATTATAGGTTATTTTTCTAATAATCATAAAATATTTTTTTCGCTTTAATTAAAATTAAAATTTTAATTAAACTGCTCAAAACAATTAAAGTATATTGTAAGTCTTACATAAAACAACGATATAAGCGATTTTTTGCCGAAAAAGGAAAAAGAGAGTCACAAATACAAATTTTTGCTCATTTTCAAACTTTGAAGAATGCAAATTTTGAGTGTGACGCCAAAAACGACGCTATATAGGCAGCGAATGAAATTTGGTTTTCAACTTACTGAAAGACAAAGAAGAAAACAATGATCGACATTCAGAAGTATGTGGTTTCGATGAGTGCGATGTCTCAACGAAGTCATTTACCTAATCAGAAGCTTGGAGAGTTGCTGGTCGGTTAGAGAGAGGCCAAACACAAGCCGAAATAGCAGAAGCCACTGGAGTTTCACAAAGTGTGATTTTTAGGATCTGGAACCGATTTCAGAGATTGGAAATGCAGGTCGAAGATCAGAGCAAGGTCGTAGACGTGTAACAATGCCTAAGGAAGATTGATATTAAACGCTAACGGCTCGGAAATACCGAAATATGAATGTCACTGTTCTTCAACAACACCTTCGCTCGGCTACTGGCACCACTTTCGACTCAAACTGTCCGAAACCGGCTCCGTGCTATAGATATTTATGCTCGCAGACCAATGATATGTATTACGTTAACAGAAAAGAGCCGTGGTGCCCGCAGGGAGTGGGCAGCAGAGCGTGTCAACTGTAAAAGAAATGAATGGCCCAATATTCTTTTCTCTGACAAGTCCCATTTTTCTGTCCATCCTGATGATAGGCGTATTTTCATCTGGAGGGAACGTTGCATTAGAAACAATCCTGAGCTCATGGAAGGAAGTATCAGATTTAGCAGTGTGCGAGTGATGGTCTATGCTGACATCTCCATTTATGGGTACAGCGACCTCCATATCATTCTAAATGGAGCTCTGATCGGTCAGCGATATACGGATGAGATCGGTCAGACCTATTGTAGTCCCTTACTCTGCGGTAATTGGAGATGATTTCACGTTAGTGGGCGACAATTACAGGCCATATCGTGATCACTTGGTGGATGATTTCCTTTTCGAGGAAGGAATCATACGAATGGAATGGCCAGCGTGTTTTCCGAACATGAACCCAATAGATCATGTTTTGTTCATTCTAAGCAGACGAGTTGCTGGTCCGCCTACCACCCCCACAAACTGTCCAACAACTGGAAAGAGCCCTTCTGGAAGAGTGGGACAGAATTCCTCAGCTCCTGATTAATAGCCTCATTAACTCCATGCCTCAAAGGTGTTCAACGATGCTGGTCCTCCAGGGAAACCCTACTCCTACTAAAAACGATTTCCTTTGAAGGAAACAGCTTTTTTTTTCTTTTTGTTCATATGCACAAATTGTATTTTTTCCTTTTGTAACAAAATGCTCAATACAATGCATTTGTTCTACCGAATATATGTAGTTACTTTCTCATATAGCCAACAAGGTCTTTCGATCATGTATCAATAATATAAATAATTCCCTACCCACAAGATCCATCCACAGCCTCAATATCCTTTAATTGTTTTGAGCAGTGTATTTGTACGTATTTATTTTATCAGCACCTAATTTCTTCTTACATTGATTTTAAATTTTCTGCTTACACTTTAGTTCCTATTTTTAAATTCTTCTACATTTTATTATTTAGAACTTATTGGATTTAAACTGAGTTCTACTCCAACAATATAGTTTGACTCTGCAAAAAAATGCAAATGTTTTTCACTCTACGAAAATGCATTATAAGCACGATCGAGAATATACAATAACCTCTACCGAATCACCCAAGATTCCAAAAAGCGTTCCATATCTTTACAAACCTAAAAAAAATTATTTTCGAAATTTAAAGGAGAAGTTCTAAAATAAATTTTTAATAGCTGCCCGTAATTTTTGGAACGTTTCCGAGTAGCTTTTATAATGCGTTAATCAGTTTCATGTACCCGGAAAATTAGTTTTTCAGATGCTATCAATTCTCAAGTAAATATTTTCATGACTAGCAAACATTTTTAACAGACAAACATACAAAATGAACAACATTAATATTTACATTATTTTGTTACAATCGCATGTAAAAATTCAATTATACAGCTAAAAATGTTTAGATGAGAATTGATAGCATCCGAAAAACCGATTTTTCGGGTAGATGGAACTGATTAATACCACATGAAGGCTACTCGGAAACGTATCCGAAAATTAAGGACAGCTAATAAAAATTCAATTTTATAAATTATTATTTAAATTTCGAAAATAAATTGTTTTCTGAGATTTCTAAAGATAAATGAACGCTTATCTGAATCTTGGGTGACTTGGAAGAGGTTGTTGTAGATTTTCGTTCATGATTATAGTACATTTTCGTACATTAAGAAAAATTTTGTCTTTTTTTACAGTGTTTTTACGAAGTGTTAATGAGTACACAAACTGTATAATCTTTTACGTGCATGTTTTTCACTGTTACATTAACCAGAATATGCTTGGCATATGTTAGGTTTAATTTGTTTTGCCGTATAAAAGACTTTTTTTTAATTGATACATACTTATCAATCTTCTACTTTTTTCAAATACAAAATACATACTTCGAACCAGAAATTTTATTATATGAGTTAAATCAGGAAGATTTCAAGTGATTACCATATAGAAGTACGACACATTTACATTAATGACTTTTCTGGTTCAAAGTACATTTTACTATCAATATTACTATTTCTAAAAAGTTGGAGGTTGGCAAGTATGCGAACAAAGCATGTTATTTGATGCATGAGAGAGGGGGGGGGGGCTGCGTATTTATCAAAGTAAATTTTTTTATTATTATTACTATTTGTGAAAAGTTCGAGGTTGACAAACATGCGAATGAAGCATGTATTTGATGCATGAGAGGAGGGGGATTCATACTTAGGTAATTGTAGAATAAAAATGATGCTGTACAGTCGAAAGATGGGCGTATTGATAAACATGTTTTAAAGTAAATGAGAATGTGACATGTTCTTTTTAGATAATTTCAATGCAAAAAGTTAAAATATGCTTAGTTTTAGCACATAGCATTTAATTTTCACATTTGTAAACAGATATCAAATTTTGATGTGAATTGTTATTTATGGCATCATGGAAATTAGGGGAGGGTAGTACACAGTGAGACGAAAATTATTATTACTTAACAAATGGCAACGATTTTTATTCTTTGGAAAAAAATTTTGCTACAACTTTAAGCTACACAAATACGCTACACATTAATGTATAAATGGTTTTAAAAAGTTATTTATAAAAGCACAGAAGCAGCATAAAGGAGTATCGAAAATTGTCTCACTGTGTACCACAAGTGGTACACAGTGAGACAATGTATATATTTTCATAAATCATACATTTTTATACTCTATCAATAATTTTCTACAGTTTATGACTTCTAATTAATATTTCTAGATTAAAAAAAATTTAAAAATATGAGCCTTGTTGGGACAATGGCAGACATTGGGCTACCTTCATGCAAACTTTCAGCCTCCTACGTTTCGTAGATTTCACTAACCATCGCACGCCCCCACACATACAGAGATAGAGAGAGAGAAAAAAAAAACCTTCTTTTATTAATAGATAACTTTTTTTACGTAAGAACCGCATTGTAGATACACAATGAGGCACGTCTCACTGTGTACCACAACTGTGAGTCTCACCGTGTACTTTCGTTACGTTGTAACAAAATGGATGTCATATCTGTTTCATCATCAGTTTCATAGCTTTGAATGCTTGTGTCGTTTTGTCGACATAGTCTATCATTAGATATAGCTAGGTTTGGCTAAGTAAATATATGCCATAATGAAATAAATAAAGTCTAAAATGGACGTTTATGTAACTTTAACCCCTGTAAAATAAATAATTACTATTTTGTTGCACGAGTAACCGAAGTGCCGAAACTACATCCACGTGTTGCATAAGATGAGATGAAGCAGTGTGTGTTCCAGCTAGGAGAAAAAGTTATAACTATATGTCAAAATGGCTGCTGTCTCACTGTGTACTCCCCTACCCTATTTATAACGATGAACGGGTTAATCATTTATATAACTAACATAAGCTTACTTAATGAATAAAATTAACTTCTAGACTTATTTTTAAATACATTTATGTGAAAGATATTAAGATATTTTAACTATTAACAATTTTATTCTTAAATTTACCGCAATTTTTTTAAATGAACATTTGTTTTTGTTTGAAAAAGTTCAGAAAACATCTAGTCAGCTAAACTACCTTGACAGAAATTCTTTCCACGCTTTCCGATATTGGAAGATCTGTTTTCATCAGTCCTGTCTCCTACTATCATTAATCAATCTGTTTTTATTGGAGAAGTACTATCTGTATTCCTTCAATGATTTGTACAACAAAGTTTTGTACGTGAACTTTATAAGCGAACTGAAAGAGATATGTCAATTGAAGCTGTCAAAGAATAAATTCTCATTGTTAAAAGTTTTGTGCGTAGTTTAACAAAAAAGAAAAAGCTGGATTCTAGAGCGGCTTTGCGAACTATTGGTTTCTATATAAAATGAGTACGGGAGATGGGGGCACATGTGAACATGGGGCAGATGTGAATATCGCAATTTTTCAATAGTATTACAAGTTTTCTTATTTGAAAATAATTACTAAAGATGATAGTATCTGTATACATATGGTAAAAAAAAATTTGAAGCTCTTCGACATTTTGTTTGTCTTCTGTAGCCAAAACACTGTTTTTAGATCTCAAAAGTAAAATCTTTGTTCCAAGTTGATAAGCGTATAACTTTATTTATTTATTCATTTATTTGAATTTGAGTATTTTAACATATACTATGGAAACTAATAAATAATTTGGATAAGGTTCTTTTTCTTCTAAAATTGAGAAATGTTAATGACTTGTCAATTTAACAAAAGCAGCAATGTGGGGCACTTGTGAACAGACTAGTTGAGGCAGATATAAACAGTACATAAGTGCCCTAATAATCATTCTGTGATTCTGGTCCTTTCAGTTAACTTAATGAGAAACAATGTCAGTTCCATTATCTATAATTTTCCTGAAATAGAAGATATTTTGCTCACACAAAGTTGATTTTGTATTCAAACTTCATAAAACACATCTTTCAGCAAGTACATAAAGAGCAACAAGCTCGTTTATGTTCAATTGTATTTTAAATAAATTTAATGTTTTCTAAAACGCAATAAGTGTTATGTATTATTTTACTAAACAGTTTACAACAATATTTTTTATGCAATGTTAATACAAAAGTATTACCTTGAACAACTTTGTAAATTTTTCTATTACATTTGTTCTAAACTTCCAGTGATGGCTTACTTCCATCTGTAAAACAGTTATGTATATGATGCTCTGAATGGAGCGAGATACCAGTAATATTTTAAGAAAGTAAAACTTTTAAACTGATAACTACCGTAAAATCCCGATTGTAACCCCCGCCCCTCTTTCAAAAGCAAAATAAGTTAGGGGAGGTTATAGTCGAGATTTTGTTTTTTAATCATAAAAAAACCCTACTTTATCTATAATTTATAAGTAAATAAGGCAAATACAGGAGTGAGAATCTTTCGTATTTCGGCAGATTTCCGAGAATCATCTAAGCCTACCCCCCTAAAATCTACTTATTTTCATTTTATAATCTTTTGCTTAAACGCATCACCCACAAGTAGAGAAATATATATATGTATATATATATATATATATATATATATATATATATATATATATATATATATATATATATATGTGATGAGTGAACACTTTATGATGAATTTAACAGATAATATAACTAATTATTACGATGTCAAATGAATAACAGAATAAAAAGCATGTCAAAGGATATTTTTTCCTAGTGTTCACATGTGCTCCACGTGTGTTCACAACTACTCCGCTGATGGGGCACATGTGAACAATTTTTTGAATTTATAAAACTATTAAAAAATGTAAGAAGAACAACACAGATGATTTTTAAAAGATTACTATGTTTAAAAGAAAGTTCTGTTTACCATATTGAGTAGTTTTTGTTTATAGAAATTAATCCAGTTACGAGAAAAGGCTATATTTATGCGAACTGTTCACATGTGCCCCCATCTCCCCTATAGAAGATGTTAAAATGTAAAACTATATTCTATCTCATTTTGCTGCAAAATATAGAATATTTTTAATTATAATCTCACCTATTCGTTTCCGTAAGGACTACAAGGACAAATGATAACTTGCGGAAAAAAAAAAAAAAAAAGATGCCTTGAAAAATGTAAAACATTCCAACCAATGTTTTATCCTTATAAATAATTTTCAACTTGTATAACACTACAAAACTTCTAGAAAACCCCTTCCTTAAAAAAATTTTTTGAAGAGCTCTTCAAACTTTTTTTCTGTTCAACCTCCTACAAACATCCTGCCTTTCTATTTGCAGACAATAACTCTAAACACCTGCAAAATTTTAAAAGGATTTCTTATTGAAAAAGAAGAAAATGTTTATTTTATCGTTTTAATAAGCTAGCTCATTTCCAATGCGATTCAACAATTTCACTAAGTTGTTCAGTTAAATGCTTTATCACGTGACACTTCGACTTGGTTATTCTCAAAAGCTACGAAGGAAGTTATTTCAATGCAAAATTCTCGATTTTATACAAACTTTTACTAGCATCAGAATCAGAACATGCCTAAATGTATCCACAACCTCAAAATTAGCTGCGAAAATAAAACTGGAAGCCTACAGAAAAAAATATTTAAAAACTGTGCCGCATTTCTGGAAATAATGCTTTATTGCTCATTCGCTAATTATTTGCCTTGAATTATGTTGATTTTAAAGAGAGTTAAATCGCTCATTTTGTAAAAACAACCATGTGTTATTTTAAAACCAGTAAGAATTAGTTATGGATTAGTAAATACAAATTACCATAACGGGAGTAAAAAGAGGCAGTTACCTTCCTTGAGACTTTCAAAGTCATTTATTTTTATCATTTATTTCAAAAAATATACGGAAACTTACGCTTTTATACAGGGTGTTGCAGAATTCGATCATCAAATTCAGAGGCGTGATAGTAGGGATCAAGAGGATGAAAACTTACCATAGAATGTTGAGTAGCAAACCACTCATTTAATCAAAAATACAGGGTGTTCTACACTAACCCTACTTTTGTTGACGTTAATAACTTTCAGAGAACTGAAGTATATTATAATGAAATTTTTAATAGACATGCTCACCTTTGTTGTAAGTATAATAACACCAAAACAAAGTGGTAGAAGTTTCCATCCAGCAGTATGCACTTAACGCTCTATATTTTAGACTGTGATTACCACTTCATACGGCATCATCGTTTGCATAAGCACCCTGTCTTTCCAGAACTTTTTGTGCTTTTATCACATTTCACGCAAAACAAGGTACATATCGTTACATTTATATTGCAATATTTTTATTTTTCGCAAAATTATTACCGTCAAGCCGACTTCAGTTAGGGTGAAAATACCTGTATTTGTGACTAAGCGACACAAATAAGTGGTTTTCTACCCAATATTCTATAGCAATTTTTCATCCTCTAGAAGACTACTATCATCTTTCGGCATTTGTCGGTCTAATTTGTCAACACCATGCATAATTTTTTACCTTCAAAATTATTACCGTCAAGCAGACTTCAGTTAGGGTGAAAAACCCTGTATTTGTGACTAAGCGAATAAATAAGTGGTTTGCTACCCAATATTCTATGGCAATTTTTCATCATCTAGAAGACTACTATCATCTTTCGGCATTTGCCGGTCTAATTTGTCAACACCCTGTATAATTTTTCTTACTTTCGTTGTTTTCCGTACTTTAAAAAAATTTAAGAAACAACTCATAAGATTGTTTCAATGTTTAAAACAACTCATAAATCTTGTTGTAAACGTCTTCCTCCTTTGGAAAAAGTTAGATGGGCATCTATAGTTGGAATTTTAATAATAGCTTACTATCAAATGTATAGCTTTGTCAAATAAACACAATTGTTTAAAAAATTTTATTATCAGTGTAAGATGGATGCAAATGTATTCTAACGTGTTTCCTGCCAGCAGTACACATGAATTGGTCGGAAAAGCGTTGGTCTTGTGTATTACGACCAATTTTCTGCATTGTCGAACATCCGCGTACGCAGGAAGGATGCAAGAAAAATCTGTCTCTTTTAAATCATATGAAAGTATTGTTGAAATTTTTCCTTAAAGAATATATGTTTTGCTTTTTATACAAATTATTATGTATAGAAAAGCAACGAAATAAAAATACATATCGTTATGCATAAATAACGGATGTTTTTCATTGACACAGATTGATTGATTTTTGAATAAATTACGCTAACGTATCATTCAATTGGAGAAAATTTGTATTTTCATGTTTTTTTCCGCATGAGGAACTTAAAGTACAATAAAATTATTGTGTTACCAACTGCAATTTGTAGCAGGCAGGTGGACCATTCGTACTGTGTTCTGCCCTTTATAGATAAAAGTGAGAATACTTAAAAGACTGGACATTTTTAGTAAAAAAATGTACAAACATCTAGTGGATTGATTTAATGCTCAGAGTAACCAACTCTGTATTTGTTCTGATGTTGGTTGCTTACAAGTACCTTTAAATTTGAACTAACGCTCTTAAATATGAAGATGTTCTTCTATAAATCCTAATGTGAGCTTACAGTAAAGTTCATGCACTAAGTGAAAAAAGGGTGGTGTTTCAAAAGTGTAATGTCGTGGATCAAGAGAGGCAGCTACTTCACCCATGTTAGTGGCTTTGTAGAAAACATTTAAAATTTTAATTTAATTTAGAAGATATTTTTATGTTTACCTTAGGTTTATTTAATTTATTATTTATTTTTAGGGATGGGTGACACGCTATTGTTATCGCACTATTGTAAATATATTCCTAAATCTCAAATGAAATATATTAAATTAATAAAATATATATATATATTCCCTTACGTATGGAAGTAAATGAAAACCAGCACTAGCTACTGCAAAACATAAATTATGGAATGAACTTGTAAAATATATCTGGGCTACTAAAATGTCGATAATACAGAAACAAAATTTTGAACAACTATATCTTCCTTTCACTCTTTTATAACTCGGTAAAGAGCAGCGAAATATGTTATTTCCCTTAAATATGGAACTGTAAGTATTTTCAAAATATCCAGGTGTTTGCGTATGAGCATGCTAACAATGAATATTTCCTAATAGTGTAATTATATTATATTAATATAAGTTCCAGAGTAAAGCTTATTGTGTTTGTTTGATGGCAGTTTGCAAAGGTTTTCCCTATTATAAAAATCAAATTTAATTCGTTTGGTTACTTTCAATTATCAAAACAAAATCTTGATAAATCACCCAAAATATATTATATGTATTAATTCATGATAGTTCTTTTTTTTTTACTTTACAAAAAACATATTCTCAAACACAGATCAAAGGACAAAGAGCAAAAATGTTTAAATTAACAGTTGTCAATCTAACAGATTGCAAGAATTCTTATCAAACAAATAGTTAATAAATTGAAAATGAAAAAGAGATTGGTAACTTATCTAATTCAGATTACAGAGCCACAAAATGCACAAATTACCTATTTTTAAAAAATTAAGAGTTAAATTAACCCACTAATTCTTCTAAATGAATAACGCATCTGTCGGAAACGACAGTCTGTTAATGCATGTCTTTTATTTTGAATTCTCACTGAAATCACTGCGCTCGAGAGTGTTGGCGGCATTAGTATATTTATCCACCAATAGGGTTACATTTGGCGATGAAAATGCAATTATTTTTATATTCTTAACTCCTTTTATATTCATATTTAGCAGCTGATTTTTTACACACGTGCTAATTAATGTGAATACAGTTCACTCTTTTTTGCCAAAGGCTTCTGATATTTCTTGTTGGAAGACCTTTCTTTGTAAGCTCGGAATGAGGCGTCATCTAACATGACGTGAGCAATTGTGACATATATCATATATTTCTCACGGTGCCATGGCTCCTTTTATGGGTTCTTATATGGGCCGAGTGAGCTGATCGTTTGAGTTCTCATACTGAATAGCTTCCAGCTCCAGCAAATTGTAAAACACAGCTCATCTCCTCATCATATCATAGTCCAAATAACATAATTCTCAGTTTTCAGCATGTGCACAGTTTAAATTAGGTAAGCGTGTTTCTTTTAAGATGATTTACAGTTTTCCAAACTGTGGAATGCAGAATGCAAGCTCTCGGTTTCGCGTAGGTAATTTGGGGTCATATTCTTTTCACAACATCTGCTGTTATAGAATGTCTGCTTGAAAAATATTCATTTTTAGCGCTAGCAGCTCATGTGAATTTGTTTACCATGTTTTTAATAGCAACTCTGATAGGGGATGATATTTTATATTATGATTGAAGTCCTCCTGCACCTGTTCCTATGTTCATCCTCGTAGAAAGGCACAAACAATAACCTATCTTTCTTCTGTCGTAAACATTCTATCTGATCGCCTGGACAAAATAGATTTAGAACCTATTTCTGAAAAAGAAACAAAATCTTTATAAACAATCTGCTTTAAATTATGCGTCTAAAATATCTATTGATTCCATTATATTTTCTACTTCGAGTTTATTTTCATAAAGGAATATTTTCAAAATCAAACCTTAATTCTACATTTTGTTTGGCTTTAAATAGTTTCCTGCTAAAGGTGAAAACTGTAATCTAGAATCTAGATAATTTGAATTGAGCCTACTTTAAAAAATTTCGTGGATACAGTATGGACTACAAAGTATTGCTTTTCAAACCTTTTTTTTTTTTCAATTCTTGTTGCAATAGTTTTCATTACTTTCACGGAATTTTATTTTAATTTTTTTTTTTTTTTTTTTTTTTTTTTTTTTTTTTTTTTTACTGAAGGTAAATAAAATATTTGAAATTTAATAGATATGTCATCCCCATTGCTGTAAAATGTACTATAATCTATGCAGGAGATAATTTGTTTTTCTGTTTTTACGAATATTCTCGTTGAAAGGATTATTTTATTTGTGAAATGGTTGATAAATGGTTGATCGTCTACATTTCATTCAACTTGTTATATATTTCATAAAAGTTTCGGAAATTTATGGATAGTGAAAACAACTCTCCGTATTGAGGAAAAAGCAAAAATAACTTCTACATTTATTTATTATTATTTATTATTCAAATAATTTAAACATAAAAATAAAAATATGGTTCAATTAAAATGTTAGTCTTTGTACTTCATCTTGTGATTTTGATTTTACATAAAATGATTAATCAGAATAATAATTTAACTATTTTCTGGAGTATTTGTGAAAATATCCAGACAAAATTTGCAAAAAAAATTGGGTGTGGTTCTCTAAAGCTTCCCCATTAATTTTTCAGAAAGCAGCACTAGATTATTCGTTTAGAACATATTTCAATTACTTTTCCGGAAAAGTTCTGGTCTTTATTCCCTCTTAAACCTTCTTTCGTGTAAAATTGTATTTTGAAAGCTGCTTTTGTAAATTTGTGCTCTCTTTTGTAATATCACCCGAAAATTAGGGGTTAAGGGCAAAAAAATTAGAATTAATATTGATTTGTAAATGGAATAGAGTGGATGATAGGTTAACGAACTTAATCCTTTCCAAAACAGCGTTTGTTAACCCATGATTGATTTAGTACGGATTTTAATTAATTCGTTCTTAAAAGCTAAATAATATACATAAAATAATATAAATATTTCCTGTATAATAGGATTAATCTTCGTCCTTATTTAATATGAACAGACCGTAATATGATGGCTTTGCCCATTTCGTGGTGTATTACAAAAAAAAATGAATGATCATACTAAATAAATAAAAATTCTATCTAATCCCTTTGTAATATCTTTTAGGATTACATTCATTGACTACGGCATTAAATCACATGAGGACGAGAGTTTCAAAACTCGTCTTATATAAAATTTAAAAAATCGTATTTTCTCTATCAAACTATTTTATTGGTAAACCTGCACCGAAAAAACACAACAATCTGCAAAAAAACCGGTTCTATCCCGTATTTCTGCTATTGTAAAATCTTGTTTTATAATGAAAACCAATGGGCATAGTCAGGGGTTTTTCGCGATTTCTCGAAATTTGATTTTCTGAATAAGGCGACTTTTGAAACTCGCGTCCTCATATCAGTTTTTCACTTTGACCTTTCAAAAACTAATTAATTCTATAAACGATGGTGTTTACTGCAGGGCCCGATAAATATCGATTGACGCATAGAATCCGTTAAAAATTTGTGAACTAAATTTGAATTTAAATTATCGATTTCCAATTAAAAATATTTCTCTTTTTTAAATTTAAAATGAGATGCAAAAAAATTAGAAATTGAAAAAGAATTTTTTCTTATGTGTTTGACCTTGATAAAAAGAATCCTGAGAATTTTTTGTTTCGTCGATATCTTAAAAAATGTCTGAGTTATGGCACTTTGAATTTCTTGTGTGTCTGACATTTTGAAACGATCTGATTTTGTCACGCGATAACACGCGTATTTGTGAACCAATCTGGATGTAACTTGGCATGTACATATTACATACCAATGTCTCGACTGAGTTTGTTGGCCAACTTCATCCTCCATCTTGTTTCAAAATGGCGGCCATTTAAAAACTTTTAAATAATTTTAAATTTAAAATGAGGTACAAAATTTAGAATTGAAAAAAAAAAATATTTTCCTATGTGATTGACGCTAATACAAAAATTTCGGAGCATTTTTTGTTATGTCTATATCTTAAAAAATGGCTGAGTTATAGTACTTTAAATTCTAGTATGCCTGACATTTTGAAATGATCTGATTTTTGTCACGCGATAACACGCGTATTTATTAACCGAATTGCATGTCACATGACATGTGCATAGTATATAGTAATGTCTCGACCAATTTCATTGACCAGATTCATCCGCCATCTTGTTTCAAAATGGCGGCCATTTAAAAAAATTTAATTTAAAATTTAAAATAAGATTAAAAAAATAGAAAGTGAAAAAGATTTCTTTCTTAAGTGTTTGACTTTGATACAAGGATTCTGAAACATTTTTCGTTTTGTCTTACATTAAAAAATGGCTGAGATATAGCAGTTTGAATTTCTAATGTGGATGACATTTTGAAAAATCTGATTTTTTGCCTGCGACAGCACTCATATATATCAACCGATTTCGATGTGAGTGAGCATGTGCACTGGAATTACTAAGGTGTCGACCAAGTTCATTGGTTAGCTTCGCCCATTATGTTTTTTTTTTTTTTTTTTTTTTTTTTTTTTTTTTAATGCCGGGCACTTTAAGATATCTCCGAATTTGGTGACCAAATATAAATCACTTTAAATAAAACCAGCTTGGATAAAGCTGACTAATTTCTCAAAATGTTCATTCATATTCAGTATTGACAAAAACTAGTATTGAATCTTCTATAATAGGATCCCACTAATTTGAGCTTCGTGTTTGAATTATATAATAAGCTGGCTATTTTAAAAAGGAAGGACTTTTTATATTTATGTAGCGATTTACAGAAAGTTTTATTATATAATTTTGTTTTATTCATCTAGAAATTTCCTTCATCATATATCATCTAGAAATTTCCTTACCTCTAACTTTCTTTTATTGCGCTACATCATGTATAATTACGTTACAATATTTATTGAAACATCGAGGAGCAATTATAATACATCCGGTATGAAACAAAACAAATTCAATTTTCTGGTAGTCTCAAAGGTACCTGACTCCATAAGAATTCAACGATTAATATGAAAAATAAATCTTTACATTACACTAAGAGGTACAATTCAGAATATATTTGCGAATTGATTACCTGAATGTATCATTATTTTTTTTCTTCTCATCTTCTTTTAGATTAGAAAAATAGTTGCCTAGTTTTCGTTGAGTATCTGTACACTGATCTAAATTAATCTGCATCCCGTAGTACATATATATATATATATATATATATATTTTTTTTTTTTTTTTTTTGTAGTATGCAGGACTTATGACAAGCAATTATTCCTACATATTCTCTATTATGTTTAACAAAAAGTGCTATCGATAAACTACAAAAGCACTGTGTTATCATGTTTCACGGGATTGCAGCTATTGATTTTGTGATCAATTACTGGAATAAAGAAGGATAGTTGTCATATCATATTGTGAATTATATCGATAATATTTTAGCTCTTTGTAAGTGTACATCGTAAAATTTTTTGAAATCATTAATTAATGATAGCATTGTTCGACACAATTCAGATTTGACAGGTTAAAATGACAAGTCCTTGTTGGATATTATCGTCTTAAAAGTTTGATCTTATAAATTGCTTTCAAGAACAGAACATGTTTAATGTTAGTCTTTTATTTAGGCATCATGCCAAAAAATAAAGGAAGTGCAAAATAAAGTATAGCATTAGCAATGTTTAAGAAACAAATAAACGATTGTAGAAATCAGTAGGAATAATAGGTATATGAAAAGGGCAATGAATTAAAATAGCTAAATGATTAATCTGTGGAAGAAGGGGAAAATGAAAATGGAAAAATAATTATTTCGTATTTGTTATTAAAACCTAATGAAATATTACAAAAAAAATATAGAAATAAAATCAATGTTGACAAACTTTCTTAAATTTTACATAAATAAGAGATTATATATCAAAAATCTGCTGTAGCTATAATTCCCTCTCTATAATTAATAAACATAAAGTCATTAAAAAAATTATAAAGATATAACTGTTAATGACATTAGCTAAACTCATCAGATAATGTTGATAAAATATCACTTATTTTTAGTACTATACAGGCCGCAAACAGGCGTTCCAAATCTGGCGTTTTCTTTATTCAGAAATTTTGAGTTCATATCAGGAATTTTTTAATGCTAATTTTTTATTATTCTATTCATGAAGTATCTATTTATCTAAATTATAAAGGACAAATGTGCCCGTGCATAACGTTGACGTCATTTTGCGAAAGGCAACACTTGACGGTAAAATTTCGGTTTTGCAATTTTTGCTACTGCAATTTTTTAAACTTCTAAAGATTTCACATTTTCAATTTTTACACTGACTTACATAAAAATACCTTTCCTTTCATATGCAGTTTTTGGGGAACCTGTACCGAAATTTACTCATTTTTTATAGCTTTTAAAATAATTTTTAAGCATGAATTTTTAAATAATAATAACCCATTCACGCTTAAAATAATACAAATAGTTCAGGATTTGTGTTCTGCTAATATTTCACAACGAAATTAAAACTTAATAAATAAATAAAATAAAACATAAATTTAACATGTATGCAACCCAAAAATTTAGATTATTATACCATCCAATAATGGGGAAAAATGTATTTTCAAATAAAATTTGTTTGAAAACTGTATCTCATTTTTCTGTTTAGGGGTCTTTAACACTTTTTAAACTTGTGGTAAAAGTGTTAAAAGGCTATGAGAAAATCAGAATAGAAAAAAAAAAGATAAAGTTAACCTTTTTCATGAAATAAATGAAGAAAGATTTAAAAATAAGATTTAGAAAAGAAAAAAAATAAAGATAAAAAAAGTTAATGAAGGTCTTTAATAAAATAATTATCCGTTCTCTTTTAGATTTTCTGCTTGGTTTCGTTTTTTTTTTTACACATTGAAGTTTTTATAAACCCATCGTGAAAGTATAACGAAGTGTTAAGAAATAAAAACTAAGGAATATTACAACATAATTTTACACATTCATCTCCACGAATCAGCTTATTCTAAACTAGAAAAAATCGTCTGTCGACAAATTGTCATCTGTAAATATTAGATTGTAAGTTTTTTTATTCGACCAATGAGGCTAAACAAAAACAAATTTAAGCTATTCCATATAACGAGATAATTATTACTCTATTCTATATTCAAACCAAATAAATTTAAAAAGTACACACTGATTTTCAACTAATTTTTCTTAAAAACAAAAATTAATGTTTTTTACAAGGCCACTAAAAGCGGACTGATTGAGAGAAAGAAAATGACATTTTATAAGCATTTATTTTAATAAAACTGGACTGATTGGTGAAAAGAAAATGACATTTTTTAAGCATTTATTTTAGTTCGTAAATCTGAAATGTTTCTTGATATGTTCGTCCAAATGACTCATTCCGTCGAACCATGAATTATATACGTTTCAGAGAAGATTCCGTTATAAAAAGGCTCCATTTTCACAAGTTTTACTGAATTATAAAATTCATCAGAGATTCGCTCAGTCCTATGTTTTATTTCATATTTATTTTGCTCTACTACTTTCTCTGATTAAAAGGTTTTTAAAATGATTATGTAATGTTTTTCTCAACTTAAGAATGTAATTATGTTATCTTATTTGCGAAATAAAATTAAGGAAAAGTAGGCAAAATTTTTATTCGACGGAATCTCTCGCAATCAATTCGCAACAATTTGTTAAATCATATAGCAGAAGGGGTTTTATTTTTTTTTTTTTTTCAAGAAATGTGTATATATTATACTTCAGCATTGCATGTACTTAAGATAATTCCGTATGTTTTATGCGTTATGTTTTTTATAGTAATTTTTAACGCACTTTAGAGTACCCCCCCCCCCCCGCTCTCCTCCTTTTAAGACCCCGGATTATGAATCCAGGTAAGTGCCCTCTGTTCTTTACCCTACGCGTTCTCTAATGCCATATTTAAAGCGTTACAAAAAAATATTTCAAAAATCGCAACATAATTTAGCTTATAATTTCTTTTTATATGAGGTACATTTCACATTAAATGTAGCTTTTTAACACTTTCCAACATAGTTGAAAAATGTTTATGAATTCTGCTTGTCTGTCCGTCTGTCTGTCCACGCTCTAACTGGTGTAAATATACTTGGATTTTCATGCAACTGATATATGTTAGTGATGTTGACCATGGCATGTTTGATATTGAATATGAAGTGTGTAGCCGTAATAGTTCCTTTAAAGGGCATTCAAAAGAATTCCGCTACATTATGGTCGATGTAGAAAAATCGTTTGCAGTGTATTTTAATGACATTGCGCTATACAGAATATATTGAAATTGATAAAAAATCAATGATTTTAAATACAAGATTATTACTATAGAATAAGGCATTAATAGCATCTATTGTTTATTTACTGGACTTACAAAAGAAATCTGTTACAGTACTGTATTTGAGCAAAAGTTGCTGGACGTGCGTTTTCAATTTCGGTATGCGTTTCAAAATTTAACTAATGTTTTGTATGTTACTCGTTGTTATACCTCGTATACAGGGCTGCACAAAAGAATCCACGTACCATTCTCCTTATTAGCGTAAATTACTGAAGGGAAATTTTCAACTGTGATATGTATTTCCTAACTGAACAAAATTTTTACATGCATGTAGTTTATAGATACAAATCTACATATTATATACAGGGCTGCTCAAAGAATTCGGATAACTTTCCGACTGTAGATGAGAATTGCTAAAATTAGGTTTTCTGATTTGCTATGCGTTTCCAAGTAGTTCAATTAGACATCCAATTTCAACTTATTAAACGATAAAGTTTTGCTACATTATTCTGAATGTATTGGAAAGTGTTTCATAATTTAAGCTTGAAACATGATTTTTTGTTTCTTGTTACACTTTAATTCAATTTATTTTCTCGGTATGAGTGATTAGTGGAATTTTAACTTGTTCCAAATTGCTTTAAACTTTTTAAAAATTTCTAACAGCACTTTGCTCTGGTAATCAAAGAATCTTCCTTTTAATCGCCGTAGCAATTATGTAGAATGGAACATCTGAATATCCAAAATTAGATTTTCTTTCAAGCGTTCTCGCAATAATGGATTTCGAAACGTAAGCCGATGATGAGAATGATAGCATGCCAGAAATATCTGAACTTGAGATTGGTTCAACGAACTATTCTCCGCAATAAATTACAAAATCAATTTGTTTCATTACAGAGGTTTGATTAATCTATTCTTAAATTTACAAGGGAAAGTTTAATTTACATATTCTATCTGATTGCTGAGTTATTAAATCGCCATCTTACATGCGTTTCAATATTGTTGCTTTAATCTTTTAAGGTCCAATGTTCACAAACAGGAACATCAAATTACAAACTTATTAATTTTTATTCATACTAACTTCTTTTTAAAAAATTTCTTTCTATTTTTTTTTCTCTTTCTTTTTGTAGAAAATTGTTTCGTTGTTATATGTGACTACTTAAAAAGAAACAAAATATTCATTTATTTTTAACTGACTTCGAATAAATGAAATAATACAACTCATTTGATTATTTTTTAGAGTTCCATACTTGAAAAGCAAAAACAGAAGCGTTATAAGATCCCTAGTATGGCTGTCTGTCCGTCTGTCACAGCCGTTTTTCTCGAAAACTATGGAATGTGGAAATTTGAAACTTAGTAGTTGGTTGGTTGGTTGGCTGTGTTTATGACGGCCAATTATCAACACGAGGAATATGGGCTCTAAAGGGGTGGGTGCCCTCCGTGGAGGCCTTTCTAAGGGAACCTAACCCGTATTTACGCAAGGAAATCCAATGTTCGAAGAAAACCACGAAAACTCCAAACGGTTAGGTCGACGAGCGCGATTGGGTTCGAAATCAGCACCTCTCGTTAACCAGCTTCGACAACAGAATCTCTCAGCCACCGGTGGGGCTGAAACTTAGTAGAGTTGTAAAGGATATTGACACACACACATTTATAGATTATTAGCCATTGACAAATATTTTTATGAAAAATTTAGGCGGGCTAATTAAGTTACTTCAAGAAAGATATATTTTTTTATCGTGTTGGGTATAGTTTGAAAGAAATGTATTTACGCAAGAAAATCCAATGTTCGAAGAAAACCACGAAAACTCCAAACGGTTAGGCCGACGAGCGCGATTGCGTTTGAAATCAGCACCTCTCATCTACCAGCTTCGACAACAGAACCTCTCAGCCGCCGGTGGGGCTGAAACTTAGTAGAGCTGTAAAGGATATTGACACACACACATTTATAGATTATTAGCCATTGACAAATATTTTTATGAAAAATTTAGGCGGGCTAATTAAGTTACTTCAAGAAAGATATATATATATATATATTTTTTTTTATCGTGTTGGGTATAGTTTGAAAGATCTTGTAATATCGAACTAAAATATTTGTTTTAATTTTAGGTTTTATATTTTCAGAAATGTCGTTGAGGGTGTACTGCAAAAACAAATCCCGCCCCCCCCCTCCTCTATTTCCGAATCTACTGAAACTAGAACTACAAAAAAATTGGAGGTAATATAAGTTTATTTTAACCTTGCAGGAAAGCTATAGAGATTATGCTTGATCATATGGTTTCTTAGAAAATCGCATTTTTCAGCTACATACAAACTTTACTTTGCAAACTTTACTCAGTGTGGGATTTTTGGGTCGCTCGTGGTGTCTATCTATACGGAATCATCCAAGGATTGTTGATAATAAGTTTTGAAAAAAAATTCTATAATTCCTGGGATTATAAAAACCTATATAGAAAAATGCGTCACGGACTAATGAGGCATTACAACTTTGTGAATTGCTTTCAAAGCACGCTTGGTACAATGCCATTTTTAAACTTTATGCAACGTCTTTGATTTACGTTATTCGAATTAGAGTCCTGCATCGAATCGGGTTACCTGCTGTTACCCGACTATATTTTCCCGCTTTATTTTCCCGTTGCGGGGCGCGCTCAGGTCGGGTTTACTTCAACTTTTTTGTTGCGGGTCGGGTTCGGGTGGACCTGATTCTTTAAAAGAATTTATTTCTTCACGTTAAAAGTCTATTTAAACCGCAGATCAAAGTTTCACAAACGCAAAATGCGTGCCTGTCTGCTTGAATTCATTTCTGGAAGTTAATCTAAACACACTTTTCAACTACTGCGAACTATGGTACGAAAACGAAGGTTCTGCACAGCTCAAGAATTTTTGTTTAATAATTACAATTCTAATGTTCTAATCTTGATACTTCTAACGTTGTTATAACAAAAAACTACTGTATAATAAACAGGAGGACAGGAATGATCATTAGTGTTTTTCTGCGTAATGTATTTTTAAAGTACGATAAAAATATAATCCACTTTGTTATTTTGAAGACTCGTGAAAGGGTGAGTACTTCTAAAGATCCCGTTGAAAATGTATCAAGTGAATAATTTAATTTTGATGTTACAGGATGCGGCTATATTAGACGGAAATTTTTTCAATATAATAACTGTGATAATGATGATAACTAAATGCAGAATACCAATTATGTAAAAAAAGGTGCACCCTTATAAGTGGAACTTCTGAAGCCGGAACTGATTTTAAAGCATATTTAAAGATTAAATTTTTAGTTTTATACCGTTATATATCGATTGAAACATTATTTTTTCTACTTTCTTTGTTTTCATTGTATCAAAGTTTTGTATAATTTATCTTACCTGTGATATTCATTTAACTGAGGGTGAATTTTATTATATTAATAGTTCTATTTATTGATATAGAATGTAGATTGTTATTAATCGTATTTCATATTGCATTAAAACATGACTGACTTTTCTTTCATTTCGGATACGGGTCAGGTACAGGACTCTAATCCGAAACTATGTTTGACTCTATTCAACGATAATGAGGTGTCCGCTATTCAAAGGTCTGTATTTGAATATTAAAGAATATAGATTTGTTCATTCTTCTATGTGAAACATAAAAATTGTATTATAGGTATAATTCTAGATTATTTTCCCTAATGGCATTAAAACAGGATTTATTTTCATTTCATTGCGGGTTACGGTTGGGTTGCGGGTTGAAATATTGCGGGTTCGGGTCGGGTGCGGGCTTAAATACGTCGGGTTCGGGACGGGTTGCGGGTCAAGAAATTTTTTTATCGCTTTCGGGTTTCGAATCATAGTGATAAGTAATTAACGTTTTTCATTCCAATTAAATTCAATTATTGAAGGCAATTATTGAAAGTTAATTCATAGAATAATTACAAGACATTAAAAGTCAGTAGTTTTGAGACAACAATCGCTTATAACTCAATCTGTAATTCATTTAAAATGATAAAACTTTTCGATTTACAAATAACTTCAATTTTGTAATATTGCAGTTTGTAATTAAGAAACTAATTGCACAGAACCCTTTGTTCGCGAGCAGAACTTGCACTTGACTGAGTTTTATGTATGTGTACGCATAACTTTTGAAAGGATGCTCTGATTCTGCTAATCCTTTTTAGGTGCGTTCGTAATTATATAAATACGTAGCACCTATAGTCGTCGTTCAGTCCGTCTGTCTGTCCGTCCGTCCGCATATAATAGAGCAAAAACTACCCAACCGAATGGTCTGAAATTTTAAATATATGATTGTTGTAAAATTTTGTCGAGCCATTTCAAATTTTATGAAAATCGGATGCATAGTTAAATTACAGGGACAGTCAAACGTTTTTCTTTACATTACGGCCAATGGGAAAAATTATTGCACGTGCATTTTAATGATGTTAAAGCTTTCCGAATGGCCTCAAATTTTAAACATATAATTA
Organism: Maratus speciosus; assembly: GCA_963932465.1. Lineage (NCBI taxonomy): Eukaryota > Metazoa > Arthropoda > Arachnida > Araneae > Salticidae > Maratus > Maratus speciosus. Next base: position 434,647,558 of record OZ010788.1, read on the forward strand.
TTTCGACATTTTGTCGAGCCATTTCAAATTTTATGAAAATCGGATGTATAGTTTAATTACAGGGACAGTCAAAAGTTTTTCTTTACATTAAAGCCAATGGGAAAAATTATTGCAAGTGCATTTTAATGATGTTACAGCTTTCCGAATGGGCTGAAATTTTAAATATATAATTGCTGCAAAATTTTGTCGAGCCATTTCAAGTTTCATGAAAATCGGATGTATAGCTTAATTACAGGGACAGTCAAAAGTTTTCCGTTACATTAAGGAGAATGGGAAAAAATTATTGCAAGTGCATTTTAATGATGTTACAGACTATGCACTTATGAATTGCAAATAAATACACATTCAGTACAATATGGGGTGCAAAAAATAATTATAAAACTAGTTATAATACGAACGCACCTCATTTGCCACGTTTGACGAGCAATTTCCAACTTGTTTTTTTTTTTTTGAAAAGATCTCGTTCTAATGTTAGCCATTACAAATTTCAACAGAATACACAATCGGAATGTTTGTCTGTTTTTCCGTTTTCTTGTTTTTCTTTTTTTACCTTCTTTGTTGTAACTTTAGTAAAAATTGTCCAATCTTCAAGAAGTTTCTCTATGTTGATAAGGTAATCACAGAAAATCATACTATAAAAAGTGGACCGCTACCAATCGATTAGTAATAACGTCTACCAGTTAATGATATACGTAAATTTTGCTTAGGGGATCGTTTACATATGAAGACGTGAATTTCAAAACTACCCTTATCCTAAATTTGAAAAAAATCGTCTTTGCCCTATCAATCAATTCTACAGGTAAACCAGCACCGAAAAAACACGACAATCTTAAAAAAACTAATTTTATTCTGTATTTCAGCCATTGTAAAATCATTGTTTATAATGAAAACCAATAGGCACAGTCAGAGGTTTTTCGCGATTTCTTAAAATTCTATTTTCTGAATAAGGCGAGTTTTGAAACTCACGTCCTCATATAGAAGTTGTACTAACACTAAAATTTTCATTACTAACACTTAATATTGACACCATATTTGGATTCTTCGGTACATTTTACCTTCGGATACCAAACAGGAAGACATTCGGTGTTATAGTTTAGAGATTATAAAGTTCAAAGCTCGAAACTTCTAATGTTAAATTCATTTTTAATCATTGCGAAACAGTTCAATAAGGGTAGTTTTTTTAAGCATAACTCAAAAACTACTTCAAAGAAAGAGAATTTTGGATTTATGTCTTTGAAACTTACAGAAATCGATTTGCATTAAAATAATTCATAGGTTTCAATCGATATTTTTCTCGAACTTCAAATTCAAAATTATGTATTTTTAACACTTTCCAACAAAGTTGAAGAGTGTTTATTGCTAGGGTTTGTCTGTCCGTCTGTCCGCGCTCTAACTCTCGTAAATATACTCGGATTGCCCTGAAATTCTTGGATGTTATTGACGTTAACCATAACACGTTCCCTATTTCAAACGAAGTTTGTAGTATGTTTAGTTTAGTTAATTTACAGGGACAGTCAAAAGTATTCCGTTACATTGCGGCCAATGGGGAAAAATCGCTTCAAATGATTTTTAATGATGTTACACGCTTTCAAACATAATAAAACTGTTATGCATTTATGAAGGGCACTAAAATATGCATTCTGTAGAATATATGGTGCAAAAATAGTTATTATTCATTTACAGGGCCACACAAAAGAATTCTGTTACATAATGATATAGGGGTGGAGGGAATTGTTTGCGGCGTATTTTAATTATGTTAAACTATTTCATATATAAAGAAATTTATATACGTCGCTGAGATTTACTATAACTTATTTCATGTATAATGCAAAGTGCGTAGCATTTACAGGGACACACAAAAGATTTCAGATACTATATATTATCCGAAGTACTGTACATTAGCGATGATTTCTGTAAATACCTTTTTAATTATAATATGCACTTTTATGTTTCACTATATTTATGCATACTATATGGTGCGTATAAATGCTATAATTCATATACAGGGCTACACAAAAGAATTCGTAAGGGTTACTGGGTATGAGCGCAAATTTATTAAAGGTAGTTTTTAAATGAGTTATGCATTTTTACGCTGAACTGCATTTAATTTACTAAGAAATATTTGTAAAATATAGATAAAATGATATACATGGTCACGCAAAGAATCGGGTACATGACCGTCTATAAATGATAATTTCTGGAAATGTGATTTCAGTAGTTTTAAAAGTGTTTTAGTTTCAATTAAATTTTAGCTAAATAGTGGCGTGTAATAAGGGTTATACAAAAGTATTCAAGTATGTTCCCATTTATTAGTATGAACTGCTGAAAGAGAAATTTCAACCTGTTACGCGTTTTCTTGCTAAACTAAATTTCCCCATTATATAGTATATATATATATATATATATATATATATCAACTTCCAGATCAAATACAGGGCTGTTCAAAAGAATTGGAATACATATTTTGCTATGGACGGTAACTTCTGAAATCAGTTTTTAAAATGTTTTACGCGTTTTCTAAAATGTTTACTTAGTTATCGTATTTACCTTATTTCTCTAAATAACGAAGTTTTGTTAAGGCATTCAGGAAGTGTTGGAAAGTGTTTCATAATCTATGCTTAATGCATGATTTTTCTTTCTTGTTTTTTATTAATTTTCGAAACAAAAATTTAATTATAACTAACAAATATTTTGTAACAGAAATCGATTCCTAGAAACTCAAATATGTGAATCTAAAAATACATATCATTCCTTTAAGTAGTTTTAAGTTATGTCTAAAAAGGCAACCGCATTGCAATTTGTTTTGTAATGAGAAAAAAAAATTAACTAACATTAGGCGTTTTAAAGTTTATACCTTTAAAATTCCTAAACTACTTGACCGTATCGCTTTCCATTTGATATAATACATAGGTGAAAATTTTCTATGAATTCGGTTTGTCAGTCTGTCTGTTCGAGATCTAGCTCGCATAAATATATTTGGATCGCAATGCAATTGATGTATGTTATAGAGGTTTACTATGCGTGTTCGGTATTGAAAAGGAAGTGTGTAGCATTTATTGTTCATTTACAGGGACATTCAAGAGAATTCTGTTACATTACGGTCAATAGGAAAAATAGTTTAGCTGGTGTATTTTAATGACGTTACACTATTTCGAACGTATCGAAGTTGATATGAATCACTGATGTACACTGCAAGAGTCTTATTATAGAATATGGTGGAGATAGTATTTATCGTTTATTTACAGGTACACACCAAAGAGTTCGTTTACAGTAATGTCTCTGAGCCTACTAATGAGCTTTCAGCTGTGGTATACGATTTCCAATTTTACTAATTTTTTGCATATTACTTTGTGGGTATAAATTTCATAGATCATATACAGGGCTGCATAAAAGAATTCGAGTACATTTGCTTTTATTGACAGAAATTGTTGAAGGGAATTTTTCCATGTTTTCTGATTTTCCTAACTGAACTAAATTTCAGCATACTATGTAGTTTATATACAAATCTATATCACATATACTGGGCTTCACAAAAGAATTCGAATATTTTTCTGACTATAGATGGTAATTGCTGAAATCACAATAATTGCTGGAAGTTCGTTTTCAGTTCTGGTACGCTTTTTAAAATGTAACTAATTTTTTGCCTATTACTGGGTATGTATAAATTCTATAACAGATTATATACAAGGTAGAATAAAAGATCTAGAGTATATTTCCGTTTATGGGCTGAGATTGCTGAATAGGAATTTTCAACTGTGTTATGCGTTCCTCAATTAAATTTAATTTTAGCATACTATGTAGTATGTATGAAAATCTATATATCATATACAGGGCTTCACAAAATAATTAAGATATATTTCCGACTGTTGATGAGAAATTGGGTTTTCAAACGTGTTGTGCTTTTTCCGAACGGTTTACTTAAAAAACCTCTTTCACCTTTTGTTAAAGAATTTTGGAAATGTTCGAAAATGTTTCACAATCTATGCTTAGCGCAGGATTTTTCTTTCTAGTTTTAATTGAAAATATGTTTTTACCATCGGTAGATGCATAAGAAATGCATACCTGAAACGTGACAAAACTTGAAATATTTCAATTTAAGATAATTTTTGTTTACATTTTATATTTCTGCTTTTAGAAATACATGCGCATATCTTCATTACACCTTTTTCTTTTGGAAACAATGTTATGTTAAGAATATGTACCTAGTATTGTTTTACTTTTCATTATTACAAATTCACACCAATTCTTTCTTACATCATATAGAAATTCAATTGTTGTACGTTGTCAACAATGATTAATTACACAACAAATCTGAAAAAGTTATAAATCCACTTTGATCTCTCAATAGAATAATCAATCAAATGCATGTTACCGAGATCTTAATTTTTTATTAGTGGTAAAAATTTAAAAGCATGTGTACTAAATGACATAACTTGATATCTTAGGATAATACTATAAAGAATGCGAGACCATGTTTTGATTCGTCACATTCTGTTTTAAACAAGCAAGTAAAAATTCCAAGGCAGCTATAAAAAATCAAATCAGAAACGAAAGAATAAAATTCGAATATCGGAAACAGTATTCAGTAAAATTAACTTGTGCTCATAAATTGAGGATGATGTCCAGAAATTTTCGATTTTTGACCTTTAGTCGAACATTTACATAAATGCTTGACGAACTGTCCTCGAACTTCGGGGATGTAAAACCCTCGAGGAAGTCTGACCTTATATTTTCCAATGCATATTTAGTCACAAAGGCAGTTGGGGGGGGGGGGGGGCTATAAATAATTTTTTTAAATGTGTGCGATCACCCTGTAGCACAAAATGCTTGAGGCAGCTTGCCACTGTAGTGAAACTATGTAGGCCATGTACGCCCTGTACAACAATTGTATGGATTTGTATAAGAATATTACGCATATTTGTGACGATATAAACATTTCTATGAATTTCTTTTAAACGCATTTTTGTTGTTTATAGCACGCATTGTTTTCCACCAAATTTAACACTTACCTAAGTGCAATAGAAACATTTTTCTGCAATTAAAAACGAATGTAGTGACTATTTGTTGAGATATGAGTATTTGCTTTCAATAACCTTTAGCTACATATGTGTGAACGATATCAAAAACTTTTTCATAATTTGGTAATCAACTATATAGAACATCTTACATAAAAAGGATATTGAAATTCCTTGAAAATTTAGAAAGTGTCGGTCATATTGTGAACAGATTGAGAATTTAGAGAGAATCTGCATTCCTCCTCCTCTTCCTCTCCCTGTGAATTTTTAAATTATGCTGTCCTCACACAGACCAAGGATCCCAACATATGTATTTACATAGGTTTGTGAAGGAAGATGCACTGGTATGTGAATGCGGAGTGTTGGGGAACTCAAAACACTACTCAACAACCCGTCCTCCATCTCCAACTAACACAAGCACTCCATCTAATCAACATAACACAAAACAATGAACAACTTTGCACCAACTAAAGACAACATTCACCTCATATCCCACTAATAAAAAACATAAGAACACCACCTTTCCCTGACTAATAATTACTTTTCTTATCGGAAAAGGGAAAAAAAGAAGAAGGGGAAAAAATTCTAGCAAAAAATCTTTAAGCACCAAATGAAACAAATAAAAAAAAATAAAAACAGCACGTATGTCCGCCAAAACAATCGTCTATCACGAATGCGAGTGGAAGTCTAAATGATGAATTGATTACCAAAGATTAAAATCACAGAAGAAATAATGCAACATAAAAGTGATAACAGTAATTAAAAAAAAATATGAACTGCTAGCAATTAAAGCTCAAATTTATAAATCTCCAAATTACACAACAAAAGAAACCCCACAACATGATAGTAAAGACAAACATCATTTAAAATAGACGAACTAATTGTCAAGGAACATGCCCCATCCCATAGTACACCAAGATTATCAACCAGAGGAAGAACAACTCATGACTACGACAAGAATATCGTAAAAAGTGGTAATCTACCAATATTGTGAGAGAAATCTTGTAAAAAGTTATAATTATCCAAGAATATGAACCACCGAAAACTACTTTCAAATAGTTTAAAACGACACAACTACCCAAAAAACTGTCAAAACCCATAAAAAGCTACAAGCAACAAAAGAAAAGGACAGGTACCCAACCAGTGACAACACTCAAAGAATCACCAAAAAGCGCAGCCCAACAAAGCTCTAAAGACAGTTTCCAAAGCAGGTAATTAAAATAAGTCTCCATAATGGGAAACAGGAGAAAAGCATCAATAACAAACAAACACAAAGAAATAGGAACAAGCAGATCAGGTAATAACAAAATTCAGGAATAATAAGTTAGTCAATAAAAAAAGCTATAATATAGATTTTAGATTTTAATACTCCACAGATCGCTATCCCTAATTTAAGTAACAACTCAAGTACAAAGTTTTGTCTCGCCCGAAGTTCCCTTCCCAGGTACAACTACTCCGCTAGTGGCCGAGAGGTTGTACTTTCAAAGCTGAAAGATGAGAGGTGCTGGGTTTCGAATCCAGTCGCGTCCGTCGGCCTAATCGTTAAAGTACTCCATTGTATTTTTCTAACCTTGGATAACCTTGCATAAATAAGGGATTCCCTTAAAAAGACTCTCAAAGAGGTCACCCTTCCTCGGGCGTATATCCCTCGTGTAGATAATCGCCGGTTATAAGCAACACCAACAGCCATGTGTAACTTGTACTTCAGCGGTCACCCATTACATTCTCAATCTCCCTTGCTAAATTACCCGTCTTATCTACAAGTTAGCACCACTCATTTGGCATCTGATCCCAGGTTTTCCATACTCACGGCCTGGGGAATAGGTGTGCGATGCAGCATTATGCAGGAAGTTATTTTCAAATATCTCGCTTGAATTTTGATATTTTCAAATAATTTTTTTTTTTTTTTTTTTTTTTTTGCATAGGATAGTTGAGGACGATATACAACCGGGCTATTTTTTACTTTTTTTTTAATTTTGGTTTCATATTTTTAAAAAAATTACTTTTACTTTTGGAACCGATTTGAACCGGTTCTGAAATTGAAACTATCCTAATATTAAAAAAACTATAACCAAAATCGAAAAAGTAAAACCTAGCCGGTTGTAGGTCATCCTCAGCTATCCTATGCAAAAAAAATCCTTCGACAATATCGAAATTCAAGCGAGATATTTGAAAATAACTTCCCCATAGGATTAACATTATCATCCGGGTCTTTTTGAGTGACTAGTGTGGAGTTTTAAACTCGTTTTACTGGACCATTGCCCGACGTAGGGGTACGGTCGTCCTAAAGCAAGAAATTATACCATCCTCCGAAATGTAAAGGAAGATCAAATCAGAAAGAAAGGGAAAGTGTGGAAATATAGTCGATATCAATTATGAATTTTAATGGAGATAATTTGATTTATCCTTTTGTTATACATTAATAACTTTTTTAGAGCCAGGTAGTGTGAAACGAATTTTTAAAATGTACCATTCACCGAAACGCAAAAGAAGACTAAAACAGAATGAGTACGAGCGTGCTGAGATTCTGGAGATAATAATTTCAATTTTAAGGAATTTTTGATAGTTTAATTCATTATTTTTTTAGGATTCATAACAATTTATATCAGAGACCAGTATTATAAAAAGAATGTTTTAAATACATCGTCCTCCGAAACTCATAAGAAGATCAAGATAGAAAGAATAAGAAGTGTTGAAATATTAGAGCTAACAATTTCAAATTTTAAAGAGTATGTAATTCTGTATTTTGTACCACATTTGTAACTCTTTATTTCAGAGAAAAATATTATAAAATGATTTTATAATATGTGTATCTTGCTAACGTAAAAGAGGATAAATATGGACACTAAAAAAAGTGCTTTTTTATTGTAATTAATAATTTCAAATTTTAATAGGATTTTATAGTTTTATTTTTCATTTTGTATCACATTCGTAATTCTTTATTTCAGTGACAGGTATCATAAAAGAATTTAAAAATATATCATGCTCGGAACTGAAAAAGTGTATCAAGGCAGAAAGAAAAGAAAAAAATACTGAAGTATTGGAAGCAACGATATCAAATATTTAATGGAAACTTCACTTTGTTTATTTAGTCACTTATTTATTTTGAAACACGTTACTCTATTTCAGACACAGGTATTATAACAAAAATTATAATAACTAGTAGATAGAACCCGGGTTTCTCGAATTACAGAATATCAATGAAAACTAATTTTATATTTAATACTCAAAACTCAAATAATTTTTTTTAATGTAATATGCTTTTTAGATTGCCAACCAATGGCAAAAAAGCATTTTTATATGAAAAAAGTACTAATTATGGAACCAAATAAAGCTTTTACATTTATCAAAAGCGATATTTTTGTATTAGACGCATGGCGAGACTTATTAGCCGAAGATTTTGCCACTTACGGCAGCATGTTTTATTATTTCAGTTCTTTAAACGAGTAGTTCAATTACATGTATACTAAATTTGTATTTTATTAAAATTATTTTGTTTAATTGTTTATAAAAAGAGTTTTAATTTTGCCATGGTATATTAGCCGGAAACAAGTGCCGAACTTTTTACATTGTTTTAAGGGCAAACGGATTAATTTTTCATAATCGAGGTGCACGCGATAGAGATAAATTAAAAAATAATTCAAGCTTGAAAAAAAAATTTAAAGCACAGCCAATCAGTACTGAGATACAGTTTTCAAACTAATTATATTTCAAAGTATTTTTTTTATAACATGTCAACACTGGAACGTCCAGCTGGTGTAAGCTGATGTCAATTTGACACCGATCAAATGACAAAGTGTCGATTCGAACCAGAATTATTTCGTAAAATCAATTAAATTGTAACTATAGAAAACTCGGTTGACTAAATAAGTGAAATTGTTTTATGTAAAAATTCTGACGTTAAAATGTTTTTATTAAAATTGGGTAAAATTTCCGGACGTTCTAGTGTTAAATTTGTGCTTTTTATGTTTCAGTCATGACGGTAAAATTCTCTAAAATGATTCCATATTTAAATGAATGCTTATTGATTCCAACAAATCTTTTGTTCCCTAAAACATTCCTAAGACATTATTCAAGGTATAGTTCTTTAAAGAGAATTTTTTTAACATATATCTTTTGGTATGTATAATTTTAATAAAAAATTTTATGTAAAATATCTGACTCACTAGGCCATGCGAGATATTCGCATGAATGTAAAAGTAAAGCTTTTTTTTGTTTGTTTGTTTGTTTCAAAAAACTAAAACCCCTATCTCTTACAAAAACTTCAGTATTTCCCCGAATCTATGACCTTCCATATAATTATGCTCGGGATTGTTTTGCAGTACAATGTAAATATTTTTAATGCAGCACACTACGCACAAACTAACAATAGAATAACAAAGATTTCCATTAAACTGACTGACATTTCAAACCTTTTATGTTTCATAAAAAATTTATTATACATTCAGAACGTCACTGAAATTTTTGCCAGTAATATATTTCAAAATTTCATTCTTGAAAATGGAATAGATTTTTGACGAAAAATGTATATTATACATTTTCTCCTATTCTCTAGAATGCACAAACTTTTTTATATATATCAACAACACACAAAATTGAATTCATATATCTGAGAGGCTTTCTTTCAAAGTATCTCGGAATTCAAACAAGTGACGGTGCAGTTTTTTCACTCGAATAATTATACTCGCAAAAGCAAATTCCCGGTGTACTTGAGTATTGAAAAAACAAGAATGAATTCAAAAATTTTGCAGTATGTGAGAATCAAATTTCTTTTGTAAGATATATATTTTTTAAAAAAATCTAAATGTCCCCCCCCCCCCACACACACACACCACTAAAAGGCTTAAAATGCGCATAAAGTACTCATTACTAGTAATTTTCTTATTCGATTTATCAATTGGTTAAAAACTGTTATGTTCTCAAAATTTTTGTAGAAATGTCCAAGTTGTACGGGTGATTAAATTTTAAAACTTTTTAGCTCTAAGTAGTAACAATTGAAAAAAATTGGAACTAAATTATATGTAAGGTTTTGTGGAGAACAATTAGCTTTGCTTTGTGATATTAAACATTAGAAATCAATTCAGGTCCTGCAAATTGATTGCGTGATTCTTCATGTTTTCAAATGCACATAACATGCGCAGCTTTCACAAATAGAATGTTTGAATGTAGAAAAGAGTATTAATCAAATTCTTTCAAAATGATAATCAAATATCTAATATTATGCATGATTGTATTTTGTTACCTAATACTTGTGAAAGCAGTGTCGAATTTGAGTGAGGACAAAGACTTCATCCAGGATCATATCTTATTTCAAACATTGCGGTTAATAGTCCATTTTCTAATGAAAGTGAAACTGGGTATCACGTAAAAACGGTGGATATTCCATTAAAGTGCATTTACATTATGGCATTATTGTCATAGTCGTTGGCGTTCCTAGGGTTAAATCACACGACCGAAGTAATCTGCGGCTGCTTAAACAATCAATGAGGGTGGCTGATTGGTTGGATCTTATGAATTAACGCCAACACCTAAGACTATAATACCATAATGTATACGCATCTTCAGACTCTGCGGAAACTAGCAAAATATCTTGTAAAATAGCGAACTGCGCGTCAATTATCGAACATTACATGTTTTTTTTTTAGTTCCTCTGATTTTCTCTAACGTTGCCAAAGTGCACATCTAGACTACACAGAATGAATCTCTCGTTTGTATAGCAAATATAGAAATCAGTCACAATAGAGATCACGTGGTTATAACACATTATGTTAGTTCAACATCAGAAACAATGATGTAAGAAACTCAAATAAATGATTGGTGGAATCCTTTGTCACAATGACGTGGAACTGATTTCGTTGTGGGACGGATGTTGCAATTACTTTTACGAAGCTCCTATTTCCGACCGAAGAAAATTATAAAGTGTATATTCAAAATAAATGGTGCTAATTCGGAAATATTTTCATTATTGATTTTCGGTGATGAACTTAGGTCATCCGAGAAGGAATTTTAGCCTTCATAACCAACATGCATGATCTCATGGAAATCCATACATCGATAAACTTCTTAAGATATGGATATTTTAATGAAAGGATGGACATGCATTATCAGTTATTATATAATTGGAATTTATCTTTCCGTAAATCATCTGACCGACCAAGCATACTGTTTATTTATCAAGGAGGTGCTTTGGTTTATTTTATAAACACAGTTTTTCTACATCGAAAGAAGCGTGGGGTTTCTGTTTGTTGGGTTCCTAATACACTTTTAAATTCAAGTGCAAAAATTTCTAAACACAACTTATACCGAACTCAGCAATTTGAGTGTTTTAGATCTGTGGTTTCATATGCGCTTTCCGGATTCTAATCTTTTAGAAAGATTTTCTTGTAGTAACCTTAAAACATTAGTGTAGAATGCATGCATATCTTCATTGTCGCCGAAGAATCATTATTACAGCATACAAGATTAAATTTACAACTTGAATATACAAGATAAAAAAACAGCTCTTCGTTCATGATTGTCAACAGTTTAGCAACACTCTATAATGCTCCTATAAACATCTACTATGACTACTTGAATTGTCACATAATTTGGAAAGTTATTTTCTTTTCTTTGCTGAACTCTGAACGTGCGTGCGATACTGTATAATTTTTCTAACCTAACAAGTGAGTTTAGACACTGAATTACAAAGCGAAAATTGTTTCTTTTTTGTTGTTGTATATCACCATCCCTGATATTTGTCTACAGATTAGTGTCCATCTTATCATACAATATATCTATATTTAATAGTTCATATCTAATACAGTCTAAATCTAAATGTTGACATTGAATAATAAAACTTTACGTTAATACGTTAAACTACGTTATTTGAACAATAATTTCTGTTAATTAAAAAGCATGTTAGCAACTAATCATAAAAACAGCCTCGCACTGGTCTACATTTTTATAAATGAACAAATAACGATTAATTTCCTCCATAAAATTTTAATTAATTTTTTTTCGCAACCATAATTAGTATTCTTATTTTCAAATGATGTACTAAATTAAAATGCACATACGTTAAATAATTCTTAAGAAAATAAAAGTATTTAATATTACTCTTATACGTCAAATTCAGTTATAACCAAATACTCAATTTTTCTTCCCATAAAAATAATCTTTTAAAACTTATATATTTCTTTTGCCCAATTCATCAAAAATTACACGGAAGGAGATAGCTTTTGAAGATTAAAACATATGTTTATCCCTTAGTTCTTTTTAAGACTTTTTCTCCTCCGCCCCCGCCCCGCCCGAATCTTTCATTTTTCTCACTTAAAAAAAAATAAAAGCAATTTGTTTCCAACACGAAATTAAGGAAATATACTTATAGAAAAATAAATATTTTCTAAATAAAGTATTTCCGATTTGAGCTTTTATAATGCAATAAAAAAACTAGAAATGCTGAGCTGCCAAAAGAAAGAAAGGGTATAATATTGTAATGTTTAATGGTAGACAGCTCTCTATAAGTCTGTAATGGTCTTTTAAATTTACTATTTATTTTTATTTTACTATATATTTATAGATATTATCCACATGCATTGGTTAATACTATTATTTACAAATACGAAGACATTTTCTTCAGCTCAATAACATATTAGGAATTTACAAGGCCACCATTAGATACAATAAAATTCCCGCACTATATATATATATATATATATATACAGAGAGAGATAATATTTATTTTACACAATTAATCAAAAAAATTATGGAAAGCAATACCTTTTGAAGATTAAAACAATTGTTTAACTTTTCAGAAATTTGAGGACCTTTTTCTCCTCTGCCTCCGTATTCTATTTTTTACTAGCTAAAGTACTCGTTGTTTCCCGGGATTTTAAGAATGTTTGTTTAGAAAAATCAATTTTAAAATTAAGCTTCGTACAGACTGATACTTGCCAACATATTTTTGTTCCTTCTGTAAATGAACGGACAAATATGCTTTTTTTAGAATTTATTGAAAGCGTTAAAAATTTTTTCTTTTATACCACTATTTAAAAAAATGCTTCATAATCTTGAACAAATACAGTCTTGATTCTTGAAAAAAATTAAAAGATAAATGGAAATTAATGTTTCAGAAATGAAAAGCCATTCACGACAGCTCCATCTCTTGTAAAAACCATACATTAACCATATATTCGTTTTAAATAGGACGTCATATTTACCTTCTTTCTGTACTTACTTACATTGATTCTTTTTGTATTATTTACAAATATTTAAAATTTTTATTTTGTTTTTGTTTTTTGTTTTTGTTTTTGTTTTGTTTTTTGTACTTACTCATACTCCTTGTACTATAGTTAAATATTCGAAAATGCCAGTTATACTTCCTACATAACGTCATATTCATTTCCTTTATAATTCTTATAATGACGTCCTATTCACCTGTTTTATGTACTTACTCATAATGATACGCCTTGCATTGTTGTCAAACATTTGAAAATGAATCATCGTTCATGTCTGGTTTCTTTCTCTAAGTTTTCGTAATGTCGCCGTCAGTTTTTTGCAAAAGTTAAGAGAAATTACAGGCGGATTAAAAATTTCGGATGTAAAAAAGTTTCTACATTTGCTCTGAAATTTTCAAACCGATATCTTGACTAGTTTTCATAATATTAGCCAATTCGTGAAAAATGTCAGCATTTTTAAGGTCACAAACCACTCTTTGCTATCGGGCCAAAGAGAAATAACCGCTTTTTTCTTCGCCACTTACCTTAGCGTTTTATATATATAGGTACAAAAACAAAAAGTAGGAAATTGGCTTCCATCACTTTCTAAGGAAATATACTTACAGAGAAAGAAATAGTTTGTAAATAAGATGTTTCTGAAATGAGCTTTGATAATTTAATAAAAAGAGGAAATTGAAAACTTAGAGTTGTCAAAAGAAAAAGTAAAATTCTATTTACAATTTATAAAAGTCACGCATTTTTCCTATACAGAGAGGCAAAAATATCTAACAACATTTTAAAGATTGGTGCAAAAGACTAACATAAGCATAGCTTCCAACCTTTCTTTTTTTTTTTTTTTTTTTTTTTTTTTTCAAAGTCAAATAAACGTATTTCGAACCAGGAATTTTAAATTACAAGTGAAGTCAAATGAGTGCCATATCCAAACAAAACACAATTTATTTTATGGTTCAAAATACGTTTATTTGATTTTAAAAAAAAAATTAAGATTGTCTGCGAAGCAGAAATATTTTTTCTCAAGAATTGTATCCCATATGAAGTGTTTATAGGATAGAAGTTTCTCAATGGGTATTTAATGGTCTACCCAATGCATATAATATGTATTTTGCTGGGTTTTTTTTTTTTAGATTTTGCTCTAAAAAGAGCTCTTTTTGTAAGTTTTAATTAACTTGCATGTTGAATTTTCTACACTGTAAAAAAAAAAACGACATTTTTACAGTACAAAGTACTGTTCATCTCGCGCACAAACTCGATCACAGTGAATGTGCTGTATCTTTCTTTGGTTTCCTGACTATATTAACATGGAAAATACAGTAGTGGCGTAAAATTAACAGCACAATGTGCTGGCAATTTGGACGCCAGCAGTTTGCGCTGTACAAAAGTGCGTCCAAATTGCCAGCACATTATGCTGTTAATTTTACACAACTTCTGTATTTTCCATGTTAATATAGTCAGGAAACCAAAGGAAGATACAACATCACTGTGATCGAGTTTGTTCTGGCAAATCTACGGTGTTTTTTTACAGTGTAATAAATTATATCTTATTTTAAATTGATTCATAACCATCAATCATGTAGGTTAAAGTCAACATTTGGAAATATGAAAACACAATTCACCTCAATAACATATTAAATATTTGCGTTAGAAATTTAGCCTATTTTCCTGCGACGTATATTCAATATCATGCAAGCCTTCTATCTCCTGTTACAGAAGAAAGTATTTGAAATGAACATATAATAAACTATACTAAAAATAAATTAAAGTCTGTACTTCACGAGTTCTATTACAGAACAAGGCAATCGTGTTGAGAGATTTTTATGCTTTTAATTTTTATCATTTATTTTAGCTTTTCATTTATTGTAAGAATTTTAAATGCTTTCTGTTAGAATATTTTTATAATTTAATTGTTTCTTCACTTATGGAAACTAGTGTATGCATACACAAATATTACCCGTACACAATCGCTTATATTTATTAGTACGTTGTGCAAAATAGGTTTTTATGTGAATAATTACATACGTCAAATGTATAAATATTTTTAATACCAGAAAAAATATTTTAAGATCAGTATTCTGTCCTCTTATTTTTAGGAAAGACAAAAAAAAAAGGCTTCAAACTTTGTCAGCTTTTAAAATTTTCTGGCTGCAGTTCGAAACAAATTGACCCACTTGGCAAAAATTCCTTTCCTTTGTAAGAAGGAGGAAAATTTTTGCATCGCCTTTTATATATCTTATACTTTATTCTTAATAAGTTACATCTGCCAAGAAATCATTGGAATGCAGTGCAATTTTAGTTACGAATACAATAATTAGCTGCTTTACTGCAGAATAATCATTGATATCACATTATTGTAAATTGCTTATCTGAACTATTTGAGAGTTAGGAGGAAAATGATCTTTCATGTAATTAAATTGTGCAAAGGTATTGAAAATTTAATCATATAGTAATTTAAATTTTACTGAAACAGAAATTTCCAAATCTTTGTACCAACAACTATACTTAACGTATCAGGGTCGCGCATCAGTTATGAAAACTAAAATTAACAATAAACATTAATTAACTTTCCCCTTTTTTTAATCTGAAAAATATTTTTTATCACTTTAATGGGTTCTACTAGTTCATTGATAAGCGTATTAGATAGCTTAAAACGCATAGAAATAAAGTATGTTTAAAAAAGAAAACTTTTTTAATAAATCTTAGACACTGCCGAAATAAATATGTTGTTATGTACTCATGTTTTGCTATAGGTTCGTTGTATTACAAAGATCCCTTAATGAAATAGATGCATTCTTGTATGTATAAATGTGATTGTTTGCAAGTTATTTTTTTAAGTATCTGACAAAATATTTTAAGGGCTAAGAAATGTGCAATGTGTAACATGTTTGTCAAAGAACATGTGTTCAAAAATGACATATAATAATAAACATTTTTAAGTATTTTTTATTTATATGATGTAAAGAATCACTTCCTGCTATTAAAGCACGCATACCAACATTTTTCGCCATAAAAACAATGTATAGAATTGGCATAATTTTCGACCGTCAAAAAATATTTCTGGGCTCTCATTCTTTCTCAAAAAGGATATTCCTTTCCGATAACTTCTATATTACTTTTAAAAGTTCAGCATATATTTTTGAAACACCCATATTACATATTTATACACATTTATATGTATTTCTGAACTAGGTATTTCCTATTTATAAGAATCATTGCTATGTATATGGTGGGTTTGGATGGTTATGGTGTTTATAATGTGTGTGGATGTGGGTTTAAGCAATTAAATATGCACAATAAAAAACATGTTGTGATTTTTCCTGTACTTAATGTTGTAATTTTTCAAGAACCGATGCTGTGAAAGCGAGTTCAAGCAATAAGTAAAGTAAAAATTGAATTCTTCCTGTCACGTGCATCACGCAGCTTATAAGAACGTGACTTTCCCCAGACTTCAGAAATTTCACGACGCTCTTAAAGACAGCAGCTTGTAAATTTTACAGCAACTGTGTTGGCAGCCGGTGTGCCAGCACCTTTTGTTGTAAAGTACATTGATTTTACTTGCAATTTATGTTGCAATTTTTCAAGCACCGATGCTGTGAAATCAGATTCAATCACCGATGCTATGAAAGCGAATTCAAGCAACAAGTGAAGTAAAAATCGAATTCTTTCTGTCACGTGCACCATGTAGCCTATAGCAGCGTGATGTTCCCCAGATTTGAGAAATTTTACAGCTCTCTTAAAAACAGCAGCTTGTAAATTTTACAGCAATTGTCTTGGCGGACGGGGTGCCAGCACCTTTTTTTGTCAAATACAAAAATTTTTTCAGTGTGCATGAAATGGCTATAGTAGTGTAGGATTTGTTCTATTAATTACTTAAAGATTGGCTTGACTTATAACAACGAATGAATACACCATTTCATTTTCTAATTTTATACAATATTTATTACTTACTCGAATAAATAATACAATCATTTGATCACGATAATTCATATACATTAATTACATAACATATTCGTACATATGAATACTTGAATTCACCTGGAATTCCGGAAAAAACTAATTAGCATACAACCGTTTTCCAACCTACTTGATATCGTATAAAACTGTTAAACAGTCGATCTCTCTTGCTGCTTCTTCTTCTTTTTTTTTTTTTTTTTTTCCTTTCACGAAAAGATCGCTCCATAATCATCTTGTGATTTTTCCACGCTCCTCGTCTTATGCTTTTTCTTTTCATATGGTATCATGTATCTATTAATTAAACTCTTGAGTCTGTTGTGTTACATTGTTGAGGATCTGGGAGCACGGCAGTGCGTCCGCCAAGTTCGCACAAGCCGTAAGCTACCTTTTCCTGAACCATTTCGGCACACTTTTCACCCCCTCATAACGTTGTTTTAGGGAGAGATACAGAATTTTTTCTTTTATACACATGTTCGTATGGTCAAACTGAACTAAGGTTCCACGATTTCATGTTTCTGTATTTAGTAGTTTTCGAAATATTGAATTCCGAAAAAGCGCTTTTTTGTCACTGACTCACTTCGCATCATCAAATAACTAAGGTACTTCTAAAAGTCGTAGAATTATGAAATTTCACAAGTAAGTTGGGTTTGTAGCAAAATTAACCAGAAAAATCTGAAAACACAGAATTTCCGTCTCTAAACCCTTCAAACAGGGGGTGTTCATTTGGCCGTAAACAGTTCCTACACATTCAATTGTGCCAATGTTGGTCGCCAAAACTCGATTACAGAGCTTTGAAGGCGGTCACGTGATTTCAAGCAGAATAACATTTTATATATATGCTTTTCCAAAGATGTTTGTTAAATAGAAAAAATGAATGTACCTAAAAATTTTAATCAGTATAGGTTATGATATATTTACGAAATTAAAACAATAAAACATTTAACAAAATATAACCGCAATTCGATACGTTTCCGATATAGTAGCTTTGCCGAAATACAGAAAATAGCCTTGACGAGAAAAGAAATTTGATAATATATTTTCTGGCAACCTATTTACTGTGTCATATACACAAGCCATTTTTTCCATATGTATACAATTTATTTAATGTAAGGAACCCGTATATTTATTTTTATATACTAACATAAATAATCTGTATATAAAAAATAATATTTTATACATGTATAAATAAAATGTTTATATGTATATAAATACGTATAAATAACATAAAAGTTCATCAGGTTTGTTTTCGTAGTTGTTTATATCATTTGGCAACATATCTCAGTTTCTGAAGTCCGAATTACGCCAAGATTTTTAAAAAAATGCCAAGGTCCCTATAGTGGAAAAATATCCTAATTCCATATCAGAGTTTAAAAATCTCCTTTTAATTAAATGAAATGTGTAACTAATAAACTGTCTTTAACGATGTGCGACAGATGCGGCGTCCGAAGTCCGCTACTAATGTTATTATATTGTATTATTAGCCTACATACTGTTAATTTATTGTTAATTTTAAATCTGTAAAAGAAAGATTATAGTTATAGATAAGATATGTTGGTCGCCAAAACCCGATTACAGAAAATTAGCCTGAGTTATAAAGGTGTTACATGATTTCAAGCTGAATGAATTTTTGGTACTTGTTAGTTATCCCGTCAACCAATTTCGCCAAATTATATAAATCGCCAAACCACTCGCCAAATTAGACAAATTGACAGAATTGTTATTTTAAACAACGAAAAAAACAAATAAATTAGTATAATATTAATAAAAATACAAATAAAACTTCGAAATAAAAATCATTTGATGACGTAAACACGTGTTGTCAAGTGAATGTGACATTTACGATCAACTATTATTGGCATTTAATCTTACAATTTTGCGACAGAAATTTGGTCGACGGGATAACTAACAAGTACCGAATTTTTATATGCTTTTAAGGCAAATCTTTCAGTTTATCTGTCCATCTTTCTATCTTTTACTTCCTTAAAATAAATTTTATTAAAGACCGGGAGGCGTCTGCACAGATCGTCACCTCATCGAGTTGACGGCAGAAATTTTAGGATTAGTTAAATATCGATTAGCGTATTGAAATGTAACTGGTCTGCCAAGTCATATCTTTGTGGAAACCACCTACAGACCCGATTTTACGGGTTAATTGGTGATTTTCCATTGTGTTTTGCTGCACCCATTCCTCCATGTTTCCAAACTTTTGGATGCAGGAAAATACAATAGTAAACCTATCAGTTAACCACTAAAATTAGGTCTTCAGGTGGTTTCTACCAAGATATGACTTAACAGACCAGTTGCATTTAAATATGCTAATCTAGTTTTAACTAATCCTAAAATTTCAGCTGTAAGCTCGATGAGGTGATGGTGTGTGCAGACGCCTCCCGGTCTATTATAAATGTCGGAATTCTAATCTCAATAGCACTTTGGTCAATCTGGCAATTATCCCTACTATTTATGAAACCCTATTCCTTTAAGTGCGTTTTAGTGATTTTAATGAACTTATGCATATGCATCATACATATTATACATATGCATATAATACGTAATACATTTGCATCATACATATTATAGGTATGTGTATAATACATAATACATATGCATCATTATGACGTCAGAATAAACAAAACATTTTTTGTCTCCAAATTTGAGAACTCTGACATGATATATTACCAAATTTGGCGAAACTTTGCTAAATATCGCCAAGCTTGGCGAATATTTCACGCTACTGGCTATTTTTCAATGAGTTAATTATTAATGCAAGCCATCTATTTTTATTTTCCGCATATCATCAGAATAGTTAAATGATATAACGTACGAATATTTCCAAAGTGCTAATAGTTTCGTCACTGCCCAAAACCTCTGCTATTGTTATTATATTGTACTGTTATTATACTTACTGTGACTAGGTTCTTAATCTATTCACCGCTAAAACTTCTGTATTATATAAAGAGAATTTACGAAAACTATTAAAGCATTGAAACTGCCAGTTCTCCTTATGATTATTATAATTCTATAATATGTAACCTGTTAATCAATATGTAGAATGAATCTTCTATAATCCGGTTCCTCGCATTTTAGTTTTCAGGTTTAGAGTAAAATTAGCTAAAATCTTAAAACCATGGCACATTGACTAATTCTTCAACACGATCAGATGAGAAGAATGATAGATTTTCAAATGGATCATGGCAGTGAGCCGGTAGACCTTCTATTCTTCCGTAATCGAGTCTATTGAAAAGGTTAACGTGAAACAAAAAGATATTAGCATCAATATGGTTTAATTCAAATGCAGATATTGTCAAAGGATTTCATAAGAACCATTTCACTTGTACCCAGTCGTATCAGTTAAAATACAACAATTGGTAGTGAACCCAGTTAGAAAAGATTACTTAATAGGATTAAAAATTTCCGCATTGGAGAACGAATCGTAACTGCTAAGGAAACATGCATAAGTGAGTTAAGAGATATTTGTCACGAAAGATGAAATACATAACAACACAAAATATATGATGTGCTTCCATGATCGTAAAGAGTTCATGATTTCTCTATCAAAAGCTTCCGAATTGGCGAAAGAATGGGCAAGTAAATTAAATTATGACTAACAGTAACATGATGGAATGTTTAACATGGAAGTAATACGGTAAATACTGCTTGCTAGAGGCGGCTAGTACTTTAATATAAAAAGAAATAAAGTATAAATTTGTAAAGCTCAATAAAATAAATTTAGGTTTTTTTATGTTAGCCGGGCGCAAGTGGCAAATCGCCAAATACTGTTCCCAACTCCACTGTTCATATTGCATTCATTTCATTTAAAGATATAAACTTTTCAGTCATCTCAATTAAAATAGATGCATTTCCCTCATTTTATTTAATAGAATATTTAACATAGAAATAAATAAATAAGAAATAATAACATAAACCAAAATGTTTTATTTGAAAATCAAAGCATTGTTTCTAATTTACACATGTGAAAAATGAAAACTGCTATTGGCAAAAAAACAAAAGGCTAACGAGGAGATTTTCTTCCGGCTAACATAAAAGTACCGAAATTTAAGTTTTTTCATATTAATATGGTTTAGAATAACAAACTTGAAAAAACATACAAAAAGTAGTGATATCCCAATAAAAAGTTTTCGGTTAAAAAAAAAAGCGCCAAGTTTTCCTTAATGTTTCGGCCAGAAAAAGTAGTGATATCTGAAGTTCGCACAAGTTAAAAGCCAAACATCCCAAATCTTTCATTGAAAACGGCTTCCTGCGACTTGGCCGTTAATGCCTTCGTGAGAGTTTTTCAAATTTTCAAATATGTACAAATGAGCTACATGCCAACAACATTTTTTGATTATTTTAGGCATTTTGTGACACAGAATACAGAAATAAAATACACATTTGAAAAGAGCATTTAAACAACTTCAGTCTATTTAAATGCTTAGAAGTTAAAAATAACAAAATACTTCTATTCAGGAGATAATATCCCTAATTGCTAAAACATAATTATTATCAGCTTTTAACAGTTTATAAATCGAATACCTCTTAATGTTTGCAAATAAACTATAATAAATGTTCAAACGAAAAAAATCTCTTTCGCCAATACACAAGATTTCAATATTATACAATAAAATATAATGTAACATATTGTGAGATTTGAAGTAAGTAAATTTTGTTTTATTTCTTGGGTTTTACGTTAATGACTTTAGCTTTAGATTGTACAAAATGGCAATTAAACCGCAAGTGGGCTAAATGATCTGTAATCAAAACTAATGTTTGTTGAAACTGAATGGTAGTTATCAGAAATCTTTTACTTATGTCTTTATGTGAATTTGCCTCTTCGCATTCTAATATTACTTTTAATATTTAAATAATTCATAAATGCGTAATTTCCAATCATTAATTTTGAAATTCTGTAGAAGGCATTAACGGCCAAGTCGCAGGAAGCCATTTTCAATGAAAGATTTGGGATGTTTGGCTTTTAACTTGTGCGAACTTCAGATATCACTACTTTTTCTGGCCGAAACATTAAGGAAAACTTGGCGCTTTTTTTTTTTTTAACCGAAAACTTTTTATTGGGATATTTATTATCCCACGGTAGTAGCATTGATTTATATGTATTTTTTAAAGATTTCACTTACTCCTTCGCTTACATGTATTTCTTAACTAGGTATTTTCTATTTAAAAGAAACATTTATATATATGTGTGTATGTGTGTGTGTGCGTGTGGATGTGTGTTTAAGCAATTATATATATATTAGGGGGCTCAGCCCCCAGCGAGCTACGCCCGCCAATCCCCATTCAGATTTCACAGCCTCTAAAAACATAGTAATGTGCCCTGTTTAAAGAATATTACCAGGTTATGGATTATTGAATGACATTATCAATTTAAAGCCGGCTATCTTCTGTAATCGGGTGGCCATACTTTTCGGTTTGAAAGTGCCATTTTTCGGTTACCATGGCCTCATCCATCGGTAACTTAACAACTGATGGTTGTTTTGGGACTAATAAGTAAGATCAATTACACATTTGAAAAACAGCTTGTATAAAATGGTTGGGTGAAAAATGTCGCTATCTTTCTGACTTAAAACGACGCTATGGACATTCTTCTTCCTTTAGGTTCGCCGTTAAGAAATCTGCGTCTGCTTGGGAATAGCTTTCATAACCACGTTACGCTTACATTTTATGTTTTGATCGAGTTTTAGATGTTCTTAGGAAGAGGTATAGCTTATTCACGAATTCTTTTCCCTATTTTAATACTTATCATGCATATTTTCATGTTATTTTTATAATGTATATTGTTTATGTTAATTAATAAGAATATCAGAATTTTCTAATATGTATTTGTCAAATAGTAATTTCTACAAAATAAATTGAAAGTATTTTGCACTTACATTTACCTGTATTTGGGCTGCATCAAGTGATGTCATACATAAACAAATCTGCTAGTTGCATTACTTTTATACCATATGACGTAACATTAAAATTCTCGGGAATGAAACCGTTTTAAATGTTTCTTTTTAATATATGACGTAATTTTCAATATTAAATGCATTTCTCATATAATAATTTATTTATTTTAAATGTTTTTTTTTCTCTCTTTTAAAATTTGCGGGTACATATGTTATTTAATTTAAAAGCATTTGGGAATATTTTTTGAGCTTTTTAAATACAACCTAATATTCACCATTAAAATTTTTTCACGTGTAATAATTTAATTATTTTAGACAATTTAAATATGACGATATTTATTTATTAAGATATTTTACATATGGCGTAATTATCACCTTTAAATGCTTTTCGCATGCAGTAAGTTTTCGTACTTTTTTCATACTTACATATAAATATTTTGACGTAATTTTCCATATTTTCTGCTTTTAACACGTGATCATTTAATTCTCATTTTAAAGTTTTTGTTCTGTTTTTAATAATTTCACTTTTCAATTTCACTATGACAACAAAAAAGAAATCCACTAATTCCTTTCCTCTTTTTTTTTTCTCCCACAAAAATGGATTTTTTTTCATGCCAGTGGAAATTATGTCAAAGTGTAAGATGACAGACTATCTTTTATTTTTAAAGGAAACTGTTTCCTGACAGTCGAAATGTGAAAAAAAGATTTTATTTTATCAAATGTTCCTCAAAAACATAATTTAATCGCAATATTGTCTTCACTACCGATTAAAAAAAAGATAATTTCAATTTTAATTTGAAAATGGCGAAAAAAAAAGAAAGCTAATAATCCCTATCGTTATCCGTTTTCTCCCTTTTTCCGCAAAAATGGAGTAATCTGGTTGCCAACATTAGAGAAATTAAATTCAAATTAGAAAAAAATTAATATCTCAAAAACTAATTTAAATTTTGAAATTCTAATACCATTTTTGAGATCTGCGGATCCATGCAGATTTTTGGTGTTAATTTCACCGCATAATATTCCATATTTTAGGAGAAATCGCTGTGAAACGAAATCAGTCGTTTAATCAGTCGTTTCATAAAATCGTTTCATAAATTCGTTTCATTAGGATTTTATATATATAGGATAGATATACATGTAGCATTAAAGTATCTATAAAAACATGTAAATGAAAAATAAAATGAATTTTGAGATACAAATATAGATACATGTATATAAGTAAAAATCTATATAAAATCTGAAAGTAAAGTTTTTAAATATATGCATATTTAATCATATACTGATCGCGAATAAGTACAGTGTATATGGAATAAACACGCATCAGTAATGACAACACCTGAGGCAACAAATATTTTCATCTCTAAGTAACTTGCTACACTATATTAAAAATTCCGAAAATCTATTGAACCTTTCAATGGTGCAAATTATAGTTGTAAGCAGGTTCCTGCCTCAGTAGTGCGATTACAGGCCATAATAAAGACAAATTTTAACAAACAATAGCAACTTTGATCTGGCTTAAGGGAGTCCGGGATACAAAATCAAAATCCAACAAAATCCTTTTATTTTATTTTATTTTTTTTTTTTTAGATATACTAGGGGGCTCTGCCCACTATGAGCTTCGCTCGCCAACCCCCGTTCAGACTCTAAAACTCCGTTAATTTGATCGGTTTTAAAAAGATTACGAAAGATTGAATTATAATTAAAAAACCAATGGCGATATCCCTGTAAACGGGTTTTCATTTATTTATCTTTTAATGAAGGATTTTAAGGCCAATAAAGCTGCTGTGAATTGCTGTTTTAATGTTCGATTAAATAAGATTAGTTAAAAGCCTGAAAATTAGCTAATGTAAAATGAACTAAGTCAACAGAGTCTTTGCTTCCAGGTATTTTTTAATACAGCTATAAGAAAATGATTTTAAATCACACGTTTTAAATCTGGCGTAATTTTAACCAAACTTTTCTTTTTGTAATATTCATCTGGAAATATTTCAATTGTTAGAAAGGAAATATTATTATTTGAACTATCTTTGGCAACAGTAGTTAAAAAGATTATCTCGAAATATGAAATAAATCTCACGTGTACGTGTAAATATATATTTCAATTTAAACTGTTTGGCTATTTGAAATAGGACGTAATTCCATCCACATTTACAGCTTTTGACACATATTAAGTAATTAATTGTTTTATAGTTTTTTTTTCTTTTTAAATATTCACGTGTATAAACAATTTTTATGACGTAATTTTTAATATTTTCATACTTTTAACACGTACGTATTCATTTAATTCTAATTTCATAGGGTTTTTTTTCTGTTTATAATAGTCATGTGTAAATAAATTTTCAGTTTAAAGGAAATATTATTACTTAAGAAGTTTTTACAATTTTGGCAACAATTTAAAGTAATACCCTTTTCTAAAATAAGTAAAAAATATCTCTGAAAATACTGAAAATTTGAATTTAAAATGGAAATAAACCCACAAAAAGTTAGTCAAATTAAAAAAAAAAAAATTAATACTGTCTGCACACCGGGAACATCAAATGTATAAAATGATCTAAAATTCCTTAAATTCCTAAGTATAGTTTTTGCTCCTATAAAACTTTTTTAATGGAACGATTTTGAACAACTTTAATATTAAATATCTCTTAAAATAATTTTTCTATTTGAAAACTGACTGCATCAGCGTGTTTATCAAACATTTCTCTGTAATACCACCGATTTTCGTATGTTTGTATGCAGTAGTTTTCTTAATAATAACGAAGAAAGACCCCCAGGTCACAAAATATTCAAAACCGGCGTCGGCGGTGAAAGCGTTTGTTACTTTTTTTTAGAACAGAGGGATACGAATGAATTTTTTTGTGAAATATGTATTTATATAATGAAAATATTGCATGTGAAAAAATGTAGAAAACTTTAAAACATTTTTAAAAAGGTAAAATTTAAACATTTAAACATCTAATTTTTGATATAACTCTTGAGCAATTTTCCTGATTTGCATCAATTTTGCACTGTTGTGTACAGAAAGTGGGTAATTTTAATTTGTCTTCATAATTTTTTTAAATATTAATTATAAAGTTTATAATAAATTTTAAAAGGGAAAAATGGAAAATTTTTCGTGTGACTTTTGCATTAATTAGCATATTTTCACAATTCTCACTCAAGATCAAAAATCCTGAAGACAATTTATTAGAAATATAATAAAGAAAATATGCTCAAAATCTCATACATATACCTTATAAGAAATTTTAAATATATTCTTTCAAAGTTAACAAATCATGAAAAAATTCATTCTGAGATAAATGAAGTTAAAATTTCTTTTACTTACCTTGCGCGCTCGACTTCAGAAGACAAAAAATGTTATATATCCGGATCTAATCATGATAAAGCACGCGGTTTCCGGTGTTTAACTCTGAAAGCTCTGTAATTTTTTTTAGCCAAAAAAAATTGTAGTTTTTTGAGAATTTTCTGTTCTGAACCCCCTTAACGGGCAAGGGTATTCTAAAATTTTACTTAAATCTTATAGCCAAAACCTATTCTCGAAAATCTACCAAATTATCTTTAATATTATTAATTAATTTAATATTAAGTGAAAAGGCCTACCAAGTCACCAGAAAATATCGAAATCTGACTCAAGACTGATTTCAATCAGGCCTTCACACTGATTTTTATGATACAGAATCAACCGAAAGCGACTACTAAAATTTACATAAAGCATGAAAAGAATATTTTTCTCCTACACTTAAAAAAAAATAAAAATAAATAAAAATAAAAATAAAAATCTACACTTTACAACAAAAGGTGCTGGCATACCGGCTGCTGACACAGTTACTGCAAAATTTACAAGATGTTGTCTTCAAGAGTGCTGTAAAATTTGTCAAGTTTTGCGAAAGTCGCGTTGCTATTGGCTGCATGGTGCAACGTGACAAAAAGAATTCGATTTTTACTTCAGTTGCTGTTTGAATTCGATTTCACAGCATCGGTGCTTGAATTCGATTTCACAGCATCGGTGCTTGAATTCGATTTCACAGCATCGGTGCTTGAATTCGATTTCACAGCATCAGTGCTTGAAAACTTACAACATAAAGGGCAGGAAAAATCACTATATTTTACAACATAAGGTGCTGTCCCACCGGCTGCCAACACAATTGCTGTAAAATTCACAAACTTCTGTCTTTAAGAGTGCTGTAAAATTTGTCATGTTTATGGAAAGTCGCATTAATATAATACACGTATAATACATTAATATAATACTGCGTGGTACACGTGAAAGAAAGAATTCGACTTTTTCTTCACTTTTTGCTTGAATTCGCTTTCACAGCATCGGTGATTTAGAAATTAGAACATAAAGTGCAGGAAAAATCATAAGATTTTTTTATAGTGTGGATCATGCATTGATACATTGAATATTATATGTCTAGAAAATAATAAATTTAATAAAAATATGCTAGAGTAACTAAATTTAATTTAACACTCAAAAATCAAAATGCATTTACCTACTGACATTCGAAAAGTTTCGTAATCCACTATCGACGAGAAAGAAAACTTTGTAACTCCATTATCGGCAAGTAAGAACTTAGTAACTCTACCACTGACGAGTAAGAACTTCCCAACATCCACACCTTCATACATTTCTCGATATTTTGTTCAGATCAGATAAAGTTAGATAATATAGAACCAATAATAATTCCGAAATTGTTAGATTTTCTTTAGTTTCAGTAAGTATGAGAAAGTATGAGAAAGTAAAGGTATTCTGTTCTAAAGAAAGTCTGTTATGATTTAACAAATTAAAATTTGAGTTTAACGTGCTTTGAAACAAGAGATAACATTGGAGTTTGCCTTGTAAAAAATTTAAATTATTCATGAACAAGCTGCTGCATAAACAGACATAAAAATAAAACTATAGTATTATAGTCAATCTTACTGCTGCTGTAACTTCTCGAGTGTTTAGTTAAGCAGTACATTCTTCTAAAACGTCTTAAGACCAGCTTTGCCAATTTAGTGGATTATTTAATTCTGAAATTCCGAATTCATAAATGCAATGCAGGTGGTGTCGACTGAGATTAAAATTTTATCTTCTAAAAGCACATTATATTTACATTATTATATACAACAAACTAATTTAAATTATTCATTTGCAATTAGACCGGGAGGCGACTACACAGACCATCACTTCATCGAGTTGATGACTGAAATTCCAGGATTAGACAGAACTCGATTGGCATAATGAAATTCAACTGGTCTGCCAAGCCGTATTTTGGTGAAAACCACAAGCAAACCCAATTTCAGTAGTTGATCGGTAGGTTTATCATTGTGTTTTCCTGCACCCAAAGGTATGAAAACATGGAGAACTGGGAATAGGAAAACACAATGGTAAACCTACCAGTCAACCACGAAAATCGGGTTTGCAGGTGATATGATTTGGCAGACCAATTGCATTTTACTATGCAAATCGAGTTTTAACTAATCCTGGAATTTCAGCCGTCAACTCGATAAGTTGATGATTTTTCCAGCCACTCCCCTGTATAAATATTACACATCTCATTTGAGTGTTAATGTGAAAAATAACAGTGAGAAATAGAAAGAATTCGGCATTTTTAGTTGTGCTGAGAAAGAATTCATCTTTTCAGAACTCCCCTCTATGAACTACGAAAGGTCAGTGAAATGAAACTTTCGTTTAAACATATATCCGCAGAAGATGTAGATTAATGACTTATTTTTGTGTACAATTATTCAGAAGCATGTGCATACTAATTTTTCCAAGAAATGAGTAATAATGTAATTGCGTTTAATAGTTTTTTTCCTATGAAGACCCCGTGTATTGAAAAAATTATTTATTTTTCCAATGTTGTCGAGATGGCGAGATTCAAGATGAAAAATGCAAGAGAGCTCATAGCTTTATAGCCCTAGATTTATCACAGGGGGAAAGAGCCCGCCCCTCTTTCCTTCTGTCTTTTCCTCCTGTCTTTGGTAGTTTACAGATTGAACCACTACATGTGCGGAGTTTCCGTCATTCGTGTTCTAGGATATGAACTGTATCGCCAATGAGTGAAGAGGGATGTTCTTCAGCGCCTAAAAATGAAATTTTAAAATGATTGGCATCTCTATCACAGGAGATTTTCTTCTAGTTTTTCTTCTAGTTTCCAGAGTTTGTTATAACAACTTTTTTTTACCAGTATTTGTTGTCAGAGTTTTTTATCATTCAGAGTTCTTTCTAAGATTTTTCAGTGATGCATAACTATACGTGCTTTGCAGAGTGTTTTTTTTTTAGATTTTTGTCAATAGTAGTTTCAATTTAAAATGTAAAACGAGTCCTTGTCTGCATCACACAGTGGGACATTTACCGATTCTAGCTGGCCAAAATTATTTTTGGCGTCAATATAGTCGTATCACCATGAAATTGAAATCGGTTATTGATATTCACTATGGCATGTTCGGTATTGAAAATGAAGCATGTAGCAGTTATAGTTCCTTTACAGAGACATTCAAAAGAATTCCGTTACATTACGGACTATAGAGAAAATCGTTTCCAGTTGATTTTAATGATGTTTCACAATTTCAAACTCTTTGCTATAGAACATTGTTGGATAGTATTCATCGTTCATTTACATTTACAGGGACACTAAAGAAGAATTCCGTTAAATTAAAGTCTGTGGGGAAAAATCGTTTGTGGTGTATTTTGTTCTCGTTACACTATTTCAAACATATTCAAATTTATATATATATCCGAGGTTCTCGGCAAGATTCTTACTATAGAAAATGGTGCGGATAGCATTCATCGTTCATGTACAGGGACACACAAAATAATTCGGTTATAGTTCTCTCTGTGAACAATAATTGCTGGAAATGCGTTTTCCGCTGTATTACGCGTTTTTATTTTTATTTTTAAATGGCATACTACTTAGTGTGCATAAAGTCTTTAAATTATATACAGGGCTGCAAAAAACATCTGAAGTACATTTCCGTTTATTGACGTAAATTTCTGAAGAGGAATTTTCAACTGTGCTATGCATTTCCTACCTGAACTAATTTTTAGCTTATTATGTATTATATGATAAATATATAGTTCATATACAGGGCTGCACAAAAATTTCAGATTTTTTTTCGACTTTTGCTGAAAATGTGTTTTCAAACGCGTTATGCGTTTTACAAATTATTATTTAGATATCGTTTTTTACGTTATTAAACCGTGAAATTTTATTACAGTATTCTGAATGTGTTGGAAACTGCTTCATAATCTATGGTTGGTGCATGATTTTACGTTCTTGTTCATCTTCTTAATGGTATGGAAGTTAAAGTGGTGAAATTATTTTTCTATTACAATAACAAATTATTAAAAAATATATTTTTTTTTCTAAAATTCTACTAAAATTACAGGTACGAGACAAACATTCGACAGCTTTAATGAAATTTGCTTACAAATGTATATATATACTAGGGGGCTCTGCCCCCAACAAGCTACGCTCGCCAACCCCCGTTCAGACACCGCAGAATCTAAAAATCAAAAAACATGCTAATCTGATGGGTTTTAAAAATTTTAGAGAAGATTAAATTAAATATATATAGAAAACAATATGTAAGAGAAACGACACATTCACCTTAATACTTTAAGTTAAAACATGAATACATTAAAATGATTCTCAGTTTTTATTACTAAAATAGGTGCTAAAAATACAATTTACAGGTTTTAAAACATTAAAACCAATAATCAGATGGTAAAAAACTTCCCGAGCGCTTTCGACCAAGCCCTGGTCATCATCAATGGGGTGAAAAATGAGAAGAAGACCTTTAGAATGCATACCGGTATAAATAACGTAGGGCGATTCCAAAAACTGTAAAAAAGAGGGGGTGGAAGGAGGGAAAGGGGGAGACGGATGAGTCCATACAGCTACATTGATCATTCCAATCCAAAGATTCCATTGACTCCAAGTAGACCAAACCAAATGCTCGGTATATGGCATGGCAATGTATCATTACAAGTGTTTCTACCTCTGGTTAAAATTTTTATAGACTCTCTCAAAATGCATGTGTTAAATTGATTTGTATGTGTGATGATTTTTGCTTTACTAAAAAGGATGTCAATATCAGCTTCTAAATTTAACCGAGCTAAAGCTATGTAGATGGTTTCCCCTTTCCTATATCAGCCATATGTTCTTTCAACCTTTCCTGTAGCCTTTTGGTTGTCAATGTAGCAATGTAGCTGTATGGACTCATCCGTTTCCCCCCTTCCCTCCTTCCACCCCCTGTTTTTTACAGTTTTTGGAATCGCCCTACGTTATTTATACCGGTATGCATTCTGAAGGTCTTCTTCTCAGTTTTCACCCCATTGATGATGACCAGGGCTTGGTCGAAAGCGCTCGGGAAGTTTTTTACCATCTGATTATTGGTTTTAATGTTTTAAAACCTGTAAATTGTATTTTTAGCACCTATTTTAGTAATAAAAACCGAGAATCATTTTAATGTATTCATGTTTTAACATAAAGATTAAATTATATTGAAAAAAAGCTGTGCAGATCTCCCTGTAAACGGGTTTCCATTAAATTCCCTTTGATTGCAAAAATTTAAGGGCGAATCAGTTGCTGTTAAGACATCCAATGGTTGTTTTCGTTTTTGATTAAAGAGGATCAGTTAAACATTTGAAAAGAAGCTAAAATAAAATGAATTAAGTATTCAGAGTCTTTGTCTCCTGATATTTTAAAACAATCTCTATAATAATAGCCTAAATCATGTGACTATCATCAACACTTCCCGGCGGAACACTTCGTTGTTTATACTCTAGGTGCCATTTTGATACTTTAATGTTATCCAGGCACAGGTGATAAGTCGCCAAATATTATTATATCCCCATCATTTCATCTATATTATAATAGTTCAAGTCATCAAATGCCATAAACAAATACGGTCTGATCCCTTCGCCTTTCATATGAAGGTTTGGCACAAATGTCATATACGCCCCATATTGGCGCGATTTTTTTCCAACGACAATTTGGGGAACGCATCAACAGCATAAACAACAACATCCGGCTTACCATATCAAGCAAAATAACGATACTTTGGCGGCAGTTAAGTACCCGTTGCGTATATGACATTGGCGTCAGAAAAAAATCGCGCCAAAATGGGCCGTATATGACATCTGTGCCGAAAGGGAAAAAAGGTGGGTGCAAATCTCGCCAATATCGTTTTTGCAACTCGCCAGTTAGAATTTTTTTATTCTTCGAGTGGTAAATTAAAACATTGATTTGAAGTTGAAATTAAATGTCATGGTTTGTTATATAATTTAATATTTCGCCAGATGTCATATACATACTACATGTTTGGCATGATTTTTTTTTTTTTTTTTTTTTTTTTTCTTTTTTTTTTTTTTTTTTTTTACGAAAATTTGGCGAAAACCTCGTTTTCGAATACCAGTTACATATGTATTTTTGGTATTACTTAGTTATCCCGTCGACCAAAAATGTATCGTGAACTATAAGATGCCAATAACGGTTGATCATAAATGTCTCATTCACTTGACTTTTAGCAAGTTACACATGTTTGCGTCATCAAGTGATTTTTTATTCGACGTTTTATTTTTATATTTATTAATGTTATACTAATTTATTTGTTCTTTCGTTATTTAAAATAAAAATTTTGTCAATCTGCACAATTTGACGAGTGGTTTGGCGATTTATATAAAAATTGCAAAATTGGTGGACGGAATAACTACGTTGCACCGTATTTTTTAATTATTTTCTATTATTTTCAAAAGGAAATAGCAAAAAAAAAATAATTAATAACTATAGAACAAAATAATTTATATAAATTAAAAAAAGAAATAAAAGTAAATAAACATTTATTATTAAATAAACGACAATAGCCGGGTTACCATGTCAACCAAAATATTTGCGCCAATTAGG
This sequence comes from Maratus speciosus, assembly GCA_963932465.1. Lineage (NCBI taxonomy): Eukaryota > Metazoa > Arthropoda > Arachnida > Araneae > Salticidae > Maratus > Maratus speciosus. The sequence continues at coordinate 434,680,527 of OZ010788.1, forward strand.
TACCCCAGTGCGTATATGACATCTGTGCCTAATATTTTCCCTTTCGTTTTGTTTTTTAAAATAAAGAAAGAAGTGAAAGCCATCAATTTAAATGTTTCATTTTTTAATGAAAGTTTTGTATTAAATAAAATGATAACGAAATACACAAAAAGTATTGTTCTTAGCATAGATTTAAAGGAGGCCAAACTGGTCGCCAAATTAATTTAAAATAGTAACCTTTTCTGAATTATGAAAAAAAAATATCTGTTATGATTAAAATTTGAGTTGCCATCATTAGAAAAATGTATTTAAAATTAGAAAAAAAATTAATATTTCGAAAACTAATTCGAATTTAAAAATTCTAATACCAGTTTTGAGATCTGTGATCAATACGGATTTTTGGTGTTAATTTCATCGCAAAGTATTCCATATTTTAGGAGAAATCGCCGCGAAACACAATCAGTTGTTTAATCAGTCGATTCAAAGAATCGATACACATTTCAGCCGTTTCATATATTCGTTTCATAAATTCGTTTCAGTACGATTTTATATGTATAGGGTAGTCAAATGTATTACAAATATATAACTATAGGCATATAAATGTCTGTTCGCTGTAGAAGTTTCTTACTACTGTAGCCATATCATCTCCCTTGACCAGTATACAGCTAGTTACTATCTTAGAGTAACTGGCTTGGCCTTTTGCTCGACGCTAATGTTCTCCCCTACTGATCATGAGATCCCTGGCACAAATCCACTCTCTCTTCATTGGTAACCCGGAGAAACACGCAACTTTCAGCAACCTTTAACAGTTATCATCTCCTCTCATAACCAACAGATGGCAGCACCAATTAAATAATCCAGCAAGCAAAGCCAGTGAAACGCTCACAACACAAAGTCTGTCATACTGCGCGTCACACATACGTACGACAGCATCACTCACGAGTGCATATCGTTCGTCAGACGTCAACAAGATATCTACATCACTGGGGTTGGAGTGTGTAACTATCTCATCTCCCTTGACCAGTATAAAGCGAGTTACTAGCTTAGAGTAACTGGCTTGGCCTTTTGCTCGATGCTTACGTTCTCGCCTACTGATCATGAGATCCCTGGTTCAAATCCCATCGGCGCCAATCCACTCTCTTTAGACTACTATTGTCCAACGGACAGAAAATGCATTCAACAGATATAGATATAAATAACTATATGCTGTATATTGTACTGTATATTTATATTTATCTCTACATAGCGGAAACTTATGTAAAGATTGGAAATCGTAAGACATCCTGGGAAAATGTCTGCAATATGTTTTGCATTGAATCAAAAGTGAATTTTCAGAATTTGTCTGGGTCAATTTTGTAACCACACGAAATTTACAGCCAACCAATATATTTTACACAACTTGCAACTTTTGCCTGAATTGGGCCTTAAATTTAAACATTTTGCTCTTCCAAAACTTCATGTTTTCTTCATTGTAATTTTTCTCTGTAAACAAAACATTTTCAACCAAATCTTTATTTTCGATAAATTTTGAAGCTTGTTGCTACTACATAATGGTGTAAAAGTTTATTTATATCACTAACTTAAATTCTGCTGACTTCGATAATGACTTTGTTAAAAGGAAAATGGTACTTGAACAAAAATTTCAAAACAAATTATTTTAGACTTAATAAGGTAAAAGAAGCTCTAAAAACTGTTATCCCGCAACAGGCGATTAATTGCCCTAATATTATCTATAATGCATGCAATTGTATATGAAACAACAATGGATTTAATTATGCGATAATGAACGATCTCCAAAATATGCCAAATGGCCGCCATAAACTGCAGCAATAAAACCTTTCAACTGGTAAAAAGTAAAAAATAACTTATAACTAAAAAATTAAGAATGTTATTTAAAAAAATATGCTTTTATCAATTAATAGTTTTATATTAATTAATTTATGATTACATGTTGAGAAATCAATTTAGAAATCCTAAATAGATAGTTTAAATGCTTCTTTTACTTTTGACCTATTTAAAAAAAGAAGCAGAGTAAAAATTATATCTTTTTTTTTAATAAATTCACTCGCCTCTGCTTTCTATTAAGCATGAAAAAAGCAGTGAATTTTTCATTGACGGGTTCCGGTGTCAACGCCAATTTGATGTATTGTAGCTGAGATTTGGAAAGACAAACATAAATTGCAGTCAAAAAATAAGGCATAATTTCCAAAATGAATTTTGAATGATTATAAAAGAGGTTTTTCTAAAGCTCTTTTTGCTTTTATACTTTCTTAAGACAAGGTTTTCTAATGAGCTATTTAATTTTTGAAAACAATAACTGCAATTAAGATAAAGATATACTAAAAACTGCATGTGTTTTTAATTGCGAATAAAATAACGACAAATTGAAAAACTTAAAAATTAAAAAGTGGAATAATAATAATAGATACGTTCATTAGTCATCCTTTATTCATTCTGAAAATCTCATCCCATATCCTAAAGTAATTGAAATGAAGATCGTTGGGCGATAGTCAAACTGAAGTCATGCATATATTTGCTTTATGATTCGAAAACATGTTAAAAATAAATTTAGATAAATATGTATTAAAGATGTAAATTATTTATGTAGATGATTAAACTACACATGTTTTTAACTGCAAATAAAAAAACGATAAATTGAAAAACATAAATCTTGAAAAGTGCAATAATATTAATCGATACGTTCATTAGTCATCCTTTATTCAGCTTGAAAATCTCACCCCATATCCTAAACAAATTAAAATGGCGATCGTTAGGCGATAGTCAAATTGAAGTCATGTATATATTTGCTTTATGATTCGAAAACATCTTGAAAATAAATTCAGAAAAAAGATTTACTAAAAACTGCATGCGTTTTTAATTGCATATAAAATAATGACAAATTGAAAAACCTAAGTCTTAAAAAGTGCAATAATATAAATAGTTATAATTAGTCATCTTTTGTTCAGTCTGAAAATCTCATTCCATATCCTAAACAAATTGAAATGGAGATCATTAGGCGATAGTCAAATTGAAATCATATATTTGCTTTATAATTCGCAAACATATTGAATATAAATATCAATTGTAGACATTTGAGTTATCCTATTCGTAAATTCGACCCATGGAATTGATAAACTTCAGATAGAAAGAAACAAAAAACTCAATGCAGCTTTATTACTTGTACATTATAAGATGCGCATAATTATTCTTTATATATTTTAAAAACCGTATCTTACTAGGAAATAGTATAACATAATGAAATTCTGAAATAAATTTTTTTAATGAGTTCTTCCTTATTTCTAAGATATTCTGGTGAAACGACGTCTGAAATATAAAGCGTTCTTTTAAACCTTTCAAAACTATCGAAGCATCTAATATTCAGTCTTTAATGAGCACAAACTTCGTATATGCCCATGAAAATGTCTTTATTGACTTTTATGGAGGCATTAAAGTTTATATTGAATAATTAACTTGAAAAGAATCAGAGATATGTTAATAAACTAAATTTGTCTGAGAAAGACTTAACTGACAAAATAACTTTACAGGGTTTTGGAAAAAATTTTAAGTTACAATTTAAAATACTTTCTGATTTTCTAAATGAGATCTGTGAAATTTGAAACGAATAAACTAGAATTTAGACTACAAACGGAAAATTTATCGGTTGATGTGTGATCGTTATTTAATCCGTTACTTGTTGATAATGGGGTTTTAACTAATGAATTTTTATAGTTGCCAGATCCAGTTTTTATATTTAAAAATAATTAATTGCTAAATTATAAATTTTGGCTGTTTTCAAAAAATGCAAATGGGTTTTTTCGGTTTTTTCAACAGTATGACCTATTTATCATAAAATATTAGTATAAAGCAAAAAATGTACTAAAAATTATTGAGAAGGAAACGGGTTTTAAACTGAATTATGCAAGCACTGGTCATACATGGAAGATGGAAGGAATAGAACTGCACAGAAGAAAATACTTAAAATAAATTGAATGTAAAATTAATTCATTTTCTTAAATTAACTACTTAATCAAATTTCCCCAAGCATAAATTTTATCCAGTTTTTATAGTTTCATTTTATGCTGATTTGCGTTACGATACATTTTTACACACACACTCAGAGCTAAACTAACTAGTGTTGCCGGGTCAGTGTCACTAAAAGAGGGTGTTTAATACGGAATTTTTCTCCTGTGCCTTGAATTCCGTCTAAAGCAGGTTTGCTTACGCATCACATTTGGCCAAATAATTTTTAATAATAATTATACCATGTTGCGCGAATTTATTCTGCCTTCTATAAACCTGATTTTATTTCCCTTAACAAATATTTCAGTATAAAATATAGTGGGTCAAGCCTCCTATTATTTTCTCATGATTAAAATCAAACATTTTTCAAGTTTCTTATATATTACACTTATGTCGCAATTTTATTTTGATAACTGATTGTTTAACGTATAAAATGATATACGAAACTTTATTCTAGGTTCAATATTTAAAAAATAAAAAATCGTTTTGTAAAAAATTGGTCAACTCTCCCCAGTCTCCCTACATGCTTTCTTTAAATGTACAAAATAAAAACTTAAAAAATTTAAATTAATTATCCCTACACATTTTTAAATTAGGGTGTATAAGGGTGTCTATCCTCATTGCTGTCCAATAGCTAATTTATGAACCTTTAGCTTTAGAGTTGCAGTTCTATTTGGAAAAATGTTTCAAATGTTACTCCTCATTAAATAAATATTCATTTATGTTACAGTAATGAATTTGTAAAAAGTTATTGAATTTAAATTTTTATGGGACTCTTTTGTTCTATAACTTATTTTAAAAACTTTCTTTCGTGCCACAAAAAGTAAAACATTAAAAAATCTATTCTTCAATGACCAAAATTACCGATTAATGGTACCTTGAATTTCATGAATTTTCGGCGCTTTCTAAAATTAAAAACGAAAAATCACGAAAGATAACACAAACCTACAATATTTTAATGTATTTCTGTAGTTTCTATTCTTATCTCATCCCACTTTGCATTTTGAGTCTTCTTCACTAAAATCGAAGTATTCCCTTCCTCGCCTTTTGCATTTCGGGAGAAGTCTTTTTTGTAATGTCTATGTTTAAAATAAAATATCAGCAACCTTTACATAAAAATGTGTTTAAATTAACTAAATTATTAAATGTTAAGTTATCAATAAAGTTGTACCATGATACAGGGTGTCTACAAATAAGTCTATCTTTTTTATTAATTCTCTTAGCAACAATTCTTTTTTTTTTTTTTTTTTTTTCGTGACTGCAACGTACTTCTTCCTCCCCATTTGCGTTTTGAAGGGGACATATTTAAAAAATTCACTTTACAATATCCCTTCAAAATACTAGCAATGTTTTACTAAGCAATATGCTAAAATATCTATAATCATTAAGCAATATTGTTGTTTATATAATAACACCTGCCTTCGATATTCAGCTTTTTCTTCTTATTATTATTATTCTCTCTTAATTCACCTTGCATCTGTTCTTCCTCTCATGGCAGTAAAATACTTTCTTCTTCTGCGTTTGTGTTTCGGAGGGACATATATTTCAGAAATTCATTTCGTAATGTCTATCCCTGGAAAAGATACTAACAGTCTTTTAATAAGTAAAATTCTTAAAATATAAATAATCATTTAGAAATATCTTCTTTATATAGTAATAACCTACCACCAATATTCATTTTTCTCCTTCTACTCTCTTAATCTCCCTTGCAATATTCCTTTCTTTCATGACTGCAAGTACTTTCTCTTGTGCGTTTGCGCTTTGGAGAGACATACCGGGTGTCCCAAAAAGGACTGACTGATTTTAAAATTCAATAACTTCCAAACGGTGACAGATATTTAAAAAATTCTTGCAGGAGGGTTATGCATAAAGTCAAAAGTTTTATTACAGTGATTTTCGATTTTAGTTCGAATTACAAACAATAGATGGCGCTGCGATCAATAGAGGCTCAATTCAGGCTCGATTTTTGGTATTTCGTGGCCCGGATAATACATTTCCATCTCCTTTTTCTGCATGGAACAAGAGAAAGGACCAAAAATCGAGCCTGTATTTAGCGACTATTGCTTACAGCGCCATCTATTGTTTGTAATTCGAACTAAAATCGAAAATCACTGTAATAAAACTTTTGACTTTATGCATAACCCTCCTGCAAAAATTTTTTTAATATCTGTCACCGTTTGAAAGTTATTGAATTTTAAAATCAGTCAGTCCTTTTTGGGACACCCGGTATATTTAAAAAATTCGTTTTATAATATTTATCCCTGAAAAAGATATTAGTATTATTTTAACAAAGGATATGCTTAAAATATCTAGAATCATTTAAGTAATATTTTTCACATCTTAATACCTACCTCCGATATTTACTATTCTTCATCTACTCTCTTAATCCTCCTTGCATCATTTCTTTCTCTAATGTCTGAAAAGTATTCCCTTCTACGGCTTTCGCGTTTCAGTGGGATATATATTTTAAAAATTTGTTATATAATATATATCCCTGAAAAACATATTAGTGTTATTTTAATGAAGGATATGCTTAAAATATCTAAAATCGTTTAAGTAATATTTCTTTGCGTGTCAACACCTACCTCCAACATTTACTATTCCTCATCTACTCTCTTAATCCTCCTTACATCATTTCTTTCTCTAATGTCTGATAAGTATTCACTTCTTCGGCTTTCGCTTTTCAGAGGGATATATATTTTAAAAATTCGTTTTTTAACATTTATTCCTAAAAAAGATATAAATATTAATTTAATAAAATTTAATAAAAGATTTGCTTAAAATATCTATAATCGTTTAAAAGTTATATTTCTTTACATATTAACGACTACCTCCTATATTTACTATTATTCATCTACTCCCTTAATACTCCTTGCAAAATTTCTTTCTTTAATGTCTGAAAAGTATTTCCTTCTTCGGCTTTCGAGTTTCGGAGAGATATATATTTAAAAATTTATTTTATAATATATATCCCTAAAAAAGATATTAATAGTATTTTAATAATCAACAAGCTCAAAATATAAGTAATCATTAAGTCATATTTTGTTTACCTGGTAAGACCTATCTCCGAAATTCATTTTTCATTTTCTCTCTTCTTGCATAATTTCTTCCTTTCATGATTGCAAAGTACTACTTCCTTTCTCGGTGTTTGCGTTTTGGAAGGACATGTATTTTAAAAACTCGTTTTATAATGTCCATTCCTAAAACGATGTTAGTATTGTTTTAATAATCAATATGACTAAAATTCATACAATAATTAAATAATTTTTTTATATTAACAACTACCTCCGATATACATTTTTTCTTCTGCTAATATCTTAATCCTGCTTAATCATTTCCTTCTCCCGTGACTGAAAAGTACTTCCTTCATCAGCGTTTGCGTTTCGGAAGGACATATATTTTAAAAATTCGTTTTGTAATACCTATCCCTGAAAAAGATAATAGTAATATTTTAAAAACGATATGCTTAAAATATCTTGAACCATTTGAGTAATATTTTTTATATACTAGTACCTACCTGCATTGTTCATATTTTCTTCTTCTTCTCTCTTAATCCTGCTTGCATCATTTATTTCTATCATGACAGCAAAGTAGTTCCTTTTTCGGCTTTTACCTAAGTTACAGATCTGTTCTTCTACTCTCTTAATTTTGATTCCATCATTTCTTTCTCTCGACTGCAAAATACATCCAGTCTTAGCGATTGCGTTTCGGAGGGACATATATTTTAAAATTTCACTTTATAATATCTACCCCTGAAAAAGATAATAGTAATATTTTAAAAACGACATGCTTAAGGGGTCAGGTAACCTTTGAAGCGTCCAAAAATCGATTTTTTTTCAAATAGCTTATAATTAAATATGATTCTTTGGGAACATTTAAAATCAAACCCCATACAAAAATTCGCATTAGAAGAGATGTTATGTCTAAAACACTTTGAACTTTTGCTATATGATCAACGGATTTTTCAATCTTTAAAGACAATTTTCTCAAAACAGCGATTTTCATCATTGCGCGCACGATTTCTGAAAAACGGTTGCCTAGAATTTCACGAAATTTTTGGTGGATGTATTAAATATACAGAAGCCCAAAATGACCTATTATTATGTTTCTCAAGTAAGAAGTTTAGAATTCACGGCTACTTTTGTATAAAAAAAATCTTGATATTTCGAATTTCTCTAAAAAAAATTTTTTTTCTCGAGATCTACAAGTTTTATTTTTTTCATTGTAGGTCATTTTGAAAACACTTTATATCTGTACTCATAAAAAAAATCTTGGCTTGTTTCAGCCATTGATATGGGAAAAATCCTGCGCGCAATGCATGCAAGAATAATTCTTTCGTAAAAATTGTATTATCTTTAAAAATAAATTAAAAAAAAACTATACATGTGTATACCTTTTCTAACAACTTTGATTGGTAAAATAAATCGTTCCTAACATGTGTTTTTAATTTTATAATTAAAAGTTAATTAGTTAAAGAATGACTGCAATTCTTACAGAGGTCACTTTTCCATGTGCTTTATTGGTTCAAAGGTTACCTGACCCCTTAAAATATCTAGAATCGTTTAAGTAATTTTTTTATGTACTAGTACCTACCTCCGATGTTCATTTTTTCGTCTTCTATTCTCTTAATCCTGCTTACATCATTTATTTCTCTCATGACAGCAAAGTACTTCCTTCTTCGGCTTTTACCTAAATTATGGATTTTTTCCTCTACTCTCTTAATTCTAATTCCATCATTTCTTTCTCTCTTGACTGCAAAATACATCCAGTTTCAGCGTTTGAGCTTCGGAGGGACATATATTTTAAAAATTCGTTTTATAATATCTATCCCTGAAAAAGATAATAGTAATATTTTAAAAACGATATGCTTAAATTATCTAAAATCATTTAAGTAATATTATGCTAGTACCTACCACCAACGTTCATTTTTTCTTCATCTACTCTCTTAATCCTGCTTGCATCATTTATTTATCTCATGACAGCAAAGTACTTCCTTCTCCGGTTTTTACCTAAGTTACGGATTTCATCTTCTACTCTCTTAATTCTGCTTGCATCATTTCTTTCTCTCTAGACTGCAAAATACATCCAGCTTCAGTGTTTGAGTTTCGGAGGGACATATATTTTAAAATTTCGCTTTATAATATCTATCCCTGAAAAAGATAATAGTAATATTTTAAAAACGATATGCTTAAAATATCTAGAACCATTTAAGTATTATTTTTTATATACTAGTACCTACCTCCGATGTTCATATTTTCTTCTTCTACTTTCTTAATCCTGCTTGCATCACTTATTTCTCTCATGACAGCAAAGTACTTCCTTCTTCGGCTTTTATCTAAATTACGGGTTTCTTCTTCTACTCTCTTAATTCTGCTTGCATCATTTCTTTCTTTCTTTACTGCAAAATACAAGCAGCTTCAGTGTTTGAGTTTCGAAGGGACATATATTTTAAAATTTCGCTTTATAATATCTATCCTTGAAAAAGATAACAGTAATATTTTAAAAACGACGTCCTTAAAATATCTAGAACCCTTTAAGTAATATTTTTTATATACTAGTACCTTCCTCCGATGTTTATATTTTCTTCTTCTACTCTCTTAATCCTGCTTGCATCATTTATTTCTCTCATGACAGCAAAGTACTTCCTTCTTCGGCTTTTACCTAAGTTACAGGTTTCTTCTTCTACTTTCTTAATTCTGCTTGTATCATTTATTTCTCTTTTGACTGCAAAATACATCCAGCTTCAGCGATTGAGTTTCGGAGGGACATATATTTTTAAATTTCGCTTTATAATATAAAAAACATAATAATAATATTTTAAAAACATCATGCTTAAAATATCTAGAATCATTTAAGTAATTTTCTTATATACTAGTACCTACCTCCTATGTTAATTTTTTCTTCTTTTATTCTCTTAATCCTGCTTGCATCATTTATTTTTTTCATGACAGCAAAATACTTCCTTCTTCGGCTTTTACTCAAGTTACGGATTTCTTCTGCTACTCTCTTAATTCTGATGCCATCATTTCTTTCTCTCTTGACTGCAAAATACATCCAGTCTCCGCGTTTGAGTTTCGGAGGGACATATATTTTAAAAATTCGTTTTATAATATCTATCCCTGAAAAAGATAGTAGTAATATTTCAAAAACGATATGCTTAAATTACCTAGAATCATTTAAGTAATATTTTTTATATGCTAGTACCTACCTCCTATGTTCATTTTTTCTTCTTCTACTCTCTTAATCCTGTTGCATCATCTCTTTTTCTCATGTCAGCAAATATTTCTTCGGTTTTTACATAAGTTACGGATTTCTTCTTCTACACTCTTAATTCTGCTTGCATGATTTCTTTCTCTCTAGACAGCAAAATACTTCATACTTCCGCTTTTGCGTTTCGTAGGGACGTATATTTTAAATTTTCGTTTTATAATGCCTAACGCTAAAAAAGATAATTAGTAATGTTTTAATAAACACTTACAATATAAAGGATGAATAAGTATATTTTTTTACATATTAATACTTACCTCCTATGTACGTTTTTTTTGTTTGTTTGTTTGTTTTTTTTTTTTTGTTTGTTTTGTTTTTTTTTCTACTCTCTTAATCCTCCTTGAGTCATTTCTTCCTCTCTTGACTCCAAAGTTTATTCAGGTTCTGGGTTTCGGAAGGACTTATATTTAAAAAAATTGTTTTATTATATGTACCTGTGAAAAATATATTAGAAAGGTTTTAATAAATAATATGCTAAAAATCTAAATCATTCGTTTTATAATATCTATCTCTGAACTAGTTGGATGTGCCAATCCCAAAACTTTCTTCTATCTTATACATCTTATTATTTCAAAAACTAGTTACACATGTTAATACTTCAATATTATTAGTTCATTACTATACCAACTTTGATTTTCATCTTAAATTCCTGCTTTAGTCAATTAAATGAACTAAAAACGAGTTAATCTATATAATGATATTTGTTAAAGTTAATAGTTTTTCCTTATTCTGTTGTTATCAGATGTTTGCGAATAGCCGGCTTAGCAGGAAGTGAGTTCCCGACTTTGCAAGAGCCGCCGATGGACAATAGAACTACGAAAAATCAAGAAAAGTATACAAAAATCGCTATCACAGAGCCCCTTTACCGCGCGATATTTCCAAATTCAAGGAGGACCTGTTGGCCAAAGCCAAAAACATGCACAAACAATTTGGTTCAATTGTATGCATACTTTTATACACTTTTCTATTGAACAATAAATAAAATGGAACAGACATCGTAATTATAGCGCCGCTTTCCAGCGGAATTTTTCCAAATCCAGGGAGGACTTTATGCCATGACCAAAAAGAAACACAAAAAATTTGGTTCAATTCTATGCCTAACTTCATACACTTTTCGATGGTACAATATGCAAAATCGCTATTACAGCGCCCCCTAGCGGCGAATTTTTTCCAAATTCAGGGAGGACCTGCTTGTCATAACCATAAACTTAAAATAAAAATTTGGTTCAATTCTATGCATAACTTCATACACTTTTGGATGGTACAATATTCAAAATCGCACAAAAAATCGCTATTACAGCGCCCCCTACCGGCGACTTTTTTTCAACTTCAGGGAGGACCTACCTGCCATATCCAAAAACTTAAAATAAAAATTTGGTTCAATTCTATGTATAACTTCATATACTTTTGGCTGGTACAATATTCAAAATCGCACAGAAATAGCTCTTATAGTGCCCCCTACCGGCGAATTTTTTCAAAATTCAGGGAGGATCTGCTTGCCATAGCCAAAAATTTAAAATAAAAATTTGGTTCAATTCTATGCATAACTTTATACACTTTTTGATGGTACAATGGCGACAGACAGACGGACAGACATTTTCTATAAACATGTTTTTTGGGATCTCTGACCCCTAAAACATGTAAATCCGTCGAAAACCGGAAATCGAAAAAAATTTCGATTACAATACTTTCTTCTATTGAAGATAGAAGAAAGCAAAAATATATTAGAAATGTTTTAATAAATAAATAATATGCGTAAAATATCTAGATCGTTTCTTTTATAATGTACATACCTAGATAAAATTGTAATTTTTTAACAAACTGTTTGTTTAAAATACTTAGAATCATTAAGCAGTTTTTTTTTTCATACCAACACCTAACGTTTATTCTATAAATTTAAAATATTTCTTTCTTTGGTTTTTATGATGTATTTTTTATAGCATTTCCGAATTAAAATATTCGCAATGTACTTGATAGCAAAATTTTCGCTTAAAATAACTGGGATCAGTTAAATGTCAAATACTAAATTAAAAGAATTTAGAATTCTTTAAAGGCGAAAATTGAGAAAAATTGACCTTTTATGTCATTTTATATCTTAAAATGTATACATTACCAAAAAAACCAATTTTTAAAGTCTAATAGATCCATATTTCTTCATTCCTTTCAGTGGGATAAAAATTATTATTTATAGGGATTTTTTTACCTTTAGAACAGAAAATTAGAATCACAGGTTGTGAATATGATTACGAAAAAAATTTCTGCATATAAAACTATCTTTTACTTTTTTGGCATGTAATTATCTTTCAGAACCTTGTTCTTACACTTTACCTAAAAACACATTATTTTATTTATAGCATTTTCATGTTTTAAAAACAAAACTGTATCTTGTTTATGTGAAATTTTTAAAATTTAAGCAAAATAGCAACAAGAAAAAGAAAATTTTTCAACCAAAAAAGAAAGAGATAAAAAATTAGATTCACTTAATAGATCTTACCCTACACTTATATATCTTAAAATTTTCATAAGAAATGTTACAAAGTTTTTTAACTGCCATTCGGACAATCCCCCAAAATTACACTTTGTGGAAAATGACTTTTAAATTCTCTCTCTGAAATTATCCCATAGTTAAAAACTTTTAAGAATACCATTATTTTTTTATGCTCAGAAATGCTTACTCTTTCATATATTTCTTTTAAAAATAGAATTTTTGAAGGTTTAAGAGGATTTTTCAACTTGTAGAGCAGAAAATTAGAAAAAAAATTCGTTTTTAGGAATAGATATTATAAAAAGAAATTTTAAAATATATGTCCCTCCGAAAAACAAACGCTGAAGTTGGAAGTATTTTGCAGTCAATAGAGAAAAAAAATATTCCACAGTTTAAAAAAATTTAAGAATACCATTCATTTTTTTTTACGTTCAGAAACGATTACTCTTTAATATATTTTCCTTTAAAAATTATATTTTTGAAAGTATTTGGATTTTTTAACTTGTCGAGCAGAATATTAGGATCAGAGGTTGCGAGCATGATGACAAAAGAATTTTTGCATGTAAAACTATTTTTTGGCATGTAATTATACTTGAGAGTTTTATTCTTATACTTTACTTAAAATAAAATTATTTATAGCATTTTTATGTTTTAAAAACAAAACTGCATCTTGTTTATATTAAATTGTCAAAATTTTACCAATATAACATCAACAAAAATATTTTTTCAACCAAAAAAAGATAAAAAATTAGATTCACTTGCGCACAATCCCCAAAATTACTCTTTGTGAAAAATGACGTTGAAGTTCTCTCTTTAAAAAAATTCCATAGCTAACAACTTTTAAGAGTATCATTAATTTTTTATGTTCAGAAATGATTACTCTTTAATATATTTTCTTTTAAAAACTGAATTTTTGTAGATGTAAGAGGATTTTTTAACTCGTCGAGCAGAAAATTAGAAAAAAAAATTTTTTTAGGGATCGATATTATAAAACGAAATTTTAATATATATGTCCCTCTGAAACGCAAGCGCTGAAGCTGGAAGGCTTTTCCAATCAAGAGAGAAAGAAAATATCCCCTAGTTAAAAAATTTTTAAGAATACCATTCACTTTTCATGTTCAGAAATGGTTACTCTTTAACATATTTTCTTTTAAAAATTTAATTTTTAAAGGTATAGGGATTTTTTAACTTGTCGAGCAGAAAATTAGAATCGGAAGTTACGAACATGATTACAAAAGAATCTCCACATGTAAAGCTATTTTCGGCATGTAATTATACTAGAGAGTCTTGTTCTTACACTTTACCTAAAAAAATTTATTTATAGCATTTTTAGTTTTAAAAACAAAACTGTATCTTATTTGTATGAAATTTTCAAAATTTTACCAATGTAACATCAAGAAAAAATATTTTTTCAACAAAAAAAAAGATAAAAAATTAGATTCACTTACTCACAATCCTCAAATTTACACTTTGTGAAAAATGATTTTAAAGTTATCTCTTTGAAAATATCCCATAGTTAAAAACTTTTAAAATGCTATTCTTTTTTCAGAAACGATTACTCTTTGATATATTTTCTTTTAAAAATTGAATTTTTAAAGGTTTAAAAGGATGTTTTAACTTATCGAGCAGAAAATTAGAAAAAAATTCTTTTGCTGAGATATATATTATAAAACGAAATTTTAAAATATATCTCCCTTCGAAACGCAAACACTGAAGTTGGAAGTATTTTTCAGTTAAGAGAGAAACAAAAAATCTCAAAGTTAAAAACTTTTAAGAATACCATTTTTTTTATGTGAAAAGATTACTCTTTAATATGTTTTATTTTAAAAATTGAATTTTTGAAAGTATAGGGATTTTTTAGTTTGTAGAGCAGAATTTTAGAATCAGTGGTTGCGATCATGATTACAAAAGAATTTCTGCATGTAAAACTATTTTTTTGGCATGTAATTATACTTGAGAGTTTTGTTCTTACGCTTTACCTAAAAAAATTATTTATAGAATTTTTTAGGTTTTAAAAACAAAACTGCATTTTGTTTATATGAAATAAAGAAAAAATAGCAATATAACATCAAGAAAAAATAATTTAAATAATTTTTCAACCAATAAAACATAAAAAAATTAGATTCACTTGCGCACAATCCCCAATATTACACTTTGTGAAAAATGACTTTAAAGTTCTCTCTTTGAAAAACTCCCATTGTTAACAACTTTTAAGAGTATAATTCTTTTTTTTTTCAGACATGATTACTCTTTAAAATATTTTCTTTTAAAAATTGAAATTTTGAAGGTTTAAAAGGATTTTTTAACTTGTCAAGCAGAAAATTAGAAAAAAAAATTCTTTTTTAGGAATAGATATTATAAAACGAAATTTAAAGCTATATATCCCTCTGAAACGCAAGCGCTAAAGCTGGAAGTATTTTGCAGTCAAGAGAGAAAGAAATTACCACTAAGTTAAAAACTTTTATGAATACCATTCCTTTTTTTATGTTCAGAAACGATTACTCTTTAACATACTTTCTTTCAAAAATTTAACTTTTGAAGGTACAGGGATTTTTTAACTTGTCGAGCAGAAAATTAGAATCAGAGGTTGTGAACATGATTACAAAACCATTTCTGCATGTAAAACTATTTTCTATTTTCGGCATGTAATTATACTAAAGAGTCTTGTTCTTACACTTTACCTAAAAAAAATTATTTATAGCATTTTTATGTTTTAAAAACAAAACTATATCTTGTTTATATGAAATTTTCAGAATTTAAACAATATAAAAACAAGAAAAATATATTTTTTCAACCAAAAAAAGATAAAAAATTAGATTCATTTAATAGATCTTACTCTACATTTATATATCCTAAAACTTTCATAAGAAATATCGAAAAAAAATTTAACTATCTTGCGCACTTTCCCCAAAGTTACATTGCGTAAAAAATAACTTTAAAGTTCTCTCTTTGAAAATATCCCATATTTAAAAACATTTAAGGATACCATTCACTTTTTTATGTTCAGAAATGATTACTATATAATATATTTTCTTTTTAAAATTGAATTTTTGTAGGCGCAAGAGACCTAAGTAATCTTAATAATACCTCCAGTATTTGAATGAAATCATTCATCTTCCTTACTTTGATTTTTCGCCTATTCAAAAAGTTTGTTCTCTTTCAATTTCTCCCTTTTTCGGTTTTAGTACTTTGTAGGGACGTAAGATTTAAAAGTTCATTTTATAATGTCTATTCCTGGGGTACAGTATTTGAAATATCTTAAATGAATATAAGTATTTCCTATATTTATGCATCCTTATTTACCCCTCTGAGTGCATCCTACATAGTTTCTTTACATTTTGGAGAAAGAGTATTAAAAATAAGTTTTATATTATCGATATCTGACTCAATATGTTTGAAAATAAGTAATTAGTTAAAAGTAATTAGCATTGTAAATAAAATCATTAAACGAAATGCAATATCCCACTTTGGTCCAATCATAAACTACATAATATGAATAAAAACTCGTGTGGAAATAGGGGAGAGTAGCCATATTTGGACCGCCGCTTTAATTGGACCGTTGCCATTCAGCCGTTAATTACAGGAAGAGACTCCATCTACCACTGAAATACTACTCATCAGAATGACGTCACTCATGATTAGAAGAAGCAGCCGCCTACCACGTGCTGTTTTCAAACAATTTAAAAAAACTTAAAGTTAACTGTTTTTATCTAATTTTTTCCTACTAAACGTAAGTGAATATTTTAAAACTAAGGTAAGTTGTTATGTTTTCATATACATATATGAATTCATCTGTTTATTGTGCATATTTTTCACGTGGATTTGTTTGATTTCGTTTTTTATCTTAGTCTTGAAATTAACTGTTTAAAAAAATGGCGCAGTTACAGTAATTGAACCAATTTAAGTTGCTTAAATTGGACCAGATATGCAATCATAAATTTGAAAAGTAAGTAATGAATTTCGAGGACGGTACGCTTTGTACACTATTTTTTTTTTTCTATTTTATAATGGATTACTATCTCCATGCAAGTTTTTTTTTTTTTTTTTTTTTTTTTTTTTGTATATCTGGATTGAATTTTTTTTTTTACAGTTTAGGCCTCGATAAACATAAAAATATTTTTACATGTCTATGCAATAAATTGTGTTTGCAATGTCTTTTATCTTGTATGTAATTGTATTTATTTTCTTTGAATTCTTTATTCCTACGTCATATTTGATTTAGAGAGTTGAATTCAAACATTTTCCTCCTGCAGGATATTTGTGATGGAAGATTTTTTACAGTTCTGGAGGGTGGAATTATACTTTTTTGATATTAAGACGCATAAAATCTCAAACCTTGAAAAAAATGTTGAGAAAGACATAGACAAACTGTCAGGAAGAAAAACACCCGTGACAGCAAAAGCTGTTAAAGATATAGGAAACAAAAAGCAGACAGTACAGTTGTGGAGAAATTAACCTGAAACAAGGCTGCAGCTACAAATCCTCCCCAAAAGCAAACAATCCTTATAAATGTTATTTTCCTTGCTAAATTCAGTTAAATCAAAGTACAGAGGGAGCCAAAAAACAAGTGTTAACATCATCGCCATATAAACTAAACCTTGAAATGAAAACAGAAAAAAAAGACAAAATGGAAGCTTTCACAGCACAAAAGCAATTGGAACATCGAGTTTTTTAAAAAAAGCCTAATACAATTAGCAAGAAAATGATGGAAGAGAAGAACTACAAACATAATGTAAAGAAAATTTCTGTTGCAAAAAAAAGTCTGATAATTCAGAATCTGAAAAGAAAAATCTAGACAGTGATGACTGTTTTTGCCTAATTTGTAAGAAAAATAAAATAGCAGAAATGATTCAGTGTTCAGATTGCCATATACGGTTCCATGTTGTGTGCGCTGTAAAACAAAAACAATAAACAAAATTCATGTGTAAGCTTTGCATCACTCCTTACAGATATTCAAGTAACTGACAATTAGTTCCATAATTTCTATTCTTAATTACTGATAACTTTGATTTATATTTTGAATACATTTTGATAATAAAACAATTACTCTTATTTTCAGATATTTGATTTCATTATATTTCATTGCTGTTATTTTGTTTGATTGTTTCATTAATCGCAAACTTTGCTTTTAATAAAATTAGTTATATTCCTTAGTCATTAAAACAACCTGATATTATTTGGTCCAATTTAGAAGACTGGGGGTCATCTTAGGCGACCAGTTGCTGAATTTGGACCAATTTTGGCAAATTTTTCAAATTAAAATAAAACTTAAGATTTTTAAAAAGAAATTGATTTAAATATTTATTTAGTTAGTAGATGAATAGATTGACCTTGTGTAATGATCTTTTGCCGATATTCCAAAAATTAAGTGAGTTACACCTGAAAATAAAATGGTCCAAATTCGGCTACTTTCCCCTATAAATCACCGAAAATCAATGTTTAAACACACAATAAAATATATAAGGTAAAACACATAAACTGTGTAAAGAAAAAAGAATTGCAAAAATCCTCTATTGCTTCCCATTGCTAGGGGGAGGGACATAATTTCAATTTTGACTCAGCTACCATTATCAAGAAATGCATTACTCCTCTAGATTTAGACTTTTTTTGAAGCTGTTCGTATCCGTAGATTTAAAAACTCCTTGGTTAAAGATTTGTCTAGTTTACCTTACATCTCAACTTTCTGGATGGATTTGTTGTGTCACGATACTTCATTTCCGCTTTCATTTCATTGGCTGTTGGAACTTGATTTGTGTTTTCTGACATTTGATTTTCACCGTGCATATAGTTGGGGAGATATTGTTTTTATAAATAGATTTTATACACTGATGATGTGAGTCCTTTAACTCACGAAACATATACATCTGGTTTTATTCATATTAGCTTATATATTTTATTGTGTGTTTAATCGTTGATTTTTGGTGATTTACATAATATGAACTTCAAAAAATTCACCGTTTATTTAAAAGGTCACACATAATAATAATAATAATACAGATATTACAAGTTTAAAAATATATACTTTTTATTTAACAGTACTTTCGGTCTGCAATCCCGAAACCATCGTCAGGGAATATTTTCATTAATTACCGCTCCATTCAATTAAATACGTCACTTCGTTTGAAATGGGAGAGTCTGTATTCTTAGGATAGCTGGATGTAGAAGCAGTAGTGCTTCGGATTAAATTTGTGTGCAGTGGAAAATATTTAACTGCCGTTCCATTCATTTTTAATATATTAGTTTGTTCATACACGTCACTTTGCTTTAAATGCATAGCTCGGAAATAGTAGAAGTAGCAGTGCTTTAAATTAAACTTGTGTAGAGGGAAATAATTACGAAAGGGCGTATGTAAACAAAGTAATGTATTAAAAATGAATGGAACGGGCAGTTAAGCATTTTCCTCTACACATGTTTAATGCGAAACACTACTAATTCTACTTCCAGCTACCCTAAGAATTATAGACTCTCCCATTTCAAACAAAGTTACGTATTTGAATGAATGAAACGGCAAATAATGAAAATATCCCCTGTCGATGGCTGTGGGATTGCAGACGAAAGTACTCGGAAATTTTAATAAAATGTATATTTATAAACTTATAACTTCTGTATTAGTATTATTTTTCACCTTTTAAGTAAACGGTGAACTTTTTAAATTTCGTATTATGTAGTTTGTAATAGCATTTTTCGTACTTTTTTATTCTAAAACCTACGGTTTTTTTTTTTTTTGGTTTTTTTTTTATGAATTTGATATTTTTCACTTTGCGAAAAATGTTTAAAATATCAGTTTTACTATTTTCTTCTTAAAATGTATTCCTTAAGATGACACCCCTAGTATATTCCAGCGAACGTACGATAAGATCCGACGATTATAAATATTTAAAAAGGGCTTTTCGCAGTGTCCATTTTCCTTTAAATGTATCATTGTTCCAATCTTTAAATTTACTCTTCTCAGTTTGAGTTTTATTTTTAAATTTTGGCTACCTTTAATATGCTTAAACTTTTACGGATGTGTAAGAAGTAGTATATAGCAGGGATGGCGAACCTATGGCACGCGTGCCGGACTTGGCACATAAGAAAACTTCTCTGGCACACGAAAAAACTTATAGATCATATTCAGTTTATGGAGAACAATCCACTTTATGTTTTGTTTACAAAAAGTATAGTTTTGCGTAACAGCTATATAATTTACTTTAAAATAATCCGTTACTTTTGAATGAATTAAGGTATTATAAATTTCAATGAAAGCGCCTTGTAGCGTCATTTTCTCGCTAAACCATTCACCATATAGTGATTTCTAAATCCTTTTGCTTCCCTATCAAATTTCAAAGATTTTATTTTTGAAAATTGAATTTTAAAAGATAATTTGCATAGTAATATACCTAACTGACAGGCTTCTACTTCAGATTTTTTTTTATTTTATTTACCAGCAGTGGTCCAGTACACGTATGTAGCTGCTTTTATTTTATTTAGGTTTAGCGCTTTAAGTTACCTTAGGTTTTCATATATTTAGGTTTTCATTTCGAAAATTGAATTTTAACTGTTATTGTAAATAATTATCTATTGAACCTGCTTCTACCTGAAGAACTAAAAATGATCTGTTTCGGAAATATAGAATAAAAGGAAAACTCAGTTATAAATTATTAATACGGATTACGATGCGACATGGCTGTATTATTGATTAAAATGTTTCTGGCATGCTAGAATGTTGGTGCATAACAATTTTTAAATTTTTGGCACGCATACTCAAAAAAGTTCGTTATCCCTGGTATATAGTATATATTTTTAGCATAATCAAAAAGGTGCGTTCAATAGAATTAAAAGTGGATTTTGCAAGTAAAGTGGATACAAAAAAAAAAAATTATGCAAATATGAAGAAATTCGTGTTTTTTTCTCAATTTTAGCACAGATAAGGACGCTTCCTGTTTTTTTTTATTATTATTTATTATTATTATTATTATCATAAACTAATGGGTTTATAGAAAAACCAGAATATAATAAAACAATTCTGCAAAAATATTAAAAATTAAAAAAGTGTAAACGTTTTTAAATCTTCTTTATTTTTTTCTATTTTTTTTTTTATTTGCAAAATTTATACATGATATTATAATTTTTGTCGCAAATATCGTTTTGTTTAATATTTTAATTTTATGATAGATAAAGGAAGTACAAAAAAGGGCATAAATAAAAATATTATATTAAAATTATTTCAAAGGCTACCGAGACCTTTTTAAGGATTAATGTAAGCGTTACGTCAAAGCATGTCTTGTGTCCTTTCAGTATTATATAAAAACCCAAATATTTTGTACTTACTTACTGTACCCGTGCCCTTACGATACAACTTGGCCAAAAATGGCCCCAATAATACTACTTACAATAACCCTTATTTTTTCACAGCCATATACTTTTTACATTACAGTTTATTTATTTATTATATTTTATAATTTATTTTTTATTATAGTTTTTATTTTATAGTTTATTGTTATTTATTTATTGTAGTTTATTTATTTTATTTTATTTTATTTTTATATCATTTACAGTTTTTAACAGTGTTATGTAATTAATAATGATAAATTACTATTTTTATCGCGATTGGCAATCATAAACAAGATTGGCGATTAACAGCCTTTTTTGGGAGGTATGTCTTCAGGGCATGGGGAGATAACATCATATGTACCAAATATTTTTATGTTTTAATTGCTTGAATTTTTTAATACTTAAATAAGTTGTTTGAAGACTTGACATACGTGAAAAGTCAGTTATGTTTGTGTTCAATTAAGTTCAGAAAGTGTACTTATTGCATGTTTTTCTTTATTATTATTTACTTTTAATTATTTAAATTATTTGATATTATTACTAATTAGTCATCATTATTTTAAAAAAAAATTCATTAATTAAGAAAAGTAAAATGCTTCTTATATTTTCAAAACACAGGCAATTTTAAAGATTATAAATTTTTAATTTTGATTTCAGCAAAGGTTTAAATCTTCTGCCAACTAACCCGACATTCCCTTTTTTTCAACAGTAGATTATTAAGTGAGTCGTGATTCAAGTATCAATAGACAAAGCGACAAAATTTTAAAATTATTGTACTGGTATAAAATACACATAAAAATTCTCACCTTTTTTTTCTTTTCAGCAAGTTGCTAAAAACAGCGAATTCTCTCTTTTAATTTTAGTATTTAATATGTTTCTAAATCACTAAAAATTCTTTCTGAATCGCATTTTAAAATTTAATGGAACTGATTCAAAATTGATGAAGTAAAAATGAATTGTTGAATGTTGAAATCAATTTGTTGGAATCATTTGTTAAATGCTTCTTTGTTCCAATATAAAAATTTCGCGTGTCAAAAACTATTGTTACTATTGTTGCGAATTGTGAAATAATAATTATTTGTTGTATATTGTTGTCAACAATTGTGGAAAAAAAATCTCGTCGATTACATTTAACAAAACCCAA
This sequence comes from Maratus speciosus, assembly GCA_963932465.1. Taxonomy (NCBI): domain Eukaryota; kingdom Metazoa; phylum Arthropoda; class Arachnida; order Araneae; family Salticidae; genus Maratus; species Maratus speciosus. The sequence goes on from OZ010788.1 coordinate 434,702,735, forward strand.
TAGCTTAAGAAATTTCGAAATATAAAAAAGGTTGTAAAAATTGGTGGCTCGCAATTTAAAATTTGATGCAACTGAATCAAAATTGATGAATATGAATTAAAAATGAATTGTTGAAATCTATCATTTGTTAAATGCATTTTTGTTGCAAAAGAAATATTCGCCTGACAAAAACTTCTGTTTCTAACTGTGAAATAATAATTTTGTTTTCTACATTGTTGGTAATAAGTGTTGAAAAAAAATCTCTTCGATTACATGTAACAAAAATCATTACCTTTAGAAATTAAGGAATTTCGAAGAACCTTAAGAAATTTCGAAGCTAATCAGATAACGCAAATTCCATGTCTTCTTCATATCTTTGTAGGTTTCGAGGAATTGGCGTTGCCTGGGTTCGAACCTGGGACCTACTGTAAAAAAAAACGAGACCCATAGCACAGAGCAAAAGGCTAGCTGGAGGGTTCCGCGCCAGTGACTAATCATATATTGTTTGTTGAAATTTTATTGCGAGACATGACGTGGCTATGCATTCCATTCCCAGTAAAAGCATCTTATTTAGACATTAGCTTGCGCTGGTTTAGCTAATTGCTGTGAGTCTTTGCCTATTTTTAGTGAATTCATTGTGGTTCTACCATGTGTTGTGAAGTATGCGCGTTTCTTTTCCGGGTAACCAGTGTAGGTTTCAAGGAATTGGCGTTGCCCTTGTTTGAACCTTGGATCTACTGTATGGAAGACGAGCGCCAAATCACAAAACAAAAGGCTAGATCGAATGTTCTATGCCATTGACTCATCATATATTGTTTGTTGAAGTTTTATTGTGAGAGATGACGTCGCTACACACCCGGGTCACCAATGTAGGTTTCTAGGAATTGACTAAGTTTGAACCTGGGACCTAGTGTATAGAAGGTGAGCGCCGTAGCACGGAGCAAAAGGCTAGCTCGATATTTCTGTGCCAGTGACTCATCATATACTGTTTCTTGAAGTTTATGTTGTGAAAGAGGACGTCGCTACAACCATTATGTTTCAATTTCCATGGCTAAAATAAGAATTCCTATTGAATGATGCTTAACTATGTTAATTTCTTCACTGTGCTCTTTTCCAGTAAATGCGCCAGAAAACCAAACACAACGCAACCCCAAAAAATAATAAAAACATCTTTCGTATATAATAATAATACTTTCTTAAACAGCACATTGTAAAATTTAAAAGCATGATCATCGTTTTGGACTAAAAAAAAAATGATCCAAATTTTCTTTAGATGGACAAAAAAACCACATGCATCCAGAAAACGGTATTAATTAACGTGTGTTGCGTAGGTGTTCCACCCATTGCATTGGGTAAATCACAGAAAGTGTATCAATTTTACATTCACTATACAGTACCTTTTTTTATGATAATATTTTCAAGAAATAAAAATCTACAATCTAAATAGGAAGTGTTTTTAAGTAATGCAAATCTTGATTTTAAGAACTGATTTATTTCAATCTCATAAAATTTTCGCAATCGCACCCATAGCCAATTTGAGAATTTTAACGAGTTCGGCTTCAAATTAAGTACATTGTTGTAAACATTTTTTTTTCTTAATGACAAAGGCTTATTTTTTTTTATCAATACGGAGTCGGCTATGAACCGTCTCCGTCAAATATGTGTTATCCATTTAATATTAGAAATGTATCCCAAAATATAATACTATATGTCATAGCGATGTTGAAAAAGGCCTGCGATACCGCTTTTGCTGTTATCGTCCATACATTAGTTATAAATTTCGCATAATTGCACTTTTTACATCACCAAATAAGAAACAAGATCGAAAAATCATGCTTCCAGCTTAGATTATGAAACACCTTTCAACACATTCAAAACACTGAAACAAAATGTTTCAGTCTTTTATGGTGAAAGTTTATATCTAAATAAGCAATTTAGAATATGCATAAGGCATTCGAAAATCTAATTTCTTCAATTACCATCAATAGTCGGATAAATATCCGAATTTTCTGTGCTGCCCTATATATGATTTATAAATTTGTATACATGCCACCTGGTATGAAAAAAAGTTAATTCAATTAAACACATAGTACATTTGAAAATTCCCATTCAGCACTTTCCGTCATTAAACGGAAATGTACTTGAGATCTTGTTTTCAGTCCTCTATATGATCTCTAGAATTTATACTCACCAAGTAATATGCAATAATAATAATAATAATAATAATAATAATAATAATAATAATAATAAAATTTTAAAACCCGTACCAGAACTAAAAATGCAGTCCCAGTCGTCATTGTTCATGGCAGTTCTGTAGCCAAATTCTTTTGTGTGTCCCTGTAAATGAACGATAAATTATATGCACACCAGATTCTACTGTAAGTGCCTTGTAGCACACCTCAGTGAAACATATAAATTTCAATATTTTTAAAGTAGCGTAATATCTTTAAAATACACCGCAGATGAATTTTCCCCATAGACCCAATATAACAGAATTTTTTTGAATGAACTGTAAGTGCTAGACACTTAGTTTTCAATATCTAACATGCGATAGTAAATCCCAATAACATAAATTAACTACATCACAATACGAGCATATTTACGACAGTTAAAGCACGGACAGATGGCAAACGGCAGACAGACGAACAGGATTCATAAACACTTTTCAACTATGTTGAAACAATTGCCTAAATGACGCTATGATCTCAGAAGGGATGAATGGTTCTGATAGTGAAAATGATGTTTCATTTGAAAGAAAGGGTTCATTCTCATATGGACTCCAAAAGTATTATGGCACACGGTAGAATGAATTATTTCAAACAAACAACCATTTCTGGTAATGTTTTCCATAGTGCGAAGGAGTTACCTCCCGGAAAAAAACGCAGAAAAAACCAGAAATGCATGGGAACGATTTGTTAGGAACTGCCGATGAAGCCATGAGCTTTAGAGTCTATATAAAACTGAAATATTTTAGTATGATTTTGTCAGTATAACGTCATATTCACTAGCCTTTACATCTACAGCAAATTAAAATTCAGAGCATGAAATCATTTTAAACATAGTACAATCTTTTGGCAGATGTAAGAACAGCAAAGGCCATTTGGTTCGTTTTACGGTCACGTGATGCATTCAGAAAATCACTTTTTGAAAAAAAGTTTCTTTTAGACACATCATAAAACGTGTTGTTTACGTTTTGTTAACTTGATAAGGGTCTGAAGGATATTGTATTTTTCACGTCGAACGAACTTTAGATAGTGATTGATGGTTTATATTGAACTATCTTGGTATCAGGTAGTGTTTTTCCAAAAGTTTTTTTAAATAAATTTAAGCCGTTTTGTACAATATTATGCGCAAGTTTTAAATTAATTGTGTTCCAAGGTAATTTTTTTCAGTTATTTATTTTACATTTCAAAAATTGGTAAATTCCATAATGTTAAAATGATTTATGCCTATTGGTAGCACCAATTAAATTCATTTTTTATTGTATTTCAACGAAGTTTTCAATTACTTTTTTTTTTACCTTAAATTTTTTTGATAATTTCATAAGTTAAAAGGATTTTGATAGTAATCATTATGGCTAGAGTTGCTGCAAAAAGTGTCGAGGAAGGGAAGCGAGCTGGGGACGCGTAGCTGTCACAACGTAAATTATGTCGCAATTCACGGGGGTTGGGGAGCGTTAGTGAGCAGGCGGCAGAGCCCCCTGTATAAAAATCTGTTTTGTTTAGCCCATTGTTCATGTATTACTCTTAGTGTAAAGTCCACTTTTAAAGTTTTTAAATGCTATTTTTTTATTAATTTTCTATGTGTGTGTGTTTATAGGAGGCAAAACTTTAATGGTATCTTAGGGGGTCCTTTCCTCGATCATCTCTGATACTAACTTTGGCTGTGGACCAGGTAACTAAATATTAACGAGTATAATAATAAACAAGAAAAATAACACGACATCTAATATGTTTAATTCATTCAACACTTTACCTGTATTATTTACTTCATTAATTTATTCTTTTTTATCTGTTTTACTTTAGAAAGTGATACATAAATGACAAATGCGCTAAAATTATAGAACAATTTCTTAAGGTACCTCATATGTCCAAATTCAGAAAAAAAGAAAAAAACTTAAAATAAGGTAACATAAATTTATAAAACTATAAAATAATCAAAACGATGCAACAAAAATACTTTCTCTCCCTTAACTGGTCACTTTCAGATTAATTACTTCATTCATATACCTTTAAGTAATTATTAAATAATAAAGTAAATAACATTCAATGATATTTTTTAAGTAGTACTGACTATATTCTTTCTTATATATTTATTTTTAAAAATCCATCACCTGAATACAAATGTATTCTAAATAATTTAGTAAACTACTTAAATTATTTCAGGTTTCTTTGTAATATTTCCCCCACTTCTATTTTTATCTAGCCTGGAGATATTTTTCGATTATAGCATTCTCTACAACTTAAGTGTTATGCAACAAAAAAATCTTTCTCGAATAAACAAAAACAAACGGAAAAGAAAGATTAAATAAAAAACGTGGTCTCAACTAATGAAAAAAGTTCTTGCGAGATGCAGTTGTTTTTAATTGCACAAAAGAATACCAAAACAGACGCGGAAGAAGAAAATTATATAAATATTTTCTTAAAGCTTCAGACAAAATCCTCAAGACATTCATTATTATCTATTTTTAACTAGAATTTATCAATCCTTAATATAAAGGTTTAAAAATATGAAGAGTATTCTAAAATAAACTGAACGTTTTAAAAATTTAGTAACATGTAAACGGCGAGAGGTTTAGAAGGTATTCTTGCCTAAAAATGATATGTGAAGTCAGGAATTTCTTCATTACACTCCCTTGTTATAGTTCCAAATATTAACGATAGATAGCACTACACTGTTAAAAATATCCCTGTAAAATTATGGGCGGAGGCGGGCAGCAGCGATTCCAGTCATACACCGTAAAAAAAAAATCCATGCCCATCATTTTGTGTCAACATGTACACCCTAGCGGAGGAAAATGTATGGGGTCGTACCGTATTTTTGCTAACAGATGGGCTAGAACTGCAAGAATATGTGGATTGCCCTTAATTTTCTAAGTATATAAAAATATCCCGGTAAAATTACGGGCAGAGGCCGGCAGTAGAGATTCCAGTCATTTCCCGTAAAAAAAAAAATCCATGCCCATTATTTTGTGCAACCCGTAATTTTACGGGGCAAAGATATAATGCACTTCAAAACACAATAACACTTTACTTACTGTTCCGTAACATGTAGCACGTTATACAATCATCACAGAATCGCTTTTTTGGCGGGTTAAAAAATATGTTACGGTCGCGGTTAAGTGACATTATTTTTCGAAACACGGCTAAAATGAAGGGTTACACCCTAGTGGAGGAAAATGTATGGGGTCCTACCGTATGTTTCAGTGGATCAGACCGTTTTTCATCAAATAAGGCTGTTGCTCGTAAAAATTGAAGAGCAAACGCTCATAAATTTACATTTTTTTCTGAGAGTGTACCTTGCCTCCAACTGTAATGCTTTTAAAAGAATCTTGCAATTTCGATACACAAGACCTATATGGTATTTTATGGTATTTTAACAAGCCTTGTGAATTTCGATCCATTTTTATCCGTTAGTTTGTGCTTTCTAACATATTTAGCCGGCATTACACCATTTATATGTGATATCTGAAAGTGAAACAAGGAAAGTTAGTAAAGAAATTTGATAAATATCCGTTGCTCAATGGTAGGTGACGGATGTATTTACTCATCTTTCATTATAATGTTGACTAAAAAGCCGGCATCGTCAACCGTTAGGCTTAGTTGCATGACATCCTGAACAACTACGTCTGCTATTTTAATTCCAGTTATTGGAAGAACAGACATTCGGTTTATTAGATGTAAATTTCCAACTGGGCGAAAAAATGCCCGGACCAGGATTTGAAAGAGGGATCTCCTGGCTGAAGCCGCCAGTGCTTTGCCGTCTGAGCTATCCGGGACGAATCTGGTGGAACTTTTTCACCCAGCTAACCTTAATTATTAATTAATAAAATTAATCTAAAATTCGGTAAATTCGGTTTATATTTGATCTACACACGTAAAAATTTTTCAATATAGTTAAATAATGTTAGAAGCATGAAATGGCATTTGTGATTACTTCAACCTGTCTAAATCAAAGGTGATTGACGTAATGAGCAAATTAATTTGACCACACTTATGGACAGAAAATAAGCGACATAAATCAGAAATCCTCAAAAGTGTTACATTTTCTTCAAACACTATAAAATTAAAATTTAATAATAAAATTTAATTCTCAATATATTTTAAATTATACCTAAAGGTATAGATTATATTTTGCTTATCTATGTTTCTTTTCTAAGTTTTAACTTCCAATCCGTGATTTTTAAGCTTAGCCTCATAATTAATCTTCCATAAATTCTCTCTCTTTTTTTCTTTATCATTTAATTTTGTTTTAGCAAATTTCCTTTTCGATAGTTGCAATTTTACAGTTTTTTTTTTCGGTATTTTAATTATATAACTAAGATTTTTTTCTCACTGTCATTTTCATCGATAATCTTTCATACTTATATGATATATATTTATCGTCATCTTTAAATGGGGTAAATAATTTAAACATTTACGCGTTTTCTTTATCTTATTTAGTTTCTAATCAGGGAATACAATTATTTTAACCCTCTATTACTGAAAGTTATATGCAGCATTGTACGAGAATATCAAATACCTCAATACCAAGGCCCTTTCTCTAACGAAAACTTTTAATTTAAATTAAATCCAAGATAATATATTTGCTGACATTACAAGATGAAATATCTGCTGACAATGTATATTTGGCTATTTGGATATTTGGCTTGCGAAGGAGACTCTTGATACATATTAGTTCTCCAAGATAAGTGGCTTAACAAAAGAAATAGGTTAAGTCTAAACAGATCAAACTAAATGAGGAAATTTTGAAATAAATCAAATAAATATTAAGTGAAACATTTTTCCGTACTTGCTATCAAAAAAGTGTTAGCTAAATAAATCAGTGCTTGATTTAGTATTAAATTATTTTTGCATTATTAAATTATTTTGCATTAATTTACCCCATAACAATCATGTATTGGTTATGTTGAGGTCCAATATTAATTTATTATGATATCCATATTGCCCTTTCAAAGATTAATAAAAATGAATATTTTTTTCATCATTATTTTGCCACCCACATCCACATAAATCACTAGTAATTTCATTAATTTAACAATAGCTCCTGGTATATTTCTCTTTAAATTTATATTTCGCATTGTTGATCAGTAGCTCAGTACATTAGTAAATTCAAGAAGTTTTCAATAATTTGAGGATTTATCTAGAAATCACTAGTAATTTCAATAATTTAATAAAAGCTCCTGGAATAATTATCTTTAAATGTATAATTCGCACTGTTGATCAGTACGTCAGTAAATTTAAGAAGTTTTCATTAATTTCAGGATTTGATTTCGTTCTGAACTAACAACTGGAAAACTCTAGTTATTTCAACAATTTAATAAAAGCTCCGGGACTAATTCTCTTTAAATTTATATTTTTTATTGTTTATCTGAAGCTCAGTACGTTAGTCATTTCAAGCCGTTTTCAATAATTTCTCGATTTGTCTTCATTCTAAACTAACATCTAGAAATCACTAGTAATTTCAATACTTTAACAAAAGCTTCTAGAATAAGTCGCTTTAAATTTATAATTCGCATTGTTGATCAGTACGTTAGTAAATTCCAAAGAGCGCATTATTCATCAAACTTCTAAACTAAGTTTAGAACATTTTTTTTATTCCGGTAACTGTTAAGTATTTAAACCTCTTTGTGCCTTTTTAGGCAATGAATTTATAGTCCAGGCAATAGAGACTATATAGGGACTCTACCTAGCAAAATTAATGGTAGTACTGGAAATCGTTTTCTAGATGTTTTTTGGGTTGCTGAATCCGAATTTGTAACTTCCCACCAAAATTTCCCCCGGCAACCCCCCCAAAAAAGGTTTTTATTAAAAAATTCCATTTTTTATTGTTTTAGGGGAAACGTAGCTAGAAATTCAGAAAGTAGACAAAATTTGCAACAAATTAGATATATGACATTATGACTTAGGATGAAGGGGAAGGGGGAATCTGCCTCGGAACATGCGCCGCAGTGCTGCGTGGACTAAGTTGCGCAATTCCACTTAACCACTCACACGTTTACAGTAGCCCTCCCATCTTACCTCCGAACTTTCTCTATAAGGCTTACTTTAAGTTTTTTGGGTCGCTGAATCCGAATTTTTAACTTACCCCCAAAATTTTCTCCCCCGAAAACGCCCCCAAATAGTTGTTTTTAACTTAAATTTGTTATTGTTTTAGGGGAAAAGCATTACAAAATTCAGAAACTAGACAAAATTTGCAACAAATAGGATATATGACATTATGACGTAGGATAAACGGGGAGAGAGGGGGCTGCCTCGGAACATTCCATGCGCGCTTTTCTCAAAAAACAAATTTTTTCAAAAAATCAATTTTTGGGGGGGTTGCCGGGTGAAATTTTGGTGGGAAGTTACAAAATCGGATTCAGCGACCCAAAAAACATCTAGAAAGCCGATTTCCAGTACTACCATTAATTTTGTCAGATAAAATCCCCTATTGCCTGGACTTCATCATTTAGTGCATGTAGCGCCGCACTGCATGTTCCAGGGCAGCCCTCACCCTCCCCGTTCATCCTAATTCATAGTGTCATATATCCTATTTGTTGCAAATTTTGTCTAGTTTCTGAATTTCGTAATGCTTTTCTCCTAAAACAATAAGAAATTTAAGTTAAAAACAACTATTTGAGGGGGGGATTCGGGGGGGAAATTTTGGGGGAAAAGTTAAAAATTCGGATTCAGTGACCCAAAAATCTTAAAGTAAACCTTATAGAGAAAGTTCGGAGGGGAGATGGGAGGGCGAATGTAAACGTGCGAGTGGTTAACTGGAATTTTGCAACTTAGTTTACGCGGTTGTTCCGAGGCAGATCCCCCTTCCCCTTCATCCTAAGTCATAATGTCATATATCTAATTTGTTGGAAATTTTGTCTACTTTCTTAATTTCTAGATACTTTTTCTCTAAAATAAAAAAATTGATTTTTTTAATAAAAACCTTTTTTGGGGGGCTTTTTACCAAAATTTGGGGAGGTTGCCGGGGGAAATTTTGGTGGGAAGTTACAAATTCGGATTCAGCGACCCAAAAAACATCTAGAAAGCCGATTTCCAGTACTACCATTAATTTTGCTAGGTAAAATTCCCTATTGCCTGGACTATTAACTCTGATGACAAATTAAGAGTGGCAGCCAATAAACTCTCCTGTCCTATTCTGACAGGAAACTCACAAAGAAATAGATAAATTAATGAAGTCGTCCTTATTTGTTCCCGTCTAAAAAAATTGCATTTATTTACTGAACTTCGAAAGGACTTGGAAATAAAAGTTATAAAAGATAAAACCGTAAAATCAAAGCAAACGTCAATCAAAGCACTGTATTCATTTTTAAACTCTGCAGTAATTAACTTATGTAATTAACTTCTGTTTTGATACTTAAACTTTCATATTTTTTTCCTAATGTGAAAAATAAATTTTAGTAACATTAATTGTTACTTTTTTTAAGCAATTTAAAATCTAGATTTAAACATAACCTCCATTAAGAGACCACCTCTCGGAGCGACCAGTTTTTATTGGAATGGAACGTGGTCGCTTTAGGGAGGTTTTACTGTGTTTTTGTTTTTGTTGGGCATAATGCCATAATGTTACTCCTGAGTTACATAACGAAAATTGCCCACAAAATTATAATTTTAAATTATATACCCTAAAGTACCGAAAGTAATCCCCCTTCCGAATATACCCCCCTCCCCTTAATATGTGTGGATCTTTCCCTTTTTTAAAAAAAGTACCTTTTATAAGACCTTCCCTTCAAGTTTTTTTCTGACACTTTCAATCCTTCTGTTTTACAGGAAATTTTAGGAGGAAAACTGCAAAACAAACACACTGGATAATATTCTATTTGGTTTTTATTATGGTTTTAATCAAAAATATCTATGGTCAGAGCTTTGCTTGTGATCCGAATTTGTTTTTAAAAAAATCAGTGCATGCAAGTTAAAATGTATTACAAAAATCAAAAGTATTTTTATGTTATTTTCATATTCATGCAAGAATAGAAAAAAATATGAAGACTTGCTAAAAATTTAAAAGAATTATCCAAATATTTAAATGGAAATAATGTGAAAGAAAAAAGAAATGTTCATTACTTAAGGAGACTGGCATAAAGTTTACTGTAAAGTATTAGTGCCAATCACTACTTATAAATCCTAATAGTAGGAGAGCTGTTGAACATTTTTGAGTAGGTATTTGAGGCACCCTGAAAATTTGTGCAACACTTCTTTAGTAATGCCTGAATACAAAATCGAATGTCTGGAAGGATCGTGGCCCAAAAACTGTGCCAGACATGTGTCAAGGGTCATTTGGCACTTGACACGTGTCTGGCACAGTTTTTGTGCAGACTGAAGTGTCTGTCATTTTCAAAATAATTTTTACTAAGCATAAATATTATTCTGCCTCAATCTCAGCGTGCCTCAAATACCTTTTTTGGGTAGTCAAAAAATGGCACTTGACACGTGTCTGGCACAGTTTTTGGGCCGACTAAAGTGTCTGTCGTTTTCAAAATATTTTTTTCTAAGTATAAATATTATTCTGTCTCAATCTCAGCGTGCCTCAAATACCTTTTTTTGGGGGGGGGGGGGGTAGTCAAAAAATGGCACTTGACACGTGTCTGGCACACTTTTTGGGCCACGATCCTTCAGCCAGACATTCGATTTTGTATTCAGCCATTACAAAAGAAGTGTTGCACAAATTTTCAGGGTGCCTCAAATACCTTCCCAAAAATGTTTAACAGCTCTTGGACTATAAGCAATTATACAGAAGAAACAGGGTGTCCACTCTCAACGGTGTCCAATGGCTAATTCCTAAAACTTTAGGCATAGACATAGACATTCCAATTACAAAAAAGTTTTAAATGAGGTAAAGAAGTATTTTAAGAGGACCGTGGACCTTTATTTGAGCAAAAATTGACATTTCTTTGTGTGTATTGTTATTCTGTAATTTGTACTACGCCATTCGTGGAAAGCCGCATGCAGATGCGATTAATTACGCAAAGTTACAAGTGTTTTAATTTTGTTTACAAACAATTTTTTGGCCTTTTAATATACTTTAAATCTGTTTTTCTCAACACTGATGTTTCGGCTATTTTAAATTTTTTAAATGCTCCATGCTACTTAATTTTTGATCAAAATTTATGAAACTGATAAAGAAGAATCCTGATATTGCTTGAAAAGAAACTGTGTATGCATTTTAAAAATCGACTTCATTAAGACAATTAAATATGATTTTTAACTTATTAAAAAGCAAAATTTTGATGAAAATCGATATGGAATTCAGAAAAATATCTCTAAAAAATTAACTATTTAAGGGGTTAAAAAATCGATACGCAGATTTGTTTGTAATAGGGTTTCACGTGATTAAAATCGAAAATAGAGGAAATATCTAAGAAATTGAAGCGCAAGGAGCATTTTAAAATTTTAAATTTTTTAAAAGATCTTAAAATTGTAACAAGATTGAAACTGTATTTTAAGGTGTTGTAAATACTTATGGTGAAATGTGTATTTGCACAAAATTTTAAATCGCTATTATGAAAATTAAAAGAATTTTTTTAAACATTCACTATCCCCTTATAAACCATTTGGGTCAATAAAAACATTTCTTAAAAGAATACGAAATTTAAATTATTATACGGTGCCCCCTTCCCTGGTCCTATAAGTTATATTTAGTAAAAATACTCATATCACTAAGAAGTAAGGCAAAAAAAAAACCTCGCGAAATAAATCCTTTTAATAATTTTAGCACTTTGTGTGCGATCCCTCAAAGCATGTCCCAACTTATCTGTGTTCAGATGCAGAAAATTGGCATAAGTCATGCAATTCAAGGTTACATAACTCGATAAATTTTTGTGCTAGACGAATCTTTTGCTATACTTGTTAGTTAATCAAAAATGTTTGCTAAATATCACGATCGAGGAACTGTATAAAAATTTAAATTTCGTAACTTTCATTAAAAAAATGCTTTTATTCATCAAAATAACTTTAAAATATTTTTTTACCTCATTTAAAACGTTTTCGTAATTGGAACTATATGTCTATGACTAACGGTTTCGAAATTAGCCATTGGATGCCGTTGAGAGGGGACAATCGAAAGAGATACTTAAAGAATCTAAAACATAACATCAAAGAAAATATGGTACTTTTTTTTTTTTTTTACAAATTCATCTTTATTTTAAAAGTTACATTAAGCATGCTCAAACGCAACATTCGTGATGCTGAAGTTTAATGCAAGTGAAAAAAATATTATTACCTTAGTATTTTATATGTAAAATGAAACGCTTTTAGGCTTTGATTTCCTTCTTTACAAACTCTTTGAAATTCAAAAAGTATTCTTCAGATGTATAACTTTTTTTTTTTTTTTTTACGCTGAACTGTTGCTTATAAATGGCTTTGAAAACATAAAAAAAAATTGTATTTGAATTGGTAAGATTTTCTTCTTTTTCTTTACACCCACGTCAAAAATAATTTGATATATTAGGTAGCATTCACTAGTAACATACATTTTTTTTTTGAGCATAGCCATTTAAAACTAATGAAATGGACTTATAACTTTTCTCAAAATACATTACATTTAGAAGCCAGTTGTAAAAAATAATCTTAAATTTGTTTTTGCTAGAATATGCATTTAATCACTACAAATAATGTAATAAGTTCTTTAAAAAATAAGCCTCATCTTACTTATAATGTTATATTTATTTCAGATATTGTATTCCAGTAATTTATGATTTATGATAACGTAGATTAACATCACAAAACCATTTATAATACCGGGTGATCCAAAAGTCAGGACAAACTTTAAAAATGAATAATTCGAAAAGGAATCAAAATAGAAAGATACGGTTTGCACCAAACAGATGAAAAGAAACCGGGTTTTGTGTGGCATCGAAAAGAAAAATAGTTCTGTTGGCGACCAACAGATGGCGCTGTCGGATTTCTGATGTAGGATTATGCAAAGCAGCAAACGATATAAAAGGAGCAACTGCAGCAGGTAAGGGTAGTCGAAGCTTGTATGCATAGGAATGCTGCCCATTGTTGAGAAAGCCCTCTTAGTTAAACTGTATTATAAGAATTCGGAAAATGCCATGCGGCATTGCGCGCATGAAGGGTATGCGAGATAGCAAAGGACCAATAACGGTTTCTGCTTTGAACAAAATGATGAAGAAATTTGAAGCTACAGGTTCTTTTACGTCACGTCAAAGAAGTGGACGTCCCTCAACAGCCGCTGCTGTTGCCACGACAGTGGAGCAGACGGTGCAATCCATTTTGGCGGTTGCTGAACATGGGGAGTGCAGTGCTCGAGAAGTTTCGAGGCAGACAGGAGTGTCGTACGGAAGTGTCTGGAGAGCACTACGAATAACTTTGCAACGGTATCCCTACAAGTTGCAACATAACCAAGAACTGAAACCTCCTGACTTCGATTCTCATCGAGATTTTGCGAATTTAGTATTCAATAAGATGGAAGAGCAGCAGGACTGGCTTCACATTGTGCTTTGGACAGATGAAGCGCATTTCACACTCTCTGGCGCTGTTAACACCCACAATTGTCGAGTGTGGACCACAAAAAATCCACATGCATTTGTTGAGGTACCCTTGCAACAGCCTAAAGTGACAGTCTGGTGTGGCTTCACTGCTGATTTCATAATTGGTCCATTTTTTTTTCGAGGAAGTCACACAGACGGGTTTCAAAACAGTTTCTGTCACTGGTCAGCGATATGTAGACTGTTACAGAACAACATTATTCCTGAACTGCAAGCGCGACAGGCACTCCAAACAGTCACCTTCATGCAAGATGGAGCACCACCTCATATTGCTCTGCCTGTGAAACGCCTGCTACGCTCAACATTTGGGGAGGATCGCATTATCAGTCGCTACTTTAATCACGCATGGCCTCCAAGATCTCCCGATCTGACACCCTGTGACTTTTGTCTGTGGGGATTCTTGAAATCAAAAGTGTACCGCGACCAACCGGCATAACTAGCAGCACTGAAAGATGCCATACGCCAAAATGTGTCTGCCATAACGCAAGAAATGCTACTAAATGCTGTGAATGGTGTGGTGACTCGTCTCACAGCTGTACTTCTGAATGATGGACAACACATTGGACATTTACTGTAGCATTAATTAACTGTAATTAAGCTGACTTGTAAGTTTTCAACATTTTTCAATTTTTAAATCATCTTTTGGTGCAATAAAATACTACAACGCCATCTGTTGGTCACCAACAGAACTATTTTTTTTCGTTGCCATACAAAACCCGGTTTCTTTTCCATCCGTTTGGTGCAAACCGTATCTTTGTATCTTGATTCTCTTTCGAATTATTCATTTTTAAAGTTTGTCCTGACTTTTGGATCACCTGGTATATATTCAGCATTATTCAAATTTTGATAAAACATTAGAAATTATGTAATTATAGAAATATGTAATAAACATCGTCACAACGCCAAGTGATTTCACCTGCTGTTTTAACACTCCGTCAGGCACACCACACCCTCTTACCAATTACGGTCGTAACCCTTTATTTACCTACGGTCGTACCCCACGAGCCTGACGGGGGGTTAATTAGGATGTACAATTGTTTATTTTGGTAAAATATTTTTATATTGAAGACTCTAATTTCATGAACATTACTTTCATAGAAAATATCATCCGCATAACTGCGAACCTTTCGACTTTTTTTTTGTCAAATAAATATATTTTGAACCGATTTTTTTTAAACAAATAGGTCAGAAATAGCAACAGAATATGTTTTATTAAATAGTTGTTTCACTCAAAACTTGTTAATTTGACTATGGCCTTTGGAAAATATGCATCTATAATGCATCGATGAAACATTTCTAATTTTCCACGATAAAATTAAAACGTGTTAAATATTTGACAGTTTTTACTTTCGTCACTTTTAGTAAAAGCACGAAATACGAATACTTTGATATACGAAATAAAACAGTTACCAATTTATGATACTGCAGAAAAAACTGACGTCATAAAAATATCTTCTCGTGCTATCTTTCGTCCCCAGAACCACGGAAACCGATAAAATACCCACCGCAACATTGGTGATAAAACATTACCATAGCAACGCATTCATTGTCGATTTTTGCTCATGGGAACTTGGCTCTGTTTCAGAAAGAATATATGACCTTAATTTATTTAATAATTGCTCACAAAATAAAACTATTTCATATATATTTTTTTTAAATATCCATCCGGACCGGCCCGAAATGTCCCAAAAAAATTAAGCACGGGTTTAGACCCATTCTAATGAAAAAAAAAATCGGTCCCAGACAGGCCCCGTGCTGAGCTGTTGCTTAAATAAACAGTTACAAATATCTACATAAATAAAAAAAATCTAACCGAAAATTTCGGTCACTCCTCATAAATCGTTAAAGTAACAGTCATAAAAATATAAACATTTGGTTAAAAAGTGCATGTTTCCTGAAATCCACAGTCCTTAAAAACATTAATTAAATCTTTTCAAAAATAAAAGTCGATCCCAATTAAAAATAGCTTTCGAAAACCCCCTTCTGAGTTTATGCAACGAAACTGGAAAGCAGTTATATTATAATCAGTTCAATTGCAAAAACAAATGTCAGTGCGATACGATCCGAAAAGAATAAAGTCCAGGCACGTGTATAATGAAAGAAAAATGGTCCATACAGATTTCTAAAATATTTTAACTCATCCCTAAAGTGTAATCATCGGTGCTCCACCGCTTTCTTATACCGATAACATGTGTATCTACTTTTTCAGGGCATTTTGATAGGTGTTATTTAGAAGTATGCTTTCCCTCAATTTTAGCTGGCTAATGCCCTCCACACTCTCTTCTTAATTCATCTGTAGCTACAATGTTTACCCGCTTCCTTCCTAGTAAATCAGTAATGTTCCTATTACACAAGCATCGAAGTTAACGCTAATTTCGTGTGGCACAGTGTCAACTTATGGCTTCAGAATAAGTTGCTTTAAACAAACAACTTTTTAATATTGGAACAATTTTGTCTCTTGAAAGGATGTGAAAGAACAATGTTGCCTCTCACAGCCAATGAAATGCCTGGAAAACTGACCAGAGGAAAGGCTTGTTCTTTGTGTGTGGCAGTTTTTGTCGCTTCAACTTATCCTATATAATAGAAATTTATAAATGGTCTGCCTCTCTTTTTCCAGTGATTCTAACTTCTTTGTTAGATCAACGATATCGAAACAGAGGATTTAAATTCTAATAAATTTATGGATTCCTTTTCTGGCATCATTTAACGCAAAATCCAACAATTGATGATGGAAGCATTTAAGAGCTGGTGAAAAATTCGAACCTACCACCTTTTGTGTCTCAGCCTATGTCTATACGGACGTAGTAAGAAATCTATTAGATCCTCTTCATTCAACTTGAAGTTGCTTTTATCTAAGTTCTAAGTTGCTTTTGGCTGATGCACGGTGCGTGATTTACCGATTCTAGCTGGCCAAAAGTCGATTTTTAAAATTTTATCCTAGTGTAATTTATTTTTTGCCCGTTATAGCTCAATAGTTAGGGCGTTGTAGCCTGCTATTGTTTTGATATAAATATAATTGTATGGTCCATGGCAAAGCTGGTTCTTCTTAGTTGGGAATGAATCAATCAATTTGAGTATAGTTCTTTAATATGTTACTTGAAGCAGAATAAAATGTACTCCTCGATTATGGACGCTTCCAAACAAAATATGGACTTTATTTTATCGGATTTATGGGCATAAATTTTGCACATATCAGCTGTTATTTCATATTTAATGTCGCAAAAAACTGTATTTTTTTTAGACTTTTCCAGTTTTAATATAGAAAAAGTTACAGTATAAAGCACGATTAAGCTCAACTTTTGATATCATTAAATAGTTTAGATTATTACCTTTTCGTTCCAATTTAATTTGTCTGCCCTTACTTGCCTCCCCAGTTTTTAGAATTGTTTTTAGCTTATTGAGTCAAAATAAAAAAATTTGAAATTTTAGATCAAGTACCAATTTCTTTTTATCAAAGACAGCAGAATTTATGTTAGTCACAAAAATAAACTTTTTCACCATTATGCAGCGACAACGAGATTTAAAATTTAACGAAAATGTGAATTTGGTTGAAAATGTTTTGTTTATAGAGGAAAATTACAATGAAGAGCACATGAAGGCAAGCGCGAAATGTTTAAATTTATGACCAAATTTCGACAAAAGTTGCCAGTTGTATGTAGATATCTCAGGACAAAATGATGTGAAATATATTACTTGGGTGCAAATTTTAAGTGGTTACAAAATTGATCCAGACAAATTCTCCAAATTCAGATTTGATACAATGCAAAACATAATATAGACATTTGCCCAGGATATCTTATTATTCCCATTCTTTACATAGGGCTCCTCTGTGCAGAGATAAATATAAATATACAACAAAATATACAGCACAGCAATTTTCCTTAAAGCTGTCGAATGTTTGTCCCGTATCTTAAATTTTAGAAAAAGAAATTTTAGGATTTGTTATAATAATACAAAAATAGTTTTGTCATTTTAGCTTCCATACAGTTAAGAAAGTATCATCAAAATTATCCATAAGAACGTAAAATCATGTGTCAATCAGATTATGAAACATTTTCAACGCATTCGGACTACTATAATAAAGCTTCATAGCTTAATAACGTGAAAAACGACGTCTGAGTAATAATTTGTGAAACATATAAATGTTTGAAAACACAATTTGAACCAAAGTCGAAAAAATAACTGAAATTTTTGTAATTCCCTGTATAGGAACTATAGATTTATCGTATAATTCACAATATGCTAAAATTTAGAACAGTTAGGGAATGCATAGCACAGTTGAAAATTCCCCATCAGCAATTTCCTTCAACAAACGGAAATGTACTTTAGATGTTTTGTAGCCCTGTATATGATTTATAGAATTTATACACACTAAATAGTATGCAATTTTTATAATTTAGAAAAGTGTTCCACAACTGAAAACGCACTTCCATCAATTATTGCTTATAGAGAGACAAATATAACTGATTTATTTTGTGTTCCCCTATATATCAAAGATCAATGCTATGCACATCATTTTCAGTAGTAAGCATCTTATAGAGCACATCGGAGACATATATCTATAGTGTCATCATATTTTATTATTGAACTTAAAAGTAAAGAAATTAATCAAATTGATTGTGAAATTCGAAGACTGATCTGGCCGTAGATTTGTAAGAGAAGAGAGTAGTGGCTTGCGTTTCCTACAATAACTGTAGTCCGTTTCCTTAGGAATACTAAGAAGTAGACTTACTAAAGAAAAGAAATAAATCCATGGAAACTTTTTTTATTAAATGCGAAGATGACAGTAACATCGTGAGGTGATCCCCTGGAATTTAAATATTTTTGAAATACTGTAACATGAACAAAATACACCACAAACAATTTTTCTCCATAGACCGTAATGTAACAAAATTCTTTTTAAAGTCCTTGTACATGATCGATAAATACTATACATACCATATTCTATAGCAATCATCTTGTAGTGCACTTCATAGATATGTATATAAATTTCAACGTGTTTGAAATTATGAAACATCATTAAAAAGCACCGCAAACGATTTTCCCCATAGGCCGTAATGTAATGAAATTCTTTTGAATGCCCCTGTAACAAAATTATGACTGCTACACGCTACATTTTGCAATACTTAACATTCAATAGTGAATATCAATAACATTTTTCCATTTCATGGCGATGCGACTATATTGACGCCAAAAATAATTTTGGCCAGCTAGAATCGGTAAATCACCTACCGTGTGAGATGGGAAATATGGGATTTCCAGTTTCCTAAAAAGGAGGTGTACTATTTACAAAAACTTTATCTTTTTCAGCAAACCGCGAAGTTTTGTATTTTTTAGGGACTGGCAATGTTTGGGAATCAGCAACAGCTTCTTCTTCATTGGTATCATACACATCTTCCTCACTTACTAATGTACAACTGATAGTATTCATTTTATCTTCAGACACTAAAAACAATCAATTCATACTTTGAATCACTATCAAATAGTCCTGCTTACTTTTTTCACTTTTGTTAGAAGTGCAATATGATGCTTTTCAGATACCCTACCAAGCAAAAATACACTCTGTAATCAAAAATCGTTGGCCACCTTCTATTTTAGACATTTTATATAATCCCATTTCAGTAAATATTAATATATTTCTACTGTCCTGTTTTGAGGCGATACTATCAACAACCCACTAAATATTTTCGTTGGACTATGTAAAACAAAAGGAATAACTCAGAGTAACACATATCAATAACATTACTAAAGAAATAAATCATTAAAATGCGAAATAATTACTTAGTTTACCTATTTGGAAGAGCGTCCAAGCTGTGCTAATTTTGATCAGGATTCAGAATATTTCATTGTAAATCAAAGAAACCAGTCTTATTCCAAAGGGAAATAATGAATTGAAGAGTAGCAGTGACATTCAGAGAGTGTCTGTGAAGTATTTAAAAACTAAATAGAATTTTTTTTTTTTTTTTTTTTTTTTTTTTTTTTGTAAAATTTGCGACAGAGTGCACACTGGAAGCTTAAACGCTATACATCACTTAGATTTAAGGTAATTGGGATACGTCCTTTTTAATTTACATGTAGAAATTGTAAAAAATATAAAATGCATAAAGATATGCCGCAAATATATTTATCAAATCAAAAGATTTTTTTTTAAGAAGAAGAAGAAGAAATTGTTTTTTATTCAAAAGGCATTCGGTAGTGTTCAAATACAACATTAGCACTACTGGAAATTTTCTTCGTGGCATTTTCTATGAGAAATGAAACACTTCTAAGTTTGATCTTTTTTCTTTGCATTTTTGAAAAAGAAAATAAATTTTCAAACGCAAAGTGTCTTTTCTCTATAACTTTAACAGCATTTCTAGGTATGACTTTTAGATTTCCAAATGAGCTTTCAAAATACAAAAAAAGGATTTTGAATACAAAGCATATTCTTTCCTTACGTTAATGATTAAAATTTAAAGCCTGCAGTGTAATTTTGCTGATACTTTGTCTGACTGCAGTACTTAGTCATTTTTTTTTAATGAAAAGATGGCATTAAGTTTTATTTTTATAAGAAGAGAAGGTTGTTTTAGTTTAGGTTGTCTTACTCGGCAAAATAATAATTTAATCATTACGTATAATACAAGTATGTCATAGAGAAAGTGGATAAATTTCAACCCTTTTTTTTCCTTGTTGTTATTGTTATTTTATTGGCATGAAAATATGAAAGTTTATTTAAGTCATTATTTGTATTTTCTTACAATATATAAATTCACTTTTATGTAATATTTAGATTTAAAAATGTGTAAGCTAAATTAATATATTTAAAAAGAGAAGAAAAAAGAACTTTTTTGGCATTTTTGATTTATTTATTTATTTACTTTTTTAAGATCTCTCAGTCATTGTGTAAGTAAGAAATACACATAAAACTATTGTGTGTTATTTTAAGTGAAAAATTATGTTTTGTAAGCTTTTACGGAAACATCAATTAATTTTGGAGAATTTCAAGATTACTTTATTTTTTTCTTAACGAACTTCAAACAATCAACATTAAATATTCAACAATATATGCAAGTCAAATGCCAGAAAAAGAAGTATCAACCCTAACATTCTGCCAAAAATCATCGACGAAAAAGGAACGAATCATATTTTTATACAATGATTTGGAGGATTCGCTCCACTTTCATAATTAGAGCCTTTGCGATCTTCTACAAACCAACATTAAATGACACCGGTGAATTATAAAGCGGAAGCGAAATATTAACCCAAAAAAAGCAATAAACCAGCCTTACGTTACGATCAGATCACAAACAGTGACAACGCAGCGGCTCTTTTGTCGGCCTCTTTGATGTGGTGAATCTTCTGTTGTGGTACGACGCACGGTGGGTGATTTACCAATTCTAGCTGGCGAAAAGTCGATTTTTTAAATTTTATCCTAGCGTAATTTATTTTTTACCTGTTATAGCTCAATAGTTAGGGCATTGTACCCTGCTATTGGTTTTGATATAAATATAATTGTATGGTCTATAGATTAGAGCAAAGTTAGTGCTTCTTGGTTGGGAATGAATCAATCAATTTGAGCATTGTTCTTTAATCAGTTACTTGAAGCGTAATAAAATATACTGCTCTATTATGGACGCTTCAAAACAAAATATGGACTTTATTTTATCGGATTTGTGTGCATAAAGTTTGCACATATCAGCTGTTATTTCATATTTACTGTCGCAAAAAACTGTGTAATTTTTTTTACAGATTTTCAGTTTGAATATAGAAAACGTTATATGATAAAGCACGATTAAGCTCAATTTTTGATATGATTAGATAGTTTAGATTATTACCTTTTCGATCCAATTTAATTTGTCTGCCCTAGGTGCCCCCACCCCCAGTTTTTAGAACTGTTTTTAGCTTATTAAGTCTAAATAAAAAATTTTGACATTTTAGTTCAAGTATCATTTTCTTTTTATCAAAAACAGCAGAATTTAGGTTAGTCAGATAAATAAACTTTTGCACCGTTATGCAATGTCAACAAGATTTTAAATTTAACGAAAATGTGAATTTGGTTGAAAATATTTTGTTTATAGACGAAAATTACAATGAAGAGCACATGAAGATTTGCAAGAGCAAAATGTTTAAATTTATGACCAAATTTGGACAAAAATTGCCAGTTGTATGCAGATACATCAGGACAAAATGATTTAAAATATATTATTTGGCTGCAAATTTTGAGTGGTTACAAAATTGATCCAGACAAATTCTCTAACTTCAGATTTGATATAATGCAAAACATAATGTAGACATTTTCTCATGATATCTTGTGGTTCCCAGTCTTTACATAAGGTTCCTCTATGCAGAGATAAATATAAATATACAACAGAATATGTAACACAGCAATTTTCATTAAAGCTGTCGAATGTTTGCCTCGTACCTTAAATTTTAGAAAAAGAAATTTTAGGATTTGTTATAATAATGCAAAAATAATTTTATCACTTTAACTTCCATACAGTTAGAAAAGTATTATTAAAATTATCAAGAAGAACGTAAAATCATGCGTCAATCAGATTATGGAACATTTTTCAACGCATTCGGACTACTATAATAAAACTTCATAGTTTAATAACGTGAAAAACAATGTCTAAGTAATAATTTGTAAAACATATAAGACGTTTCAAAATACAATTTCAACCAAAATTGAAAAAATAGCTAAAAATTTTGTACATCCCTGTATATGAACTATAGATTTGTCATATAATTCACAATATGCTAAAATTTAGAGCAGTTAGAGAACGCATAGCACAGTTGAAAATTCCTCGTTAGCAATTTCCGGCAATAAGCGGGAATATACTTCAGATGTTTTGTATATGATTTATAGAATTTATACGCACTAAATAGTATGCAATTTTTATAATTTAAAAAGGTGTTCCACAACTGAAAAGGCACTTCCATCAATTATTGTTCATACAGAAAAAAATATAATTTCTTTTGTGTGCCCTGAATATGAAAGATGAATGGCACATCATATCCAATAGTAAACATCTTATAGAGCACCTCGGAGATATATATCAATTTAAATATTTTTGAAAAAGTGTAACATGTACAAAATACACCACAAACAATTTTTCTCCATAGACCGTAATGTAACATAATTCTTTTTAGTGTCCCTGTAAATGATGGATGAATACTACCCATACCATATTCTATAGCAATTATCTTGTAGTGCACTTCATAGATATGTACATAAATTTAAAAGTGTTTGAAATTATGAAACATCATTAAAAACCACCACAAACTATTTTTCCCCATAAGCCGTAATGTAATGAAATACTTTTGAATGTCCCTGTAACGAAATTATGACTGCTACGCTTTACATTTTACAATACCTAACATTCAATAGCGAATATCAATAACATTTTTCAATTTCATGGCGATGCGACTATATTGACACCAAAAATAATTTTGGCTAGCTAGAATCGATAAATCACCCACCGTATGACGAAGGAGAAATCCATGGAGAGGAATCCCTGACATGTTCTTTTTTTTTATGACCACGGAGCCTTTGGAAATGAAAGCCTAGCAAATAATTCATGACTTTCCATCGCAGAATTTAAAAATGTGATCTGAACTGACCCTTAAAACTATCCCACTTTTTAAACCACAAACTGAGACATGCCCAAAAGAGATTCCCCTCTCAAAAGGAACCCAGGTGTTCGCAAACGAGATCCATGTGACAATTTTGAAACCTTTACGCAATTAAAGTGAAACCTTTTCTTATCAATAATTTAATGCTCGCCAAATATAAAAATTTCCTGAAATCAGCAGTAAAAGTGTTACAAGTTAATACATTTAAAGTAATAATTCCTTTTTCTCTACGAACATACTCCTTGTACATATGTGCAAAAATTTATAGCTTAAATACTTGAATTTTATATGCTTCATTTCAAAGATAAATTAAAACTTGCTATAAGATTTGGATAATTAATGATCAATTAGTAGGAATTTTCTTTGCTAAAATAATTTAGAAATATCTTTATCTCGCAAATGTTATGCAATAATTGTTATCATTATTATTGTTATTACTATGTAAAATTTAAATAAATACTGAAAAAAATTCTAGGTACTCCTATGTTACCAGAAAAAAAAAGAAGGAAAAAATGCGCCTTAATGTCAGATTTTCTTTATGTACCAGAGCGCATAAAAATAATTAAAGGCGTTATTATTATTCTCATTATTTATAACCATCTGAAACGCATACAAAAAATATACTTGGTTTTTAATTTCTCTTTATTAATGAAATCGTGCACACAAAAAAATGAACTTTTTATTTTTATTTTTATTTTTATTTTTTTTTATTTATTTATTTATTTATTTTTTGTTACATTTTGTCTTTTTCGTATAAATGGTATCTTCTGATAATTTCTACATCGGTAATATCAGCAGTTGAAGCAAGTTTTTATTATTTTCGATTATCAGTTGACGAAAACGAAAAAGAAAGAAGGATATTATGATTCAAAACCTCCCTAAGCAATCCTAAATTTACAATTATTGAAGTGATTCGGGATTGACTAGCGTTTTTATACCTTTCGACAAATATATTACATCTTGAGTTATAATAATATGCATTGAGTTCTGTCTTCCGCGACCAGCATTTTCTGAAAAATCTTTTTCCTTTATAAAAACAAAAATGTACAACGCAATTCGATTTTAATTTTATCGTTTTCTAATAAAAAATTTATTCCAGAATGTGTCAGAAAATAGACGATTTGCATTTCGGGACAGCATTCGAATCTCTTTGCATAGGTGATTGGTTCACACAATTCGTTCACAACTCTTACAAATTGAGACTCTCCTACAAATCAAACTGGCTACTTTCTGGTAGATTACTGAATTCGCTTATATTCGTAAACACAAGTAACCTTCAGGTGTTCTTATTCAAAAATTGCAAAATCGAATAGCGTTTTTGATTTTCAATAAAAATGAACAGATTAAAAATGGAAATGTACTTTCATTTATAGTAGAAGAACTGGAGTAACTAGGCATAAGAACTAGGAGTAAATGGAATCCAGCTCTATTTCTTTAATAATTAATAATTATTTTTTTAAGACCGTGATAAGCAGAGGAAAAAAGGCAGAATGTTGTCTTCATCTTTTGAGGGTTTTTTTCATAATACTTTAAATGTTATATATTACTAGCAAAACCCGCGGCTTTGCTCGCGTAATATTTGAAATATGCCAAGTGATATTTATATGTCTAATTTTTATTAAAGGGTACTAACTAATTTTTTATTTTATTAACAGGTAATATTTTATTTTATTAAAAGGTACTTATTACTTTTAGGAATAATTAAAAAAATTACTATTTAAAACGCAGTTTGATTAATAATCATTGTTACACTGAATAAGGCAGAAATGAGACTTAAATTAATAAAACGAAATAAAACTAAATAAATAATAATTTTGAAAATATTTTGAAACTTTTGTGCTCAATTAATACGCTCATTTCACTATTCATTTGAAGTTTTGAATTTTTTAGAAACCATCTTCTTACATCTTAAAATTAAACATCATGTCAAATTCCAAGTCCTACCACCTCTCTCAACATAAAGGGCTATGTTGCAATAGGAACTGTCACCATTAATTTGCCAACATTAATTTTGAAATTGGTTTGTTATTTCCTAATTTTCCACAGAAACGTAATTTAGAAAGCTTTAAAAGGCCTTTTTAAGAGTGTTTGTTGTTCCTGTGAACCCCAGGTGGTAGAATCATCAGCATAAAATATAGCCTGTGTAGGATCACAGACTGTTACCATTGATTCGCAACTATTACTTTTATGTTTGGTTTATATTCCCTGAAATTGCGTAGAAATCGTAATTTAGGACTTTTTTAGAATGCTTTTCGCACCTCCCCTTCACTTCACCCCTTTATAATTCGAATTTATTTTCGACAGTCTTTCGAGGGCATTTATATTTTATAAGTAACTACCATGCCATATTTAAAGTTTCTAGCCTTTTCAGTATCACAGAAATCGCAATTTAGAAAGTTTTTAGTTACTGCAACCTTCTGGTGGTAGTGTCACAGCCATAAAATATAGCTTATGTTTGAGCAGGTTCTATCACCAACAGTTTGTCGTCATTAATTTTTTAATCGATTTGGTATTTGATAAGATTACATAAAAATTGTAATTCATAACGCTTTTCGCTCACTTCACCTTTTTAAATTTGAAATTTTCTTTCGACAGTTCCTAGAAAGCAGTTGCATCTTGTAAGTAAATACCATGTCATACTTCAAAGTGTTAGATCCTTCAGTTATGCAAAAAACGCAAATTAGAACATGTTTTGCTTTTGCAACCCTCAGATGGTATTGACAACAACATAAAATATAACCTATGTTATAGCAGTGACTGTCACCATTGATTTGCAACCATTACTTTTGAAATAGCTTTGGAATATCCTGAGATTGAGTAGAAATCGCAATTTAGAACGTTTTTAGAACGCTTTTCGCGGATTTTCACCCCTTTTTAAATTTCCAATTTTTTCGAAACTGTCCTTAAAGATCATTCATATGTAATAAATATGTACCTTGCCTAAATTTAAGTTGCTAGCCCCTACCGATCACAAAAATCGAAATTTGGAACGCTTTTTTGCTCCTGAAAAGTCTAGGTGATAGTGATACCGACTTAAAATAGCGTCTATGTTAGAGCAGAGGCTGTCAGCATCAATTTCTTACCATTACTTTTGAAATCAGTTTGATTCTTCCTGAGATATTGGTGACAAATCGGCATTTAGAACGTTTTTAGAACGCTTTTCACTCATTTTGCTTCTGCATTTCTTCTGGGGTACTGGAAACAAATATAAAATATAGCCTATCTTGGAGCAAGATCTGTCCCCATCACTTTTACACCATTATATTTGAAATCGGTTCAGTATTTCCTGAGATTGCTAGAAATCGCAATAGAACGTTTTTTACTACGCTTTTTGCGCATTTTGACCCCCCCCCCTTTTAAATATCGACTTTTTTAGGAAATGTCCTTAGAGATCATTGATATCTTATAACTAACTACCATTCTAAATTTCACGATTCAAGGCCCTTCCGTCACGAAAAAACCGCAATTTAGAACGCTTTTCTCCTGCACCCCTTTTGGGGTAGTGGCACCGACATAAAGCATAGTCTATGTTGGAGCAAGGGTTTTCACCATCATTTTGACGCCATTATATTTTTAATCGGTTTGGTATTTCCTGAGATTTTGTAGAAATCACCATTTAGAATGTTTTTTAGAACGTTTTTTGTGCATTCTCACCCCTTTTAAATTTCGAGTTCTTTAAGAACTGTTCTTAGACATCATTTATATCTTATAAGTAACTAATATTCCAAATTTCATATTTCTAGGCCCTTCAGTATCGCAAAAATCGCATTTTTAGAACGTTTTTTGCTCCTACACCCCCTTTGGGGTAGTGGCACCGACATAAAACATGGCCTATCTTGGAGCAAACGTTGTCACTATCATTTTGACATCAATATTTTTTAAATCGGTTTGGTATTTCCTGAGATTATGTATAAACTACCATTTAGAACGTTTTTAGAACGCTTTTTGTGCATTTTCACCCCTTTTAAATTTTGAATTGTTTAAGAACTGTTCTTAGACATCATTTATATCTTATAAGTAACTAATATTCCAAATTTCATATTTCTAGGCCCTTCAGTAACGCAAAAATCGCATTTTTAGAACGTTTTTTGCTCCTGCACCTCCTTTGGGGTAGTGGCACCGACATAAAATATAGCCTATGTTCTAAGTTGGACTAACACCATCATTTTGATACCATTACTTTTGGAATCGGTTCGGTAGTTCCTGAGCTTACCTCCTACAAATAAACAATTTTTTCCTCTTTATAATAGGAGTATAGATTGACTTCATATCTTAATAAATATTAAATTACTTCAAAACACTCAAAATGTTTCAGAATTCATCAGGATCCCTGATATATAAAAAATACGTTATAAACAGTCAAAAAATATAATGTAATAATATATATTTTAAAAACATAATATAATAAAAATGTGATAAGAGGAATATTTTTCTTATTTCTGGAAATCGAAATATCTTTAAATGAATTCATATGTATTTATTTAAATACCAAACTAATTAATAGAATAAAAGATTTTTCTTTTATTACTTCTTCTCATAAAAAATGTTTTTTTTTTTTTTTTTTTTTTTTTTTTGCATAATTTAGAAAACTTCTTTTTTTCCTTTGAATTATTCCTATGCTGTACTTTCTTTCGCTTGCCTGAGGATATTATTCATGGAGCCATCTCTGCAATTAGAAAGAAAAACATCTTTCTTGAACAAACAAAAACAAATTTTAAAAAAGGTTGTATTTAAGTAACAAATTCTTCAGCAACAAAAATTCTGTGCAAGATATTGTTATTTTAATTGTGTAGAATAAACGTCAAAAGTGATAGGAAAGAAGAAAATTTGCTTTAAATAATAAGAAAAAACACTGAGTTTTAAATGGCGCAGAAAAAATCCTCATTATATTAATTAATATTCATTAACTGAAATTTAAACGTAATTAAAGTGAATTTTTTTAAGTTGAAGTAATAAAAAATTTATGACATTTCAAGTAGTTTTTATTAAATATTTTAATTAGTTAATAGTACAAAATATTCAAAAGGGAAAAAAAAGTTGTGATTCTGCTTAAAGAAAAAAGATTTTCATTTCTGCTTGCATCTGCTTATTACCCGTAATTTAAGTTTTATTTTGCAAAACTTATGGCAGTGTCTATCTACTCTCTTATGAGGGGAGTCTAGAATTTGTTGCGAACGTTTCGTCTGGCTTAACGTTTAAGCGTGAAAGAGCCACCTATCTATCGTTTCCCTCACTTCCACAAGTATGAATATATCTTCCTGAACCTTACCGTCGCGGTTAATTCTGTGTGATTATATGCCAATTAGCTTTGAGAGTATAAATACGGTAGTGTGAGTTAGATCCACAGACTTCTCATATAAGTAGACTCAGGACTGGTAATCTTTTCTTGAATACAAGATCTCTGCCCACCGTCACGTGATGGCGGGCAGAGAAAACGCGCCAAGTAGGTTTTTCTCCTACCAAAATCTACTCGGAAGTCACCTCTGGATTCCCGCCGAAATTTTCTCTTAAGTTGACCGTACTGCACTTTTCTTTTGCCTTTTAACAGTTCTTTTAATAACTTATTATTTATTTTGGCTTTTAAAATGACGCTTATTTGTTGTATAATTTTTATATTTACGTTTATTTTATAGTCCAGTCAAATTGTCAGAAAATTGGGCCGATAGATGCAAAAATTCTGCTAGAAGATTTTATGTTTTTAAAGTGTTTATGGGGATGCTAATAACAGGAATTAATTGTTTCCCAACAAAATATCTCGAGGCTAAACTTTGTGGAGCCAAAAAACCACGAAATTTTCGGACTTTTTTTAGTTTTTTGCCTATAACTCGAAAATTATAAAATTTTTGTGTACCATACTTAATTATAAAAAGAAAGAAAATTAAATTCTCTACAAATTTCATATGAAAAACGTTTTTCTAAACCCATTATTAAGCGCGCTACAACTTTTTGAAAATAGCAGATTTTTTTCAACTTCATAGAAAGTGACCTATTTTTCGCCTCCCATCTCTAAAAAAAATTTCTTTTCATCACTAACTGTGTAAATGAAATGCACCTATTGATGAATAAGTAAGAAGGCAAATTTTCAAGAAGGTTAGGCAGAAGGTAGGGTTGCCAGATAGTACGTTTTTCTCGTACGTTATACGTTTTTAGTATTTTTTTAGGTCTATAGCGCTTTTTAGGTATTAGGTGTACGTTTAAATGTGTCCGCACAACGTTTTCTTCCATTTTTCTACCCCATCCACTTTTGATAGTTTAAAAAATATTCTTTTTCAGTTTACTTTAAAATTTCACCTTTTGCCAAAAATAAGTTATGGATATGCGCATCAAATGTAAAAACGACTTGTTTTAGATCAGTAATACAAAAATCTTGGGTGAGTTGTGTAATATTAAGTGCGCATTTGCTGTTGAAATAGATCAAGTGAACTCTACCTTATTATAGATAAATATCTACATTATAAAATTTTTTATTTACTCTAACTGTATCATAAGTTTAGATATTTTGTTTGATTTATTATCACCTTTTATGCTTAACCATTAAACGTTGAGCCTGATACATTCACGGGCAATTTGTCCGTGATTGTATCGGGCGCAATGATTACAAGGTTAAATACAAATATTTATTTTTTTAGGGTGTCCATTGCTAAAATTTTCCTAATCATTAAATTGCAGGATGGTCTGATTTATCTTTATTCTTACAATTCAATTACTTTTTCATTCATAACTGGATAAGACTGCAAAATTAGTTTTAAAATGTTAACAGAATAATGCAATACAAATGCAGTTAGAGAATAATGATTAGATCGATTAATTAATAATAACCACTTTTTAAAGAAATTCGTTAACGAAAACATTACTGGCGCATTCAATATAGTTTAGCATGGTACGAAAAAGAACGATAGTGCGATAAAATAAAAACAAACTAGTGTCAATCAAAATCTTCGTTTTTTCTGAGATAAATCTGGCAACCTTAGCAGAAGGACGATATCCGGCAACCCTAACAGAAAGACAGTTAGGAAGGGAGGGGGGGTTGGCAGGGGATAATAATAGGGAATGCAGTTGGAAGATAGCGGTCACGTGACTTTCCGACGCAGGTGTTCTTTCTTAAAGACTCACCCTTCCCTCTCTACACTGGTCTGGTATCTTACTATTCAGTTTATTGCGCGTCTGCTTCTCGTGCAGTAGTGAAAAATGAGCGAGCCCGATCCAAAATTGTGTTTCGTTTGCCAAACGGCTTCAAATCGTGATACACGCATTGTGACCCAGAAAGGACTTGCCAAGCTCTTTGAATGTAGCGTTCAACGTCAGAATAATACTCATCAACGTTTTCTGAAAAGTGGAAAGGAAGTTAGAGTACATGAGGATTACCGAAAAAGATATGTGAATGAGAGAATGATAGCAGCATATGTTCGTCGGGGTGAAGAAGATTCTACACAGACTAATTTGTACCTCCGATCGAGCACTTCTTTCAAGTTTCGAGATAATTGCTTCTTATGTGGAGAAGGTAATCCCGATGACTTCAACGAAAAACAATCAAAAAAGCCCTACGCAAAAAGAAATTTGATTCATAAAGTAATGAAGTTAGAAGCGAAAATTACATTTCTGAAAGCTGCAGAAAAACGTGGGGATGAATGGTCCCAGAAAGTAATTGAACGTATTCAACACGAACCTGACTTGGTAGCTGCAGATGCATGGTATCATAGTTTTTATCGCATAAAACTATATCAATCTGTAACAGGTGGAGAGAAAAGAGGGCGTCGACCTGCAATATCCGTTGACGAAGCTATGAAAGCTATATTTACTTATATTGAAGCAAAATTTGAGGAATGCCAGTTCTCTTTAGATGAGTTGATGAATCAAATACCACAGTCATTGGAACTTCCTGATTCTCGGACTGTCAAGGCCCGTATAATTCATAAATATGGGGATGCTGTGCTAATTTCTGAAAACAAAAAAAAAAGAAAACAGTACTCTGTTTCAAAAATGTTGGACACAAAATACTCACTGATCACTGGTATTCGAACAGGAATTTAGATCCTCAGCAGGAACGACTCCGTATTGTGAAAACAGCCTGTGACATAATTGTGGAAGATATAAGGTCACAAATGTATGATGTTACGCAATCTGATAACTTTCTGTCTGACGCTGAGACCGTTATTTCTGAATCAGTAAAATTGCTTTTTGAAACCATAATTTTGAAACACAAACGTGGTTCAATTGAGAAATGGAAGAAAAAGTGCGTTGCTCTTTCACATGCCCTAATAAGTGCAGTTCGACCAAGGTCATTCTTTTCTTCAATGATGACAGGGATCAGCGCATATTTGTACAGAAAGTTTTGTTCAAAGCATTTGCTCCAAGTTATGTTCGCCTTTGGCTTTGCAGGGTCCTATGAAGATGCTTCCCTTCTTGAATTGTCTACCATTCTGAAGCCTCAGAAAACAAAAGAACGAGATGATGCATTCTGCCAATTTATTTTTGACAATGCGGACTTTAATGTCAACACTCTGGATGGGACTGGTACATTCCATGCAATGGGAGGTATAATGTGTGTTACTCCTCACGACGCCTTGCATCCCGAGAAAAGAATGCAAAAAGTGAAACATCACCCTACAGCTGAAATAGTCAGTCAAGCTGAAAAAATTGATCTACAGACATTTCACAGAACAGATATGAGGGGCTTACAGAATATAAAAATTGAAGATTTGGAAGAACTTTCTCCCATTAATAATGAAATCGTCCCCTCAACGACAGACATAGTATGGCTCTATGGAAAATGGTCAAACATTGAAAACGTTCCCGGGTGGAACGGTTTCATGGAGCAAGTTACATCCAACAGAGAGTATAAACGCTCTAAAATAAAGTACCGCCCATTTATTAACGCCCTTCCTTCACATTATGATACCGTTTTTACCTCGCTATTGGTCGCTGCTGAAAAATGTCGACAATTCAACCAGAAGACATGCTTTGTGGCATATGATCAACCTCTCTATTTGAAAGCAAGAGACATGATAGCGAATGAACAGCCAGAATTAAATAACGTGACAGTGAGGCTTGGAGGTTTTCATCTCCTCATGTCTTTCATGGGATCAGTTGGTTTTATCATGGCTGGAAGCAGCCTGAAAGATTTGTTCAGCACAATTTATGCTGAGAATAGTGTAGACAAAATAATGTCTGGCCATGCATATGCTAGGGCTATACGAGCACACCTGTTATCTCATCTTGTTTTGTCTGGCCTAGTGTGGGATCACACTCAACTGACAGAAGACGAACGAGCTGCTATGGAAGACATGATAACATGCTGGGATCAATCGACACACCAGGACACCATTTATTACGTTCAAGAAGCTGTAAAAAAATATGGAAAAGCTGTAACTTTACTAGAAAATAAAGGCCCCACAGCGAAGTTATGGATTCTATATCTAAAGATGGTCACAGTCATTAAACAGTTTATCAAAGCGGAACGAACAGGAAACTGGAACCTCCACCTGAGAACTGTGCAAAAAATGCTTCCCTACTTCCATGCTGCGGGACATTTCTTATATGCCAAGTGTGGACATCTGTACTTGCAAGACATGCTGAAGCTGGAAGAAACACTGGATCCTTCCGAATACCGAAAGTTCACAGCTGAAGGCTATTTCACCATACGGCGATCAGATAAGAATTGGTCTGGGACTTGGACTGATATGGCGATTGAACAAACATTAATGAAAACTATGAAGAGCACTGGAGGATTAACGCATGGACGAGGAATGACAGACAGCGTGTTAGCAAGATGGACTCTGGGAATGATTCATATGCAAAACATATGCGATGATATAGAGGCATACTGTGAAGTAGGCTTTGAAGTTTCTGAACAGCATGTGGATTCCAGAAGTTCCCGCATTGATAGAGACAGTAATGATTCAAAAAAGCTGCCAGATTGGTTGCTAGTGCATCATTCTTTCCCCGAAAATGATTACATAATGCCCATCAGTAGTGGAATTGTTGGAAAGACTGACGTTAACTGCTATTTGGCTGGAGAAGTAGGACAGGCAGGAGTCAAAAGAATTGTTGGCGAAAATTTCAAGAGTGTGAAATTCAAGAAAAAGGATAAGGTAGTACCTTTAGCTTCTGTTGTCAGTAGTTTAAGATTAGGAAACGTTAGAGTTACTTCTGTCCATCCATTGACTCTATTCCAAAGGGTTTGTTTAATGAAGCAGAGTGATGAAGACGTGCAGAATCTACTAACTTATGAACTTGCTCCCTATCCGATGTCTTTATTCTCCAACGAAGGGATGAGAAAGGGCACAAAATCTTCGTTTTACAGTGCTTTTATCCCATTAGACAATCTGGATCTTATTGGAAAAGATAAGTTTTTTGTTCTTGACGGAGGGTACCTTCTTCACAAAGTAACTTGGCCTCGAAATGTTTCCTTCAAATTTATTGTTAAAAGTTATATTTCTTACATTCAGAAAAATTTTGGATCACAGGTCGCAGTTGTGTTCGATGGATATCCATCTGAGGGAGAACAGAATGGAACGAAAAGTGCAGAAAGAGCACGTCGATCTAGAATGCACACTTCTACTGAAGTCATAGTTGCAGCAGAAATGTTAAGCACAGTGCCTCAAGACAAATTTCTAGCCAATGACAGAAACAAAAACCGCTTCATTTCACTGCTTAAAACAGAGCTTCAAAATAACAGAATTCAAGTTGACCAGGCAGAAGAAGACGCTGATTTCATGATTGTTACCTTAGCCATTTCAAGAGCCAAAGCCTTTGAAAGTATCGTAATTGTCGGAGAGGATATTGATATTCTCGCGATCATGACAAGCTTGGGATATCAACACAAAAATCTGTTTTTCCAAAAACCAGGAAGAGGAAGCATCGAAACAAAGTGGTTTTCAACCAATTCTTACAAATACAATCACAACAACGTTCTTTTCACTCATGCAATCAGTGGATGCGATACAACATCTGCTCTTTTTGGGCAAGGAAAGTCAAAGTTTTGTAACACTTAAAAAAAACATAAGCAGCTAGAGGAAGTATCATGTGTTTTTAATAAACCAGAGTCTACCCGTCAAGAAATCATCAAGGCTGGAGAAAAATCCCTTATTGCACTATACAGTGGATGCGTAGATACCACGCAGACATTGAACAGTTTGAGGTTCCAGTTATTTGCTAAATCAGCCACAAAAAGCAAAGTTCATCTTGCAAGGCTGCCACCGACGCAAGAGGCTGCGCAGCATCATTTCCTAAGATGTTATCATCAGGTACAAGCTTGGCTAGGAAACAACATGCCCCCTGAAGAATGGGGGTGGGTTCGCAGGTCTGACGGTCTTTTTCAGCCAGTTCAAATGTACCAAAACCCAGCACCTGAATCCTTGCTGCATGTTGTCTCATGTAGCTGTAAAAAAGGGTGCACCAAGGCATGCTCTTGCCAAAAATCAGGACTCAAATGCTCGGCAATTTGCAAAAACTGTAACGGGGTCAATTGTGAAAATGTGGATGATATTATTTATGCAGAAGAAGAGGATTATGAAGCTGATACCTGGGAAACCATCGACCAAACCAGCAACGTCGATGACTTTCGCAGCCAGGATGATGATGTCGCAACAAGCTCAAAGCAGTTCAAAGCTGTTGAAGATCATGCAGCCTGCTCCTTTGCTTCTCAAGCTGAGGTTGACGAACCAAACTCATCAACCCGCAAGCGCTCCAGACGTTACTAAATCCATTAAAGATGTTACTGTAAGTATTTTTTTACTTACATTCATGCTACCTACATTCATAATACCTACTATTATTGTTCTCACCTTAAGTTGTAAATACAAAAAAAAAAATTACAATGTTGTCAATTTTTTACGGTTTTACCATTGTAATTAATCATTATTACTATCATGCAAATACCTGTAATATAAAAAGTTACATTAAAGAGGATAAAAGAAATAAAAATGGTGTCAAATGTTGGTATTTGCGATTTTTTCACAAAGTTAGAAAAAAAGTATCATTTTCAGGAAGCTGTAGCGCGCTTAATAATGGATTTAGAAAAAGACTTTTATAATGAAATTTGTAGAGAATTTAATGCTCTTTCTTTTTGTAATTGAGTATGGTACACAAACATTTTATAATTTTCGAGTTATAGGCGAAAAACTGAAAAAAGTCCGAAAATTTCGTGGTTTTTTGGCTCCACAAAGTTTAGCCTCGAGATATTTTGTTGGGAAACAATTAATTCCTGTTATTAGCATCCCCATAAACAGTTTAAAAACATAAAATCTTCTAGCAGAATTTTTGCATTTATTTTTGACAATTTGACTGGACTATTATTCCGAGAATGAAATCCGAAAGTTGCCAATAAAGGGATCACCGCCAAAAAACGACACCCTTTTGGCGATGAAAGCGGAAACATGTTTAATTCACATTCTTCCGCCTGAAAAAGCAATGGGATCCGCTTTCTGGTTAGATCGAACGGATTTGGTCAAGCCAAGCCTTTCAAAGAAATATAGATTAGAGCTTCTTCACTTTGCGACTCTGAGATTGCATTTCTGCCACGTGCAGTGAGATATTGACGTTCCGTAAGGTTTGAGGAGTTTTCCTTTTAATAAAAAGTTAAATCTACGTACTCGAATAAAAGAGTTTTGGAGTCCAGTGTATTCCCTTCTTGTGAGAGACATTGTCTAAAGTGATAACTTTTTCAGTGACATTGAGTATTAGTAACATTTGCAGAGTTACGAGTGGAAATCTACGTAGCCATCTATATTGAGATTTATTCACACAATCCAGTGAAATTTTGGGGATAGTTTCTCCTCTTTCTTTATCGTAGAATCCGAGTTTAAATCTGATCATAAGAGTTAATTTTTGCCTTCTCCAATCCGAACATAATTTCTTGCTGACTTTAGATAGTTTTTATTGTTACATTTAATGTCATGAGAGTTACTCATAGTGTTTCTAAAAGTGACGTGCCTAACGGGTACTCCACAAACTTACTTTCTTATAATCATTAAAAGTTAATGCAAATACTGTTGTTATTTGTTTTTCACAGTGGCGTTACGTATTTCTCTAAATTCAATTTCATAGATGTACTTAGAAATAAACTCTGCTTATCAGTATGGTTCTTTAGCATATGATGTCAAAAATTTTAATCTTCAATTATTCGGAACATGTTATGCAGCCTGCACGCAATAAATTGACAGCGACTTTGCATCTCCTAATTTTAAGAATTTCTTATTAATTTTGAAAATCTATGTTTCTATCGTTATGGTTTAACATTATTTTCTTTATATATAAGCAAAGAAATGTAATACAATGAAAAATGTACAGCAATAATCATTTAGAAGGAATACAAAGTTACTCCATTTGTAATTTCTACATATAGTGCAGTCTACAACAACTTAGAAAATTGAAGATTTTAGACCATTCACTTGCAGTTTACGATATGAAGAAAGAGTAAGATGTTGGTATTGATGTCGCCACACTAGCACGAAAAAACAGTATAAGATACGCAATGATAGCAGGAGATTTGTATTATATCTATACTTGTGTTATCCATGGGTACTTTATGCTTATGTTTTTTCTTTGCTCCTGTTGCGATAGGTAAAGGAATATCCGAACCCCCTCATTAAACCTATTGGAGTATATTTCCTACACTGTACCAACTCCCATCTGTTAAATGTAGTAGTACCACGGCTAAGACCGGGCCTCGAAAAATCAATTTGGAGGAAGTTCTTCCTTTGGTTGGCAACTTTAAATGTTATAGTGTTTGGGAAAATTTAGTTGAAGTTCACAATAATACTAGATTTTAATGCTATAATTTCCATTATTTTTCTTTGTGTTATTTCGCAATGATTGTGTCTTATGTAGCTGTAGTTTATCCTGATGTTCATTGCTTCTCTTCTTGCAATTTCTCTTTTATAGACGGAATGTCTACGAATGTCTATGTTTTTCATTATCACTCTGAATTAAAATAAATATATTTACGTCACTTAAATGTTTTTTTAAAAATCCTGTAAGATTCTCATTAGTAGTAGTCTAGTTCAAATCATGTCAATTTATAAAATATACTACACAAATCTTGAGTATGATATAAATATTAGAATAGAAATAAGAAAAATATAAAGAATTCAAAATTAAAAAAAATATAATGAAAGGTGTAAAAATTAAAAAGAACAAAAATTAAAACTATTTACAATCGATGCAGAGATATTTGACTAAATGGATCATAGGTCGTTGCCTGATGATACATCTGTCAAATATGAATAATTATTTCAAAAAATGACTTCCTATTTTCTCTATAAATTTCATAACTCTAGATATTCTTTTCGTGGGTACGGAGCTTTCACTAATATATTTAATCCAGTCCGGTTTCTCATAGCTCTATACTTTTTAAAGTACAATACAGAACATAACGAAGTGTTGAGGTAGAACGATCATGAGGTAGAACGAAAACCACAAGCACCAAGAAGTAAATCACGTTTTCGTATGTCATAAGGGTATTTCTGTAATAGGCCAAGAAAAGAAAAAGATAACAATTATCTAAAGTAAATTCAATAGGAACACTTGGTAATAGATTAT
Organism: Maratus speciosus; assembly: GCA_963932465.1. Classification (NCBI taxonomy): domain Eukaryota; kingdom Metazoa; phylum Arthropoda; class Arachnida; order Araneae; family Salticidae; genus Maratus; species Maratus speciosus. Next base: position 434,740,593 of record OZ010788.1, read on the forward strand.
GGGCGAAGCAACCTGTGTTCTCATTGTCCCATCTTTTCTGCAAGACATTTTTTAATTTCTGTTTTAATTTATATTTTAAGTGAGATAACAAGTGTGAAAGAAAGATGAAAGAACATCTTTGCCCGGTACTGCCTCTTTTACCGTATCAGCAGGTAATTCATTCCCTGTGACTTCTGACATGCCCTCTTACTTTTTTAAAGTGAAAAGATTTGCAGTATTTGTGTATTAAATTTAGAATATCGGAATTATAAAGTCACCCGTATCTGTGTTTTGCACAACCATTCATTCTTAGATGCTATCAGAGGAAAATTACAAATGATTTGTTTTTATTTGAATCGGCCCAAAGGACATCATTTTTAATGGCAAATAGTTCTGCCAGAAAAGTAGAATTCTCATTAGTAAGACAAGTATTCCAAGTATATAATATTAAGGAGTTCTCTTTAAAAGCACAAAATGTGAATCCTGTCATAAGATCGAAATTTTGAACCGCCATGGAGAATATAAACTATATTATTATATTAAAACAATCCTTCTACTTGTATACCCTCCCATGTTGGATATATGTCGCATTTTGAGTATTTACCGTAATATTGTGATGTAAAATAATTTTCTGTAGAGATCCTCAGAATAACACATTCGCGACCTCTGGCGTGATTTCACATCATTTAGATATCTGTAACTACACATTCGCGACCGCTGACGTGAATTCACGTTATTTCGATATCTGTAACTCCGCCTACGGCGTTTCTGTGGTATTTTCTGCGTTATATTCTCAAAAATAGGTACTCTAATCGTATTTGTACAATTAAAGTGTTATGAATATAAATACATCGATGAGAAATTAGTATAATTTTTATATACATGCATTAGTAATAGAAACACGAATACATTAAAAAAAAATTAATAAAGCAGCATGCAAGGGTAACCCCATAGGTGCGTCTTACTGTTAAAAAGACGAAAACATACGGTCGCGAATGTGTTAACAACCAAGATTAATAGCGTTTCGCATTCTAGTTGATATCGAAGGGCATGTATTGCTAACTTATCTATCTACCTGTAAGAGCCCGAAGAGCTAAAGTTGATGTTTTCTTATACACTTTTTATATTAGTAAAAGAAAATTACGTTGAGCTGCAAGCAAGTACCTTCTACCACGTGATGACCACCTATGCGAGAACCAAACGAAACAAGAGTATGCAAATTTTCTTAGTAAAATCTATTTACATCATATAGTAAAATAATGCTCAGGGAGTTTGTCTTTAATTGATAAATATCTATAGAGATTCTGTTTTATATTTTGAACATCGAGTCGCTTGGTTTTTAAAGGTGGTTGAAAGGATTGCGGTAAGTCAAGAGTTACTCCTAAATATGTTAAGCACTTTACATTTTTTAAGATTCTTGTTATAAAGTTTGAAAATCGGCGGCATTTTCAAAAGAAATGCATGATGTTTTATTTATAGAGATTCTTATTTTATTTAAGATAGCCCGCTCTTCAATAATAATCTTTAAAGCGGCATTCCCTTCCTTTTCTACTATGGAGCGTGATTAACTCAAGTAACTAAAAGAAGTTTCATCCGCATTTTCCATCAACGAACAGTTAGCACCCAGCTACATTGACAACAAAGTTTTAAATAAAGCCATCCAGGTTATGCGAGTTGCGTCTTTTCACATTATAAACTGCAAGTAAGAAAAATTAGTGAAATATACGATTACTTTAGAAGTTCACCTTGCACGGAGTTGAGAAGTTACTTTTTTTTTTCAATGAAACCGTTTAGTTTTAAGCGTTAATATTACAACTTATTCAAATAGTTATAATGTTTGTTTATCGACTATCTAGCAGTTCTTTATCTGTTTCTTTATCTAAATTTATTTTAATTTATTATAGAGTTACATCAAAAAATAAAAATGTAGCATTTTTTATTAAAAAAAAGCAACACATATTGGTAAAACAGCATCTTCATAAAATGATCTTAAAATAAATTTGCAAAAAATATTTGCCGACACACTCAATTGCCACTGCCTACAAAAACAATGTTTAAGTCAATGCTTCTTGAAGATGTATGATTTAAAAAAAGATATAACTTAACTTTTTTTATTCGAATAACTATTTAACTTAAAAAAAGTCAATATTAATAATAAGTATAAAATATATATTTATGTGTTCAGTGCTAAAGGTGTTTGCTAAAGTAAAACAGTTTTTGATTCTGCTTTAAATTAGTTTCTTTTCCCCCTACTTATATGCAATTTGATGCATTTTTAATCTCCAATGACGGATTTTTTAGAAAAAAGTTGCTTTTATTTACATTTACAATGAAATATGCAAATTTCCGTGATTTTTTTAAAACATTTTAAGTAAAAAACGTGTTTTAAATGGACTTGCTGAAAATATGAAACATATAATTTCAAATGTCCCCCAAGACGAATCAAATAAATCAGTGTCTAATAATTGTTTTCACATATCTTTAAGGTAGTTTACGTAGTCTAATTTTCTTTCTTGATTTAAAAAAATCAATTTCTCTGCATAAGATTTTAAAAAAAAAAAGATAGATACACAAAACAGACATCAGCAAGATTTGACGTTTCCCGTGCAATCATAGCAAAAAAAATGCCAACCATGGAAGCATTGTTATAGCAAAATAGTATACGAGGGTTGTAAATTAAATAGTGGCAACTTAACCTTGAAACTCGCAGAAGGGCGGGCATGCGCAAATAGGATATGGGAGCGGTGAGGTGGCGCTGTTGTCGATGTGTAGAGTGCAAAAAACAGTCGATCTGCTTAGAAGGGTAGTTGTTGTGTCGCGTTAAAGTGAGGAGTTTCGTTTCCATCGCTCTAAAGCATGTTTTCAAAAGGTGATCAGCGGTCGTGGCTTAAAATCGAGGTTGCCCTTGTCAAAAATGCAACAGAATGCTATGGAGGATTAGTGGAAGCCTGTGGCACAAATGCTTTACCGTAGTACCGTAGGACAGTAGCACGATGGGATCAAGCATTTCGTTCGGGTCGGAATGAGACTGCGGATTTGCAACGCACAGATCGGCCTTCCATTCGTCAAGAGCAGATTGACATCCTGAGCGGTCTCCTTACCATAGACCGCCGATGGACTGTCCGATAATTATCCTTAGAGGTTGGTCTGAGTGATCAAACGGTGTGGCGCATAATGAAGAAATCTCTCAACATGAGAAAAATTGCCTCCCGCTGGGTTCCACATCGACTAACCGAAGTACAGAAATGGTACCGGTATGACAGAAATGGCACCGACATGAGTCCTTGTGACTTCGATCTGTTTCCGAAGTTGAAGTAACCCCTTCGAGGTCACCGATTTCATGACGTTTCATCTGTACTCCACGCAGTTGGGCGCTCGGTTGCTCACATCAACAATCAGCACCTTGCCACTGGTCTACAACGGCTTCCCGACATTTGGCAAAAGGTTATAAGCTTTTCTGGTGATTACATAGAAGGAATGTAATGCAATTGTACTTGTAAGTTCATTAAAAATTGATTTATACCTATGTTGCCATTACTTAATTTACAGCCCTTGTATTAAAATGAGAAAATATGCGATATAACATCGCATTATTTAATCTGAAATGAACAGTTCGATAAGCCGTATCAAAGACAAATATGTATATATATATATATATATAGGGGGGGGGGGGGGTATATGTATATATTAATGCTTGAGTTATTAACCCTCACTGTTCTTATAATAAAGTATCATTTAATTTTCCAAAATAAAAAAGTGGCTCCTTTGACATTTGAATAAATTTTAAATTTCATCATAGATCATTAATTAACAAGCTCTATATTATAAAAATCAATGTGTGAGTGAATGTTTCTTATGGAAATCGCTAATTTTTAACCGGTTTGAACGAAACGATATACATGCATTTTAGAACATGAGTAAAACTACTAGCTACTTTAAAAATTTCTCATAATACTCTTTACTTCATTTTTCAATCACCTGCTATAATTTATCATGATGCAAATCTATTTTTCTTTTGTCTCCAATGCAATGCTTTTCTTTCCGATTGCCAAATAGTAAAATACAGCACAAGAATTTATATATATATATATATATATATAAAGCGTGTACTTTGTTTTTATATACCAATAAAAATTCATACTCACTCGCTATATTTTCGTACCTGTCATACATCGCTATATTTAGGCATTCTGAGCAGATAATGAGCATTTTCCATATATGAAATTTAAAATGTTTACAATAAGCGTATTAAAATTACTTAGTGCTTTCATTTAAATGAATTTAGATTTAAAACATCTAAAATAATATATACACGTCAATTACCCCAAAAAAATGCAGTAAAAAAATAAAAGAAACTAATTTATAAAATATGACGTCATTTTCTATGAGCCGCTTTCAGTGTAATGTCAAACTGACTCTGAATAAACTATTGATATATCTTATTTCCTATTTCGTTTATATACACTTCAGCTATGTCTTATAGTTACGCCTTATAGCTAAGTGTTTTAATATTTTAGATACAGTGGTAACATTTTCTACGATTTATATTAAATTAGAAATTAAACGTAGCAACTTTTTTTAACCTTTATCTACTGCATTATGATCTACTGCAATTTTTTTCGTGTAATTTTTTTTTCAGTTACAACAATGAAAATTAAAGGATAAACATATAAAAAAACACTCAACCGTAAGGAATTTAATTAATTAGAAGTAATTAATTAAAGTGGTACTTTAAAGTACCGTCAGTACACTATGACTAAAATATCCTAACAGAAAACTCGCAAGGTATTTCAAATGGCAACAGAATTGTGGTAAAATATTTTCGATTAGTTAAGTAAGTAAAGTATACCCTTTTTCATATTTACAAATAGTTTTTTTTTTTTTTTTTTTTTGGCTAATTCCGGTGCGAATCATTTATTTCAACACTTTAGCATTAAAAATGCTTTGCCCCTGAAAGGGTTAAAAAAACTTTTTTTTTTTAAGGTTTCGATCTTGTTACCAGTCTTTTAGTTATGCAACGTTTATATTCCAGTGACATTATGTTCTCTCGCATCTCCACATATTCAACATATGAATTTACATATGCCATTTCTAGCATAGCAAAATAGAACCGGTGCCACAATTTTTTCGATTTCCTATGAAAAATAGTAATGAAACAGAAAAGAAATACAAGAAAAATTATTACTACACTACATTTTAGTAATTGCATTTTAAAGCAGATGAAAACGATGGATAACTACACAGACGAAAAGTAAACAAGAAGTTTTTCTCCAACACCCAGTGCACCGAGGGTACTTATAAGTACCACCGAGTAATTCAAATCTTAAATCAAATACCGCTCACCTAAAATAGCTAGTCAAATTGTATTCTGAGAGCATAATGAACACATAAAAAAAATCCAACGCTTATCTTATACCCTTTACTGTGTTTGCAGCAATAAAAAGACGAAACTGACAATCTGTACAAAATGTCGGCGCAAAACACATCGACTGTTTCAAAGATACCCTCCTTCCTAGCTAAAATAACAAACCTAGAACTACCACTGCCATGTATTCGGATAAAGTGGTGTTAAAAGAGTATTTTTGCAACGTACCATTAGAATATTAGTAATATTCACTATGGGATAAAAGTTTAAAGTGAGTGGTACTTATAAGTACCGTCAGTAGATAAAAGGTTAAAGAATCAGTCATTTCTTTTTAAATAAATTCATGCCTGACTTTACGACTGAAAGCGTCTAGAAAAGGGCGTCATTTTCATGTAAACGTTGCAGATTTAGTTTTTATGAAGGAAAATGTAAGTTTCTATTTAAAAATAAAACCTTGTAAGCAGTAAACCAATGTTTAAAATGCACAAATAATGAGTGAAAAGCAGCAAATCGCTGTTTCGAATCTACAGCGAGATTCTTCTTCAGTGCAAGATAGGAAAAAAAAAAAAGAAGGGTGGGAGGGTCTTTGCGGATGCCCACATAAGGACCATCTTTAATTAATTTATGGGATTTTTCCAAATACGAAGATTTGTCGAGAAGAACAATCTGACCACCTTTGTCAGCCTTAGTAATGATTAAGTTAGAATCAGAACGCAAATTTTTCAGACATTGTTTAACTGGATTTTTAAGATTGGGCTTATAAACATTAGAATTGAAATCAACATTCTACACCTGATTCTACACCTGATTTTGAGTCGATAGACAGAAGGTCATGGAGTAGAGTTCTCACAGCTTCTTCTGTTCATTGTTCGGTTTTAAAGAAGAAATTTAATGCACTTTGTAAAAGTTCTGTCGTTAATGACTCCAGCAATTTGCCTGTTGTTAACCAAAATGTTGTTGTCAATCTTTCTAGTGTTTCTTTAAGTGACAATCAGCTCGATGCTCTCAAATTGAATAACAATTTCTCTATCTCTGCTATTCCTTCTTTACCTAATCTAATTGCTCCTACTGAAAGGGCCTTTAAGCATAGCGCTTTATCTTCTTCTCAAAAAGTGTCCATCAGGCATCTCATTGCCAATACTGTTGATTTCAATTCTAATGTTTATAAGCCCAATCTTAAAAATCCAGTTAAACAATGTCTGAAAAATTTGCGTTCTGATCCTAACTTAATCATTACTACGGCTGACAAAGGTGGTCAGATTGTTCTTCTCGACAAATCTTCGTATTTGGAAAAATCGCATAAATTAATTAAAGATGGTCCTTATGTGGGCATCCGCAAAGACCCTTCCACTAATGAAATTAACTCTATTAAGTCTGCCATTAAGTCTTCTTCCATTATTAACTTTAAGAAGCCTCTTATTCCATCTATTGCGCATTGTGCCAGGTTTTATGCTTTACCTAAGGTCCATAAACCTAACATTCCTTTTAGACCTATTGTCTCTAGTATCGGTACAGCTTCTTATAAGCTTGCCAAATATTTAGTTTCTGTTTGTTTTTTCCCCACTTTTGAGCAGTAACTGTTTCACTGTTAAGAATTCTTTTGATTTTGTTAAAAAACTTCATAATTTTAAGCCGCAGGGTCACATGATGGTTTCTTTTGATGTTAAATCATTATTTACAAACGTTCCGGTTGAGGGGGCTTTAGATTGCCTCGAGAAGAGGCTTTGTGAATCCCATTTCTCTTATTTTGAAATCAAGGAATTTATCCTTTTCACTCGCGCTTGCTTGTCGCAAAATAGTTTTGTTTTCAATGGTAATTTCTTCCGCATGGTTGATGGTTTGACTATGGGTAATCCTCTTAGTCCAATTTTATGCGATATTTATATGTACTATTTTGAGGTCAAACTTTCTGAAATTTTAAAATTTCCGTTCTATGTTCGTTATGTTGATTATGTTTATGTCCTGATTGAAATAAATTCGAATATTAATCATATTCTCTCTATTATGAATTCCATTGATCCCTGCATTCAATTTACCTCTGAAATTGAGACCAATAACTGTCTTTCTTTCCTCGATGTCCTTGTTATTCGTTGTGAAAATGGCTTTCAGACTACCGTCTTTCGTAAACCTTTTGCTGTCAGTCTCCCACCTCACAGGCATTCTTCTCATCCCCCTAACCAGAAATTCGCTGCTTTCAATACTTTTGTTTTTCGGGCTACCAATATTTGTTCCACTCCTGAGTTACTTAATGCTGAACTTAATTACCTCAAAGCTATTGCTGTTGATCGTGGTTATTCCTCTAATATTATTGATTCTATTTATAAGAAATTGACGAAACCGTCCATTCTGAAAAGCATTCTAATTCCAACTCTAATACTTCCGTTGTGTTACCATTTTTTCCTAAAATCAGTCAGCAAGTTGCTAAAATCTTAAGAAGGTTTGATTTTAATGTTATTTTTTCTCCTGTTAATAAAATCACTTTTTTAAATCTCAAACACCCCGTTGATCGCCTTATAACTAGGGTATTTACCAAATATCTTGCCAGTGTGGCCTTTCTTATATTGGCCAGACTAAACGTGCTCTTAGATTTCGTTTAAAAGAGCATGAAGGTTATGTTAAAAATCAGGAGCTTAAACTTTCTTCTATTGCTCAACATTCTTGGTCTTCTCAACATAGGTTCGATTTTTCCTCAGCCACCATTATCCAAAAATGTTCTTCTAGCCTTGATCTGGATTTTTGGGGAGCTTACCACATCATTAAAAATTCTCACTCTTTAGTCAATGACTTATCCAGTACTCCAGATTTTCCAAGTATTTGGAAAGCATTAATTTAATTTCCTCTTTTTTGGTTTCTTTTTCTCTCCTTATCCGGTAGATGTCGCTACTTGTCCACCCAGTCGTTTCCACTGCTTCTCTCTCATTGGTTGTTTCTGGCGCTGTTGCTACCTGCATAGGGTATATAAGGCAGCGCGTCTCTGTCTATCATTTTGCTCAGCCTTGCTTTTTCTAGCACGCTTTTCTTTTTTTTTTTTCCTATCTTGCACTGAAGAAGAATCTCGCAGTAGATTCGAAACAGCTGTTTGCTGCTTTTCACGCATTATTTGTGCATTTTAAACGTTGGTTTGCTGCTTTTTAACATGTAAAATACAATTTCACTAAATTCTACGTCATTTGTTCAAATATTTTACATTTATCTTCCGATGTTGTTAGGGGAAATCGTATATTTTTATGTTACACGCGCCAATGAAACCTTTCATTTCCACTTATAAAGCTGGGAGATTGTACTATGATTGTGTCAAATTAGCGTCATTCTTTTCTAATTCTTTAACGATTTATGAGCGCGATTGCAGAGGACTCCATTATTGCCACCGCCGTATCTCAAGGATATTGCATTTTTATTTAGTTTATCTCGTAGGTCCCACGGTTAATACGAGCAAAGCCGGGTGGTTTCGCTATTACGCATTTAAAATTGTTTTTAAAAAACGGTAAGTATATAGGGGAGATCGAGCTAGTAGGTGCAGTTTTTAGTTATTGATTTCTATTAATTTTTTGTTTAAGTTTTTTAACAAAATTTCACTGCACTTTTCAAGCACAGACATTTGTCTAGTATAAATACCCAGAGTCCTATGTTTGTAGCTTTTGTATATAAGTAAGAGAAATCTGAAGTAAGAGAAAAATATGGGTGTCAACCTACCCCGGCGAGGACCAAGCTGCCTATAACTATGTGGTAAGTTGGCTCACGCTTCATAAAAAGTTAATTTAAGCTAAAATAAGACAGTTAAGAAAAATCAATTTTATTATTACCAGCAATTTTAAACAATGGAATTAGCCCCGTACAATGTAGATTCTAATTTATACAGACATAAAAATAATGAATGAATCATTAATATTGAGTAGCTTCTATCATACTCGATACATCATCATCAGAGTTACGGTTATCACAAATGTAAAATCGAGTGTCTCCGTTTGTGTAGGCGACATGTGCTTAAACACTGCTTCGCACGCACTTTTATCGGTGTTTGCTGTTTCTAAAGTACCAACACACACCAGATATGAACCTTCCTCATCATCTGAGATATTATCAAGATTCGTGCTTTTCTAAATAACAAGTTCCCTTTTACTGTAGGTGGAAACAAAGTTTTCCTTATTATCTGTTTACCTTCGGCCAACTTTTTCGATTGCCTTTATTTTCTTCTTTTTTGTACTTCATCTTTTCTCCTCTCTAATGCTTACTTTTCCTCTTTCAGTACCTACAGATTTGGTGAATCTGCTAATATTCATGTGGTTGCCTATTACCTATGCCTATTTTTCCCTATTTTCTGTTTTGATTCTGTCTTTTTTATTAGTCTAACATGTTCAGAATAAAATTATCCAACATCCTAAGCCGAAATCAGAGGAACTCCAGTGACTGCTGTAGATAAAACCAAAAAGGTGATACTGAATCTTTTGAACATCCAGCTTCTAGCCTGTCATAGCTGCGTTATGAGCATTATCACTCGTTTAAACTTCATTCTTCACAATTTTGGAATATAGGGCCAGACTTCTCCAAGGAATATTAAAAACTTTAACAGATTGTCTAATAGATATTCTGTTATTTATTACGATTTCCACATCATTTCCTATAATACTCTTCGGTGTGTTAACCTGTTCTGTTTTTCTTTGGTAATTACGCATGTTTTTTTGTAAAAAAGTAATTAATTTATCAAACGGGATAAAATAGCAGAAAATATAACGAAACAGTGTAACGGGGTTAGCTGGCGCTCCGAGCCAACTTGCCCCGTGTTAAATGCGCTTACTAGCCCCATAACAAATTTCTTCACAAAATTGGAGATGTAATCCTCTAAACATAAAAATCCATGTAAATCACATATGGAATAGGTAGAATGAATCATACACTATGAAAAACTACAAAATTTAAATCGCAATTATTAAGATAAATATTAGAAATTAGAAAAAGAATGAAGCAGCAAAAAAATACTTGTGAATGCAAAAAGAATAAAAATCTTAATAAATGTCCGCTGCACGTGGGTAACGCTGCAAAACTACAATGGGGATTGTAGAATGCAATAAGAAAGGTACTCTGTGACTGCACTGTAAAAAAAAATGGTTGCGTTCCATGTAAAATCCAGGAACGTTTCGCCTTTTCTCAGGTTTTCAGAATAATTTAGCTCTTTCCTGTGAAATTCTGGTTTTCTTATCTGAAACCTTCCTGAACAAAAGTTGGAAACAGCAAAACGCTGCGGCCGCCATTTATTATTTTTTTGCTATAATTCGTTGCTCGCGCGCGAGTGTCGAAAACGAATTCCTTAAATGAATGTAAAAAAATCAATATGGAATGCAAATAAATCAATAGACGACATAATCCTTTACGTCTCTATTGTCAACCATTCAGATGAAAATACAATACCTCTGTGACATCGCTAAGAGATTATCTCTCGTACTTGTCTGTGAAATGTTTAACGAGCAGACCGTGTAAAAAAAATACACCTATTATTTGGATCTCCATTAACCAGGGGACCATCAAGCATGATTCTCACCAATTTTGATTAATTTAAAGTATGTTTTAGAGTTCTTATCTCCAATTATTCTTGTGAAAGGATTTCTTCAAATGGGCCTTAGATTTTCAGAAATTAGATGCCGATGTTTAGCATACGTTTCAAATACCCATTAGTTTGCAGCTCTCAATGTGTCTTTCGTGGTGTGGATGCAGAAGGCTCGCACGCCACCCGTACGGCCCGAGTTCGATGCTACCTCTTGACATTTTTTTCTCTTTTTTAATTAATTTTATATTTTAACACTTTACAATTTGATTTAAATTTGATATATATTTGACACTTTGAATTGCTACAAATTTCAATTTTCTTTTTTCGGAAAAAATATACAATTACGTTTAGGATTTTTTTTTTCATGAAAATTTATATGTATTTTATCTAACTTGTAAACTAACATAATTACTGACGAAAATCCAAAATATTTTATGTCTAGATTTTTTTTCTAATTATTATTTACATTTATATATTTTTATATTTTAAGCAAAGTTCAGAAACAATATATCATATATATATTTACTTTATTGAATTTTAACTGAAAATTTATTTTTTCGTGTAAATTATAAATAATAATTTTGATGTCAATTTCAAAATATTTTTTCATTCCAACAAATAATGTTAATAAAGCGAAAATTGTCAACTGGAAATGTAAAAATCGTCTGCGGATCCCGCATGCTGTGAAATGTCAGTAATGTTTTGCTGTCTACAGAAATATTCCTGGTATTTCGCAGGAAACTTACTGGCATTTCTGTAGAATGTTTTTAACATATACAGTAAAGTTCCAGACATTTTCAAGAAATGTTTCTTGGAAATAATGGGCAACTCAGCTGCCCATTTTTTCCCAGGAACGTTGCGGAATTTTTTCTACAGTGTGGGTGCGTCATCTATCCATAAACAGACAAATTATGAGGACTGCACCTACTTATCCCAGTAGCCAACTAGCCCCGGTCTCCCCTAATACATAATGGGTAACAAAAAGACCTAATTTTAATTTCTATTATAGTAAAATTATTTATTGATATTACATAAATACAACTTTATATAAATATATAAAAATATAATATAATAAACTTTATTTTTCTTATAAATAAAAACGTTTTTATCAGGTATAAGAGAACTGAAGTACCAATTTTCTTTTAACGTTTTATAAATCATTATACCCTAACATAAAAATGGTACCCTCATTAGGTCTGTGTGGGCAAAAATGGATAGAATACGAAAATCGGTAAAAAACATTTTTTTAAAGAAAAAGTTTTTTTCAAGAATAAACGAATTGAGTTACCAAATTTATTTTAATATTCTATGAGTCCTTATACCTTTAACATAAAGATATTAAAAATCAAAATTCTACGTTTATTCGCTAAGTGTAGAACAAATTAGTAAAATATGAAATGAATATATTAATACATGGAAATAATTCCAGAGGGAAACATTCGCCTTGGATACAATATTTCAAATGAAAATCAAATTTCTAAGTAATTGCTTAAAAGGCGCAAAGGAGTGAAAAAGATTTCAAGCCGGGACTCGAACCCGGGCCATCAGTATAGCGCACTGACGTTCTACCGATTAAACCACTTGGAACGATACCCAGCAAGGAAATTTTCTTGGAACAAAGGCTTGGAATCTTTTTCACTATGTTGGTCTTTGCGCCTTATAAGCAATTACTTAGAAATTTGATTTTCATTTGAAATATGAAATGAATAGTTAATGTAAAAAATAGCCAAACTTGTCCAAAAAAATGTTTAAAAATTGCTTTGAACCTAATTATCGTGTAACATTCAATAGATGTAATAAACCCTTCAAAATATTATAATAAAAGGGTTTTAGAATTACATTTTATTTTCACCATTGTAAAAGTCCACTTGCATAGTTTTATGGACTTTCATCCTTTTTAGGGGTATAATAGAAAATAGTGATTTGGACGAATAGCCGAATAAGGAATGGTCGGCCAGATTTTAGGCCGAATATCAATTTTTTTTAATGTACATTTGGGTTACATCCTTTTACTTTTTAATTAAATAACAGAAATAAAATTAAACATAAACGTTCTTTAAAAAAAGGGGGGGGGGATTACTGAACAATAAGAATCTTTCTGACACATTCAAAATACATGGAATTTTAAAACATTAATTTCAAAGTACTTTAGAATCGAACATTATTTTTAGTTTTCTATAGATACGTATTACAAATTTAATCGATTGTTACTCAATGAAGATCTTTCTAATTGTGACACCATTTTTTTAAAGAAACATTAGCCTTTATAGAAAATGCTCTTTGATTTTTTAGTACTTAAATACGAATGACTGTATTTCTTTCGATCTGTTTATGCATTTAATAATGGCTTCATGAATGTGTCAGAAATTAAGCCATTCAGATATGGGAAAAGCATTGTAAAAGAAAAAAAAAACGTAATGCTGAATTTATTCGGTCAAATATCTAACAATATTCGGTTGCAAACATTCGACCGAAGTATTCGGCCATTAAGTGCCCGAAGTATTCAGGCAACCGAATGTGCGGCAAAAGGGTCGAATACGAAATAGTGGTCGAATATTCGTTGCATTTTCAGTCCTTTTGAAAATTGAATATAATTTATAATTTGTTTATAACGAGTATCTAACTCTGCTGTATTTATTTGAAAACTTCGTTTAAATATAAAATATAAATTCACAAAGAAATTCTCAAATAACTTTCTTAATAAGATCACCCATAATTTTGGTAAAACAAGATTTTAAATTAAAATTTTCTCATAAACTATTCAAAATCATCAAAATTTTTCATATTTAGATTTTAATCAAAAGAGGCGTCATAAATTTGCATCAAATTTTCCCAGCATTGACTTTTATGTAGACGGTGAAATTTGTATAGATACGATTTTATAAAAGATAATTAATTAAAAAATAATCGCTTTTCAAACCTTAACAGGCTAAAGTTAATTTCTAAGTAATTTTATGCCGCATTAAATAATCATGTAGATAGGTGTTATAATTTTTATGTTTTCGGCTGAAATTAATTACATATTTTCTTTATCAAGTTGATTAAACTAAAGTGAGTGAACTAGAATTGCAAAGCTAAATTTCAATTCATATTTACATATCCAGAATTTTCCAAATTAATTAGGAAGTTAAATATTTCGGTTGAGCTTTGAAAATTTATTGAAATCAGTAGCGTTGCTAGGATTCCATTTCGAGGTGGGGAAGGACAGAGGCTGAGCATAAATAATATATTACATAGGACCACGCAAATGGACCAAGGTATATATATAAATAATACTCTCTCTCTCTCTCTCTCTTTATATATATATATATATACAGACTGAGTACAAAGTCTTGCTCTGATTATAAATATTTATTATGCGAAAAGTATTGTAATTAGACGTATGTTTGATACATTGTAAATACTGTTATAAAGTTTTCAATAAAACCACGTATTCATGAAATTTCAACGTGAGCCCCTTGGTAGCTCGGATAATGCTAACGAGATATTCCAGTTTTCGCCAAGTGTTCGCTAACATGTCTGCTGTAACAGTACACAAAGCATTTTTTTATCCTAATCTTTTATCTTTCAATTCTTCAACATCAGCAACTGTTGGGGCAAAGATTCTGTCTTTGATATAGCCCTAAGCGATAAAATCAAGAGGAGTAATGCCAGAAGAGTGTGGAGGCCACGGTGATTGTCCTCCAGATAGAAGTGGATGTAGACCACCATCTGTTTCACAACAAAACTGTTAAAAGTAAACTATTCAAGGTTACTAAAATTACATTATTTCATTCAATTTGAAATAGTTTTTTATAATCAAGGTAAGACTTTGTTCTCACCTTGCCTATACTCGTGTGTATATATTCAACAGCTTCAACAGTTTCAAAAGGCCGTAAAGTCACAACTCTACAAATTGCATCAAGAATAAATATCAGAAGTTGACATCTTTGGTTTCACTTGCAGCTTAATAGTCAAACTTGTAAAGTATCTACAGTCGAACCTCTATTTAACGAAGTCGCTAAATCCCGGGAAAATTTTCGTTATATAGAAAATTCGTTAAATAGAGATTCACCTTTTAAAATACTTTAAACTACATAAAACAGATTTTAAATTCATAAACACTAAATATTTTTACTAAAAGTAATTAATCACATTTTTTTTATAAATTATATCGATTTGTTTTATTTATTTTACCCACCAAAATCCATCATCAATACATTTTTTCTATGTGTTTGAATCTTCGAAATCTGCAAGGAAAACAAAACATTGTCCGGGAATACACTGTATTTTCTGCTTAGAGTAAATTGTTTTACATTAAAATTAAGAAATTTTAATTACATTATCGTATTTATTATTATTATAACAAATAATTTTAACCATAAATTAACATATGCGTCATTAAATGTAATTTCTGAAAAACTCTGTTAATTTTGCCAGGGTTTTTTCTTTTTTTTTAAGTGCTTTCTCTCATAATACGTCTCGCATCCTTGCAATGTACCAAAATCCCCTTCATGCGTATTTTCTTCTAACTATAATCCGCGTCGGATTGTTTCAAACATTTCAGCATTTCATCATACGAAGTTTTGTTAATTCCTGCATCATGATCATTTCCATCATCATCATATTCTTCTTCATCGCAATTCATTGCTGTATTGTTTTTAATTTTCACACTGTCGAAAATATCCGATAGTGTTTCCGAGGTCTCAGTTTCTGAATTAAGTGAAATACAATCATCAATCAGCACATCATGGTTAATTTCTTCTTTTTTTCTCATCTGTATCCGCATTTTTCTAAAGTTACTCTAAGGGAATATCGCCTTCGTCGTCCGTATTTACCGAATTCTCACTGCTGACAAAGAAGGCGCCTGGTAAAACCAGTTCAAGGCCATTGAACATCATAAAATGTGTTTAAAGAAAGAATAAATTTGAAATGTCCAAAAATATTTTGAGAAATGGGGAGAAAAAAAAATTTAGATCACAAGAAAAAGTTCGTTAAATAGAGAATGCACTTCGCTATTTGGAGGTTATTTTACGAAGAAATTTGCAAAATGTTCTTGGTTCCAAGAAAAAGTTCGCAAAATAGAGAAATTCGCAAAATAGAGGTTTGTTAAATAGAGGTCCGACTGTATTTTAATCCTGACATGGGATCTAGACAATGATCCTGGAGAAGATTTGAAGACCCAGAGGTTCACATAAATCATTATGTTAACATAAACATTATGTTAATATAAAACAAATTCAGCAGTTATTACCAGGGTCTACGTCAGAAGTTTATTTTATTTTATTTTATTTTTTTTTTTTTTTTAGTCCTAATCATACGTGTAAAGTATTCTTTCACCTAAATATATCTGCGCTGCTTTAACCAGTGGTGTTTGGACATAAAGTGATCACGAAAGCAAATTAAAGTCAAAAGCAGAATTTACCTTGTGATGCATGTTTTTAATGATAAACAGTAACGTAATCTCAATTCAAATAGAATGCAAAGATTTTTCCAGGGAGAAAACAAAAAAAGTTGAATGCAAATCGGTCAAAAAATGCATCCTCTCATTTTTCAAATGTAAATCTATTTCTTCAAGTTTCAAATATAAAACAGCATAAATCGTGTAATAAAAGGCACAGATGTCATATTGTCGCAATTTTTTTCCGACGCCAATTTGGCGAAAACATCAACAGCATAAACAACAACATCCGCGTTACCATATTAAGCAAAGTAACGACACTTTGGCGCCAGTTAAATAGCCGTTTCGGTTATGACATTGGCGTCAGAAAAAATCGCGTCACTATGGGGCGTGTATGATATATGTGCCTAAAAAAATACCTATGATAATCTCTGCTACTCTAACTTAAGTGCGTTAGTGGCTGTTGTTGTTGTTGTTGTTTTTTCGATATTTGCTACAATTTGTTCTTTTTTTATTTCTGCTTGTTATTCCATATTTTAGAATAAAATGATTTTATAATTATTTATTGGTTTTAATAATAGCTTTGCATTTGCATAAAAGTGGAAAACAGACTAAGAAAATGTTAAAGAGGTTTTCGGATACCCTTTGCTCAACAACACGAAACTTTCTGACCCATTTTCTGGTTCATTTTTAAACGCAAAGGATTACAGGCCTGACTAGTGAGTCGAAATGAGTATTCCATTTTTTCATAAATATTTTACTTATGGAGTTATAAGCTATTATGGTCACGTGACGACCGTTTTTAGGGGTTCGCTCCTCTGTCGAAACCCTATTCGTCTCAATCCTCTGTCTGTCTGCCTGTCACAGAGCCCGTTCTCAGAAACTATATACGAGACTTGAAATTTTGGATACTTATAGCTGAACACCTCACATCAAACAACAAATAGTAGAATTTTGAAAAAGTCTTATATTTACTCATCTGGGCTGTAACTCGTGTATTTTAAGCTTTTTTTTTTCTAACTGAGCCCTTAATTAAGTTGAAGAGTTGAAATTTTGAATACTTATAGCTGAACACTTGCGATCACACAACAAATCATAAACATTTCAAAAAGTCTTAAATTTACCCCTCCAGTCTCTAACTTGTGTGTTTTAAGCAATTTTTCTAACCTCTAACCTTTTAACCCGGAGGGCACTTTTCTAACTTTTGCCGACACCCCTTTCTCTTTCATATTATGCCCCATAGCTTTACATATTTTAGTTCCCTTTTTTACCACCAGGAGCACCTAACTATCTCGGGTGCTATAGGCCCGATCCCCTCCACTAATATATCTACGGATAGGTAGTAAAACGGAGTTTCGTTCGGATAGAGGTTTGTTTAGAATAGAGTGCACCCCTGGTTGCGAAATGTGGAACCAACATATTTTGCAAAAGGAAAAAGTGTTTTGAAAGGAATATTAAACGAAAATCTCTGTGCGATCTGTGATCACACTTACCCACTTGTTTATCCTTTCTCGTGGTATTGCGTCCGGAAATTTGATTCAAATCAAAACGCCAACTTTTACAGTATTTCGCGAAAGATCTTCAAACTTTACCAAAACAATGGATAATGTTTTTCGATTACACAGTTTTGGATAAGAACATCTGCCAATTTCATGCGTTTCGAACAAAAATGAATTAAAAATGTGTCAGAAAGTATCTCCTTTGCATTTGAGAATAGCCTTAACAGACTATTTTGATGAAAGAAAAAGTTACCGAAAAAAGAAAATTTTCCCGGATCAAAAACGATAACGATATCAAAAGACAGCCCACCCTAGAGATATCTTACGATATCAAGTACCAGATGCCCTCCCCCCCCTAAAGTGATAACGTTATATATTTACAGCACCTAATATGTTTCATATTTAAAAAAGAAATCTGTATGCTTAAACTCAGAGTATCAGAATTATAGGCTATACTGAAAAAATATATTTTTTGTGTACAGGGTTCTAGTCGTTAAATTCTTAATATTTACAAGAAGATGTTGTTTTTTTTATACAAAACAGGAACTGTAGCTTTTATTTTTATCTAACAGTTCACGGAAAAAAATAGATACTCTTTGAGAAATGACATTCAATCCATAATCATCCGCAAAAATTCATGTAAAATTTGTATTGTTTAAAAACTTTTGTCAAAAAATTAAAAGTCGCAATATATTTTATGTATGTTGAAATATATGAAAAGAATCAAAATTATCTTTATATGTTTATTTTATATAACGCTTAAACACATGCTTTGAAAATCTTGTTCAAATATTCAAAAGAACTGATAGTATAATTTAAATGGAAAAAAAAATATTTTTTAAAGTATTTATGATAGATGCTTACTGTTGATTTATTGAGTTGTTGACTTCATAAACAGCACTTTACAGTACATGGTTACATTTTTTTTTTTTTTTTTTTTTTTTTTTTTTTTTACAAAAAGGAAAGAGAGAATTTTTCATTTGAGGAAATATCACTTTTTTTCTAATGTAAATTCATTTTTATTCTAAAATCTTCTATTATGCTGCTCAAATGCAGCATCATTAAAAAAGAAAAAAAAACAGTAAGGCTTCTTTGATGTTTACTATAAAATATGAATTAGTTTCTTACGTATGATTTCTTGCTCAAATAAAACTTACTAAAGTACAATAAGCTTTCTTCTAACTTTAGTTTTATTTTAATGTTTGATTTAAATCTTTGCATAAAGGTGTGAAAAAATTCGAAATCTTCTGTTCTGGGATTTATAAGATTCTTTTTTACATCTCTGCATAAATATACATGTATTATTTTTTATACTATGAAACAATTGATTACGAAGCATATCAAAGGTGTTCGATAGTTCTGCAATTTTTTGAAAGGTTATTATTTTCTATAACCATAAAATATTTTCTTGAATTTGTGTTTTTTTTTTTTTTTTACATCGATTTAAGCATTGCAAGTAGTATGAATTTAAGTATGCGATAAATTTTAAACATTCCTTGTGACATTTTATATTTTATTCGTAATTCACTCAAAACGTGATCCTTTATAGCGTTTTGTATTGAAAACATTTTTTTTAATCAGTTGAATAGATTCTTGGGTAATTAAAAATATAAAACGTCTCGAATAAGAAAAACTTTTTAAAGAAATATAGCATATACTAAGAAAAGTATAAATATAAGAAATATAATTACCAAAATAATTTGCGAACTTGATTCGAAAATTTCAGATTATTAGGTATATATTTTTTAAGTATTTTTATTCCAGATTTAAATGACAAATATATTTAAAAAACAATCAATCCTATAATATATTTGTAAAAAAATTATTTTTATTTCTTCTGTACCAAATATTTTCCCAGGCGTGTACAAAGCTTTAAGAACCCTATTTCGGACTGAAACTGGTATGATGTGCCCATCTCAAAACTTTCTTCTATATTATTCGAATATATTAATTTAAATCGCACTGTTACACGCCAATAATTACAATGTAACTTGGAATTATAGTGATTATCGGAGTTACAGTGAAAGAAAATAAAAACGCTAACGTAAAAATGTACCGATCAACAAGGCCCCCTGTTGAGTATTTAAATACAAAATTTGTAAAACCTATATATTGTTAATTAACTTCAAATATAAAAGTCGATGCATTTCTACTCTGTAGAAACTGAGATATAGCTCTAATATTTATCTCAAATAATAGCATAGCAGTGTTCTCTATTGAGAGAGCAAAGTCAAAATCGAATCAACATAATTTTAACATATTACATACTAATATGATGGTCAAATTCCATTCAATGGAAAGCCCTGTACAATAGCGTCACCTGTTGAGCAATATACACCCAAATCTAATCACTGCCAATTTATGTCAATGTCTAACTGAATTCGAAAGTTAAGCAAATTGTATGTCACAAATGCCCAGATATAGCTATCACAGAAGTGACGAATAACTGAACAGTACAGCGCCACCTGTTGGGCCATAACTTTATGAGTACTGATTTGCGTCAAAGTCTAACTGAATATGACGTTTGAAGATATGATAACCCATACCATGGTACATGGATGCCGAAATACAGTTATCATGAGTAATGTAAAGAATACAACATATCAAAGCCTAATATAGAGTGCTTTACTTCGAAACCTAATCAGCAACAGTTTTTGTCAAGCTCTAATCAAATTCCATGCATTATAATTCATGGGATAAAGCTCCCACAAAAAATTGTGTCACGTGCGTAAAGACAGATAGACATTTTTCGAAATTAGACAAATCATTTTCAGGACATCCCAAGCCGTTTAAATTCCTCAAAAACAGAAGTCGAAAGTCTTCACGATTAATATTGTTTTTTACCCGACTGCCAAGAAGGGTTATGTGTTTCACGCGTATCTGGGTATGTGGATTTCTTTATACCCTCGAAACATCGCAACGGCTGGATGGATTTTAATGAATGGGGTCTCTATTGATTCGTCTTAATCGTCCGATGGTTATAGGCAAGGTTTTGTTTTTATAAATTCAAAATGGCGGTAAAAATGAAAAAACATTTACGCACCCTATTGAGTGGCATATCATTGGATAGGTCTTTCAAAATGAAGACGATGTTTCATTGACTATTTTACAGTCAGAAGCTCCGTTTAAATATTACACAACCTGAAAGTGGTGTAAGTAGGATCTCTAGCTTTACTTTAACTCTAACTTTCATAGACATCTATAGCCCTCATCAAAACAGTGTTTATAGATAGGAACTAGCAATTAAACACAACTTAAAAGTCATCAATACAATTAAATAAAAAAAATAGGTAAGTAAATAAAAAATAGTTTCACATTGATGAGAAATAATTAATTAGTTAAGCAGTCGGGTTTTTTGATTTTTTAAATTTAATATTTATATTAAATATATAGATGAAAGTAAAAAACTATGAAATCATTTAAAATACCGAAATTGTATCATTACTCTAACCTCAAGTAAGATGTTGGCATAATTCCATAAATATAATGTTAAGATGGCTTGTTTTTTATGCTTTATTGTAATTAATAAAATCTTCAAATCAAAATATTATTAATATTATTTTGAAGATCTAAATGCATTGCCTTCTAGGATACTAAATTGGCATTTCACTAACATAAAAATGCATACAGTAATCCAGTTTGTTAATGCATTTCAAATCATTTTTCTTAGTCAAACAGAATATAATCACTGAATAATTTATGAAATAAGAAATGATTTATTTACCTAATGGAACTTGGCAAAGAACGAAAATTAATTCTCCATATACTATTTGTACATTATATTAAAGTTATTTTCACCTTTTATATTCAGTCAATTTTCTATTTTCTTTCGAGAGGAAAAGAGAATTCATTATTCATTCTATGTATATTAATCTGTCTGGGAACTCTCTGTGTGATAATTATTCTCACACGTTTTCCGCCTCATTTGAACTTGATTTATTTCATTTAAAAACTAAGTTTTAGCACTACTTAAATAACTAGTGAGGGTTTATTAAGATAAATATTAAAAAGTAATAGCATACAATGTTGACATTGTATAATTCTGTTTCTCATCTATTTTTAATAGAGCAATTAAAAATATCTATATTTTTATATGAACTGTTTATCATTTTGCTTATTCTTAAAAATAATTTTCGGACTTTTAGAGCAGTTCTCAAAAGAGTATTTTTCACTGCTCAGCAACGCGAATGTTTGACACATTTTCTGACTAATTTTTTAACCTAAATGTATGTCACTTCCCCTTATTGAAGTGATTTGCAATCTAACAGCTTTTTTTTCATTTTACTATTAATGAATGAATTATAAGCTTGAGACATAAGCGATTACAGAGCGTCTCAAAAGTATATGGACAGGTGATTTTTTGAAATAACAGTACAAAAAATGAAGCAATAATCAGGAAAAAAATAATTAGCATATGGAATCATAACATAAGTTAATTATAATACAGAAATATCATGCTTATATAACAGATTATTCTAAAAAAATAAAATTAAACAAATGAAGCGTAGCAGATCTGCTATTTATGAAATTTCATTGCAAGGTAACAATTCGATTACAAAAAAACGTTCAGGTCGACCAAAAAAAACTTATTAACGGACAAGATAAAGAAACTTTGCGAGGATTTTCTACTTCAAAGAAATCTATTCGTAAAATTGCGAGGATTTTAGCGTTTCCTATTTCGAGATCTACGGTTCACTGTCGCATACAGGCAATCAAATTTCATAAATATCCCAAAATGTGTCAAATTAAAAAATAAATGCAGTCTGCACACCGGTAGCTTCTAATGTATATCCTTAGAAAAAATGATTAAATTCCTATGTACACTTATACTTATCATATACTATCTCTTTAGGCATTATTATCATAGTAGCTACCACAGTATAGACATTTTTCCAGTATCTGTTATTACAGTTATATAAAAAAAGATGACACAATTATTTTTTCATTAAAAAAATTCTTTATCTCGTTTGTATACTTTTACATTAAAATCAATTTCTATAAGACATATTTCGTTATTTTTCATAAAAACTCTAAGACATATTTCGTTGTTTTTCTTTAAAATGTGTATTCTAACAGGTTTAAAATATGCTATAAAACAAGCGTATTATGTGCAATACATCGTCTGTACTTTCCAGCTCCCTTAAAGAAACGCTTTCACCCCTCTCCGGAGCAGTCTTCAGTTTAACCCATATTGAACCGCTGTCCTATAAATAAAACAGCTAATAAAACATTTTTTAAAATAAAATTGGTAAGGATTTTTTGGATGCATTTTGTTATGACGTCTTTAAAATACATAAAAGTATAACATATAAACAAAAACCAAGTAACCAATTAAAATTTAATTGAAAAAAATCTATTTAAAAAATTCTTTAAGAATTGTGATCGTATAATCTAGAATCTCACCGTTATTATTATCTTTTTATTGGAGAAATCATAGAGTATTTTTGTACAACATAAACAGTATTTTTAAAGTAAAATAAAATATTTGCTCATAAAATTAGTTTATGTATGAATTTTATATGTCCTTACTATGTGTCCTAATAATATGTCCTGTTTATAGAACAACTAGTTACTTAAAAAATTAAAAACATTTTTTCAAAGTTTTGCTAGTATCTTTTTAATTACACCATATTAATGATATAATTGAAGTTTTAAAAATTTTCAAAAATATTTAATCGGTGTGGTCCAATATGGGTTAAAATGATGTTATTTTGCAGTTCGCATGAGATCTTATAGCTTCTCCTCTTTTTCCCTGTTCTCTCTTTTGTTTTTCCCTTTTTTCCAATATTCTCCACCAACGAGTGTCGATAGTTGAATGTGTAATGTCGCTGCATATATTGTCTTTTCCTAAGCTGATTTCTATGGCTTCCCTCATTAATGTGTTATAGAGGTTTTCGTAATTGACTATTTTTTCTATTTTAGTTGACTGTGGTTTCAAGGGGTTTTTCATATATGCTCTTGAAAGGGTCGTTGCTCGGCTATTGTAGTTTAGATCGCGAATATGTTCTTTATATCTTTCATTAATTTTCCTCTTAGTCATCCCTATGCATCACATATGTATGTACTACATGTATGTACCTCTATGTATGTTACTTTAAATAAAGAAATAACATACATAGGGATGTCTACCTTGTAACTACAGTCAATTAAAATAGAAAAAAACAGCCAATTACGAAAACCTCCATAACACATTAATGAGGGACGCCATAGACATCCGCTTAGAAAAAGATAATATATGCAACGACATTATACATTTAAACTATCGACACTCGTTGGCGGAGAATGTTGGAAGAAAGAGAAAAACGAAAGAGCGAAGAGAGAAAAAGAGGGGAAGCTATAAGGTCTCATGCGAACTGCAAAACAACATCATTTCAAACTGAAGAAGCCTCCGGGGAGGGGTGAAAGTATTTTTTTAAAGAAGCTGGAAAGTATAGACGATGCATTGCACACTAATACGCTGGTTATATAGCATACTTTAAACCTGTTAGAATGTATGTTTTTAAGAAAAAAAACGAAATATGTCTTAGAGTTTTCATGAAAAATAACAAAATATGTCTTATAGAAATTGATTTTAATGTAAAAGTATACAAACAGGATAAAGAATTTTTTTAATGAAAAAAATAATTGTATCATGGTTTTTTTATATAACTGTAATAACAGATAATGGGAAAATGTCTATACTGTGATGGTACTATGATAATATAATGCCTGAAGAGATGATATAGGATAAGTATAAATATAATACGGGCATTACAAAAGATAGTGATTTCTGTCGATAAAAATTAATTAAATTCCTATGTATAGTTTTTGTTCCTATAAAACTCTTTTAATGGAACGATTTTGACTAACTTTTACAATTAATATCTCTTAAAATAATTATTCAATTTAAAAACTGTCCGCATCAGCTTGTTTATCATACATTTCTCTATAATACTATCAATTTTCATATTTTTGTATGCAGTAATTTTCTTAATATTAGCGAAGAATGACCTCCCTCCCCCCTCTTCGCTCACAAAAAATTCATTTACTGCGGCGGTGACAGCTTTAGTAACTTTTTTTCAGAATGGAGAGGTTTTTTTATTTGCTATATTGTGCGATTTAATCAAACCTTTATGTCTAATTGTTGGCGCTGAAATACATTCATTAGGCATTTTACTTGCAAGAGAAAGAAAAGAAGTGTTAGTTGAAATACAGCTCCCCGTATTCGATGCATTCATAGGGATAAAGCTGAATACACCGCAGAATTTTATATAAAATAAATTTTAGAATGTTTAATAAATAATAACTTTTTCAATTAAAATTCTGTAATGTATCACGCTTTCTGTTATATTTTTTATATATAATTCGACATTGAAAACTGAAAAGGGAAAAGAGAACTTTACATCATTAAGAATTTCAAGCAATTCAATGTAATGTTAGTGGTATGTGCATATTAAATCTTATATTAGGTTTATCAACTGGTTTTTGTTTTTGATAAATCAAACACTTCCATTATCTACACCAAGAAAATATGAATATTCCTTCTTTTTAAAATTTAAAAAGATAATATAACATCAGTCTCTGCTCTGTGAAAAATGTATGCAACGTTACTACATAAATTTGGTGGCAGTCTTGCTGCCTCCATTTTTTCGAGTAATTTAACCCTATATAACTGGTGTTACATTGCACTAATTAGTAATATTGCACCAGCTATATCAGTTTAAATTACACCATTTCATAAGTTAAATTACTCCAAGTTGCCTACAATTTTATGGAGAAACGTTACTTTTTTTTTCAGTGTGTTGTTTGACTAGAACTATGTATTATATTATTTATTTAGTTAGTTTATTATTATTTATTTTACAATTCTTTTTTAAAAACTGAAAAGGGATAAAGAAAAAGAAAAATTCACGTTTCTTAATAAACTTCAAGCAATTCAGACTACCATTAACGATCTTTTGTACACTACAACTTATATTAAAAGTTCATCAATTGATTTTTAGACTGTCAACAATTCTCCCCTATTATGAACATCAATGTAATAAGGATCATTTTTGCTTTTTTAATTTCAAAAGTGCATACACTACAAATTCCTTGATTCTACATTTCTAACTAAAAAGGCGTGCATCTTTCAGCATCGAGTATTTCCGCGAAGATTTTTTACCGAAACCCCACACGTCAACAAATTGAAAGAGAACGAATATCTTTTAGATAACCCTGTCAAAACTAATGTAGCAAAAGCGTTCAAACTGTAGATTATGATTAAGTGGCTTATTGTAATAATTTGTGTTTATTTTTATAAGGATAGCATGTATACTTGAAGAGAAATTCAGGTTTTCATAAAAACAGTCTAAAATTTTGCCAAGTTTTTTGCTTATAATTTCCAGAGTTCTTTATATAAAAAATAGTCTTTTCAAAAAATATGACAAACAATATTGTACACAATACCCTGCAATCAGAATTAAAATATATTTAAAATTGTATGAAAAATGAGCAGGTTTAGTAAATAATGTTTCACTACGCATGCTCGAACCCAATCAAAATATAATGTGCATAATGTGTTAGCTAAATGTGTAGAACAACTTTTGTAAAAGTCTCAAAAACATAGCTTGAAAATTCTGAAAATTATCGTTGATAGAATAAGCTCAAAATCCGTTGTTCCCAAAATGAAGCAAAACGATGAGGAGCTGTATCCATATATCCATTGATTAATACCAATATAGCATATACAATATTGCACGCACTAGTGTATTTGGATACAACCCCTCATCTTTTTGCTTCCTTTTGTGAATAACGGATTTTGAGCTTATTCTATCAATGATAATTTTCAGGTTTTTCAAACTATGTTTTTGAGACTTTCACAAAAGTTGCCTTATATATTTAGCTAAAATATTATGCAAATTATATTTTTATTACATTCCGGCATGCGCAGTGAATCATTATTTAATAAACGTGCTCATTTCTCATATAATTTTAAATATATTTTAATTCTGATTGCAGGGTATTGTGTACAATGTTACTTGTCATATTTTCTGAAAAGAACTTTTTTTTATATTAAGAACTCTACAAATTATAAGCAAAAAACTTGGCAAAATTTGGTACTTTTTTTATAAAAACTTTAATTTCTCTACGAGTATAAATACTATCCTCATAAAAGTGAACACAGTTTATTACTATAAGGCACTTAATCATAATCTACAGTTTGAACGCTTTTGCTACATTAGTTTTTACAGGGTTATCCAAAAGATATTCGTTCTGTTTCAATTTGTTGACGGCCCCTATGGGATTTCGGGAAAAAATCATCACGGAAATATATGACCTGTACTATTCTGTTTGCACACCTGGAGTTTCAGGATAATTCCTCATGTAGTTTTCTAGATATTTAACAAAACGTCTAAAATCGCAAGTGGACGGTCACCTTTGGCCACACTGCAAATAGAGACGTCTTAAATTCAGACACATATGTGACTGAAAAAGAATTTCAGACACTTAAGTGTCTGAATCTGAAAATTCAGACATAATAAATGTCTTACTTTAAGACACATAAGTGTCTTAATATGATCATGATGTAAATGAACGGGAAAATATGTCTTAATTGTGATGGTATGTCTGAAATTAAGACATTTAGAAATTCAGACATTTAAGTGTCTGGATATGATATAATAGCATCATAACTATGACGATTGTGTCACTATATTTTTCAGCACCACCAGAGAATATTTTGGATAAATGAAAAATGTTTAAAATACAGTTCTGCACACAAAATTTGGTATTACTTTATAAAAGAAAAAATTTGATTACAACATAGAACGTGTGTCAGTATTGTACAAATCCATTTATCAAGTCTTGGGACTAAGTTAATTTTATGATGTATTAAGTTATTAAATTATTACTTTTCACAAAATTATAAAGTTTTTCAAAAATTACTTACACTCATGGGTCTACGCCGGAGAATGCGGAAAACTACCACTAAAAGAGTAATATATATAGCTTGAAAATTGAAATACTAAGATTTGAACGCGAGCAGAAAAAAATATAGGGTTGGTTGGTTGGTTGTGTTTATGACGGCCAAATATCAACACGAGGGATATAGGCCCTAAGGGGGTTGGGGAGTGCCCCGTGGGGGTCTTTCTAAGGAAACCTAACACGTATTTACACAAGGAAATCTAAGGTTCGAAGAAAACCACGGAAAACTCCGAACGATTACGTCGACAGGAGTGATGGGTTTCGAACCCAGCAACTCCCGTCTACCAGTTTCGAGAGCAGAACATCTCGTCCACTGGTGGGGCAAGAAATGTAGGGAGGAGCAAGACTGAGGAACAGATATGCCTGTAGTCTACTACCTAATTCGCTTTTTAAAATGCAGAATACAAATATAAAATAAGCTAAACTAAGAATATTTTGTCACAACTCCCCATGCAAGACATTTTTTAAACATAAAAGCAATAGAACAAATTTACAATTAAGAAATATTAGATATTCGGAAATAAATTTGTAACAACATTTTTCAAAATCAAGAACTGAAGCAGTTTTTATTTGGAGGGGAAGGGAGGTGGGGGTTCTGTCTTCCTGATCCTTGAAATATAGCACCACAAATAGAAAACCTCTGTTTTAAATAGAAACACGTGAACGTTAAAAGGCGAGCAGAGTTAAATCTTCTCTTCTATGTGGGCTTTAGGGGTGTTTGATTATTCTCTAAGGCACTGGGACGAATGCATTTTAATATTTTCTTAATAATCAAATATAAAGAAAATTTCATTAATTAAATTTCAAAATCTCCCTTCGTAACCCCCCCCCCCCACACACACACACACACACACACACACTCGTGGACCTACATTACTACTCAAAAGCTTGTAGCAAAATAAAGTTTTTGATACAGATGTACCTGCTTAAAATAGTAAAATAGAAAAAAAAATGAAAAGGTTTATTAATAATATTATTCGTAAAAAAGTGTTTCGCATAAAAACAAAAAATCCCAAATTTTATTATTACTAATTTCTATTGTGGAACATTCGACAACTTTCTTAAATGGCAAATCTTTCCATATCGCAGAGACAGAGATAGGAAAAAAAAAAAAAAAAAGAAGAAGAAGCGTAGAATTAGCCGCGCATGCGTAACTGAGACAGTGTCGAATTTAACAGCGGAGTGTTGAAGCGAAAATTCTTTGAGTATTTACAAGTCTTAGCACTTTGTTTTTTATTCATTTTTCTGTTCGAATAATTATTCCCCGCATTTTAATCGTGGAGTTGTACCCTTTCTGCATCCTGTCAGTGTTTTTCGTGGTTGTTGCGTGGTCTCGCACTGTTCATTTCTTCTAATTTCGAACGTTTTAAAACCGCTAAGCCTACCATGTGCCCAGCTTTACAAGCATGGCCGTCGAATCAAGTTCACATCCGGCTCCGGTGCATTAATTCCGAGATACTTAAGCATGAAAAAACCTACTGTATTAAGGATATAACATTTTTATCGAAAACCTCAATGGAACCATCATCAGTTCTCAAATCGGACCTAGTAGCCTAAATCAACGATTTCTTAATTAAATATCAATCTCCAGAAACAGTAATATTAATCATTCTCTCATGCAACTTTTTTACGGTGGATTCATCATTTAGGACTTGAAGTGAGGGGTAAATGTTTTTGAAGACAAGCATTTTCCAATACAATAATAAAGTAAAGATCCCTACCGCCACAATCTTAATAACTGTGCTTGGCATTATCCTACCTGATTATTTAATATTGTGGTATCAATATCAAAGATTCACAGTGTTTATTAATAATGTTTTAATTTAAACAAAACATGATAATGCATAAAAATATGCGTTAAAAATTCTTCTATTGGATTATTGTATTTACAGGTAACTCCTTACTGGTTTTTATTTTTCTATTTTAGAATGAACGTAATTATTTAATAGGTATATTAAAATAATATATTGCACTCTTAATATTAAAGTTTATCATGCTAATTTGTTTAAATTGCTGATGCTGTCTCTTCTTAAAAAATCTCTTGAAAATTAATAAAATCTTTTAAAATTTTACAATTGTATGTTTAGTGTGTCAATTTTACTTTTTTTTATAATTACCTATGTGTTGCTTAAATGATAATTGTTTTTTATGATTGCAAATAAGTAGTATTAGTAGTACTATATCTTGATTATTAGTGAGAATTTCCGCATTAGTAATTAAGTGTAAATAATGTGTATTAACAAATGATTATTTATACTTGTTTATTCCCGTCCAGTCACGCGTTTAATAAGAATTAAATTTTTTTCTATAACCATGCTTCGTGTGTTAAATTTTAAGTGAATTTTGTGTTTGAAGTTCATGTACTCCTTCAACTTTTCCATAAGATTTAATCCTATATCGATTAAATTTTAATATACATATATATGTTTTTTATATGGCGATAATGGTCCTTGTTATCTCGCAGAATGTGAGTATTGGCCGGGGGAGGGGAGGAAGGATATATGTTGTCATGTGTTAAAATTAATTTTCTTTTATTATTATTATTATATAGTAAAGAACAGAATTTCTTTTACGAAGCAGTGTTTCTCTAAGTTTTTGGAGCCTTAAGACCTTTTTCATACACCCCCCCCCCCCCTTAAGCCAAATTTTGGGTAACTGCAAAGGAAGGTTTGTTTATATTCTAACAGGAGGGGTGGGGGGAGTGGTTGTCACTTAAAGTGTTAAAGGTACTTAATTGAATTTTATGTAGCGGGCCAGTGATGATGACTGTGGACCAGTAAACTCTCATGCTTACTGGCCCTTGGGACCAGTACTCCTATCATTGAAATATTTTTTTTTCATATTGATAAATTTAGAAATTCATATTGCTTCATACAGTGGATACAAGAGCATACATTGCTTCATACAGTGGATACAAGAGCATGAAAAGAAATCACAAAAGCATAAGAATGAAAGTTTTTATGAATTTCAGAATAGTTTATAAGTTTCAATTTTCCAATGTGAAATAAATCTCTCCTATAGTATTCAACTGAACGACTATTTTTATTTATTTATTTTTAATTATCTTTATGAAAACTTGTTTAAAAATAGAAAATTATTTATGTATATTTACTGTGTTACATAACATATTTAACCCGGAAGGATTAACGCCAGGCCTGACAGACCCAGAGTGTGTATGGTTTTTTTGTTACCACTATTTTTTGTTAAATAATCTTCTAATTATTTTATCGCAGAATTTGTAACAATTGTCTGCGACTAAATAAAGTGACGATTATTAGCATTTGTATTTATTGGTGACAAAATAAAAACTATTCACACCCTGGGCATGCGCCCGTCCTTCTGGGTTAAATTTTAAAATGGAGCCATATTTAAAAGATGCTTTAAGCAAATAATAAAATCTGTGTAATTAATCCAATATGCGCTAAAAAAATATTTAAAAAATCAAGTTCAGTATCATACACAGAAATGAAAAAAAAATATGAGAAAAAAAATTATATGGTTATAAGCAAGAACCATTCGCCCATGACAGGGAAAGATACTTTTCTAATTGTTTACCATCTGATTGGTGAGTTATATAACTTCGCTGATATTTAAGATTCTGTGAAAGAATGTGCTTTGAAGATTATTCTTATGATTATGTTTGCTCCGTGTACGTATATATTTTTTTCATATTATTCCATTTTTTAATTTATGCTTAAATAAATTACCATATATACTCGCGTATAAGTCGAGAAATTTCTAACAATTTTCGGTAAGCAAAATTGGGGGGTCGACTTATACGCGAGTCAGTTAAAAAGCAAAAACATAAACATCGAATACTGCAAAATTATGTTCTTTTTATGTGTAAGAATAAAAAAAGTACTATATAAAATATATAAATGATAATAATTTATCATTTAAATAAATTCAATGATTTGTTTTTGTTTACTTACTACCTTCTCATTGGCAAGTGAAATCTATGGTTTGATTTTGTGCAAAATTGAAGTAAAAAGTTAGGGGGTCGACTTATACGCGCGTTTTTGATTTTTTACAGAATTTGCATTCGAAAGTTAGGGGATCGACTTATACGCGAGTATATACGGTATTTTTATTACGATGTTTATAGGGAAAAATATTTTTAGAAGTTTCTTTTCACCTCAAAGATTTTTTTTATCTGAATGTAAAAAAAAAATCATGAAAATTAATAATAAAAAGAAACTAATTTTCAAAAAAATGAAATAGGATTTTAAGTCTATTTTTTATGTTTGTGCTTGATAATGTAGTATCTCAAAGCAAGTTATCTTTGTTGCATTTCAATTTTGTCTTTATATGATAAAAAAAAAATTTAAAAAAATGTATAAATGCACATTGTAATGCTACAAATTAAATAGAGTAACTTATCAAGTAATTAATTGGTTGGTTTGCATGTATGGATATTTAGATTCATATGATTTAAACTTTAAAGTAACTTTGCGAATATTATTGATTAATGTCAACCGCTGGACCTAGAATTTATTTAGAGCATTATTCCTACACTGTAACAAAAAACTTTTTATTTAATTAGAATGCGCCTATAAATGAATATAATAGCAAAACCTCTGAATAGCGGACGCTTCGGGAGCACGTAATTAATCCGCTATTTGCTGGTATCCGCTATATATAGAGTAGAATTAACTGGTTCTATGATTTTTTCTTCATTGTTTTTCTTTTTACACTAGACTGCTTAAAAATGCTGTACAATATATACATAGACTGCTTAGCAAATTTTAATATATTTGGACATTTTCCCAAAATTCTTTCTTTTTCTTTTTTTTTTTTTTTCTCACTTAAAAAAAGGAAGTTCATAACACCAGCCTGTTTTTTTTTTTTTATATTAATATTTGTATGACAAATTTAAAATATTCAGAGAAAGAAAAAACTTTAATTTATTATTAATAGTATTATTTTTGAATTATTATATTTAAACGTTAAACTATTTCAAAGCACACTTCAAGGAAAGAAACTTGTACTTTCTACTAAGAAATGAACAGAATAGTACAAAATATTTACTTTATATCAATTTTAATTTGGTTTCTTTCTCAATGTAGTTAACAATATACCAATCATGTAGATAAGAAATGGCTTTAGTGACTGCCATTGTTTGTGTGATTACAAACTTCGTGGGGAGCAGAAATGAAAGATATTCATTATAAATGTTTCCAGTTATATTTACTATATTATTTATCGTTTAAAAAGTGTCAAATAGACATGCTGTCCATCCAGAATCCTATAACTACTGTTCATCTCAGCCACCGATGTGTGGTTGTCAAATTTTTCAGTATTTATTGGTAATGATAAATAGTATAATAATAAAAATGAAGGGAGAAAAAAAAGTAAGAGTTTCATACTCAATTTTGAAATAAAAATGCAAAAACTGCTTAAAATAATTCACTGGGAATATCTAATTTTAATGGGAAAAATTTTTACAACAAAGCAGGGATGGGATTCTTTCTGAAGAAATGAATCATTTTTTATAAATGGCAATAATTTGTTACCATAAAGCAGAGCTGATTGCAGCATGGACAAACTGGGCTGTTTCTATGGGCCTTTAGCTTTACGGGCCCCCAAATTTGGTATGCAATATCCATAAATCTGACATTTTAAATTTGTTTTGATCTTATACTTATTTTAATAAATATTTTGTATTTTTAGAGCATGATTAGGTTAAAGAAAAAGATATATTTATCCAAATATGTATTGATAGCATCGAGTAGGCTTAATTTTTTTGTAACAGTATATCAAAGCTGTGGGGACGGGCGCGAATGAATATTAGGTCTTTGAAAGTTCGCACTAAAAGTAATAAACATTTTGGATGCCGTAAGGCATATATGATATCCCATAGATACATATTTAGGTGAAAATATATAGATATTAGCCTATTCTAAAACTACAAAATACTGATTACAATCATCATAAGGTCAAAAATGATTTGAAATATCAGCTTTATGAAAACTTCGTACCGAAGCACTCCAGTTTTACCACGCTGCAATCAGCTCTGCTTTAGGCTAATGTCAGACGGACGTCTTTTTGCACGCTTTTATCCTTATGTATTATCCCTACACAATGCTAGCGGCATTGTGTAGGGATAATACGCAAGGAAAAAAGCGTGCAAAAAGACGTCCGTCTGACATTAGCCTTATGGTAACAAATTATTCCCATTTATAAAAAAATGATTCAATGTGGTCAAATATGGCTGCGTATATGGTTTAGAATGAAAAGTGGTCAAAGATGGCTTCACATTGTTGAAAAAAAGGCTCAAAGATGGCCGCAATTAAGACATTTGAAATGTCTTAAATTCAGACACAAGAAGTGTCTAAAAATTTTAAGACATTTTAAAACGTCTGAAAATCGAACACTCCTGTTTCAGACACTTAAGTGTCTGAAATTCAGACGCAAGAAGTGTCTTAAAATTTTCAGACATTTTAAAACGTCTGAAAATTGAACACTGCGTTTCAGACACTTAAGTGTCTGAATTTCAGACATTTCAGTTTACAGTGCATATATCGTATATGTCCTATAGCTTCTGGAATTTTTAATGATGTCCGTATATCCTCTGTTTCTCAAATAAAGCCATAGCGTATACTTTATATCGTATACCCTCTGTCTATAGCGTATATTCTTTGATTTTTTAGAACTACAACACTGAAAGCTATGTATATATATTCTTTTTATATACATTTTAATACTATTAAAAAACTATTTTAAAAATCAGGAAAAATTCAATCGTGAGAATGAAATAATTTTTATCATGTTATTTGGTCCACCTTGTTCCATTTGTTAAAATCCTGTTAGAAAAGTCAAAAAATCATTTTGGTATCATTCATAGATTGTTTGTTTTTTAAATGGATTTTCTTCCTACGTTCTTTTGTTTCTGATATAAAGTGTTAAGAAATCAAATTCATCGTTAAAGATTGCAGATTGAGCTGTGAAAAACTTTAAGCAAGAATTTTTGATGGTCCAGAAATTCTTAATCTCAGTAAGGATTCAAAAAGTTTCAAACACTATGACTGATATTTAATCTTTTTTCTTGTTCATGTTTCGTCGTTAGTGATTAAATATTTTCTGGTTAATTACAAAGCCGAGAAATATGATGAATTAGGGAAAAACTAGGAAGAGTTTTGAAAAGTGTAGTTCTAAAATAATTGCAAAGGTAAATTTTTTTTCCTAGTCACTTTGACAAATTTACCAATAATCTAGTTCAAACTCTATGGTTGATATTTAATCTTTTTCCTGTTCACGTTTCGTCTTAGTCATTAAAAATTTTCGGGATAACTATAAAGCAGAGAAATATAATGAATTAGTGCAAAATTATGAAGAGTACATTTCCATATTTGGAGGAGTATATTTTAATACTTCTCGACTTTTTACTCATTAAAAAGGTAGATGTATCAAGATATCAAAGTAATGGGAAAAGATATCCATGTATGTGAGACAAACGTGTAATGTCATATTTCTGCTTGAGTCTCCAACTTGAAGTTTCCAATGAACATAATAGGAAAGGATATAAGAAATAATTTTCCATGTATTATTTGAATCAGCTTTTATTGTTTTCATTTTAATATACTAACAATACCATCATTTATTTTTTAGCATTCCATTGCTATTAATCTCATTCGATTTACTGAATTCTATTTTAATAATTATATCCATACATTTTTAACTTACACTTGACACAGATTTTATTCACACTACTGTATTACTTGCCTATTGATGTCTGTCATGTATAGTTTAAGATTTGCATAAATTGGTTTAAAAATAAGCATTTCTTAAGTACCAATTGTACGAATACAATGCCGAATTTTTAATCAGCACCTCAAAACTAACTTAAATTCATTGGACTA
The DNA here is from genome assembly GCA_963932465.1 of Maratus speciosus. Taxonomy (NCBI): domain Eukaryota; kingdom Metazoa; phylum Arthropoda; class Arachnida; order Araneae; family Salticidae; genus Maratus; species Maratus speciosus. Next base: position 434,776,162 of record OZ010788.1, read on the forward strand.
TCATTGATAACTTATGCATTGGCTTGCCAAACCAATGCTAAAAAAAAGTGTGAATTATGTCAGTCAGGTATCGCCCGGATAGCTCAATAAATAGAGCATTGGTACGGAAAGCCGTAGGTATAAGGTTCGACTCCGGATCTGGACATTTTTCACACTGTTTGAATAAACCTCGACTGTGCTACTCCAGCCTTGAATATGCTATGCTGTATTTTTTCATTTATTTATCTGCTTGTTTTAAGAGAAAGGTGCGTACAAAGACATTCTTTCTGTACGATAAAAACTGAAAAAACAAATCTTTTCAAAATATGAAGAACCTACATAAAAACCAGCTTCTTCAAAAAAGTTAAATGAAGTTAAATCCAATGTAAAGTGTCAGCTAATACGCTCCGTCGTCAGTAAAGAGAGTATTCGATTCACCATTTCTTGTAAATAAGCAGCTTAACGCAGAATATAGTTTTAATTTTTAAGTTAAAAAAACATAAAACTAAAAGAATTTTTTTTAATGTAGCATTTATAGCATACATAAAAAGTGTTTTTTACTTGATTTATGCAAAATGTGTTTCATAATTGATCCTCTAAAGAGTCTTAAAAAATGTTAGTTGGTTACGTAAATACATTTGGGAAAACAAAAAGTTTTATTACACAGACATACAAAGAGAAAGCTCAAATGAAGAGCTAAGTGGAAGAATATGTTAAGTAACAAAAATTACATGTAAAGAAATTTGATGTGAAAGTTTTGTTGTCAATTTTAATGATTTATTTTCTGTTTGATACCATGCGTTTAAAATATTAACAGGTGTGGTACTAAACTCTATCAAAAAAACTTATTCATATTTAATTGTCAAATATTAAAAAATATTAATATTATTTGCATTATTAAATATTAAAATATTAAATATTAATGAATAATGTCTTAAAACTTCAAGGCTAAATAGAACTTTGGTATTTTAGCTTTACCGTGTGATAGAATGTTTAATAACACCTTCATCCAAAAGATAAAATAATTTTTAAGAAAATGTAGCATAACATGTTCTTCCACTCAGCTCTTCAAATATTTTCTTACTTTATTGGAAATACTTTGCAAAAAAATGAAACAAGAAAAATTATTACTTGTAAAAAGATATTTACTTTAAACTGAATCTTTGAAATTTATGTGTATATTGTATTCCTTTTTAATGGAATACAATATAAAATTTGACCACAAAGAATTTCGATAAGTTTACTTTAATTAGTTGAACATTTTGTCAAAATAGGAAATATTATCTTGCAAGAAAATTCTCAAATAACCTTGCTGATTAAGCTCATTCATGTTTCTGAAAAATAGCGGAACGCGAATCTGACGTTCTAGACGTTCGCTTTGACTATTCAGAATCATCGATGCTTTTAATACTCAGACTTTAATTAACACAAACTTCATACAAAATGCATTAAAATTTCTTCTTATTCACATTAAAGTATATAACAGAAAATTAATTTTAAAAGAATCATAAATTCAAACATTAACCGCCTAAATTAATTTTCTAAGTGGCATTTTGCCGCATTAACCCCCCTAGTACCAAATTTAATATTTTCTGAGGATTCTTAGTTTTACATGATTTGAACCAGAAATTTAATTTTATGATATATAACATCTTCCTAGAAAGTGTCCGTTTAATTTCTTATATCAAGTATAAATTATTCATTTTTTTATATTCGAATACCTATAAAATAATTACATTATCACATAGAGCTTAGATTCTAGTTCAAAACACAGTCAGTAATATGGAAAACATTCTGAAAAATTCCACTGAAATATGTTTAAAAAAATGTTATGTAATGAAGTTTATCAAACATAGAGATAACAGAAAAAAAATCCAGTAATCGCATTTAAAGATTTCTTTTATCTCTTTCAGATACATGCAAAATTAATCTATAAGTGTCAATTAAGGTTTATTTGTATTTTCATCTAAAAAAGGTAAGAAAAGGATGCATAGAAACATAGTTTACATTCCTCCTGACTTCTCTACTTCCTCTTCCGTTATTTGACTCATTGCTTCCTGTTTATTAAATTGGCCATAACTCATCTTCTAATATTCATAGAAATAAAATTAAAACAAATTTAGAATCGTAAACAATTGCTCTTTCAAATAAAATAATAAAAAAGATTCTGAAAATTTTCACAAAAACGGCCATTTTAATGTAGGCAAATACCTTAAGCTCCCATTTGGCGATTATGTTAAAAATCACTGTCCCGAAGAATATCGAGATTTTCGGTCGGCGTTCAGTTTTCGTTTCACGTTGGCCATAGGATTGGGTATTTAATCCATTTTTAAAACATTTTCAAATCATTTTTCAAGCTTTTTTTTGCGTCTGTGTGTGAGGGTGGGTTGGGGGGGGGGGGGGGGGGGTCTGAATTACCAAGGAAATGTTACAGAGTATAAGTGATAAATATTCCAGAGATGTCTTCAAACATTAGTAGCTCTGAGGTAACTTCTCAAGCTTCAAAACGAGAGCTCCATCTAGAGTTGCCAGGTTATACGTTTTTCCGTAAGTTGTACGTTTATTAACGTTTTTTAGGTCTATCGCATGGTGTACATTTAAATTCGTCCCGTACGACGATTTCTTCCGTTTTTCTACCGCATCTTACTTTAGATACTTAGCAAGAATTTTTTTCTTTTTCAGTTTGCTTAAAAATTTTACCTTTTGCCGAAATAAATTTACACAAATGAGCATCAAATGTAAAAACGGCTTATTTCCGATCGGTATCACAAAACTGTTGAGAGAGTAGTGTAATATTAATTGAGCATGCGCGAACTTTTGGAGCTAGCTGCTCGCCACAGTATGCACTGTTGTAACTTAGATCATCTGATTTTGACATTATTATATGCTAAAAGCATCTTTATTATAAAATTATAAATTTAGTATATCTGTATCTTAATATTTTTTAGTGTTATCTTCCTTTATGCTTAAGCACAAATAATTATATTTGTAGGGTATTCATTACTAAAGTTTTCATGATCATCATTGAATTTTAGGATGTTTAGATTTATTTTTGTTCTTACAATGCAGTTAATATTTTATCCATAATGGGATATATGACTGCAACATTAGTTAAACAATGTTGACAGAATAATGTAATTCAGATGCAGCTGAAAAATAATGATTAAATCGATATATTATTACCCTTTTTTAAATAAATTTGCCACGAAAATAATACTGGCACTTTAAACAAGTTTAGTGTGCTAGAAAAAAGGACGGTAATGCTATAAAACCAAAACTAACTAGTGTCAATCGAAATCTTCTCTTTTTGATGAGATAAATCTGGAAACCCTAGGTCCATCGTTCAAATCCAACTGGATTCCATTGCGGCAGATATCTTCTCTGTTTGACTTTTTGGACGGTTATTTTCCGAATTTTCCGTGGTTAATTTCGAACCTTGTGTTATGCTTGCGCAAATACGGGTTAGTTTCCCTTAGAAAAGACCCCCGCCGGGAGTTGTAGCCCCCCAGATCAGCGAGTGAGAAGTTTGCTCTCAAAATTGATAGACGGGAATTACTGGGTTCGAACCCATGTTGAGCCTAACCGCTCGGAATTTTCCGCGGTTTCCTCCGAACCTTGTGTTATGTTTGCGTAAATACGGGTTAGTTTCCCTTAGAAAAGACCTCCGCCTGGAGGATAATCCCTCCTTGCTCGGCATATTTCTGACATGCAGATAATCCGACGTAAAAATAAAGCAACACCTGATTTTTAGTAATTTTTTTAAAATTTACTACTTTTACAAAAAAGAATAGCAGAAAAGAGGATACAGCGTATTTTTGTGAACAAAAGAAGTTGTACTAAAATAGAAGCCAAAAAAATTTATTTAGAAAGTTTTTGAAAAAAATAATATTCGCTTTAAAAAAACTGCCAAAGCATTCAAAAGAAATTTCCATCTACTGCTATTCTAATACAAACGGTTTAACAATGAATGTAGCCAACTTTTTTCTTCAGTCTGTGCAGGTTTACAATTTCTTTTTAAAGAAACCACTTTTACAGATATTTATGGAAGGCAGGATCCTTTTTTCAGTCTCTAAAGGTGCAGCATTAAAAAAGTTTTTCATAGATATTTATAGAAGGTATAAATATATATTTTTGGAAGCAGAACACGAAAGGTTACATAAAAATAGTATATTACTGTCTTAAACTATTTTTTGTGTAAGTACATGGGATACGACATGCTTGGAATAACCAAACATATTGTATATGAATAAAAAAAAATGCATGAGGCAACTTTTCTAATAAAACACGTATTTTTTATCGTGTATTAAACTGAAATAGAAATATTTACCTCAAAGATGTTGGTATAATAATAAATCTGTCATTTTTTACATTTTTATTTTTAGATAAGTGAATTTAAAAAATTTCTAGCATTTTTCATCATTTTTACAGTTCTAACATCTGTAGCAGTTTTTCACCTTAATAAATAACGAGCAGGAAAGACCGAGCTACAATCGGTTAAAATTAGCTTTGTCTTCAACTCAGTATAACAGTAAATTCTTGCTGCATTATTGCTATACAGCATTTTATTTTATAACAGTATTATTTACAGAAACAATCAGTAATTTCTAAATTTTACATTACTTACATATTTACAACGTAAGGACATCCTTCCAAACTACATTTTTAGTTGGGCTCTGATTGGTTCAATCATGCATCTAGGCTTCTATTGGTAATTTAGCGCCAAGCATGTGTTTTGTCGCTGATAATCTTGAAAGTCGATTTTCCCGTCAAATCTCGCCAATGTTGCCGCTATTTTGTTGCCAACTTTGCGACTTCGTTTACTGCCAACTATTCAACAACTTAATAACTGTTTCAACTTTCATTTCTATTGAAATAAATTGAACTGTATAGTGACCCCAAAATGACTCACTAATCGAACTTTCTCGAACATGTGACCTAGTCCTATAGTCAACTCGAACTCCAAAACTGTAGGATACAAAATTTAGTCAAAATCGTTACAGCAGTTTTTTAAATAAAATTTGCATCCACATACACACAGAGACACGAGATCTGCTCATTTATAATATACTACCCGCCCTTGGCGACCAGTTTGGTCTCTCTTAAAATTTATGCTTGGGAAAGCATACTAAGCATTGTATCATCTTACTTTTATTCATGATTTAATTTACTTGTACTCCGTAAAATATAATTAATGTAATTCCTTAAGCTAATATTAGTTTTTGTTGCATTAAAATACCTCAATTTGTTGATTTTCTGTAAGCAAGTAAACCCTATTGGTTTACAATGGAAGTCTATGGGAATTTGGCAAAATATTAGAGATATCGTCAAGTTGGCGTCACATTTGGTGACTAATTTTGGTCGCCAAATTTGGTGATACATCAACAAGTTGGCGACAGAACAGGGTCCCCACTATGGTAATCTCCTTATAGGTATGGAGATGCATTAAATGCTTGTCAATAACCAATGAGATGTGTTTCGTTCGAGCGTTCCCATTAAGCAATTAACAAATAATCGCGATTTCTGTGCCACACACCATAACGTAATATATATAGAAATGGTTTCATCTGTAAGTCGCTATCATTGTGAAGTCGGTGTCAAAATAAAAATATACTCTCCATAAAATTTAATCGCTAAATTTTCGAAGAGAAAAACGAAAATAAACGTTCGATTAAGAATTACGTCATCAAAAGTTGCACCACATTTTGAAATTTTCCTAAAAAATCACCCAATTTTGAGATCATATTTGCATTTTTAAGTGCATTTTAGATTCGGATGCCAAACGGAAAGTCATTCGGTTAAATAGTTTAAGAATTATATAAGTTTAAAGTTTGCAACTCAAAAAGTTATTTTTTTAATAGTTGCACAACAGATAACAATGTGGGTAGTTTTTAAATCATAAGTCAAAAACTACTCGTCAGAATGTTCTTTAATTATGGATTTGCATACCTGAAGCTTACAGAAATTTTTTCCTGTTAAAAAGCTTTATGGGCTACAATTAAAACTTTTTTCGAAACTATAGATATTTGAAATTGATTATGAAAAAAAATATGAATAATTTTAAATTACACTTTTTTAATAGAAATCGATTTCTAAAAGCTTCGAATATGGGGACCTAAAATTGCAGCTCATTCCTAGAAGTAATTTTCGGGTTCTGTTTATGTTTTAAAACTACCTGCAATGCAATCAGCCTAGCAACGATTACAAAACAATTTAACATTAGGGGTTCCAAATTTTAAACCTTCATAATAGCTAAATTATTTGACCAAATGACTTCCCGTTTGGTATATGAATGTTAGATCATGATGGTAAAATATGCCGAAAAACTCAAGAATGCTATCTAAATTGAAGGTTCGTATGGAAAATTTTAGAGTTTGCAACAATTTCAATATGAAGACGGCTTCCTAAGCTTTTTTTTACGTAAATTGAAAAAAGACATAATACCTAATAGAGTAGCTATTTTCGCTTCTCTAGGACAATTCTTACATGATTAAAACGTATAGAATGTATTTCTTTCTTTCTTTCTTTTTTTATGGATTGTACATCAAAGTGAAAAAAATAAAAATAAAAGCTGTAAAAACGTTATTACCAAAGTAAATTATTTATTAAAAATAATTATATACAAATATATATGCCAAGTTTATGTTTCAGTAAAATTTGTTTCAAGCTAATATGTGGGTCCCACTGAATTTTTTTATATGATGCAGTTAATTAGTTCAAGTTAAAATTACCAAATCTTGGGACTGTTCAAAGTATCTCCTTCTCATATCTATGCACTTTTGTAGGCAAATTCTTCAGAGAATAAATGCCTGAAGCCGTACATTTCATGGAAGTGTTGAAAAATATGCTTTTATAGCCTCATCAATCTCATCTTTGGAAGAAAAAGGACGCCCAGGCAAATTATTTTAGATTAAAAGGTAATCAAAAGTCGCACATAGCAAAATCGGAGAAAAGGGTGGGTGTTGTATCACTTTGTCGTGTGTGTTTGTTTTCCCAAGAAATACCATTGTCAAACTTGCTGAATTAGAAGTTGTATTATCACGAAGATGCTTGATTTCCCTAAAATGAACTTTTTGGAGGATTTCTGGAAGACAGTAGTGCACCACTTACCTGTAATTGCTTTTCTACTCTGCCTGAATCTTTATGGCTTTGATCAGTCGTGTTTTTATGGAGGAAAGATATACATCACACTTTTGTTTTCGTTTCTCAAATAATATAGAGATTATTTGGGCCTCATTTTACTGTCGTGACATGTTAGAACATGAAAAAAAGGTATGTACGTTTCTTCATCAGTTATGATTTTAGAAATAATCCACCGTGCATCATCCTTTAATAATCTTAGAGTTTCTTTACTGATTCTGACACCGTCAGCTTTTTTGGTGTTCTGTTAAGTTATAAGGGACTTAACGGCAAACATTTATTTTCATATGCAGTTTTTCATGAATAATGTTATGCATAGATGCGGATCCAGTGTTAAGTTTTTTCTGTATCCTTTGGTAAGTAACGTCATTGTACCTAAAGGAGACGCGATTCACCATAGTTTTGTCGCATTTAGGGTATATTTGGCATTTTATTAAATGCATATATATTTTTTTATTTTATAAGCAGACAATTATTCAATACTGTGCATTTAGTTCAAAAACTAACTTGTTTTGTAGAAATGAAATCAATATCTGTGGAACCACAATATACAAGGTGATTTTTATTTGTATGGTGATTTGTATTTAGGTGATTTTTATCACATTTATGGCATTTAAAACCTAAATGAGACATCCAAAACCTAAATGTGACAATGTATTTTATACATGCCCCAATTCATCTAAAAATATTCATTAATCTTTATCGACTGTGACAAATTTTGTCGCATAGTTAATGTAAACAGTCTCAGAGTACGCTTGATGAAAGATAAATAAAAAGTTTCATTAACTCATAGAATTCTGTTTCTGTACTAATCTTTATGTACCGGCTGTTATAATTTAAATTTACTTATTCAGAAGCCTCTAGCACTAATACTAAGGTTCCAAATGAAACACAATTTCACAAATATTTACAGTTAAACAGGAAATTTCAAGTCAATCCGTGACAATTTTAAAAGGAAGTGGTCTGTGAGACCGCTAACAGCAGTTAAGGGTTAAACACTTATCGCGGAAAACATCGTGTAACATTCGCGGAATTCTCGAGTGAATATTAACCCGTAAGCTCCACAATAGTGCGATTTGGGATTCCGTAACTTCACCTGCGTATATTTTTTAGCAGTATAGCGATAATGAAATATTACACATCATTCGAAATTTGTAAGGAATCGAAACGGGATATTGGTTTTTATCAAAAATCTTATTTTTCTTAATGAAAAATACAAATTAATTAAAGCACATGTTTTATATAGTGCCGACATTTAAAAGTTTTATCGGTGCGAATTCGCATTTGTGGAGTTTACGGGTTAAAAGAGTATTATTACGTAAAAAAGTTAGATATTTATAACATTGTCAATAAGAATATTTAATACATGTAACTCAAGTTATTATAAAATTTTACGTGATGAAAATATTAGACATATAAACAGATAATATCATGCAATTATTCTAATAATTCTATTTAAGCAGGCCTGATTAAGCCAAAAAGAGGCCCAAGGCCTGATACTGTGTTGCATCCAACACCCCCCCCCCCCCCTCCTTTTCCTTACACGTTGTCAAAAAATTGAACATGTTCTACGACTTAGAATACATATATGAAAAAATACCCATTTAGATAAACACGGTTTCTTTTTTTATCTTATTCTAATCTAAAAGTAGAAAATATTTATTATAATGAGTAAAATAAGGGCGTCATACCAACATGTTGGTATGATGATGAGAAAATTTCGTGATAGAGTATAAAGAATATGAAGCAGATCTCAGATTAAATAGACCCCATACTGCATTATCAAGATTGGCTCAAACTTAACCTGTAAAAATAGATTTTAATCAATCAAAGATTATCTTTCATACAAATCATTACCAGGAAGCCATCATATGAGAATCAATTGGAATAATTGTTAATAAAGATACAGCTTGTAACGATGCACTATCATACGATAGCCATGGAGTATGGAGATATTTGCTGCAGAATAGATGAAAGCTCGTTTTGTTGAAAAATTGAATAACTTTATCTGGCATCTCATCTGACGTACAACATTTAAATTTAAATTACAATGTTTTCCTTCTGGGCGATTCTCGAATAAGTGCAAGGAAAATAATAACAACATTTAATAACAACATAGCCGATTTCCACACTATATATTCTAGGCGCTATACTTTCGGAGGGTTTTGCCTCATTTAGGGAAAATGGCGCTTTATAATGAACGATGTATATTTTAATGGAATTTTTTTTTTTTAAACGTTTTAAATTCAGAGAAATGTTTCTTGTTTTGTTCTTAAAGTTCGGATGTCTCATTTTATAGCATTTATGCACGATTCTTGCATTAAGATATTAAGTACAAGAACATTGTCGCATTTAAACGTCGTCACATTTAGGCACAATGGCCTCACAGGGAGTATCATCAATTGAGATTTTTCGTGCGGCCGATACACATTCATAAATGTCTTCCTGTATATTTTTCATTCAGCCAAGAATTTCCACCTCTACGAAATTCTGCAAATAATTGCGTGCACTTTGATTTCAGAAAACAAACGTAATAATATACAACTATAAACCATTAACATATTCGCAAGTAAGATGTATATGCCGTTGGCTAATTGAGAAATCAGGCTCTTTGTAAAGAGCCGGGCTAATTGGAGAATCATCTCTCTTTTTCCAATTAGCCTGATATTTTTCAGGCTTATTGCAAAGAGCCTGGACACCGTTAGGCTAATTGAAAAATGACCTCTTATTTCCCAGTCAGTGATTTTTTTAGGCTTATTAACCCATAACCCGAAAAATAAATTACAACAGAACATATCCCGATCCGAGCAAGACAAAATAATTTCAGTCTACACGCAACCCAACCCGTACCTAAAAATTCCATTTGAGAAAAAACCCAGAATCTGAACCAAACCAAATCTGAACGCGACAAAAATATTCCAATGAACCATAACCGATCCGAGCAAGACAAAATAATTTCTGAGGACATGCAACCCGACCCGAACCTAAAAATTCTATTTGAAAAAACCCGGATTCTGAACCCGACAAAAATATTCCAATGAACCATAATCGATCTGAGCAAGACAAAATAATTTCTGAGGACATGCAACCCAACCAGAACCTAAAAATTCCATTTGAAAAAAAAGCCCGAAATCTGACACGAACCAAATCTGGACCCGCCAAAAATATTCCAAAAAACCATAACCGGATCCGAGCAAGGCAAATTAATTTCCGTGGACACGCAACACGACCAGAACCTAAAAATGCCATTTGAAGTCAACCTGAAACCCGACCCGAACCAAATCATAACGCGGTAAAAATATTCCAAAGAACCATGACCGGATCCTTGTAAGGTAAAATAATTTCTGTGAACACGCAACCCGACCTGAACCTAAAAATTCCATTAGAAAAAACTCTAACCAAATTTGAACCCGACAAAAATATTCTAAAGAATCATAACCCGATACGGGAAAGACAAAATATTTTCCATGGACACGCAACCCGATCCGAACCTAAAAAATTTTATTGAAAAAACCCTGAAATATGACCCGAACCAGATCTGAGTCCGACAAAAATATCACCAAATACCATAACCCGATCCGAGCAAGACAAAATCATTTCCGTGGACCCGCAGCCCGACCCGATCCTAAAAATTCCATTAGAAGAAACCCTAAATCTGAACCGAACCAAACGTGAACCGACAAAATTATTCGAAAGAACTATAACCGGATCCGAGCAAGACAAAATAATTCCCGTTTGCATGCAATGCGATCCGAACCTGAAAGTTCTACTTGAAGTTAACCCGAAACCCGACCAGAACCCGAAATAAAAATACATCAGGCCTTACCCCGATTCGAGCAATGCAAATTAATTTCCGTGTACGCGTAGTACGACCAGAATCTGAAAATTCCATTTGAAGTCACCTGAAACCCGACCGGAACCCGATCTGGAAACAACAAAAATATTTCAAAAAACCGTAACCCGATCCGAACAAGACAAAATAATTTGACATGCAACCGGATCCGAACCTAAAATTTCCATTTGAAGTCAACTCGAAAACCTACCCGGATTCGGGTAGAGTTTCTGATTAAGTTCAACTAGAATTTTCAGGTTCGGATCTGGTTGCCTGTTGACGGAAATTATTTTGTCTTGCTGGGATTGGGTTATGGTTCTTTGGAATATTTTTGCCGGGTTAAAATTTGTTTCGGGTCGGGCTTCAGGTTGATTTCAAATGGAATTTTTTGGTTCTGGTAGTGTGGAGTGTCCACGGAGATTAATTTGTCTTGCTCCGATTAGGTTATGATTCTTTGGAATATTTTTCTCGAGTTCAGATTTGGTTCGGGTTTTTTCAAATGGAATTTTTAGGTTCGTGTCGGTTTGCGTGTCCAAGTATATTATTTTTGTCTTACTCGTATTGGATTATCGATCTTTGGAATATTTTGTCGGATTCAAATGTCGGTTTTTTTTTTTGATGAAATTTTAGGTTTGGGTTGGAGTGCGCGTCCATGGAAATTATTTTGTCTTGCTCGTATCCGATTATAATTCAGTGGAATATTTTTGGCGTGTTCATATTTGGTTCGGGTCAGATTTCGTGTTTTTTCAAATGGAATTTTTGGGTTCGTGTCGGGTAACATGTCGACGGAAATTATTTTGTGTTGCTCGGATCCGGTTATACTTCTTTGAAATAATTTTGTCGGGTTCAGATTTGGTTCGCGTCAGATTTCGTTTTTTGTTTCAAATTGAATTTTTAACTTCTGGTTTCGTTGCATGTCCTCAGAAATTATTTTGTCTTGCTCGGATCGGTTATGGTTCATTGGAATATTTTTGTCGGTTTCAGATTCCGGGTTTTTTTTCAAATAGAATTTTTAGGTTCTGGTCGGGTTGCATGTCCTCAGAAATTATTTTGTCTTGCTCGGATGGGTTATGGTTCATTGGAATATTTTTGTCTGGTTCAGATTTGGTTCGATTCAGATTCCGGGGTTTTTTTTAATGGAATTTTTAGGTTCGGGTCGGGTTGATGTACACTGAAATTATTTTGTCTTACTCAGATCGGGGTACGGTCTTTTGTAATTTATATTTCGGGTTCGGATTATGGGTTAATAAGTCTTAAAAAAATCATCCTGTTTGGGAAAGAAGTGGACATTTTTCAATTAGCCTAACGGTGTCTAGGCTCTTTGCAATAAGCATGAAAAATACCAGGTTAATTGGAAAAAGAGAGATGATTCTCCAATTAGCCCGGCTCTTTGCAAACAGCCTAGGCTCATTGCAAAGAGCCTGATTTCTCAATTAGCCTACGACATATACATTACACTGATTTCTTTACTAATCCTTTCGATACTTTCCTTCTCTTATATTTTTAAATGTATTTATTTCTCAAATGAAATAAAATATTCAATATTAAAAGATCCTCTAACCTTCAATACTTCTCCAAATAATTATGAGTAAAATGCAGCACTATTAAAATGCAGCAATAGTATTAGTTACATAACCGCAAATGAAAACGCTAACATAAATATACAACTAGTTTTTTTTTGTTTTTTTTTTTTTAGTTAGTTTCTCTTGCAAAATTGCGCCTAAAATTTCTTTTTCAATATTAAATAAATATTATTTTAAGAATCCTAATACGTTTTGAGACAACATTACTTGAACTGTGTTCTCAAAAACAGCATACATAGTAATCAGATTTCTTAATGTCTGTTTCCTCTCTTCGAAAAATATCTGCTTTAATAAATTGAATATAATCACTGAATAATTCATATAAAGTGAAGTGCCTTATTTATCTAATCAAACTTGCAGAATATAAGAATTATTTTTTAATACCAGTAGTATATCTGCATTCAATACCTCCATCTTTCACGTTTACTTCAGGGGAAGCAGAACAAATAAATAATTCATGCTGCGCATATTATAATTACCTAAACGTTTGTAAAAGAATAATTTCCATGCATTTTCCACTCTATTTAAATTGAATTTATTTTATTTAAATAAGTTTTTAACTTTCATTCAGTGACTTGGTAGAGTTTGTTTGTATAAATATTTTAAGATCCGTACGATGTTGTAATTATCTAAGTATGGACCTGGCTTATCACTTTAGGTTCTATCGCTGTGCATTTTGCATCTAATTATTGCATAATTTCAATTTTTACACCATAGAATAGAGTAAAAAATGTACTTTAATTTTTTTTTTAAACTGTAACTCAATTTACTCATTTTTTAAATAATTTTCAAGCATGTTTTTTTTTATTCTATTTCAACAATAAGCATTTTTTTCTACAATAATGTAAAGTAACTTTTGTAGAAATATAATAAATATGTGAAATTAAGTTGAAAGTTCCTGTATTACCACATTTGGCAACAAATTGCTTATACAGTGTGTCCAATAGCTAATTTCTAAGCTGTTAGTCATAGACTATAACTCCAAGTACAAAAATGTTTTAAATGAGATAAAGAATTATTTTTAAGGTCATTTTGGCCAATAAAAACATTTCTTAAAAACTTACGAAATTTAAGTTTCTATACGGTTAACGGTCCTATAAGAGATATTTAGTAAAAATTCCCTATTACGCTAACAAATAAAACAAAAAAAAAGTCTCATTCATCTAACGCTAAAATTGATCAAGTTGTGTAACTTTGAATTGCTTGACTTACACCAATTTTCTGCATATGAACAGAGATGAATATGACCATGCTTCGATGGATCGTACACAAGTGCTTTAAGTATTAGAAGGCTTTATTTCGTGCGTAGATTTTTCAATCGCAGCCGAAGGGAGTCACTTCAAGCAAGTTTTAAGAAAACTTTAATTTTTATTAATTTTAGATTAGATAATCTAATAGAGCTTTAAAATATGTATCATTTTGTAAAGAATTGCGACTGTTGCTTTTCATAATTTCATTTGACAAAAATTCTGTTATTTTTTAGCTTATATTTTTAGTACAAGTTGTAAATTTTCTTTAATATGACAGAATGAAAATAGATTTCAAATTCATGTTGTAATGTTAATTTTACTCTCAACTTTTCCTTTTTTATATATCTGACGATTATTTATATTTCTAGTAAATTTGTGAATGACTCCTATTTTGTAGCAAAATAGATGCTTCAACTTTAAACAGCTATTACTCGGTCAGTTTTTATCGTAGAAGAAAGGGACAGTTTTGCGTTACTTTTTAGTGTAAGAGGATATTTTTATTAAATATAACTTATAGGACCGGGAGCCGCATAAAAATTTAAATCTCGTAATTTTTAAGAAATATTTTCATTGAACCAAATTGTTTTTAAAATACTTCTTTACCTCATTAAACATTTTTGTAATTGGAACTATAGGTATTAGGAGTTAGCCATTGGACACCGTTGAGAGTGGACACCCTGTATATGGCGAGAACTCCTTCAAGTTCCTCACATAACCAAAAGAATTTCTGAAATAATTGAACTTTTGAAACTTTGTATTTATTATAGTGAAATCTGACTCTCTGTTTGTATTTCACAACTACTTTTCCTAGAATATGGACGTTTGTCGATGAAATTAACAATAAATAGTGTTAATGGTGTTGCGGGGATTTTAGAATGTCATAATAATTCTCAGAATTTTAAAATTTGAATTTAGTTTCCGAAATATTTATTTTTAACACTTTTTAATGCAATTTTCGTAATGATGGCAACTTGGCTATTTCATCATTGCGAAATAAAGCAGAAAAGGAGCACGGAGGTATGAGCTGGATGTGAAGTATTTTGGGTTTATCTTATGTTAAAAGTGCAACCCTGAAACCGGTTAAAACCGGTCAACATTCAGTCCAAATACGGCCTTCACAGAGTCTGCGTGCGGCTCGCTTTGAAAACTTGTCGCGATCCAATGAAATTCAACCGTTGATCCACGCTTGTATTGTTTGGGCCGAATGAGGACATTTAAATTTGAGCGATGACCACCTTCATATTGCAAACCGTTTTTACGGCATACTGCATTTCTATTATTACATACGTAAAACTCTGTGGAAAAAGGGAAAAAATCCGGATTATCAAATGCATGTTGATGCCATTTTCATCACAATTGAAAATAAAAAATATTTAAGAAATAATTTTAATAAAAATATATCAATAGCGATTTTTTAGAAAGTTCTAAATGAAGAATGCTTTAACGGATGAAAATGACAGAATTTTAAAAAGGCCATTTTTATTAAATTCTTAAAACTGAAATACTGTGCTAAATTGATGATTCTCACTACACAAGATACGAAATTAAAGTCTAACAAAATGGTTTACAACACTGACGTTACCTTTAAACATGACTTCACTTAATAATTAAAAAAATTAATTAATTAAAGTAATAATAATAAAAATAAAAACAAAGAAATCCTTTGTAATTGCACCAAAAATATGAAATTTTGAAAATACAATTTTTGTAGTTTTAATTTAACTTTCACGGTAAAATAATTTTCTCATTATAAGAAATTTGATAAATTTACATTATTTTCTTTAATTTTTTTTTTTTTTTTTTTTTTTTTACATTTTTAAATTTGAAATATAAAATGCTTTTTAAAAGACTCCATTATATCTAACAAATTAACACCTTGCAATAATATGTTATTTCTAATTGCTAAAAAGGTGTAAGATTAAAATTTTTAAAAAAGTGAAATTGTTTTATTTGACTGTTGACATGTCTCAACTCTTCCCGAGTCATTTTCAAAACAAATAAATAATGATATTCTGAAATTGCACGGTCTATGATGCAATGAAATGAAACGTCACATTCAGTTTTTCATGTAACGCACATTATTTTTTTTATTTCACTTGGATGTTTATTTCTATTTTTGAAATCATTGAGTAACTCTAGCCACAGTTTTGAAAAGTTTAATGATGCTGTATCGTTACATATGGAATTTTTACGTGTTAGAATCTCTATTGTTTCTCTTATAATAGATGGATAATATTAGATCGAGGGCGGAACATTACCTTATTTTCATTGAAATTTATATGGATAATTTCTTCTTGACATAATCTTGTCAGTTCTGTGGCTTTTCTATTATATTTAATATCAGCTACATGCTCCTTTTCTGTATTTAAATTTCCTGCTGGACATTCCAATAAAATAATTATTTGATCTGTCTGCTCTAATTAATGGTATTTCATAATGGTGTATCAGCTTCGTAGCCAAACCATCTCCGAAATTGAAAAATATCATTTTCCCTAAAATTGATCCAATTAATTTTAAGAATTATTCAGGAGTATATGAAATACCTTTAATTAGAGCAGACGGATCAAAGAATTACTAAGCTATTTAACTGGTCAAATTATAATGAAAGTGCTGTGAAGTTCTTGGTAAGTTATAAAATTATAACTGGTTACGGCCCTAATGAGCAACCCAAACATAAGCAGTAGGGAAACAGGTAAGCCTCCCCTTCTTACCTTAATTTTATCTATTGCAGGTAAACAATTAATAATAAGGATCGTATAAATTCCTAGTTGAGAGGGAAAAGTAATTAAATTTAATTGCATAAAATAAAAGTAAAATTAACAATTACTTTAATTACTAAATCCAAATTAAATTAATCCAAAGAGTTGTGTTATTTTTAAGACTCTAAACTTTTTGGAAAAGACTGCACTAGAATTTAGAATTATCAAAATCTAGGAGGTTAAGTTTTAACTGCAGCCTGACACCTGCATATCGATGTGTGATATAAATAAATAACATACCTCTCAAACTCGATGCAAAATTCAATTAATTAAAATACAAAGATATAAATTATGAAGAGAAAGTTATTAACATTTAACAAATAATTTATTTACATTATTTACATGCATTAATTGAGACAGAGTACAAACATTATGATAATATAAGCCATTAATTTAAGTAAGTTTTGTTTTTTATAAATTTTCATAATAAACATATTAATTTATATAAATCCTCTACTGATTGTAGACAATATTGTATTTTTTAAAATATTTCATTTGCATACACACATAAAATATATAAGAGGCTTCCTTTGATTCCATAGCTTGCTACCATCGTCTTTCATAAGCTCCATCAAACCATCGTCACTGTCTTTCCAAATTAGGATTTGGATATAGTCCATTTTAAGCACTGCACCTTTTATGCAATTTTAGTAGCCATTCTACAATTGAAATCTTATTATAAAAAATCTATTTTTTAAGCGTCAATTACAACAAAACATCGGTATCATATCACAAGTCTCATATCAAGCAAACTGGACATAATATTTTTTGTAGTAGTAATATTTTAAACTACTCACTAAACATCATCATTCGTAATATTCCTCGAGACGAATCTTTTTTTTTTCTCTAGATGTGGTACGGAATTGCGGGACAATAGGGACCGCCCTTTCTCGGCTCGCTCCGTCATTGGATTCGGGGCGACCTAGTGTCTCACACCTTTGAAATCTGAACTGGACCTCAGTAATATCCATCGGTCATTTGTCCACAATTAATATTGCTTAGGATTGGATAGTGGGTTCCCCCCACATCGTCAGCCCTGCGTGCCTTCTCTGCTGAACACTGTCTTTTTATTTATGGCTGACTTATATTGCCTTCATAAATAAGTGATCTCCGTAAATATCATCCAATTGTGCCACTAAGTTTTATTGGCATCCCTGTAATAAATTCAGGTCGTAAACAAGTCTTCTTGTGTGGTCTATGCCCCTGAAATTTCCATGTGTGGTTAATACTATATATACACTTTATATACATTTTACATAAGGTAAAGCCAGGAGAGATCAAGCGGGCGGAGAAGTTGCGCACAAAGAGGGTCGGGGGGAAGGAGTAGAGTGCGCGAGCAGCGACTCCAGGTAGTTGTACAACAGCAGTAGTAAAGTGCCTACTTAAATGTTTACGTTGATTTTTTTCGAGCATCTAGGTTAAAGCTTTGCAATTTTATTTTGTTTTCCTAAAGTATGTGCTTGAATTTTCATATTTATTCGTCAGAATTTCTATAGAATGTCAATAGTACAGAATATTTTAAACTTAAACGATTTCTGATGATCTACTAATATAGACTAACGGTGTGAACACCAATGTTTCTTTATAGAAGCGGCCATGTTTAAATAAAAGGCCGCGCAATCTCTCCTACCGAAATTGGACAGTTTGCGCATCTGCTACTTAGGAGAGATGACGCATTGTTCCCATTAGTTTCCATGCAAGAAGGGATTACGCAGCTTACTGGTAAATTTGCATAAACTGGAAATTACATGTAATACATGTGAATGAATGAAATTTGAAGTATTTTTTAAAATACATAATTATAGAAACTAAATTTGGCAATAAATTAATTTGCTCAAAAATACTTTCGCAGATTAAAAAAAACTTTTCATAAATTAATAATACAGTTGCTCTTAAATTAATTTCATATGAATATTTTTGTTAATAACATTAATTGCATATATATTTTTTGTTAATTTATGAACAATTAATTTGCTAATAAATTAATTATATATATATTATTTTATTAATTCATGAACAATTAATTTGCTAATAAAATAATTTTTTTAATAAAAAAATTTTTTCCGATAAATGAATTTTTTATTTTTACTAATAAGTTAGCAGGAAAAGTTTGGTTTTCCTCGTTTATGAGAAGACATCCTGAGTTAAGTGTCAGGAAAGCTCAAGGCATTAGCAGAGCTAGAGTAGAAGGATACAAAAAAAATGAAGGAAAGAAAACGAAGGGCAATGAGAATTAGTGCACTGAATGTTTGTAACTGTACCAGAAAAGAACTTTGACCAGTGACTGGATTCAGTGTATTATTTGTAGCAGGTGATTGCACGTAAGCTGCACAATTTACAACAATAAGTGCTTCGATTGTGAACGACGACAACTTTAGTCAGCAAACTAGAAAACATTGAAACTGTGGAAATGAAAATGAACAGATTTAAACAAATTTAGGGTTAAACGTGTTATCAAGTAACTTAATATTTTTTGCAAGCATATCTGGGTTTGCTTTTTTCTGATTCTTCATTTTTTAGGGTTCCGTACTTAAACAGTAAAAACGGAACCATTATAAGATCACTCCTGTGTCTGTCTGTCTGTCTGTCACAGCCATTTTACTCGTAAACTATGGAACGTGGAAAGTTCAAATTCGGGGAAGTAATAAAGACCATTGACCCACATATTTTCAGATTAATAAACATTCATAAATATATTTAGTAAAAAAGTAGAGGGGCTAATTATACTACTTGAAAAAAAAATGTTTTCTTTGCATATCATGTGGGGTATCCTGTGAAAGCTTTTGTAACGCTGAACTCAAAAATACATTCCTTTTAATTTTAGGTATTATATTTTCAAAGATATTGTTGAAAATGTAGCGCAAAAATATGTCCCCTCCCCCCATCTAATTACGAATCTACTGAAACTAAAATTATGAGAAAATTAGAGGTAGTAGACGTTAATGTAAACCTTGCCGGAAAATTATAGTGATTACCCTAGGTCACATAGTTTTTGAGTAATTAGCATTTATCTGTTATACACAAATTTCGATTTACGGGCATTCAGAAAAATTGTTGAGCATCTCTAAATATACCTATCGTTGCAGAAGAATAAAAGCATTGTTGATAATGATTTTCGAAAAAAATCATCGGTAATTAGCCGAGATATTAACCCTTAAATGTACGGGCAGTTTGGACATACACAAGGACAGGGGCGGCTTACTCTATGCCTAGTTAACAACTTTTAATGATATATATGTATAATGTAAAGTCCAGTAACAGTATAAAAGCAATAAACGTCAAATTGTTAAAAACATACTAATTTAAGGGGTCTCGGGACTCTAAAAACTGGAAAAAATGAAAAAAAAAGACCATTTTCAACATTTAATGTCTTAAAATGTATATCATTTTAAAACACAATTTTAATTGGGATAAAAAATTGCAAGATACAGAATTAGTATTTATAGGGGGCTCGAAACTGTTAGACATTTGTCGAACAAAAAATTAGCATAACAGTTTACGCGCAGGATTACAAAATAAATATTGGAACTAGAATCAAAATTTTGGTGATTACTTATACTTCAGATTGTAATAATTTCCCTGAACTTAAATAAATTTGAATTTAAAGCATTTTTATATTTTTAATGCAATGTTGCATTTAGCTAATACAACATTTTGAAAATTTCAACAGTAAAAAAACCTAAAAAATATTTTTTTGAACAATAAAAAGGAAATTTTAGGTTCAGTTTATGAAATATATGTTTTGAAAATTTCATGAAAAAATATTCAGAAGTTTTTGAGCTATCCTGCGCGTTATGCCCGAAAAACGCCATTAGGTGAAAAAATACTTCAAAGTTTCGGAAACGCCCCTTCAGCTTTTGAGCGGGTATAATTCTCAACTTCTGTTCTAATGGGAATTTCAAGGAAACAATTATATCAAAATATTCAGAAACGATAGGAGTTTAACATCTAAAAAACTTAAAATTTCGTAAATTTTGAAGCTTTAAGAGTCTTGCGACCACTTAATCCTTTCCGGCACGGAGTAATTCTATTTATAAACTTATGAAATAATGAACTTACACCAGAATTTATAAACGAATTTATTAGAAAATGCGAACTTGCTTATTTTCACGTACATGATAAAGGGAAAATTTTAATTAAATATTCTTGGTGCCGTTTGTCGTTTTTGGAATTAAAATTAGGTGTCCGTTTTTTAAGGGCATCGCCCTCTAAAGATTTAATTAGAATGAATCGCATAAATACTGTGGGATTCACGATAGTTTGCATTGATTGTATCTCTCAATACGCCTCGAGTGACTTTAAAAATTAATTAAACACCTATCTGGAAAAACGCGGCACTGACCAAGGCAGCGTTGCAACTTTGAGACCTCAATTCGAAGCGCGCTTAGCACAATGCCAAATTTAAACTTTGAACAAAGTCTTTGCTTTAGCTACACTGTAGAAATAAAGGTTATTACTACGCTGAATTTAGTTTCATGAAAGCCAAATGAAGCTTAACTATGCACTGCTTTTATTGTCAGTACCGAATTAAGTTCATCATAAATAGATTAGGATAATATTAAAAAAAGAGTTATACGAATAGCTATATTTGATATTATTTAGGTTCCATATCTCTTTGAATTTCCATGCTATACCCATTTACACTTTTCTAATATATACAGTTATACCCAACCCTACGTTGTATAGTTTTTTACAAAGTCTTAGTATTCTTTTAGCAACTTTTTTTTATTATTATTAATTGTTCTTAAAATTCTTTCCATTTTCTGATTCTTGAATCATTAGGTTGAAATATTCACTCCTAATACAATAATATTTGATCACGAAAACCTTACAACCATGTATTTAAGTGTAATTATTATTGTTAACAATTTCACTGTAGTTATTATCAGTAGCGCCAGCTTTTCAAAAATATTGAATGGGCTTAAAAGTTTTTGAATAAAATAACATACATAATTTTCCCCCTTAGTGTGTATGTGTGTGAAGAGAGAGAAGGGAGGAGCGAATAGCTAAAGATAATTCGGAGTTAAATTATGTTTTTTCTAAGCAAATTTTTAAATTGTTATAATTTTATTAAATTATATGTTATAAGTTCTTCCTTATAAATTCATTAATATTTATTTTAAATAACATTGGAATCGCTAACTATTAAAAGTGCAAAAAAACTAAATGTCAAGAAAAGCTTTCGCTAAGAAAAGCACATTTTAGTCACCTAAGTGCTTTATCAATTCAGCACATCACAACACATGGCAAAATAGGCAGGAAATTTGTTTTCGCGAGAAATTTATACATCCGCTGAAGGAGTTTTCAGTGCTCCCGCAAGTCTAATGGATGTCCTTACTTTTTCGAACAAAACTATTTTGAGAACGTTAATAAAACCAAATTTTATTTTAGCGATTAAATAATTAAAAGAATAAATTATGAATTAAATCAATTTAAATTGGTTGGATGGGGAGATCAAATTATAGGGTAAGCTCGAGCTCCATGGGCTTATATAAGTTGGCGCCACTGGTTATTATTAATAACAATCTCTCCTACCCATATGCGCCATCACACTAACCTTGTAAGGACAGATTGCACAAAATAGCATTCTTGGTTTCATTACAGCTGTTCTATTAAATTACAGCATAAAAACAAAATAGCAATGGAAATGCATAAAAAACAAATGAAGTCAAAATTATTCATGGATAGTTTAGCAATAAAATGATACTTAGATATTTTATTATTATTCTGTTGAATTGTGCGCAGATTCTCCTAGCTTTACCTCACATACATATTCCTGAAAACAATAGTTAATTAATGTACATTATTTTTATTGAATCAAGTTTGCATTTTTGCTGGAAACTTGAGATGCGGTATAAACACATCAGCGGAAAAAATTCATTCTGAACATTTCCTTATCAGCAGAAAAAGAGTATAGATATGTCTCATCTTTAAACACAGATTTTTATCATGACAGAAAGTAGTAATAAAAGCTAAAAATATCAGCTTTATACAAAATCAGCGAACTTGAACAAAGTCTAATGTGAAAGAATATAAATAAAACAGAATACAACAAAAATGAAAACATTTCCTTCAGTCTACAACTATAAATTCTTTCATCGTATGATCTCAAAAATAAAAGTCAGAAAATCAATCAAACAATTTCGTTTAGTTCTCTCTTAAATCAATGGTTCAATATTTGATCCTGTCTAAAGGTGCATGAAATATCGTAAATCGTGCCAGCAAATTACGGAATCGACAGGGAAAGTAGAACGGTACAACTTTGAAAGAAACTTTTAATATATATTTTTTAAATATATAGATGACTTCACAAGTAGTTGATCGACTAGAGCATATAACAGCCACGCGAAAACACTGACAAGCTAATGTTAAACCTATGTTAGTGCTCTTTTCAAATCTCTCATTTCCTTTCAATAAATTCAATATATATATATATATATTGAATTATATCCCTTTCAACCCTTGAAATCACGCCCTTTCTAACTTTTTCGATTTTGGTTGCGGATTTTTTTTTTTTTTTTTGTTTTTTTTTTTTTTTGTTTTTTTATGCGGTCACCTTAAATTTCATAAAATGTTCCGAAAGGGAAAGTATCCTCATGTAAAAAAAACTGCAACCAAAATCAATAAAATTCAAAAGGACCTGTTTAGAGATCTAACTCAACTATCATGCGCAAAAAGAAGAAGAAAAAAGAGGGGGGGGGGGATTAGATAAAAATTACAAATATTGACAAGGAAACGAGAAATTTAGAAAGAATGCTCCTTTTTGTTTAACATTAGTTTGCGAGTGCCGTCGCATGACTATCGTAGGCTCTTAGTCCGTTGTGCTATTCTAAGTGTAAAAAATCACTTTTCGCCGCTTATTAATTAATTAAGTACGATACGGTCATTTACGAATAGTTACGGACCTTTCAAGTAATATATTTCTACTACGAAGCAACAGTAAAAACCATATGACTTCATTTCATACAAAGTAATATACACTGCTCAAAACAATTAGAGTAGCACATGGTTTTAACAAAATTACGCAAATATTTACACCGATAAGTAACGTAAAATAAAATATCTATAATTCAAAGCGTAGTAGAAAACAGATTTAAAAAACTTTACATGCAAATTAAAGTTTGTGACGTCAAAATTAGAAAAAGGAGATAAGTGTAGAAATCGGGATTTTGCAGAAACGTCGGTTTCATTGTCTCAGTTGTAAAATTCAATTACTCAGCTTGTGTTTTGAGAAAAGGTGACTTGAAAATGTCTTAATAATGTGATTTAGCGAAATCCACGGCTTAGCGTGTTATTGGGACAGTTGAATCTGGGAAAACACGACGATATGTAGTGGAAGCTGTTCGGGTCACACAAAGTGTCAATGCAAGGCTGTGGAATCGATTCCAAGACACATGGAATGATAAATGTCGATAAGGGCAAGGTCGGCCATGGGCTACCACAGAAACTGATGATCGATATAGCCTATTAACAACACATCGAGACGGAACAGGCAATGCTATTCTGCTGCAAACACAGTTGTTCTTGGCCACAGGACGAAGGAGGCCAAACAGTCCGAAACAGGCTTCATCAGGGTCTCAATGCATGTAAGCCAATGGTCTGTATTTCGTTGATCTGAAGCAACTGAGCGGTCCAAAGAAGGTGGGCAACTGAACATCGAGTTTGGAAGCAACGTTGTTGGGGTCAAATTCTGTTTACAGACGAGTCCCGATTCAGTCTGGATGTGACATCTGATGTGTTTTGTCATGGAAATAAAGAGACACTCAAAATAATCCCATATTCGTTCGTGAAAAATTACATTACAGACGAGGTGGCTTGATGCTATGGGCTAGAATCAGCATAGGTGGACGTATGGGCCTGTATATCATTCGGAATAGCACTTTGACGGTCTGAAGTTATACAGACGAGATACTGAGACCCATGTCGTATTTTATGTTGCAGCAATTGGTGATTTCTTTTTTTCCATTCATGATAATGCCAGACCTCATACAATTCGTCTTGTGGAAATTATCCTTGAAGCAAAAACAATACAGCGTATGGAATGACCAACATGCTCTCCTGACCTAAATTCGATGGAACATGTTTGGGACATGCCCAGACGATGCATTGCTGGGAGATCAAGGCCTCCTTTTACTGTCCGGGACTTGGAGATTGCATTTCTTGAGCAGAAAAAAAGTATTCCCCAAAGTCTTATCGATAACCTCATCGCAACTATGGAAACAGGCGTGGAGCAGTCTTAGCTGTTCCAGGAGTCCACACGCCATATTAAAAATTTTGCATCATTTCTAAACAATACTTTTTTTTATCATTTACATGAAACCAAATTGTTGCCCTAAACCATCTTTTCGTGTTCTTTCCTTCTTATCAAATAATAAAAGCTCCCTTACAATTTTTTTTGCGTCTTTTTTCTGTAGTGCGCATTGATACACGTGCGCTATCCATTTTATGCCCATACATGGCTGTCTTGCACTGTTCTCTTCACTTTTTTGCTTGCTCCCCTAATTTTTTGAGCAGTGTTTTAATTTTGATCAACTACTCGGGAATTGACCAACATCAGTGCATTCAACCTATTTGAATTTTCAGTTTTAAATAAAAACAGGCAATCCAACTAGGCTTACACGAGTTAAAGATGCCCAATAAACTGGCCGGCGCACAGTGGGACGTTTTGACGATCTAGGTGGACAAAATTATTTCGTTGAAGTTTAATTAGTTTTTGCCGTTTTTTTTTAATGCATCACTAATAAAATACTTAAACAGTGATAAATATACGGTTATTTAACACCAATGTCTTAAAAGAAAAATACAAGGTGCCCACTAAAGTCCCTTCCCACCCTCTTAACTGCCGAACGACTGCATCTATATTCATAAACGTGGTGTCTGGGTATAAAGAGGCTATGCGCTTCTAGAGGAGACCGCTTACAGCGCCATCTGCTACAAAATGGTGGTATTAGCGTTGCTATCGCGAAAACGGTTCGAAATATGGGCTAAAAATTAATGACGACACATTGTGAACATGAATGCTAAATGAATCTCGTTTTGAATATGAATCTCGTTTTCGAGATAAGAATATTAACTCAGCTCTTTTGCACCAGGTGGCGTTGGAAGCGCTCTCATCTGGTAGCGCATAGCCACTTTATTATACCTAGATACCACTTTTATGACTAAAGCTACAACCGTTCGGTAATTAAGAGCGTGGAAAAGACTTTAGTGGGCACCCTGTATATTTTACAATTAAATAAAAAATAATTTAATGCACACATGTAAGTTAACATTCATTTCTTTTTTGTATTCTTGTCTCCTCAGAATTGCTCGAAATTTGTGTAGTCATCCTGAAAAATATTTTTTTTAAATAAAATCATATTAAAAAAACTTTAAACATATAAATGCTACCAAAATTATTTTTGGATGAAAACATGCTGTTGTGTGAATAAATAACCTATATAAATTTTATTCAATTTGAAATGAAATTTCTGCATATAGACGATAATGTATCCGAAATTTTTATGTGTCCCTGTAAAAGAAATACAACTACTACGCACTTTGTTTACAATTTAAAAATGCTATTGTGTATCTCAATAACCTATAGTAATTTTGTTGAAATTTAATTTAAATTTCTGCTTTTTAGCAATAATTTTTCCGCGATTTTTTGTGTGGCCCTGTAAAAAATGCATAATTTCTACGTTCGTTAAATTATAACTTAATATAATTTCCATCGGAAAAACACATGTAGGCAAAGTTTCAGCTCAATCAGACAATTGAAAGTGGTTTAAAAATGTCGTCCAAGAATTGAACCAATCTTTTATGTGGCCCTGTAAAAAAAAATGTAACTGTTGCGTTCCATAAATTATATTAATATTGCATTGTCATCAGAACTACATATCCTGAGCAAAGTTTCAGCTCAATCAGATTGTTGAAATTGGTTTAAAATTATTTTGTAAGTTTTAATCTAAATTTTTGTGGCCTTGTAGAAACATTATTCTTTAGCAAACTTCTACGTTCTTTAAACTAGAATAATATTGTATTGTCATTCAAATTACACATGTTTTCATTGTTTCGGCTCTATCGGATAATTAAAAGTGGTTTACATTTGACTAGCAAGTTTTGAACTAAACATACATACATGAACTGCAAGTTAATATGATGCTGGTTCATTAATAAAAATTTAATGATCTGCAGCTATCTGCAGGAGTATTTTAATTTTTCAATACTTTAGGAATAGCACTTTGATTTTAAAAAATGCTTATTGCTGAATAATGCTGGATAATATGTTAAAAGTAAAGATGAAATTTGTAAACAACATGAAGGATCATCCAGAATTACAACCTTTGAAAAAAGCGGTTAAGCTTGTTTGATATCACTTATTTTCAAACAAAAATGGGTTAAATCTGGCCTTGTCAAACATGTGACATATATCCAGCAAACTCGTGCTTTCAAATAAAACAGAATAGACTTGACGTGCTTTCAAACTTAGAGGAAGCTAGTGCAACTTTTGAAACTCCCTCAAACTAACTGAGCAAATGGCTTCTTTACTGTCATAATTAATCGACACCTCTGATTTTTCCACAAAACTCATACGGAACTCGGACATTCAGCTACCAGTACACGCGGTTTTGTGAAATTTCGAGATAATCCAAAAAATGAGTTTTGTCTACCTAGATCATTAAAACGTCCCACTGTGCGGCGTATAGAACGTAGATGAAGATCATTTTTATGTAAAAATTCTAATAGATTTTTTACATTAAGTATATTTTCTTAGATTGTCTCTAAGCCCACCAAACAGCACTTCTGATACTCTCATATTAGCCGCATGCCAGTGGTTAACCGTAAAATATTTCACTATTTATAACAATCATTAATTATTGAAATAATAAAACTTTGTAAAAAATCACCATAAAATTAAAACAAAACACAGGACGCGTTTCGAGCTAAAAACATAACAGCTCGTCATCAGCTACAGCATACACGTGTCCGTAAACGAACAAGTTCAAAAAAATTCAAAATTCAAGTTCAAAAAACAAGTTTTTTTTTTTTTTTTGAATTTGTTCGTTTACGGACACGTGTATGCTGTAGCTGATGACGAGCTGTTATGTTTTTAGCTCGAAACGCGTCCTGTGTTTTGTTTTAATTTTATGATGATTTTTTACAAAGTTTTATTATTTCAATTGCTTCATATCGCCAGTTTTCGGTGCTGTTTCGCTGCAATCATTAATTATCACTCTGATTATTTCAGGTTTTAAGCACGCAGTTCGTTTGCTTATTTGTTATCCCTGTTTCATTTATTTATTTATTAGTAAAGTTTACATTTCGTTTAGCAGTTTAGTTATGGAATGTTACACAGAAACAAAAAAAATGCTGAATTATATGCATTGCAGTAGTTCAATGCTTGTTCAGAGACTATATTCTTCGTTTAAAATAACTTGCTTAGGCGGTTGCATAGTCTTGCTGTTCAACGTTCGCCACGTGATTAACTTTGAAATAGAAATCAGTCTAAAGCTGGTTTTATTTTTCTTTACGTTAACCCGAGAGAAATCGCTAGTGAGAATGCCCAAATGCTTTTCTTTTACTTTACATTCATATAATATCAACTTTTTTTAGTTGGCTTAGTACTTTTATTCACAAAATAGGTAAAATAATTGTAAAACATTTGGAAATTTTAATTAAAATGAAAAATGATTTAAATAAGAGTCTTAAAAAAGTACGAATGTGAGAGAAAATCTCATGCAGCGAGTTCTCCCGGGTTAAGATACATACTTTATGATTACGTAATCTGATTATTTCATAGGTAATCTAAATTAACATTGAAATTAAGTCTAAATACAAGATTGAAAAACAGTTTCTTAGTACTATCAATATCTGATTTCCATATGCATGTTGGCAAATTGGGCATGCATCGGCGATAATATTGTTTCGTCGAACAAAGTTAAGAAGTAAATTCCAAAAATAATGTGAAGTGACTTTAGCTATTATCTAACATGTAGAAATTTAAAGATGAAATCTTAGAATAAATTTCAATAATGATGCAGGATTTATAAAGATAAGCGCATTGATGTGTGTAGATCAAAAAAATATTAAAAAAATTATACGTTTCCTTTAAAAATATATTTTTTTTAATTTTGGCATAAACTCTCTTTTCTTTTTTTTTCATTCTTTGAAGACTTCAGAACAATCCTTTCAATTTTCTCGGGGGGAGGATTTTCTAGAAGTTTAAATTTTTTTCTGGTAACAGGGAAAAATCGTTTATTATTTATTAATATTATACTAATAAATAATATAAATTTAACAATATTATACTAATAAATTAATTATAAATTTTCAAAATTTAGAGCTACTAATGTTAAATTAAATTTTAATATTTTTATTAATATCTCCTGAAATTATAATCCTAATGTGATAATTTTGTGTGTGGTTATAATACTAAAAAGCTCAAACATAAATACATTGAATTTGTAATTTTAAAAATTTTATAAAATGAATTATGAATTATGAAATTAATATTCGAATAAAATATGAATTGCAATCTACATTTTTTGATAGATTTATATTTATTATGTCTTGTTTTATGCGAATTCTCAATTTCAAATTTTCCTTTCAAGTAGTTTTCGAATTATCAATAAAAAACGTCAAAATAGTGGTTTAAAGGACGGTCTATGATGTGCCGAAAAGCATAATTTGAAAAAATATATTTTACTCATTTTATTGAAATATTTGGGCTGGCAATAGTCGAAACATATTAAGCGAGTTAAATTGTCATATTGGCAAGAAATAATACATTAATAAAAGTGACATAGTCATTCCGTAGCATTTCAGCAATCGAATACCGAACTTCAATCCTACATACAGCTCCTAAAATAGGTTCATTTTAAAATAATTAATATCTCGGAAACTAATCGCACGAATTTCCTGAAAATTTGGATTTAGGCTAATTGAAGGGTGTAGAATTTATTTATAGTGTCAAACTTGGGTCTTGCTATTGTAAAAAACAAAGTTTGGATTCGTTTTGATGTGTAGATGACCCCCTAAAAAAATTATATACATCATTTAAAAGTAGACTTTATTTCCAATCCTTTAGTACCAGTAACTTTCTTCTACGATAATTTGTTGCAGAGTTAGTAGGGGTGTTTACTTCTTTTTCCACGAAAGTACTTTTAAATTCGAGTCTTTTTTTTTTGTATTTGATATGTATAGAGCGTTTAAAAAAAGCGGTGCAAACCGAATAAAATTTATGTAAGGGATGCAGTCCCGAAAGGGTTAAAAATCATAGTATCGAATGGGGTTAAAGAAAAAATAAATAAATAAATAAATATTAATTAAAACAATATTTAGAAAAACCCAATAATATTGAGAAAATTCATTTAAAAAATAAAATTTTGAATATAAATTTAAAATGGCCGAAGACGTAAACATAACTTAGTAAATTAACAGAACTTTTTAATTTGTGAGAATGGGGTAATCTCCAAATTGGAGTTGATCTATGTTCCAAATGGGACATATGAGTACAAAATTTATTAAGGTCTGGTGCATATGGAAAAAACACAAGAGACAATTACAAACGAAAGTACTTTGGGTACTTCTGTTAATAGAACAAATGCAATTACAAAAAAAGCATTAGATGCACAGCAGATAGCAGGAACAGGAAATGGTCTCAAACTCGTCTACCCCCAGAATCCTAGGCAACACTCCAATGTGGTCGTAATAAATATCCACCACTATGTGAGAATGTCACATCGATAATTATCTTGCGTATTATCTTTGCGTATTTTGTGCTAGAAATTCCTCTGACAATTCGATCATTAGCTGAGTCCCAGGAACCTGGGGCACCGATAACAACTGCATTCACTTTGGATGTCCTTCCTTCAACACTTAAATCCCTTACGATGTCAGCATTTTTTTGCTCCTTTCGTTATCTGGCGGCTGCAAAGGCTGTTTTCGAATGGAAAAGTTAGGTCGATGATTAAGCCTATCATTGCTTTTTCTTATGACGAGATCCGGACTTCAGTTAGAGCCTCCAATGGCCCGGTGCAAAAATAATAATAACATTTTACAAATCATTTCAAAAGAACTGTACTGAATTGCAAAAATTTTATGAAAGAAAGTATGTGTTTCCTCTTAAACATGACGTCATTTCACTAAATATGTTTTTCCATTTATAAAACTGAAAAAGGCACTTGCTATAATCGCATCAAAATGAAGTAATTTTTAGCTGGCTTTTCATTTCGTTAGTTAAGGACCTACTCTTTCAAACTCAATTGCACAAGAGAAATAGAAATTTTTTTTTAATTATTTAGACACAACTGTACTGAAATGTAACAATTTTTTTTTAAGATAACATGTATTTCCTCTTAAACATGATGCCATTTTGGCTGATAGATTCACAGATCTTTCATAGTATAAGAGGATATCAAAGGCGATTCTCGAATTCTCTGCTCAGCAACGCAAAATTTTCTGGGTCATTTTCAAACGTACACTGTTAAAAATCTGTAGCTTTTGCAGCATAGTCACTCCACCTTTTTTATAGAAAACGATTACTTGACTATAATATGGAGCATTCTCATTGGTCAGAATGGAGATAATCTATAAAAGTGGTGGAATGACTATGCAGCTAAAGCTGCAGATTTTTAACAGTGTAAAGGCATAAAAGTGGCAAGCCTGAAAAAAATAGCAATTTCAGTTCTTATTTTTATTTTATTTTATTTTTTTAGATTATTGGGGTGTTTTTTTTGTTTTTTTTTTTTTTTTTAGATTTTATTACTTTCTTGTTGAGCAGACTGTATGTTGAGGATATTTTTCTATAAATTGCGGCTATTGTCAAATAAAAAACTATAGTCAATTCAAAATTAAAAGCGACAGAAAATAAATAAAGCTGCGTGCTGCTCTGGTGTTTTCATAATGTGTTGGTTATAAACAACACCAGCTAAGCTTTAATCTTTACCAAAGTTACAATCATTGCTTGGTTTAAAAGAAAACATACTTTGTTATCTTTCATTTTTATTAATATTTGTATATGTTTTCAAGGTTTAACATAGTTTGTTTTCATAGATTTAGATCAATATTTGTTTTTGTTTTTTTCAAAATAGGTAAGTAAAAAAAAACTAACTTTCAAACATCCCCAAAAAAGAAAAAATATCAAATTTTAGAAAAGATGAGAAGAAAATTGACTCAAACACTTATAAAGTAGTATTACAACTTCATCCTGAAAATACAAAAACGTATGTTAATGATGTTTTTAAAATAAAATTCGAAATAACTACTATTTAATTTGTGTAATTAATGTATCAATAAGATGTAATTGTATATTTGATTAATTAAATTTTAAACATTAAATATTTGTCAACCAATTTTTTGGCCCCCGGAACGGTATGCTATTTCTTTCTCCCGGCTTATCTTGTGACGTCTTCAAAAAATAACGTTACCTTACAGACGCCAGCAGTAAAACAAAGCAGTACGATTAAATACTCTATAGCAATTTTTTAAACTTCTAAGCATCGCGTATTTTCAATTTTTGTACCGTTGTATTGGAAAAAAAAAAAAAAAAGTACTTTTAAATGCAATTTGTTTTAAAACTGCATCTCCATTTATTTTTAAAACATTAATTTTTTTGTAGTTTTTGGAACCATTTGCTTAATATTGGAAACGGAAGTACTCCATTTCTGTAGAAAGGAAAGGAAAAATAGTTGTGAAATATTAATTATACATTTTTGTTGCCATTTTTTCATAACAACCGAAAGAAAATGTAATTAAAATACGTGCTATTTTGAAAAAAATATAAACGAATGATTTCTGTTAAAACATGGAGCTATCCTTATCCTTATAATATTATAAATGTCAATGTGTGTCCGAATGTTTGAATGAAGTCAGCATCTAAACGGATGAATTAATGCTTTTGTATTTTTCTGATATAGATGGATTACAACCCGGAAATGAACATAGGCTATAGTTTATTTAATTTATTCAAATAATTATCTTAATAATTCAAAATTTCATTCTTTTTCATACAGAATCAATTGACATTTTCCCGATAAATTTAACCATCTTTCTTTCTTGTTGCCAAGAAAAACTAAATCTGGAATAATAACTTCTCCTCTACAATTAATTAAAAATTAAAATAAAAAGAATTCAAAAGAAAATAAATATGACGTCATACTTGAAACAAAAAATGGGTATTTTTTATTATGCATGAAGGATGAATATCGGTTACGTTAATAAGGGGTTTTCTGCCAAAAATGGTGTCATAATTAGAAGGAAAAAGAATGAAAAAGAATAATATTATTAACAAAGTTATTCGATTGGGAAAATATGACGTCAAATTTGAAATAAAACAGGTATTTCCAAATATTCGTTAAAAATACAATGGGCATCAATATCAGTAACTAATGAAAATAGATAAATAATGACGTCATATCAAAACTAATAACAAATATTTTTTACAAATGGACCCTATTCTCGCTTTTGATTCGAGGCTATAAAAACCGCTATTTTACCAATTGTGACGTCACAGGAATACTGTCCATACTGATTAAAAAGTTTGAATGTAAGTTACATACAAATGAGAGTTTTCTTTTCAAAATTCACGTTATGATTATCAGGAGAAGATATTTTTGGTGGAAAAAGGGGAATTAAAACGGATTAATATATTTTTTGACGCTATTTCCTCATTAAAATTAAAAAGAATTGAATTTCAATTAGTATAAATGGTGCAAAAACTTAATTAAATTAAATTTTCCAAAATTGAAAACATATTTACACACATCGAAACTTCATGAATGAATTTATTCCACAGAAACAAAAATCGTCTGTCGACATATTGACGCAACCAAGGAGTAAATATAACTTCTGTGCATTTAAGTGGATAGTTATTGCCCACTATTCATACGAATTAAAATTAAAATCAAAACTCCCTTATCAGGAGGCCTTGATTAAAATAATCATATACTATTTTAATTGATTAATTTTAAAAGATGGCAGTTAAAACATGTCACAAAGGCGTTTTTAGTAAAAGCTTTTATCGGTTAAAAATGATGTAATATTTTTTCATAGAAAGCATTAATTTTAATACAAAAACATTAACATAGATTTATTTTAATTTCGTCAAAGCGATGTCGTCTTCATTACACCAGCTTCGAAAGTTAAAACGAAATCTTAAAATAACAATATACTTTTCAGAAATAAAATTTTGCATCAAAAGTCGCATTCTTTGAAAATGAAATTTTAGCTTACATTTTAAATACATTTTCTTACATGAAATTTAGTATACTTAAAAAAATTATTTTTCAATGTTTTTCTAAATGTACAATAATATTGGATTTCATTAATCGGTTTCCCTTTTTTTAAATAAATTAAAATGCATAGTTTTAAATGATTCATGAAGTGAAAGAATATATATATATATTTATTTATTTCGACAAGTAACATTCCGTAGGAAAAACTAACCTAGTGTCGTCATATTTTAAATCATTAAACTAATGCCAGGCGGACGTCTTTTTGCACGCTTTTTTCCTCACGTATATGCCGCTAGCATTGTGTAGGGATAATACGCAAGGAAAAAAGCGTGCAAAAGACGTTCGTCTGACATTAGTCTTAGCTGCTTTTCTTTCAGAAAATATTAGCATTTTATAGCAGTTTTTATACAAAATGGCGTGATTTGCACAGAATTTAACAATCGCAAATATATAAGTTTAACATCCTTTTACAGTACAATCTCCCATAACACTGGTTTCAATAAAATTTAATAAATGGCACAGGAAAGTCAACTTAAAAAAGTTTAGCAAGTAATTTCAATTTGAGATTAGGCTTTACATGTGACATCATTTACGTGTACACAAGAGCCAAAACCTTAACTAAGCAATAAATTTGCTTTTCACTTCACATCCCTCTAATGTATAAAGGCACCGTGTTTATCGAAAAGCGCAAAGGAAGAAGGGAAATTTTCTTTAGATTTTAAATTATCGAAATCTATAGTTAAAAATCTCTCTGAAACACAATCTATCACTGTTACCCCATTGGAGCATATTCCTGCAAATTTCAAAGCTCTCATAAGCCAAAATACAACACACAATAGATATGAAAATGTTTATTCATAATTGTGGTGCTTTTACATAAATCGATTTATTCCTCGAAAGCAATAAGTAACTCTATTGCTTTAATAATAAGTATTTAGGCTCAAGAGTCTTTGGAGCGTGATAAACATTTTGATATTATTGGTAGATCTAGAGCTCATAAAAGTGTGGTACCGTGAAATTAAAATGTAATAAATATTTGAAAATTAAAGATATTTCCCGTGCTCTTATTATTTATTTTTGAACTTTTATTATTTTTTTACTTTGAACTTTGATTATTTTATCACCACGTTTGATTATTTTTTTAATACCATTTATCTTTTTTTTTCTCTTCCAATATGCGATTTTTTGGAATATAACCATAATGGTGCATGTTGATTTTTCGCTTATTCTAATCATATCAAACTCACGTCTGAAGTGACCTACTAATAACCACTTTCCTTTAAAATTCTTTATCAATATATATCTTTAAATAATATTTTTTGTCTCGAAAACATAAATTAAATCAAAATCCTTGAACGGAATAAATATAAATAATAAAATAGAATAACAGAGATGTAAATTTATTCCTCATTTAATCTTAGAAAAGGTGTATGAAATTTCATGTTCACAAAAGAAATTTAAATGGTCCTATATGCATAAACAAAAATAAGCAAATTGGGATCATCAGAAGCGTTTCTACTATAATATGTGATAAAAGGTTAATTATATATGCTTTTAAATATCGAAATTTTTTGCTTAATTGATGAATTTCTTCTTCTTTAAATGTTACGTGAACGCAGTCACGGGTAACAGCTAGTTATAAACTATATTTAATTTTAAGTATCTATATTGATGTTACAAACAAATGAAGGCCTGTAAATCATTAGACAGCAGTTTTTTTTTTTTTTTTTTTTTTTGTCGAGTTTTTTGAATGACGGCATCTTTTTGATGCATTTTTGTATTATTTCGCGATCCTATGCATACTTTACTGTAGATATTTAAGAGTGGAACGTAAATGTGAATTCTTAAGCGAATATGAAGGACGTCATTTTACATAAAATAAAAGCGTGTTCTGTAAGTCTTAAAATTGATATATGTTTTGTACTATTTATATATACATTTTTTTTTCCATCGGGGGCGACACTAAATTATGAAAAAGCAGAGTTTCTGTTTTCTAGTATTTTTCTTTTCCTTTTTTTTTCTTTAGATGGAGGGGTTAAGGGAGAAATAATCATTTATTTTTGTAACATTGCCAAAAAAGCAGAAGGATGAAACGCCATGGTGCAAACCCTTATATTTATTTAAATTCGCTCTTAAGGGACGGTTCCTTTAAAAATGGTCAAAAATTCGACTTTTTTTTTAATATATTAATTGAAAGTAAATTTTATTCTGAACAATTTGATACCACTCTTTTTATTCTACGATAATTAGATCAGAAGTTATTAAAGTAATTGTGAACATCCAAGCAGTGAATTTTATTAAATGCCCTACAACCGCCATATCACCCCGTTTGTTTACATACGGTTTAAATGTCCTTGGCGATTCTGAGGCTCTGATGATGCAGTCAACAGACTGTAATATGTTTACTCCATGGATTTAATACTATGATTTTCAC
Organism: Maratus speciosus; assembly: GCA_963932465.1. Classification (NCBI taxonomy): domain Eukaryota; kingdom Metazoa; phylum Arthropoda; class Arachnida; order Araneae; family Salticidae; genus Maratus; species Maratus speciosus. The sequence continues at coordinate 434,812,352 of OZ010788.1, forward strand.
AGAGGATATTAAGTAGGTTAAGAACTACTCAACTCATCTGCTAGTTCGTTTTTATTTACACTTGTTTGTTGCTTTTCAATAACGTGAGTTTATTTTTGTTAGCGTTTGCTTTAATCATCACTTGATTGAAAAAAAAAAAAGTTCTTTTCAGAACTAGATTTTATTTATATCTAATTATTAGATTATTTTATCAAGATGTCAACTTCTGTTATGAAAGTTGAAAATAAACGTGGATCTGGCCAACGTCGTAAAAAGCAAAAGTTTCAGGGAAATCGGTACCAAGCCAGTAATGTGCCAATACCTGATTCTAAAAAAAGGAATTTTCCTGTTTCAACACCTGAAAGTGCTTCTAGAAAGAAATTAGAAAATACCTCTTTGGATGATGTCATAATCGATAATGAATTTCTTGGATATAGGTTGATAGATTTAAGTATATTATTTAATGAACTGTCAAATAATTTGTGCTGCAAAATTTGTGGTGGTGTCATAGAGAGGAAAGAGACACTTACAAATGGCCTAGCATCAAAATTTTCAATTTCCTGTACAAACTGTGATAAACTTTCATCCTTTTATAGTACAAAAAGTCTGAATGATAAAAGAGATTGTCCAGAGGTAAACAGAAGATTTACATATGCCATGAGATGTCTCGGGCAAGGGTGGGCTGGCATGAATACATTCTGTAGCATAATGGATATGCCCCCGCCTCTTCAGAAGACAGCTTATACTAGGCTATTGAAAGATATATCGCATGACGTTTCAAGAGCTGCCAATTCTTCAATGAGAGAAGCTGCAGAGCAGGAAATTCGAGAAACGGGGCATGCCAAAATCACAGTTAGCGGTGACGGTTCTTGGAAGACTCGTAGACATTCTTCCCAGATCGGCATAATAAGCGTTATAGGTGCAGAAACCGGAAAAGTTATTGATACTGAAGTAATGTCATCATTTTGCAAGGGGTGTGAGAAGGGAAAAAAACTGAAACCTGGTTCTGAATATGCTGTTTTGGAAAATGAGCATAAAAAAAGTGTGCCTAAAAAATCATCTGGCTCAGCCGGAAAATGGAAGTTGACGGAATGTTGAGAATTTTTCAACACTCAGAAACGAAGCATAAGGCACAATATTTGAACTATATAGGAGACGGTGACACTAAAACTTTTCTAGAATTGCAGAAAAATCATTCGTATGGGCCAGATGTCAAGTTATGTAAAGTTGAATGTGTGGGCCATGTGCAAAAGAGCATGGGGAGTAGACTAAGGAAATTGAAATCAAATATGCGGGGTAAAAAATTAAACGATAATAGGTCATTGAGTGGTAAAGGACGTCTAACAGACAATTTGATAAAACAAATTACAGTTTATTATGGAATTGCTATTAGAGCCAACAAATCATCCCTTATGGACATGCGAAAAGCCATATGGGCTATATATTATGACTAACGCTCTACAGATGATGAAGTTCTCCATGATTTCTGCCCTATAGGTTTAACATCATGGTGTGAATATCAACGATTTAAAGCTGAAGGGAAAGAAGGAAGTTATCGTCACAAAAATGTGTTGCCAGCCGCAGTGATGGACTGCATAAAACCGATTTTTAGAGATTTATCTCACCCCGATCTTCTTAGACGGTGTTAAGGGGGTCGAACTCAAAATTCGAATGAGTCATACAATTCCCTGGTATGGAAATTTTGCCCCAAAACCAGTGGATGCAGCAGAATTGTTGCAGAAATTGCTGCAAATGAAGCTGTTGTAGCATTTAACAATGGCAGAAAAAGGCGATTGACAGTCATGAACTTTCTCGGCTTTCAAGTTGGTCGTTATGCCTTCCATGCAGCAAAAACAATTTATACAAAAAGATTACAGGAAGCCGAAAAAAAATCTACGGAATTAAATTTAAAAATTCGACGTGCTCGTCATATGCTGAACAGCTCCAAATTAGAAGAGCTGAAAGAACAGGAAGGTGCTGCTTATGAACCAGGAAATTTTTGAGATTTATAACAAGGTAATGCAAATGTATTTCTGACATAAATATTTCATGGAAGGGTCTTTTTTTTTTTTTTTTTTTTTTTTTTTTTTTTACTAATAAAACTGCAAATGATCCAAAATTCAGAATTCTTTCTTGCTTTTTTCTGCCTATTGAGACAAATAATCTGTCGTTATTGGCGACTTGAAAATTTTATGCATAAAGCGAGCGGCCGAAGTTTCGAATATTTACGAAACTTCGCGTGAATCGAGTTGATATTTATTTACATCTGTTATTACTCTGCTATTACAGTACCGGATTTTGTATTTTCTTTTTTTAGTATTGCAAACTACTAAAAAAACAACTTTTCAAAAGTAAAAACAAAAGCCAAGCAAAAAAAAAAAAAAAAAAGAAAGAAAAGAAAAGAAAAAAGGGAAAAGTTGTGGCTAAAAAATAGTGTGATATCAAATTTCCAAGCTTATATTATGGTAATTATTTAACATTTTTTATTAAAAATTTACCATACGTAAGTCCAGTACCTAAGTATGCGTTGATATAAAGCCTTTTCTCCTTTACTAAATACATCATAACGTGTTTCTAAAAATTAATTTTTTTTAAATTATGCATGATGGCCTTGGCGACCATCTTTCCATATTTTACACAAATTTCTAAGCACACAAGTACATTGTTAAGATAGGAAATTGGAAATTGTTGCTAAAGCAAACATTTTATGCTTTTAACTTATGGAAATGAGTGCCTAGAAATTTGTGTCTTAAAATAAAGTTGAAGTAACTTCGGGTTTCATCTTATGATTCTTTTTTTTCGGAGGTGGTTAATTAATTAGTTAAAGCAGTAAAAATCATTTTTTTTTTTTTCAAAATAAAAGACTTTAATTTATCTGTCTCTAGCCAAAACTAGAAGTTCAAAATTCTTAATAATGCAAACATATTAAGAGCTTGTCTGCTTAGAAATTTGTGTAAAATATAGAAAGATGGCCGCCAAGCCCATCATGCATAATTTAAAAAAAATTAATTTTCAGAAACACGTTATGATGTATTTAGTAAAGGAGAAAAGGCTTTCTATCAACGCATACTTAGGTACTGGACTTACGTATGGTAAATTTTTAATAAAAAATGTTAAATAAGTACCATAATATAAGCTTGGAATATAATATAAGCTTGGAGCTATTTGATATCACACTATTTTTTAGCCACAACTTTCCCCTTTTTTCTTTTTTTTTTTTACTTTTGAAAAGTTGGTTTTTAGTAGATATCAGTTCTTTTTTTAAAACAGATTATATATAATTGAAATAATTCTACTCGCTAAAATTAGTCCTTGTATAGCCTTTATAAGCAGGGAACAAACACAATAGTATACATTTTGTTTACCTATCATTCATTTTTTAGAGTAATTAATAATTTAAAAGTAAGGAAAGTCAATTTCTTCTTTCAAAGTATCAGTCTTTCTCAATTTATATCTCCTTAAAATTTTCTATGAAGGATGAAAATTTAGTAAAAATCAAACAGAGTCAAAATAAAATATATATTTACAGTTAGTCTGTCAGTTAATTGTTTGTTCTAACTTTTTTTTGTTGACGGTTTTGCAAAATAAATTTACCTTTACAAATACCTACGGATAATCCGAGAATGAAGCCCCGCAGGGTTCTAAAGAATCGAAGATCTGTCTAAAGAAGTAAATCTAGCAATTCTAGACATGATGATGAAACATTTTTGATAAAAATATCTAAAAATTTAAAGACATAAACTGTACATATAACTTCATCTTCATTTAGATCGTGTTATAGAGAAGAAAGAATAAATATGTAATTTTACTCAAGTCTGTTTATCCATACTTATTTGCATAAATGTGAGGATATAATTTCGTATAAAAATTCCCGTAAATTGATTATCTTTAATAGTTTATTATTAAAGCCGCATAAACATTACAATTAAATTTTGTCCAATTAAAAATTGTCTGAAACCTATAGTCTTATGGTTCGTCAAATTTGTTTTATGTTTTTTTAATACCCAGACACCTTTTCTAAACTCTGACAAAAGATCACAGAAATACTGAAGTTATCCAAATACTTATATCTTTCTATCGTATTTCTTTTTTGAGGGGGGGAGGGGGGAGGAAGAGCGCTTAAGAACTTCGTTTTGTTCTTAGAATTCTGAATTAATCATTGAAAAGATCTACCTACATAAGTCTTGTTGCAGAATTTTCATTAGCTAAGAGTTGCATCAATTTATACATCATGTGAATATATTAAATTACTTTTGTAAAATACTAGATGGGAGCCATTGATATTTTCAGAGCATTTGCCTACATTTTAAACTTAAGTCATTTACAACTATTTATTAATTTTCTATACGAATTAAAGAAGTCGTTGTTTCCATGGCAACTGTACCTTTCACTATTGCTTGTTTGTTTGTTTGTTTGTTTTATTGAACACATATATATCAGATCTTTGGTATCACGGCGGGATTCGAACCCGCCCCCACCTACGCTCTCAAGCGATTAGCGGCGTGGTGTCTTATCCACTCAGCCACGGTGGGCCACTATTGCTTTCTCTAATACCCAGATACTCAAATTTAACCAGCTGCGCTTAGAATCATGCTCATAAGAGAGTACATTTATATGTAAGACTGGTGACATATGCACAAGTCGTGTACTCATATTCAAGTTTTTGTCCAAAGTACAGTAACTCAGTTTTCAGTAATAGACGTGGAAGATTTCGATTAAACTAACCATAAAAGTTTTAAAACATTGGCTTTCTGATTTGATTTTATTCAAAATCGTCTTAACCAACCAAAGTTAATGTCCGGGATCCAGATAAATTTTTCTCTCTTAGTAAAATTAGATTGACCAATCAGTAGCCTCCATCCTTGCAGGCTTTTCGGTGTTTACTGCAAACATAAAAAAGTTTTCAAAAATGCAGGATTCTGATTGATCAATCTCATCTCGCTAATAGCGTAAAATCTATCTTGATCCCGGCCTATTCAACACCCTTTAAATATTCGAGAAAGCCTTGACACGCGTCAGGAAAATATCACACAAAGCAGGCAAAACAAAGAAGAAAAATCATTCATTGGCCCGTTCATATCCACGAGCCAATGAATGATTTTGTTCCTTTGCTTTGCCTGCTTTGTGTGATGTTTTCGTGACGCGTTTCAAGACTTTCTCAAATATCTAGGGGGCGTTGGTTTATTTACCATGATGAAGCTATGAAAGGAGAGGAGCAGACATGTCAGTCTTCCCGTGCGAAAAAAACTACATACCAAAAAAAACGAGTTTTTCCCCCTCTTCTGCCCTTTTCTCTCTTGATTTTGACCGATAGCAGCCCATTTAGTAGTCTCCAGTGCAAGATTCCGCTATATATAGCGGACGCAAGGGGGAGGGTGTTAGCGTGACCAATGACAGAATAGGCCAGTTCATGACATTTAAAAGTCACACGGAGTATGATCATCTTTACACGATGAGTAGGACAAAGCGGTGCGCCGATTTTTTTGTGTCCATTGCCGTGTATAGATAATCAACTCCGTGTGACGTGATTAGCTGGCCACACTTTAGGAACAGCTTCAAATGACATCATCAATATCTACTTCGAGGCAAACGAAAAAGACAGGCTACCGCGGTGCTACAGCGTCTAGAATATATAGTGTGGAAATCCAATCAGTCGATCACAGCGATATCTGCAAGATATTTCCCAAAACTCCAAGACAATTTGGTCTAGACGCTGCAACTTTTTTTTTTTTTACGTTTTATTAACATACATCTGACCTGTGTGCTTGGCGTCAAACCCGCTGTAATAATACGATGTTTACTTTGAAATTTGAAAATATATCGCAGATGTCGCTGCGATCATCTCCCTGGATTTCAGCGTCAGTGCACATTTAAGGGATACACTTTTTAGCGGTTCTTGGATAGCAAATTTCCACATTAGGTATTCTAGACACTGTAGCGGTGAATTACACATGTCTCTTTCTTCTTTAAAAAATATCCTGCAGATGTGGATGCAAATGACTGTTTGGAATTCGACATCGTTGTACATTTAAGGGATTCAATACTTCCGCGCCTTTTTAAGTATTGCTGGGATAATCGATTTCTACAACATATAATCTAGACGCTATAACGAAGCTATAGTTTCTAGAAGATATAGTTTAAGAATCGGCATATTAAAAAGTGCTAAGAAATTATATCCCATAAATGTTGAACGAGGCTGAACGACGAATGTCGATTACAGCGACATATGGTAATTCCAACGTAACTATTTTAAAAAAAACGTTTCGCTCAGAGAAGATCTAGAAAATGTTGCTCCTATCGACATTTGTCATTCAGTGTTTTTCAATATTTATGGGATTCAATTTTTAGTACTTTTTAAAGCATTACTGGAATACCCGGTTTCCACACTATGACCATGATCTAGGTAGATTTTTCTCTGTTATCGTAACGAGATTGACCAATCAGAAGCCAGAATTTTTGCTAACGTTTCACTGTTTTCAAAAATGTACCTGGATCCCGGCCTATATTTCTAGACGCTATAACTGAACTCAGGAATAGTACAGAAAGCAAACTTCGTATTTTGATACATTAAGGCCGGGATCTAATTAGGAACAAGTGTATCTTTATAACGAAGTAGCGACATATGGCCAATAAATGTTTATTGGTAAAAGTGATAAAAACAAATCGTTAAAGTTCTTTGCGAGCATGCCATTATCGTCAGGATAATGGATGTTGAATTATTTCCCTAGTCTAATAGAAAGCGTCCGTGCGTGTATCTTCTAATGGAGGATATTCCAAATATGGGTTCGAGGCTGAAAAAGTCACGTGGTACCGGTAATTTACCCAAAGAATTTCTAACTGATAAGAAGGGAAACAGGAAACTACACTGTTAAAAATATCGTGAAAAATTACCTCTGTTCTTAAAGGTTCTCTATTTTCTGACCAATGAGAACGCTACATAAACGCCTATGAAGCGTTCTCATTGGTCAGAATACAGATAGCCTTTAAAAACAGAGGTAATTTTTCACGATATTTTAACAGTGTACTACTGCTTTCTCCCATGAACTGTTTCATTGGCTAGCGGAGATTTACATTACGTAGATGGAGCTTTCCCTTCTTTACGCTAGACGTTTTTCCCTTGACCATGTGATCATAACGTAGATTGAATATCCTCTATTCAAGAAAGCGGATTGCCGTACTTTCGACAAAAACTTGAAATGAGCTTGCCTCCTTTGCATATATCACCACTCTTATGTATAAAGGCTCTCTGTTATGGTGATGTTTCTGATACAGCGCCTAGAATACCTAGTGTGGAAATATGCTATCCAAACAGTTCTAAAAATTTGTATCCCTTAAATGTGCGCCGATACTGCTAAAATTTCAAGTGTCGATCGCAGCGACATCTGCGGGATTTTCGTATTACTATTATTACATTGTATAGACTAGCAATTTCTTGCAGTTGTAGAAAATATCCTGCAGATGTCGCTGCGATCTGCATATTGCAGCAGTATCATTGCATATTTAAGGGATACAATATTTTTTCGTTTTTTTAAGTATTACAGGGTTAGCTGATTTCAACACTATATATTCTAGGCACTATAGTTTCTGAACGCTGTTGGTTAAATTTCGATATTTATGTTTTAGAGCGAGCAGTAGAGAAAAGTACTAAAACTATTGAAACAACAACTTCTTTAATATTGAAATGTATAGCAAAGTAGTTCAGAATCAATGCCTTAAATAATTTCGAATATGCACTCTTGTTATGACATCAATACCCTTCCTGGATGTGGAAATGCAAAATGGAGGATATTCGAAATATGGGTTCGAGGCTGAAAAAAATCACGTGATACCGGTAATTTACCCAAGGAACGTCTAACTGATAAGAAGGGAAGATACTACTGCTTTGCCTTATGAACTGTTTCATTGGCTAGCGGGGATTTACATTACACGTCTACGGAGCCTTCCCTTCTTTACGCTAGAAGTTTTTACCTTGACCACGTGATCAAAACGGAGATGGAATATCCTCCATTGTGTTCAGCATAATGGAGGATATTCGAAATATGGGTTCGAGGCTGAAAAAAGTCACGTGATACCGGTAATTTACCCAAGGAACTTCTAACTGATAAGAAGGGAAGATACTACTGCTTTGCCTCATGAACTGTTTCATTGGCTAGCGGGGATTTACAATACACGTCTACGGAGCCTTCCCTTCTTTACGCTAGAAATTTTTACCGTGACGCCGTGATCAAAACGGAGATGGAATATCCTCCATTGGCCGCAATCTAGATAGATTTTTCGCTGTTAGCGAAACGAGATTCATCAATCAGAAGCTTGCACTTTTGCGAACTTTTCGCTGTTTGAAGCAATGCAGGCTATTGATTGGTGAATCTCGTTTCGCTAACAGCGAAAAGTCTATCTGGATCCCAGCCTATATTTCTGTAAACATTGCACTTCATCCATGGCACTAAGAAAATGGCTCAAAACTTTTATGACATAGGCCGGGATCCAGAAACAGCAAAAATTCTCAAACATTCTGGCTTCTGATTGGTCAAACTCATTTCGCTAACAGCGAAAAATCTATCTGGATCTCGGCCATAGTTTTCTTCGATGAAATCAATGCAAAAGGATAATATAAAAGAATAGTATAAGACTTCTAAAATGGTTTGGCGGGTTTATCGCTGTTTGGCATAATTTATAAACTTTAGAATTAATTAACAGTTTTTCGCTAATTAAGAATAGAAAATTTGTGTTTTTAAAGCTGAATTTTATAAAACCACGTAGATTGAGTAAATATCTGTCCAAAAATGCAATCCTTACTTTTTTATGTCCATTACTGAAGTCTCTACCTCGATTGAAGCATAAGGTGTGACGAAGAAAATAAATCTGTCATTTTCAGTATCTCGACGTTATTTTAAAAAATCTATATCTCTGTTTATAATTAATTTATGAGGATGCATTTGGTCTCAAATTGAAGATCTTTTCCATTAGGCCCTTCTGGTTTTGGTTTTATTTTTCTGCGATGATTGGTTCTTTAAATATGGGAAATTTTACGCTGGCATGTTTGATCGATTTAACATGGAGAAGTTGGCCTCAGCATAATAAGCAGTTACAGTGTCTTGCGTTTTATTCTTGGCATTTGTTTGTTTGGCGAGGTTAGCATTTTTTTTCAGCTTGGCTTGGCAGAACGACCGTCCTGCTTGATGTATTTCTGACATAAGTATTTCATGGAAGGGGGGAGGGGCTTTTTTTTTAATAAAACTGCAAATGATCCTAAATTCAGAATTCTTTCTCGCTTTTTTCTGCCTATTGAGACAAATAAATCTGTCTTTATTGGTGACTTGAAAATTTTATGCATAAAGCGAGCGGCCGAAGTTTCGAATATTTACGAAACTTCGTGTGACTCGAGTTGATATTTATTTACATCTGTTATTACTCTGCTATTACAGTACCGGATTTTGTATTATCTTTTTTTAGTATTGCAAATGTATTTCTGACATAAGTATTTCATGGAAGGGTGGGGGGGGGGGGTCTTTTTTTTTTTTTACAAATAAAACTGACTGCAACTATCCAAAATTAAAAATTCTTTCTCGCTTTTTCTGCCTATTGAAAAAAATAATCTGTCTTTATTGGCGACTTGAAATTTTTATGCATAGAGCAAGCGACTGAAGTTTCGAATATTTACGAAACTTTGCGTGATTCGAGTTGATATTTGTTTACATCCATTATTACTCTGCTATTACAATATCGGATTTAGTATTTATCTTTTTTTAGTGTCGCAAATGCCTTTCTGACAAAAATATTTCATGGGAGGGGGGGGGGGGGGTATCTTTCTTTCTTTTTTTTTTTCTTTTTATACAAAGAAAAGTGCAAATGATCCAAAATTCAGAATCCTAGCGATTTGGAGGATTCCGGATTTCGGACTTTATACTGTATAAAACATTTTTCTCAAAAATTTCAGTACTCATTAGCAGAATAATAACGGATACAAATAAATATCAACTCCTGTCCCATAACAAAGTTTCATAAATATTCTAAACTTCGGCCACTCGCTTTATACGTATAAGTTTCAAGTTGCCAATAAACATTAACTGTATCAGTGGTCAGAAAGAAGCAAAAAAGAGACAAAATCTGATATATATAGACTAAAAGATGTATGAAAGAAAAGTGACCCATTGTGAGCTGTGCATGTAAAAAAAGAAAATGACTGAAAAGTTTAGATTTTGAGAAATCCAAATTTCGAACCTCGAGATTTGACATTTTCTGCTATTACATTACTAATTTAAGCTTTATCACTATAGCTACCTATAGCTGTTAATTAGAATAGCTAAAGTTACCTGAAAATAAGTAAACTTATTTCTTTCATAGAAAATTTATTGCTTTATTAGAAAGTTTTAACTTTATGAGCATTTATATCGAATTATGATTTTTTGACTTTACGCGCATGATTTCCCAAAAACTATTAAAGATAATGGCTTGAAATTTTTTGAATATAGTAATATTATCATCTTTCATAAAACGAACTAAAATCTCAGAATTATCTAAATTAATAAAAATTTTATAAAACATGCAAGAATTTTTATAGATTTTTTTAAATTATTAATTATAAATAATATAAATAGAGATAATTAAAAGATTTTAGTTCATTATCTTAAGCCAAGTGTTATCTTTAAATTAAAATGTATTTAATGTTAATAAATTAAAATGAACATGAGATATCATGCGCACAATTATTTGATATCATCTGTATTTTGAAAATTCTGAATTTCGACGCATCCAGATTTGAGATTTTGTACCACATTTTGTGCTATTACATTATTAATTTAAGCTTTATCACCATAGTAACTTATAGATATTAATTAGAATAGCTAAAGTTACCTGAAAATAAGTAATTCTTTCTCTTTTATGGAAAATTTATTGTTTTATACACATTTTTAACTTTAAGAGCATTTATCTCAAAACATGTTTTTTTGACATTGCGCGCATGATTTCTCAAAAACTATTAAAGATAATGGCTTGAAATTTTCGGAGTGCATTAATATTATCATTCTGCATAAAATGAACTAAAATCTTATAATTATCTTAAATAATAAAATTTTTATTAAAAATATATGCGAGAATTTTTACAGATTTTTTTTTAATTTTTATTATTAATTATAAATATTATAAATGAAGATAATTAAAAGATTTTAGTTCATTATGTTAAACAAAGTGTTATCTTTAAATTAAAATCTATTTAAAATTAATAAATTAAAATGAACATGAGATATCATGCGCGCAGTGAGATATAGTAATTACGAAAACAAAAAAACAGTCGGTTACTTAATTAATTTTTTCTAATTAATATAAATATTTTTCATCAATCTGTTTTGTTTATTATAACAAGTAATGCTATACTTAACAATCTAAAAAAAATCATTGAATTTGCTTTATTGGTTAGGTTATGATAAGGTATAGAAATTGGATCAGTTTTTTAGCATTTTTGCCCGGTTGAAGGAGAACTGCCCCCTTAATTTTGAATGAACTATAATTAAGATCAAATAAAAATGTTATTTAAATGTTTATTTCATCGAAACCTCTTTCTTTTAAATTTGCAGGTAATAAACGTATATATTTATTTTAATATATTACAGGTTTAAGTGCAAAATAGAATTTATTTCAAATCATTTTCCTGATTTTTTTTTTTTTTTCGAGGATAATTTTTTTAAGAAATATCAAACACTTGGGTCATTTTCTTTTTAATTACACTGCTCAAAACAATTAAAGGATATTGCAGTTTTAGGTGGATTTTGCATCTGGTAAACTGTTTAGCTGATTGATACATGGTCGACAGACATAGTAGGTTATCTATTATCTAGATTATAAAGGACAAACATATCTGTGCGTAACGCATACGTCATTTTGCGAATGGCAACACTTTGAAATTTGAAATGAAATTTTGGTTTTGCAATTTTATCTACTGCAAATTTTTAAACTTCTAACTATCGCACATTTTAAATTTTTACACCGTCGTATAACGAAAAAAATGCTCTTTTAAATGCAATTTGTTTGAAAGCTGTATCTCAATTTATTTTCGAGATATTAATTTTTTTGTAGTTTTTAATACCATTTTTCTAATCGTGGCAACAAAAGTACCCCATTTTTATTGAAAGTAAACGGAAAATTGTCGAAAATAGGAGATATGTATCTTTTAATAACTATATCTTTTGTTGCCATTTTCTCATACAACCAGAAAAAAAAGTCGAAATTAAAATATGGTCTATGTCAAAAATATTGTCTGTTAGTCCGTGATAATGACGTCATTGCTTTAGCGGATGCAGATGACGTCACTTTATAAAAAATCATGTATTTTAATTCTTAAACCTGAATTATGTTTTGCAGAAGTGCGTCATTTTCACAGCTCAGCTGCTTTGAAATTCTTCACAGGAGAAAATGCTTCACTTTTGAAAAAAAATGTAACCGAAATCACACACTGATAAAACGCAATGTTTTACAAAAATTTAGAGTGTCTTTATAAAAGAGGGGTAACATGCAAATAATAGCGATTTATATTACAGAAATTGATGATTCTCGCCTAGATGGATTTGTTCCTGAAATTTTTGTCCAAAACTCTCTCGAATAATAAAATTTTCATGCTATTTTTCAGGACATTCTACTATAATTTTATCAAAATAATATAATTTACTCAATTTAATTTTTCCTAATTTTATATAATCTATATATTCAAAACACAAGTGTGTTTTTTAGTCATCTGCCCTGACTTCTGCCGAACCAATTTTACTAATATTTTCTTTAAACTGAAAACTGTTCATTTGTAGATGTAATCGCACTATCTTTTTTTTTTTTTTAATATCTTCACTTTTATATTTTAATTTTAAAAGCATTTTATGAAATTTCTTCAAAATGGTGAAAATTAGGTAGCTTTCATTATTGCAGACAAGAGAGAAATAATGAGGTATTTTTATCTTTATTCATGCTATTTTCTGATAAAAATTCAAAATTGTTGATAAAAATTGTTGTATAGGGTTTAGTGGCCCAAAATCCCATTAGGAGTATAATATTATATTAGGGACATAATAACGGAAAATGACATACTGCTTTTGAAAACACGCATTTTTCCTCTTACAGTTTCTATATTGTTTCCCCTTCTGCATGTGTACTGATACTAAGTTTCAGACACTAGGCGAAATGCTTATTTAAGTGAAAATGAACTCATATTGGAAAGAAAAGGGTCATTTGCTTAGATAAAACTAAACATTTTAACACAAATGCGTCTAAAACACATAAATTGCGGAAATTTTTACTCTCCGGAATTGAGATTAAATTCTCAAGTAAATAGTGCGTCTGTTCACATAAAAGATACTGCTGACAATCGTGACTTCAAGTTTTGAGTTAAAATGATTTTTAAATGATTAAACAAAATACAAATTTTTTAAAAATGATGAATATTGATATGAGAAGTGAGTATGCAAATTTTGAGAAAGTGAAAATTGCTATTTTTCATTCCGGAATACCAATCATAAGAGCCTCAATTGATAACCACACCCTAATAACTGAATTTTATTACATTTTACAGATTAAGTATCTATATTATAAAGAACAAAAGTATCTGTGCGTAACGCTGACGTCATTTTGCGAATGGCAACATTTCACGATCAAATTTCGGTCTTGAAATTTTCGCTACTGCAATTTTTTATCCTTCTGACCATCATACATTTTCAATTTTCGTCGCATAGGGAAAAAATTTACTTTCAAATGCAATTTGTTTCAAAACTGTACCTTAATTGACTGATATATTATATTTTCTAAAATAATTTTTAAGCATGATTTTTTTAAGTTTATCTTATCACGTGCCGGTTTCAATACATAATAATAATAAACATTTTGCAAATAAAGCAACAAGCATTGTTCAGCATTTGTTTCTGACTATTTTTGCATAACGAAATTAATACCTCCTTTATAAACAAATAAAAGAATATTAAAAAAACCCACCAGTCTAACATATTTGTGAAAGACAAATTAACGAAATTAATACTTCTTTTATAAAAAAAAAAAATAGAATAATAATATTGAAAAAACACAAATCTAACATATTTGTAATCGTACAATTTAAATTTTTAGATCACCAAATAGGATTTTTTTTTCAAATGGAATTGTTTGCATAGTTCATCTCAGTTTACTGATTACATATGTTTTTAAAAACAATTTTAAAGCATGAAATATTTTTTAATTTATCTATATCGCGCGGAGCTCGATTACGAAAGATTAATCCGTTTGCCCTGAAAAAAAATATAAAGAGTTCATCATTTTCTTATGGCTAATATCCATTAAAAAAAAGCTTCCCTATGAATAAATAAATAAATAACATAAATAAAACACAAATTTAACAGCCATGTATAAGCTCTGAAATTATCAGAATATAAAAGGATGCCGTAAGTAGCAAAATCTTGGTCAAATAACTCCTAGCATGCGGCTAATAAGAAAATATCGCTTTTGATAAATTTCAAAAATTTATTTGATTGTATAATTCGTATGTTTCATATGAAAAATGCATTTTTAATGTAAGTGGGCAATCTAAAAAATGTATTGCATATAAAAAAAATTATTAGTTTTCAATTGAAAAAAAAAATGTTTTCACCTATATTCTTTAACCCGGGAAGCCCGGGTACGATCCCCTAGTATATATAAAATCCAAACGGAAATTTCGTTCCGAACGCCTAGATTTCGAGTTCTACCGCATGGATTTTTACGGAACTTATACCGTTAGATAGTTATCGTTCCAGGGAAGGTTTTAAGCTATAACACATCATTCTACCTAGATTAGTTATAGAATTATTACGGAAAATTCTATTATTTTGGACTTTGTTACTTCATATTTCCTTAAATATCTGGGCTCCTATTGGTCATAGAGCTTAGATCTCGCGCCAAAAGTAGCTCCAAGGCATCCAAGCAAACTTTTCCCCGCGATTATTTTGCCGTCTTCCGATTTCCTTTAACTCTATTAGGGGCCCGCGTAGAGCCCCTTTAAAATATTTTTCGTAGTAATTTCAGCAATTATCTTAAATTATTGGTTAAGACCGCTACCCTCCCGATTCATGTATCTACGGAAAGGTTGCATGAAGGAGTTTCGTTCAGATACGCTTTCGTTAAGAATAGAGCGCTCCCTGGTGGTGGAATGTGGAACTAACATAACGCGATATTGTTAAAATTAGGAAATCTAACAATGCGATCTGTTTTAAACTTTGAGATAGTTCATAACACATAATCTATTATCTATTCTATCATCATATCTCTCTATTCTAAAAAAAAGTAACTACCGCTGTCACCGCCGCCGCCGCCGCCGCCGGTTTTGAATTTTTTGTGACCGGAGGTCTTCTTCGTTAATATTAAGAAAAATAATGCATACAAAAATATGAAAATCGGTAGTATTATACAGAAATGTTTGATAAGCACGCTGATGCAGACAGTTTTCAGATCGAAGAATTATTTTAAGAGATATTTAATGCTAAAGTTAGACAAAATCGTTCCACTAAAAAAGTTTTATAGGAGCAAAAACTGTTCATAGGAATTTAATAATTTTTAGATCATTTTATACGTCAGAATTTGCCGGAGTGCAGATTGCATTAAATTTTTTATTTTGACTCATTTTTTGAGGTTTTATTTCTATTTTAAATTCAGATTTTCAGCATTTCGAGAGATATTTTTAACAGATTTTAGAAAGTGATATTAATTTAAACTGTTGCCAACTGTATACACAGCGAAAACAATAATGTTTGCTTCAAAAAAAAAATATATTTATACGTGAAAATAAATTAAAAATTTATTTACACGTGACAATTATAAACAGAAAAAAACATTTGGAATTAGAATTAAATAATTATGTACAAAAAGCAGGAACTTATTAAAAATTACGTCATAAAAACTATAATTACACGTGAATTTTAAGAGAGAAAGGAATTTGTAAAACAATAAATTTATTAACGTGCGTTAGAAGTCTTAAATAGGAGAAATTACGTCATATTTACGTCACATTATAGTTATTACATAAAATGAACACAAAATAATATTGCAAAACGGTTTAAATTTAGAAATTGCGCTAGACATTTATTTGATATTTTAAGAGGATATTTTTCAACTATTTTTGTTAGGAAAGCGCAAGTAATATTTCATTTCTAACATAAGTATTTTCATGTGAATATTAAAAAGAGAAAGAATAGTTTGGTCAAAATTACGTCAGATTAAAAACGATTAATTTAAAATGTCTCATTTAAAAGAACTTTCTTTTCACTTTGTTAAAAAATACCAGAAGACAAGGACTCTGTTTACTTAATTCCTTTTATATTAGCTTATTTTGAAATGTTGTTATACGTGTCTACGTCATCAAGTTATTTTTATTTCAACGTTTTATTTGTATTTTTATTAATGTTGTACTAATTTATTTGTTTTTTCGTTATTTAAAATAAAAATTATGTCAATTTGTATAATTTGGCGAGTGGTTTGGCGATTTATATAATTTGGCGAAATGGGTCGACGGGATAATCAAGTAGTACCACAACGGATTTGGCGTTAAAATTCCCCAATCAAAGAGAAATGAATAGAAATCCGTTTATAGAGAGATCGACACTGTTTTTTAAATCATAATTCAGTCTTTCGAAATCTTTTTAAAGCCGATCAAATTAGCGTGCATTTAGAGTCTACGGTGTCTGGACGGGGGTTGGCGAGCGTAGCTCGTAGGGGGCCGAGCCCCCTAGTATATTATAAAGCAGTAAGATCTAAAAGTTCCGCCCGAATGTTTTCAAAAACTACCCGGTGGATTTTTTTACAAATAGTGTCATTCGATAGAGAATATTCACGTGGTGGTTTGTGAGTAAAATATACATGGATAACTATGATTTTTGGTAATAAATTTCGCATTTTATTGTTATTTTGAACGAAAAGGTTTCCAGAGGTTATTTTTTGGTGACAAATGAATTGAAATCGCTGTATCCGTTAGAAAATAAATGAAAAAATAATTACTGATATTTAATTGTAAAAAAAGAAAGAAAAATCCATTTAAATGAGGGATTATGTTAATAATCGAATATATTTAATTTAAAGCTAAAACAAATATTTGTAATTTAATTTAAACCTGAAAGAAATATTTGTAATGCTTAAAAATTAATTTAATGAGAAGGATTACAATTGATACGCAATATTTGGCTCATTATCGCTTGCGTTAGATTATAGAAATGAATCTGAAAATTTGATTAGATGAATTTTTAATGACTTTTTTTTCCTTTTGTTCTTTTCTTTTTCTTTTTATCTAATTGCCCCATCACGTAACTTATAGAAGAAACAAACAGATGTAATTGTGAGTCACATGTGTAATTATTATTTATTTCTTTACGATTTTTTATTTTACTTTTGTCGCCAAACAATGGGATTTTAAGTAAAAAATGTGTAAGTGTGACACTAGCTTGAGGATATTCTCATAAATGGTGTTTTTTCAAGTGAACGAGATCTTTTTTTGAGTACATTTTTATATTCAATTATAACTTATATGGATATCAGTTAATGTTTTAAAAATGGAATCAAATACTTAAATTTTAGTGTGAATTTCTGCCACTCATACATATTGTAAAATAATTTCATATTTTTTAAAATCTTTTTCACCGTAATTCCGAAAGCATGTGATATTTATAAACTCGAACTCAGATCAATGAATATTATCCATTTTTTTAAGCAAATATTATCTATTGTTTATTTTTTTTCTTAAGTCATATCACCAATATCATTTATAGGAAAATTCACACCTTCGAAATCTAGGAAATAAAGATAGTTTTTAAGGAAATTTATACAATCATGCGTTATTATTATCGAAAAATTCAACATTTTGAAAAAAAAAAATTGCAAGTCTTCTGTAATTCGTCATTTCTTCTTCGTCTTTCTTCGTAATTTCTCCTCTGTTATGTAATATTTCAAATGATATTGGACTAATTTTCGATCATCGAGTCACCGCCAAATGGCATATCTATATAGTATCGCTAAGAATGGATTTTCTAAAGTAGCACCCCTAACGGCGTTTTTGCAAGGAGAGGAAAAAAAATTCCTTAAAAGTCGGATATTATAATTATGCGTCAGATGATAGCATAATTTAATGTATTTTTGTATGCTGAATCGATTGGTGCCGAGTAAATTCTTATAAGTCCGACAGTTCATGACATTTTTCATATTTTTCTAATTTGGCGGTGTTTTTGGCGTCTAAACCTCAAAATATCTAACATTACTTCCGTTACTCTAGCAACGAAAAAAAATTCAAATTAACTCTTTTGGATAAAGAATAAAAACGGCTCAATGAGTTCGAAAAAAAAATACGAACATCTTAATGAAAAAAAAATGGTACTACTTAGTTATGCCGTTGACCAATTTCTCCAAATTATATAAATCGCCAAACCACTCGCCAAATTACATTAATTGACATAAGTTGCATTTTAATAATGAAGAACAAATAAATTAGTATAACATTAATAAAAATACAAATAAAACGTCGAAATAAAAATAACTTGATGACGTAAGCACGTGTAACTTCCTTGAAGTCAAGTGAATGTGACATTTACGATCAATCGTTATTGGCATTTAATCTTATAATTTGGCGATAGATTTTTGGTCGACGGGATAACTAAGTAGAACCAAAAGAAAAAAAATAGTGATTTTATGTAAAATAAAAGGTATCAATTTTACTAAGAAATTAGCGTTATAGAACGAAAAGGTACTGCTTAGATTTTCCGTCGACCAAAAATCTATTGCCAAACTATAAGATTAAATGCCAATAATGGTTGATCGTAAATGTCAAATTCACCTGACTTTAAGCAAGTTACACGTGTTTACGTTACAAAGTGATTTTTATTTCGACGTTTTATTTGTATTTTTATTAATGTTATAATAATTTATTTATTCTTTCGTTATTTAAAATAAATATTATGTCAATTTGTATAATTTGGCGAAATTGGTCGACGGGATAACTAAGTAGTACCAACGAAAATATTTAAATATGAAAGTAATGTTTGTAACGACTTAAAAATTATTTTCAATGAAAGAAATTGGAATTGGAAAAATATTTGACGATTTATAATTTTTTGTATTTTTATTAATGTTATAATAATTTATTTATTCTTTCGTTATTTAAAATAAATATTATGTCAATTTGTATAATTTGGCGAAATTGGTCGACGAGATAACTAAGTAGTACCAACGAAAATATTTAAATATGAAAGCAATGTTTGTAACGACTTAAAAATTATTTTCAATGAAAGAAATTGGAATTGGAAAAATATTTGACGATTTATAATTTGCTCCTCGATAAGAAGAAAAAATGGGTACATTTATAACAGCCGTGCGCAGGTCTCGCCAATAGCTTTTTTAAAATTTCCAGTAGCAGTAGTTACATTTTTCGTATGTAAATTAAAATTAAAAATAATTCTTTGTTTTTAATTATGGAATTATTTCCTCTTATTGTTTGTCTTTTCAGTTTTTTAAATGAAATTAGTGTAAGGCATGCATTTTAAATGAAATGAGTGAAAGGTTTGTATCTTAAATGAAAATAATAAATATAAGAATATGGTATGAAAACAATCTTTGTTGATTTATGACCTGCGCCCGGCTAACATAAAAGTATCACAAAAGCAACATATTCACTTGGTACAGATGTCATATTCGCCCCATATTGGCGCGATTATTTTCGGTTGCCAAATTTGGCGAAAACATCAACAGCATAAACAACATAATCCGGGTTACCACATCAAGCAAAATAACGACACTTTGGCGCAAGTTAAGTACCTGTTGCCTATATGATATTAGGTGGTACAGATGTCATATTGGCGCGATTTTTTACCGACGCCAATTTGACGAAAACATAAACAGCATTAACAACAACTTCCGGGTTACCATATCAAGCAAAATAACGACACTTTGGCGCCAGTTAAGTATTGTTGCGTATTGCAATGTTTCTGACATTGGCGTCAGAAAAAAATCGCGCCTATATGGGGCATGCATGACATCTGTGCCCAAGTGGTTAGGTAATAATTTTGGAAATGTTTTAGTGTATACATATTGTTCAACGCTACTTAGTCATAGAGCAAAAAAAAAAAGTTAAAAAATTAAGTGAACCTGATTGTGAAATTTTAGCCTTTTTTTCTTTGAAAATCTACAGAATGTATTTTGATACAAGTGGCACTGTTACATAACGTTTCAGGAATAGTGTTAGTATATAACATTTCATTATATGTTGATTAGTTATAGAGCTATTAATTCCTGTTGTCATAACGGTCTCATTGCCCTACGAAAAGTGCATTGTTAGTAATCAACTAAAAGAATTACTTCTTATTAGCTAAATTTTGACCATTAGGTAATATTATATCACAATGGCGTTCGCATCGTTTCCAGCAATGAGTAAGGTCCAGCTGAAGGTCCATATTGTTTAAAATGCAAATTCAAATTCACCAATGTTCATTTGGAAAAATTGACCAGCGCAGCGGGCATAGCCTGCTAGTATGAGAATAAATTACACATGTTTGGCAGAAAAAAAAATGCATTTTATTGCGCATTTGTGTACTAAAGGAAAAAAACACAATTTGTGCATATGAGAAAAAAAGAATAAGAAAAGGTGTTTTCTTCAAAGAAAATCATTTTCAGTTGGGGGTATGGTTTCCACGGGCGGCCAGCAACGTTGAACACCTTTGAGGCATGGACTCAATGAGGCTATTAATGACGAGTTGGGGTATTCTGCCCCACTCTTCCAGAAGAGCTCTTTCCAGTTCTTGGAGAGTTTGTGGGGGTTGTTGGCGGCCAGAAACTCGTCTTCCTAGAGCGTCCCAAACGTGCTTGATTTGATTCATGTCTGGAGAACACGCTGGCCATTCCATTCGAACGATTCCTTCCTCGAAAAGGAAATCCTCCACCAGGTTTGCACGATGTGGCCTGCAGTTATCGTCCATTAAAATGAAGTTATCTCCGATTGCTGCAGCGTAAGGGACTACAATAGGTCTGAGGATCTCATCCCTATATCGGCGACCAGTCAGACCTCCATCTCGAATGATGTAGAGGTCAGTGCGCCCGTCAATGGAAATGCCACCATACACCAACACTCCTCCACCGCCAAATCTGACACTTTAGTGCACGAACGCAGGATTATTCCTACTGCCACGGTCCCTCCAGATGAAAATACGCCTATTATCCGGATGCACAGAAAAACGGGACTCGTCAGAAAACAGAATATTGCTCCATTCATTTCTCCTCCAGTTGACATGCTCGGTTGCCCATTCCCTGCGGTCGCGACGATGCCTTGATGTTAATCTAACACATACCATCGGTCGGCGAGCATACAGACCTACAGCATGGAGCCGGTTTCGGACAGTCTGAGTTCAAATCGTGGTGCCTGTAGCCGAGCGAAGGTATTGTTGGAGAAGAGTAGCGTTCATGGTTCGGTGTCTCCGAGCTGTTAACGCTAAATACCGATCTTCATTGGGCGTTGTTGCCCGTCTACGACCTTGCCCTGGTCTTCGGCCTGCACATCCACTCTCCAAAAAACGGTTCCAGATCCTGGAAATGACACTTTGTGACACTCCAATGGCTTGCGCTACTTCGGCATGAGTTTGGCCCCCTTCTAACCTACCAACAATTCTCAAAGCTTCTGAATCTGTCAAATGACTTCGCTGAGACATCGTACTCATCGAAACAAAGCAATCACTGAATGCCGATCATCCTTGTCTTCATTCTCTTTTATCCAGTTGAAAGTCAAATTTCATTCGCTGCCGCTGAAGCGACGTTTTTTACGTCGAACTCAAAATTTGCATACTCCACAGTTTGAAAACCAGAAAAATTTGCATTTGTGATTCTCTTCTTCTATTTTCGGCAAAAAAAATTTCGTTTATATCTTTATTTTATATAACTAGGGGGCTCGGCCCCCTACGAGCTACGCTCGCCAACCCCCCGATCAGACACTGCAGTCTCTAAAAGCACGCTAATTTGATCGGCTTTAATTGAATTTTTTTGGAAGATTGAATTATAATTAAAAAAACAAAGGCGATCTCCCTATAAACGGGTTTCTATTCATTTCTCTTTGATTGGGGAATTTTACGGAAAAATCAGCTGCTGTTAAAAGATACAATGGCATTTCAAAATCATCTAATATAAAAGGAATTAAGTCAACAGAGTCTTTGTCTCCCGGTATTTTTTAACAAAGCGAAAAGAAAGTCCTTTTAAATAAAACATTTTAAATATATCGTTTTAATCTGACGTAATTTTCACCAAACTTTTCTTTCCCTTTTTAATATTCACGTGAAAATGCTTTTATTAGAAATGAAATATTATTTGCGCTGTCCAAAAAAAAAATAGTTGGAAAGTTCATCTCAAAATATCAAGTAAATGTCTCGCGCTATTTTTAAATTTAAACTACTATTTTGCAATATTATTTTTTGTTCATTTTACGTAATAAGTGTAATGTGACGTAAATGTGATGTAATTTCTCCTATTTAAGACTTCTAACGCATGTTAATGAATTTATTACTTTACAATATCCTTTCTCTGTTAAAATTCACGTGTAATTATAGATGAAGTAATTTTCAATAAGTTCCTGCTTTTTATACGTAATTATTTAATTCTAATTTGAAAGTTTTTCTTTTCTGTTTATAATAGTCACGTGTAAATAAATTTTTAATTTGAAGCAAACATTATTGTTTCCGTTGTTTATACAGTTTGGCAACAGGTTAAATTAGTACAATTTTCTGAAATAAGTAAAAAAATATCTCTCGAAATGCTGAAAATTTGAATTTAAAATAGAAATGAAACCTCGAAAAATGAGTCAAATTAAAAAAATAAATTAATTCTGCACACCGGGAAATTATAACGTATAAAATGATCTAAAAAGTATTAAATTCCGATGTATAGTTTTTGCTCCTATAAAACTTTTTTAATGGAACGATTTTGTCCAACTTTAGCATTAAATATCTCTTAAAATAATTCTTCGATTTGAAAACTGTCTACATCAGCGTGTTTATCAAACATTTCTGTATAATACTACCAATTTTCATATTTTTGTATGCATTATTTTTCTTAATATTAACGAAGAAAGACCTCCGGTCACAAAAAATTCAAAACCGGCGGCGGCGGCGGTGACAGCGGGAGTTACTTTTTTTTAGAATAGAGAGACTAGGGGGCTCGGCCCCCTACGAGCTACGCTCGCCAACCCCCCGATCAGACACTGCAGTCTCTAAAAGCACGCTAATTTGATCGGCTTTAATTGAATTTTTTTGGAAGATTGAATTATAATTAAAAAAACAAAGGCGATCTCCCTATAAACGGGTTTCTATTCATTTCTCTTTGATTGGGGAATTTTACGGAAAAATCAGCTGCTGTTAAAAGATACAATGGCATTTCAAAATCATCTAATATAAAAGGAATTAAGTCAACAGAGTCTTTGTCTCCCGGTATTTTTTAACAAAGCGAAAAGAAAGTCCTTTTAAATAAAACATTTTAAATATATCGTTTTAATCTGACGTAATTTTCACCAAACTTTTCTTTCCCTTTTTAATATTCACGTGAAAATGCTTTTATTAGAAATGAAATATTATTTGCGCTGTCCAAAAAAAAAATAGTTGGAAAGTTCATCTCAAAATATCAAGTAAATGTCTCGCGCTATTTTTAAATTTAAACTACTATTTTGCAATATTATTTTTTGTTCATTTTACGTAATAAGTGTAATGTGACGTAAATGTGATGTAATTTCTCCTATTTAAGACTTCTAACGCATGTTAATGAATTTATTACTTTACAATATCCTTTCTCTGTTAAAATTCACGTGTAATTATAGATGAAGTAATTTTCAATAAGTTCCTGCTTTTTATACGTAATTATTTAATTCTAATTTGAAAGTTTTTCTTTTCTGTTTATAATAGTCACGTGTAAATAAATTTTTAATTTGAAGCAAACATTATTGTTTCCGTTGTTTATACAGTTTGGCAACAGGTTAAATTAGTACAATTTTCTGAAATAAGTAAAAAAATATCTCTCGAAATGCTGAAAATTTGAATTTAAAATAGAAATGAAACCTCGAAAAATGAGTCAAATTAAAAAAATAAATTAATTCTGCACACCGAGAAATTATAACGTATAAAATGATCTAAAAAGTATTAAATTCCGATGTATAGTTTTTGCTCCTATAAAACTTTTTTAATGGAACGATTTTGTCCAACTTTAGCATTAAATATCTCTTAAAATAATTCTTCGATTTGAAAACTGTCTACATCAGCGTGTTTATCAAACATTTCTGTATAATACTACCAATTTTCATATTTTTGTATGCATTATTTTTCTTAATATTAACGAAGAAAGACCTCCGGTCACAAAAAATTCAAAACCGGCGGCGGCGGCGGCGGCGGCGGTGACAGCGGGAGTTACTTTTTTTTAGAATAGAGAGAAACTTCAAATATCCTTTAATTGTTTTGAGCAGTGTATTATTTTGTAAAACAATCACTCTGTTCCTTAAAAACTTTTTTTAAGTCTTCACTTGTTTTGTTGTTCCAAATAATTTCCCGAATTGTATAAATGCGAATTATTTTTTATCATTTACCAAATTGTAATATATTTATTTTTTAAGGACTGCATTTGGTTTTTCGCTGAAATTTCAAATGAATAAACTGATTTATGATATCGACATAAATGAACATTATAAAATGAAGAAAAGGCTCTTGTATTTACTATGATACTTATATAGTATTACTTGTATAGTACAATTGTATTATATTTTTGTATTACAAATATATAAAAATACAAAACAATCAACCATTGTAATTTTGCTAAAATTACCTTTCCTGAATTATGTTAGTTCTATAAGTATATTTTCATTACCTTATAAGTCTATGCTATAATTGCTATATATTCCATAAATATATTTCTATATTCTATAAGTATATTTTCTGCCTAAAATATATAAATATACTCTTTCATTTTATTTTCTAGATTTTTCTTTACCTGAAAAAATCTCTTGGATATCAATACAAATGTTATATGATGAAACTTTCTTAGCAAAATCAAGAAAACTTTTCAATACGAGTATTGTTTGATGTTTCTTTTTTGTACTGATTTCCCTTCTGTGATTTCTTTATGGATATAGAATGTCATTTGTTGTTGTTTTATTTCGATTTCGTACTTCATATTGATGTTCAATATAAAAGTGAGAAAATATATATTTCGCATGGTAAAAAGTTATTAATTTAAAATAACTGTTTACATTAATTTAGCTTATTTGTAAATAGTTTCAGATTTTTTTTATGAATTTTGGTAAGATAATATTTTAATAACAAGTATGGGGATTTTAAATCGCAGGATGTATCATATTTTTTTATTTTTTTTATTATTTTTTATTTTTTGCATATAAATTATTTAGTAATATTATTTAGCAATAATTAGAAAATTTGCGCAGTCTATAAACATTTATTTTCCCAAAGAGTTCTTCTTTGACTTTTTCTTTTAATATTTTTACTCAATTGGCCAAGAAATTTATTTTGACATATGAAATAAAACGACTCCCAAGAAAGGAGGTTATATAATTCCTTTATATATTTTTACAGGAACATACAGAAATTTAAACATATGATCGTCAATTTAGACGTCAAGATGATCAATATTGACAATATAGGGGATTAAAAGTTAATGTGGGTTGCAGGAAAGGTTTCCCACAAAATTACTCTGTGATTCCAAATTACTCTCACTGAAATACGCCAATTGGCGTACATTCAAGTAAGAAACAATCCTTCTAAGTTTTATTATTATTATTATTATTATTATTATTATTATTATTATTTTCTTCATAACTTTAGCTGATCGCTCTCAACCTCCGACTAAAAAAGAAGTACTTTTCTCTTTATTTAAATTGACTTCGAACTTGCACTCCACGAAACCAAAACGTACAATTATACAACTTGACTCATTTTATAAGAGCGCTATAGATTTCTCATATTAAGAAAGTATTCATTTAGAAAGTATCCAAGAAGTTATTTATTATTTTAATATGCATAAAAATCTATTAATTTAGTATGTATAAAAAATTGTTTTATTATATTTCAATAGCAGTTTGCAATAAGAAACGCAGATTCCTCAAAATAATTTTTTATTGTGGGAAGAGGGGAGATACTTGAGTATACATCAGCAGTTATACTCGTATATTGCCAATTATATATATCCCATTAGAATAAATATTTCATTTTATCTAGCAAAGGAAATGCTTTATTTTCTTTGTAAATTATCCTAAAATAGAGCCCTGGGAAGTAAATTGCCTTGTTCTTCCTGAAATGCCTGAGGGAAATAAAATTCAGTCAGTTCAATTTCAACTTTAATATTTCAGTAAACCCGAAATTTGATCTGTATCATAACTCTGCAGGAAAAACAAACTTTTTATATCATACTCGAACAAAATAAAAACTATTTCTGATTCCAATTCATTGCGATCTACGTAGGGAATACGGTCCCGAGTCTAATTTCCAATCCCAGGATCCTGGGACTGATTCCAGGATTTTACAAACAAGATTTATCTAGTAAAAGTATTTTTTCTTTTATAATTTCAATAACATAATCTTTCTTTTAGAATTGGTGATTGTATAAAGGGTGGTTGATAAAAGGTATTCAATAATTTATTAGGAGATGATTCACACTACAACTAGCAATTCTAGTATTGGAAAACAGGGTGGCAATCCTGTTTTCCAATGTAAAAGTTACTATTAATCAATGCGATCAATATAAAAGGGTGCCTTGCTGCTTCTAAATTCAGATAACACTTTTTATACATAATTTTTACAATAATGAAGATGTTTTAACAATTTTTTTTTTTTTACAAACTCACCTTGTTTTGGAAAGAATAAAAAGAATATTTTAAAGGTTATAAAACAGAATATTTTAAGAAAAATAAGATGATTAGTAAAAAGTTAAAAGGAATATTAAAGGTGCTTTTATTACATCGATACATGCATTTTTTTTCTTTTTTGCTGTGTAATTAGTGCAGATCCTATTTCCTTTCCAACAATTGGAAGAAAATTATTTCTAGATTATTACTCGAAACGTACTTTTGATTTAGCAGCCTTAGAGAAAATAGTGAAGGATATCTCCAATCACGTCTTCATTGTCATTAAATCGTTTCCGTACATTAATGAGTTCATCATTAAATCCTCACTCTTTGCTTTTATTTGGAGATTATCGTTTCTGTTTCGTGTTGTGAATTTTGGTAATATTTAAATTTACTAGAGAAGAATGGGCTTTGTTAGAAACATTTGTGAAAGTACTTTATGAAAGGAAGTATTATAATAGATGCAGTAATTAAAACGTAGTAAGGATGACAAATATTTTAACTTTTAGTCGTTTTTTAAAAGAAATATATCTGATGAAAGAACAGTGTAAAATAATAAAACATATTAATCATAAGAAAGTTCCGAGACATTTTTGTTTTGATTAAAAATGTCTTGAAATCCA
This sequence comes from Maratus speciosus, assembly GCA_963932465.1. Classification (NCBI taxonomy): domain Eukaryota; kingdom Metazoa; phylum Arthropoda; class Arachnida; order Araneae; family Salticidae; genus Maratus; species Maratus speciosus. Next base: position 434,839,802 of record OZ010788.1, read on the forward strand.
AAGTTATTACCAGGAGTGGGGAAATGCATTATTTTACTCGCTACTGACAAGTGAATTTTCTGACCGGACGAATGAACTTTTAGGTAGTCTTTGAACTGCAAAATATAGAGATATGCCAAAAACTGCATTTATTTTACTTTTTAGCAATATTTTGCAACTTTCCAAATTACTGCGATGTAAACAGTAAGTTCTAAGCTATAACTTTCTGAAATTTCAATTGACTATTTTTGCAGAGGCGTAAATTTTATCATAATCTATCATCATATCCATCGTGTCCGAGGTATCGTATATTGCTTTAATTGTTTTAATTATTATTTTATATCTGTAGTTTCTGTCACTAAGTTTATTTTATTATGTATACACACTTGAACAAGTAATACTGTATTTCTCGATTATTTAATGATAAGAAATATTTGTTAAATTAATATAAATACAAAATTTTACATTGAAGAGATTTATACTTATTAATACATAAAGAGCAGAAAAAATATTCTGCACAACTTATAGCTTTAAGAGCACATTACAGACTGCCGAAATCAAACATAGAAAAAATCAAGGTTAAATAAAGTTTATATTTAAAATTCATTAATTATGTGAAAATTCTTTTAAAAAGTTAATATTAGTTATCAAACAGTTCATTAGAAGGTTATTAAGAATGTCCTTGAAATAAGATTTAGATAATCATTTTTTACTGGAAATACGTCTTATTTCACTTCATATTGTAAACACAAAATTGGATGAGAATTGATTTATTTTCTTGTTAATGAGAATTTATTGTAGAGTGCTGAAACATAGATCTAATTTGTGATTACTTGTGGTTGATCGATTCTTTCGATAATTTAAAGATTATGAAATCACTTTATGGACATTTTTTCAATCCCCACGCATTTATTTTTCGTATACTGAAAAGCGCACATCCCTGAATAGCTGATTAATTCCAGGCCCCGAGCTGTCTGCTATTCAAAGTTTTACTATTATATAATCACCGATTTCTGAAAAATCTACCTTTAGAGAAGTAAATGTTACTTGTTAAAATCAATAGCAGAAGTACAGCCACCTCACTTTGTGGAGTAAAGTAAATATTCCCTGAAACACATTATTTAAATACAATTATAAATTATTTCATTTTTAAACAACAAATAAATTAATTTATAAACCCTGTGGATCATTTTAGACCTAAAAAATTAACTTGGTGCTTCTTCAGGGGAAAAAAGAATCACTTGCAGCGTAAAAGCAACATACGTAGTAACGACACAGAAGGAAAGCAGGTAAAACAATAAAGATGGAGGAAGAAACAATTGAAGAACTGAAGTCAAAAGAAGATATTATTTAACAAAAATTCGAATTCGAGAAATTTGAACTGAAAGTTTCGTGTTGTAATTTAGTTATTTATTTAATTCCTTCTTAGTTGCATATGTTTGAATGCTAATAGGTAATAGTAAACTCTCCTATAAAAGAATATTAGCAATTAATAAATATTCTTTGTACCGTATATTCTACAATACGTATATTTTAGTGCACATCATAAATGCATATCAATTTCATTATTTTCGAAAGGGTGTAACATCATTAAAATGCACTTGAAACTATACCCATTGGCCTTAATGTAAAGGAATACTTTTGACTGTCCCTGTAACTGAACTATACATCTGATTTTCATAAAATTTGAAATGACTCAGCAAAATTATGCAAATATTGCATTTTTTTTAATTTCAAACCATTCGATTGGGTAGTTTTTGCGCTGTAAATGAAGAAATTGATTGATTTAGCAGCCTTAGAGAAAATAGTGAAGGATATATCCAATCACGTCTTCATTGTCATTAAATCGTTTCCGTATGTGTGCAAGCAACATACGTAGTAACGACACAGAAGGAAAGCAGGTAAAACAATAAAGATGGAGGAAGAAACAATTGGGTTTCTTCCTCCAAAGAATCTGTCTGTCATGCGGATAGACAGACAGACGGACGGACGGACCAGACGACGACTATAGGTGCTACGTATTTATATAATTACGAACGCACCTAAAAATGGCTATAACCATTTATTTGATGCAAAATAAATCCCAGATTTAAACAAACTTTCTCTCCTGCTTTAACTATCGCTATTAATAACATTCTTTTTCCATTTAATAATCTGCGTTAAAGTAACCACTTTCTCTTGAATATTTTTAATTTAGTTTTATTTTTAAAAGCAATATGAAGTTTCCAGTTTGTCTTTGAAATAAATTGGAAGGAATTTTTTTTATTACTTTTGTCGCAGAGTTATTAAAGTTATACATATATCTTTTTTTAACTAACTTACTTTTATGATAAATTTCAATGAGATTTCTCATATTTCATCGCATTTCTATGTTTCAAATTAAGATCCCAGAACATCAATAGTTTCATTCCAAATTATGATAATTCTTGATTCATCTTATACTTACTTACATTGTAGTTCTCAAAAATATTTTTAATTTTGTTTGATGTAACATTTTCTCGTCCATTTTTATTTCATTTCAATATCTCTCTATTCTAAAAAAAAGTAACTCCCGCTGTCACCGCCGCCGCCGCCGCCGCCGCCGCCGGTTTTGAATTTTTTGTGACCGGAGGTCTTTCTTCGTTAATATTAAGAAAAATAATGCATACAAAAATATGAAAATCGGTAGTATTATACAGAAATGTTTGATAAACACGCTGATGCAGACAGTTTTCAGATCGAAGAATTATTTAAAGAGATATTTAATGCTAAAGTTGGACGAAATCGTTCCACTAAAAAAGTTTTATAGGAGCAAAAACTGTTCATAGGAATTTAGTCATTTTTAGATCATTTTATGCGTTAGAATTTGCCGGAGTGCAGATTGCATTAATTTTTTTATTTTGACTAATTTTTTGAGGTTTTATTTCTATTTTAAATTCAGATTTTCAGCATTTCTAGAGATATTTTTAACAATTTTAGAAAGTGATATTAATTTAAACTGTTGCCAACTGTATAAACAGCGGAAACAATAATGTTTGCTTCAAAAAAAATATTTATACGTGTAAATAAATTAAAAATTTATTTACACGTGACTATTATAAACAGAAAAAAACATTTGGAATTAGAATTAAATAATTATGTACAAAAAGCAGGGACTTATTAAAAATTACGTCATAAAAACTATAATTACACGTGTATTTTAAGAGAGAAAGGAATTTGTAAAACAATAAATTTATTAACATGCGTTAGAAGTCTTAAATAGGAGAAATTACGTCATATTTACGTCACATTACAGTTATTACATAAAATGAACACAAAATAATATTGCAAAACGGTTTAAATTTAGAAATTGCGCTAGGCATTTATTTGATATTTTAAGAGTATACTTTTCAACTATTTTTGCTAGGAAAGCGCAAATAATATTTCATTTCTAACACAAGTACATTCACGTGAATATTAAAAAGAGAAAGAATAGTTTGGTCAAAATTACGTCAGATTAAAAACGATTAATTTAAAATGTCTCATTTAAAAGATCTTTCTTTTCACTTTGTTAAAAAATACCAGGAGATATCTGATTTGACTCTGTTTACTTAATTCCTTTTATATTAGCTTATTTTGAAATGTTGTTACACGTGTCTACGTCATCAAGTTATTTTTATTTCGACGTTTTATTTGTATTTTTATTAATATTGTACTAATTTATTTGTTTTTTCGTTATTTAAAATAAAAATTATGTCAATTTGTATAATTTGGCGAGTGGTTTGGCGATTTATATAATTTGGCGAAATTGGTCGACGGGATAATCAAGTAGTACCGCAACGGATTTGGCGTTAAAATTCCCCAATCAAAGAGAAATGAATAGAAATCCGTTTATAGAGAGATCGCCACTGTTTTTTAAATTATAATTCAATCTTTCGAAATCTTTTTAAAGCCGATCAAATTAGCGTGCATTTAGAGTCTACGGTGTCTGGACGGGGGTTGGCGAGCGTAGCTCGTAGGGGGCCGAGCCCCCTAGTTCAATAAAAAATATTTTTGATAAAAATCGTACTTTCATTTAAAATTCTATTTTTAAGCAGGAAATTTCTATTTTAACGCATGTTATAAAAAATATATAATAGATCTGAAAGATGGCTCATGAATAAAATATGCAAATTAAATACATTTGGAAACTTTTCTTTTTTTTTTTTTTTTTTACTTGACTGCCAAGAAGGGTTATGTGTTTCACGCGTATCTGGGTATGTGGATTTCTTTATACCCTCGAAACATTCCAACGACTAGATGGATTTTAATGAATGATGTCTCTATCGATTCGACTTAACCGTCCGATGGTTATAGGCTAGGTTTTGTTTTTATAAATTTGAAATGGCTGCCGTAAAGTACAAAATGGCGGTAGAGACGAAAAAAAAATTACGCACCATATTGAATGACATATTGTTGGATAGGTCTTTCAAAATGAAGACGATGTTTCATTGACTATTTTACTGTCAGAAGCTCCGTTTAAATATTATACAAACTGGAAGTTGTGTAGGTAGAATCTCTAGTTTTACTGCAACTCTAACCATCATAGACATATATAGGTCTCATCAAAACAGTGTTTATGGATAGGAACTAACAATTAAACACATCTTAAAAGCCATCAATACAAGTAAATAAAAAAAATAGGTAAGTAATATAAAAAATAGTTTCACATTGATGAGAAATAATTAATTAATTCGCTTTTCAAGCAGTCGGGTTTTTTATTTTTTAAATTTAATTTTTTTCATTTTCTCTCTTCTGTTGCTTACACAAATTACTATCTATGTTTGGATGATGGTATACGAAGTGTGCTAATACCACTACGTACAATTAATATGCACAGATAAACCTGAAAGAGCGTGTGTTTTATCATTATACAATCCCATAAATCTTGATGGATTCCTTTGAGATGTTATATATAGGTAGAATATAACCAGGGGTCGTACGCTTCAGGGAATTTTCCGGGACAAATATCAGTATTTTTATAAAAAAAAAAATAAATCTAGGATAAACGCGCGAAATTTCGCTTTGTTTAAAAAGAGATTCTCTATAAGAAAATGCTAGTACCGGAAAATTTCCTGGTCTTTAACTTTCAGGAAAAGTATGACCCCTGACTACACATAAAGAATTTTGGATAGTTTTTTTGTTTCTTAAGTATTAGATCATCAAGTATAAAACTTGTGGTTCCAAAAGGGCCAGATTACAAACGGGGCAATCTTTCACAAGTAAACTTTAATAAAAATTTTCCTCTTATACGAGAGCAAATGAAAAAATAAGTTACACTTCCAAGTTATTGCCATTTATTAAACCACATCTACATAGGCAACACGGCTATGACAATATACAATGTAAGTTCACTTTCCCTATAGTCCCCGAGAGACTGTAAACATTTCCCGGAGCGGTCAACCAACTTTTCGATTCCGAATGCGTAGAAATCTCCTCCAGCGCTATATAACCACCCGGAGACAGCGAAATCCAAGGTGCTCTTAAACAATGGAAACTCTGCCGTCCGAAATGTTCAGCATGCACAGATATCACGGACGAATATCGCGAAGCCAGGCCCACAATTGCAAAGGTTGACCGTGTGGATGCGATCATTAGAGAGAATCGGCGCATAACAGTCCAGGAAAATACCAGCATGCTGAACATTTCGTACCGGCAGTGTGTTCTCCATTGTTCACGAGCACCTTGGATTTCGCTGTTCCCGGGTGGTTACATAGCGCTGGAGGAAATTTCTACGCATCCGGAATCGAAAAGTTGGTTGACCGTTCCGAGAAATGTTTACAGTCTCTTGTGGACTATGTGAAAAAGTGAACTTACATTGTATGTTGTCATAGCCGTGTTGCCTATGTATATGTGTTTAATAAATGGCCATAACTAGGAAGTGTAACTTATTTTTTGATTCGCCCTCGTATAAATGCTCTTTTTGGTTTGCATATACTGCAGAAAGTCTGGATTTCTGATAGGGGATTCGAGCCACGGCGACAAGCATAAACCTTATAAAGTTTTGCTCCTGTTGTTATCCTTATCTACGACTTTCCTTGATTTAGCAGATTTAAGAGATGGATACCACTCTGTTGGGTACAAAAATCAATTAATTTTATATACTTTTTTTTATCCCTCAAGCATGGAGACAATACGCCTGACCCTATTTTTGATTATTCAAATTATTTACAAAGTTACGGCCCTTTTGAACGGAACCGTGCTTCTGTCTAATAGCAAATAGTTTGACGGTACCGCTTCATTTTTCTCAAAACCAATTTTTCAGCACGTGGTACAGAATAGCGTTATCTTATGGGCTTGGAATGCGTTCGTATTTTAAAAATTTCTCACAAGGAAATTAATAATTTTTAATTTATTTTTGAGGTATGCTCTTCTTAAAGGATGGATTTTTCTATTTTAGTTGATAAAATATTTACTTAATTTCATTCGAAATGTTAAAGTCTTACTCACAACTGGACAGCTTCGCCGATATTTTAACACATAAAATATAAAATTAATCAAATATTTTAAAAAAATTTTGTCAACTAAAAAAAAAAAAAAGACATCCTTCAAGAAGAGAATACTGAAAAAATAAGTTAAAATACTAATTTTCTGATGAAAAATTGAAAATATATGATTGTGTTTCATGGGCCGCATGTTTAATAAATGGGAAGGTGAATTTGAGATCTAATTGACAACAACCTTAATGTTAAATATTTTTTCCTATACTTTAAGTTAAAGGAAAACGCGAAATCCTTACTCGATTTTCAAACAATTGACATTATGTTTTCTATGGATCAATTTTAATAAGAACAGGTTTAAGAATCCGCAAATTTAATTAACATTTATAACCTGATCGTATCTGTGTTTCAGATTATCTACGAGACACAATTCCGCTGGGCACATGCATTTTAAAATAAGGATAGCGTACCAGTTTTACATTTTTATACACAAAAAAAATGTCAAAGTAAACAAAAGTATACTGGTTTAATAGGAAAAACGTCCGATTCAGTTTTAATGATCCTTTATTGAGAAAAAAAATCTTATAAAACGCCTACTTTTTGGCCTTACAAAGCAAAATCTCCACTTAAATGCTTATTACGAATTTACAATGAATTAACAGTTTTCAAAAAGAGTTGGAAATTACATAAAAATTTAATACAATAATTTCAATTCACCTTCAGACAGAAGGAAAAGTTATATAGTCATGGCGTATTCTGTAGCTGTAGATAATTATTTTGTTTATTGTTGCTCTACTTGCAAAGTTCCTTTCATGGAAGGATTGCCTGCAGAAATAAAAGCTATAACAAGATTTAATTTTAATCATATTTAATCATAAAAATAATTATAACAACCAGCGCTAAAATAAATTATAAAATGTTTCAGTGTTATCAAAATTATTGCCAAATCAGAACCTTTCTTCAAGCAATTTTGTGACGAAAAAACTGCAGGTCATGCAAAACTTTTATTTAAATTGGCATAGGAATGCAAAGAATAAATAAAACCATTGTACCATATATAGACATTTATAGGTTAAGACAACGGTTAGCAAAATATAGGTCACAACCCACTGGTGAGTCGTAGGCGATGTTTTCATGGATTGGTGAATAATCGGTCAGTTCTTCAAAAATATATTATTAATTTTATCTGCTGTAAAAATATAAAGAGCTCCACGTTTCAACTATCAAGGAAAAAGAAGCGTTCAACAAGATAAATAAAACACTTTGTGAAAATACAGTGTGGTTTTTATGGTTTTGTAATTATATAAATACGTAGCACCTACAGTTGTAGTCTGGTCCGCCCTTCTGTCAGTCTGCCCGCGTATAACAACGCAAAACGAATGAAATTTAATATATAATCGTTACAGAATTTTGTCGAATTATTTCAAATTTTGTGAAAATCGAATCAAAACTTAAAAAGATATTAATTAGAATTTTCTTCCTTCTATTAAATCCTATCATACGTAATTAATTTAATGATATTCCATGACAGGTAATGACTCTAGGTTGCCATGTTGATTACGTCACATTTAAGGTGGAGTCCTATTATTTCCGTATTACTGAATTTAATATATATAATCGTAATAAATTTTGTATTCATGCATTTTTGCATAAGAGTACAACAGCTATTGCACCATGATTTTAATATTTATAAAACTAGTTATAGTGCGAACGCATCTCATTTGCCACGTTTGACGTGCAATTTCCGATTTGTTTTATATTTGCATTAGAGCGGCACGTAACTAAATGTAGCAAATTTCAACCCGATTATAGAGTAGTTCTTCGTGAAGAACAATGTCATTAATCCCATTGACTTTAAAATTGAATTTTTTATAATACATTCAATAATAAATGTATTTTTTTTTTCTGTAGTAAAAGAATTTTTTGTAATGATTATTCCACTTTCACATTAGGATTATCTATTACTGATTTCATATATATGCTTCGTACGAAAATTCTCCTGTAGGATAAATTATACAAAAAAACTCTACTCATTTACATGCAAGGTATGACCTATAAACAAGGTAACTGGTCACATAACTATTACAGTATTTTTACAGTATTTTTTACAAAAAAAAAAAACCACAAAAGTGTTGGAAACTTCTGGAATAGTCCTCTACTGCTTTAAGTCCCCTAGTATCAGCAATTTGGATATCTGAAACGCTTGCAAATCTTTGTACTTTCAGTGCCGATTTCAATCTTGGAAACAGGAAAAGTCTGATAGCGAAAGATCAGGGGAGTATGAGGGTGAGACAACTCAATAATTTGATGCTGTGCTAGGAATCGTTTCACACACATAGCAGTATGAGACTGTGCATTATCATGCAAAAAGTACCATTTTTAGAATCATGCAGCATCGAATTGCGACTGCACACGACGAATACGCGGCAAGAGGCGCTTCAGCAGAATTTCATATGGACTCAATATCTTTCGCATTAGACCGCTAGAGGCACGTGATGCTCTTTTCGTACACCTGCATTCGTACATTCGTACATTCGAGCATCACTTGACTCAAGCGGTCTGAATAAAGAGACATGTGTAATGCACCGCTGCAATCTATCTTTTTCGTTAGCCTATCTCTCTTCTCCATGATGCAATGCACTAACAACTGTTATGTTGCAGCTACCGCATGAACAAATACCTATCGTAAAATTTTGAAAACGAAGTGCAAAATTTACTTAAAACAGGGAAGAATGCGCCTTGCATGCGTGGGGGGGGGGGGGGGGAGCGATTCACCTTACTTATCAGTCTCACTTTGTATTAGCTGGGACGCAAGACGTTAAGGTGGGTTGTTTAAAATAAAGTTTGGTTACTATTAAACTATGATGTTTACTTCAATGTATTTATAAACTTATGTCAAAAAACTATTTCTAACAAAATTTTAAAAGGTTTCAAGGTTAAAAATATACGATTTTATTGATTGCAGCTGTCCTTGTTATCATTAATGGGCTTTTAAGCTTTCTTTATGTATGTAAGAATTCTCTTTATAAAAAATATATATATGTATGTGTTAGAAGGAGGTGGATCTTAAATTAGAGAGCCCCACCAGTGGTTGAGAGGTTCTGCTCTCGAAGCTGGTAGACGGGAGGTGCTGGGTTCGAACCCAATCGCGCCCGTCGGCCTAACCGTTTCGGAGTTTTCGTGGTTTTTGTCGAAACCTTGGATTCAAATGCGTAAATACGGGTTAGGTTCCCTTAGAAAGACCCCCATATATCCCAAGAGTAGATAATCAGCCGTCAAAAATCAACCAACCAGCCAACCAACCTTAAATTAGAGATACTTAAGGGCGATATAAACAAAATATAGGAAACCATGTGTTTAAAGGATTAAAACAGATTTATTATAGTACCAACTATAAATGAAACATTCCAGATCGATATAACAAAGCAAATTTCAGTGTATTCATATGGATTCAAACATTTTAAATTAGTTTTTAAAATTATTCTTTTATGTTTCTTGACAAACTTAAATCTCTTAATTTTTTATATACTTCGTAACAAACTCAAATTCTCTTTCATCTTTATATTGCAACTTTACCTTTATATTACATTTTTCTGCAGCAAACAAGATTAATATTTCCAGAAAATAAATTTTTTATGAGATTAATATCTGCCGAACTTTTTTTTAATTATACCATCCCTCATCATAATCCGTCCAAATCCCTAGAAATTCCCCTGTTTGTACATCCGAGCATCACGTGACTCAAGCGGTCTGAATAAAGAGACATGTGTAATGCACCGCTGCAATCTATCTTTTTCATTAACCTTGCTCTCTTCTCCAGGACGCAATGCACTAACAACTGTTATGTTGCAGCTATCGCATGAACAAATACCTATCATGAAATTTTGAAAACGAGGAGCAAAATTTACTTAAAACAGGAAAGAATGCACTCCGTATGTTTCAGCTCGTCGAACTGTTCACATTTTCGAAAGGAAGGAAGGGGGCGGATTCACCTTACTTATCAATCTCACTTTGTATTAGTTGGGACGCGAAACATTTTCAAACTCTAAGGTGGGTTGCTTAAAATAAAGTTTGCTTACTAGTAGAATATGATATTTACTTCAATGTATTCATAAAGTTATGTCAAAAAACTATTTCTAACAAAAATTTTAAAAGGTTTCGAAGTTAAAAATATACGATTTTAAATAATGCAGCTGTGCTTGTTATCATTAATGGACTTTTAAGCTTTCTTTATGTATGTAAAAGCTCTCTTTATAAAATAAATAAATAAATAAATAAATAAATAAATAAATATGTGTGCATGTATCAGAAGGAGGTGGATCTTAAATTAAAGATACTTTAGTGCGATATAACCAAAAAATAGGAAACCATGTGTTTAAAGGATTAAAACAGATTTACTATAGTACCAACTATAAATGAAACATACCAGATCGATATAGCAAAGTAAATTTTAACGTATTCATAGAGATTCAAACATTTCATATTAGTTTTTTAAATTATTCTTTTATTTTTTTTAACAAACTTAAATCTCTTAATTTTTTATGTTTTGTAACAAACTCAAGTCTCTTTCATCTTTATCGCAACTTTATCCATATATGACATTTTTCTAGAGCAAACAAAACTAATATTTCCCGAACATAAATTTTTAATGTGATTAATATATGTAGAACTTTTTTTTTTAATTATACCGTCTCCCATCATAATCCGTCCAAATCCCTAGAAATTCTATTAATAGAAAAATATTACGGCATCAGAGCATTCTGTTTCGTTGAATTTATTTCCTCATTTCTCCTCAGATAGAATAGCATAATTAATTCAACAAAATGTATTTGTCATTCTCCATTTCTTTTTCCGAATAAAGAATTCGAAAGAAATTCAATATTTATCTTTCATGTTTTATTTTATTTTATAACGAAATTCTTTGGATTTTTCAACTCTTCCTTTAATTATTTCGTAAAGAATACGTATTTCTTCTTGCATTGAATTCTGCATTTATTGCATAGTCTTTGATTAAGGAAATTTTACATTCTTTTTTTACTAACATAAAAGATTTTTTTTAATCCATCAATTCCAAAGAGATAAAACTCTTTTTGTGCCCAAATTGTTTCATTATATAAAATCTAATTAGATATTCCAGATTTTATGAATAGAATGTTTAATTTTATTCAAAGATTTTAGAAAAATATGAAATTCTTTTATGCACTTGAAATAAATTAACATCAAATTAACTGTTTTATGCACTTTTTAAAAAACGTTTCATCAAGCGTCTGAAATCATATTTCTCATGCAACCTCTGTTATTTTGAGCGCATTATTTCAATATTTTTTGTCAAATTTGTAAAGTACCAGTAATTTTAAATCAGAAAACATTTTAAATTCAGGGTGCGATTAAACTAGATTAAAATATAACCCTTTTATCAGTAATTTAATCCAAATTTCAGAGTTTTGTGGTGTCCAGTAAAGTCCTTTCTCACCCTCTTATCGGTCAGTTATATATTCTTATCTAGAAGGCTTTACCCACTACGCTGGTCGGTTTCTTCAAACGAACCTTGAATCAAACAAAATATATCGGAGAATTTGACCTTGTATTTTAAAGCGATATGGATCTTTACCTAGGATGCCCTTTCGCATTGCTGAAAACGATACGAACGCCATTGCGCTATTGTATTTTCTATGTGTCAGTCGAAATCTAGGTTGTTAAGGACCAACTCTTTTGGATGATCATTTACAGTAGCATTTGGTAAAGAACGGTATAACGATATGCAATTTAAACCCTCTAAAAACCATCTAAAACCTTCTAAAACCATCTACCAACTAAAACCATCCCTTAAATATTAGGTTATAACGAAAGTTTTCCGCCAAATCACCATTACATAATACAAATTATAATATATATAATTAACTGTAATATTATATGTAACCACCATTCCGCCAAACCTTCACAGTCTCATATGATTCAACAATAGTACCTAAAGCTGTACACTTTATTCGGTGACTTTTTGCAACAGAACTGGAAGTAAATGATGATTCTAATCTGGTAGCGTGATAGTTCCATTTCAGACACTTTGTACTTAAAGATAACAATATTTTTTACGAATTTCACAACACGGTGTTACAAAGCAAGTCTCTTTCTTTCAAATGCCAAAAATCGTTTGACAAAATATGAGCAAACACGTGAACGCGAACTGTTTGCACAGACCGTATTAGCTGTGGCGGGAAACTTTCGTTACAACTTGATATTATCTAACTAGCAAATTTCATCTAAATCCATCCAGTAGATTTTTTAAGGTTAATCTTTCATAATCGGGTTCACCTGATTATAGAACTTTCGCCATAATTCTTATTACTTGACTAACAATATAAGTTTCATCAAAATTCATGCATCAAAACTAAAGTTATGAGCAGCCGGAAGGAAATTCCCATTTGCAGTTTATATATATAGTAGAAAATGGAGTCTAAGCATAGTAAAGTGCCCATGTACTTTATAATGCATTCTAGTAGCATAGCCTGGAATAAGTGTATCGATCTCGAAAACTATAAAAGATAAGGGAATATAACCAATTGTAGAATAGCATAAATTTAGTACGAAAGACGCCTTTTGCCATTGAATTCTAAGAAAGGAACACATACAGCGATTGTTTACTTTTTTGCTATTTCTAAAACTGTTACACAGCGAAAAACTTTTAAAAAATATTTCAACAAGACGATTTCAACAAGAAAAACATAAAGCACTTAATGATCGAACATCACAGACTGGATACGAAATGCGCACAGTGATAACTAGTTACTCCTTCAGTTTTGGAAATTGAGAACAAATAATTAATTGATCATAAATAAATAATCATAAATAAATACTCGTTGTACATTTGCTATTCTTATAATTCATATCCTAAATGTGTCCTTTCATATTAAATTTATGCTATTCTACAACTTTGTAATTTTGTCGCAACATGTATAATTTTATAAATTCGTACACAACTCCTGACTTTTCTCCTGGGAGGCTCTATAAGTAGTCTCATCCAATAGCATTTGGTTCATTTACCTAGACAACATTTTCATGGCTATATTTGCCGGTAGGGCCGCATTTTGGCATGTACAACATGTGCAGCTGCACAGGGCAACAAAATTTTAGGAGTGGTAAAATATAGTTAGTAGTAAAAACTGTCGAAACTTTTTATTGTTTTCTCATTATTAAACTCGCCTTAGATCAGCTTTATGGCATTAAATTCGCCCTGTATTATTTGTACATAATTTCACCTTGAGATGATAGCACCTATATAACAACTGTACCGGAGAAATCGTTCTCCGTCATGGTGTCAAAATCTAGCTTCATGCTATGCAGACATGATAAATAGTGTCTATTTAAAAATCGGATGAAGTTCGTTGTCATGTGATGTATCTTGTTCATGCTGGGGTCGTTTGATAATTCCTCCGTTCCTTATTTTTCTTATCTAAAGTATTAAGGAGAAACGGCTTATACGGCTTATACTATATACGGCTTATACGGCTTCACTGTGAGGTTATTTTTATATTAGCAGTTATCTAATGTACTGTATTCAGTTTCAATGTTCTCCGATATTTTAACAGCTGTGTTTTTCGCAAAAATATAACACTTCATTAAAGCTCATACATAGAATACCAAGCTAGCTACAAGGGTCCTAAATACTGGTGTTTTCATGTCAGCCTAACCATTTGACTGGGAATCATGCCATGAAATACCCTAAGATTTATGGTCATGAAAGCGTAATTTGGTACCCCAATTCAAGATTTTACTTTTATTCTAATATCATGGAGTTAGTTTTTATTTTTAACACTTCCAAATACAAGATGAGACCGAAAAGTAAGGTAACTGACGTCATAATAATCACTGTATTATATATTTGCAGATAAATAGCTGACTGTTGTTCAAAGTAGTTCCCGCAGTCTTCAACACACTTTTGACAACGTTTATACAAGTTCTGGAAACTTTTGACAAAGTCCTCCTTTGAGACTGTTTTAAGTTCTTTGGTAACAGAAGCCTGAATGTCTGAGGTGTTTGAAAATCGGTGACCTTTCAGTGCCAATTTCATACGTGTAAAGAGGAAAAGGTCTGCTGGCGCAAGATCAGAGGAATAAGGAGTCCATTCGCTGCTGTAATTGTTCATCGCTTAAATAATGAGGGACAAACGTCGCACAAAGTTTCCGTTTACCCAAATCCTTTGTCAGTATTGTTCGGACAATTTCACGAGGAAGATTCAATTCGTTCGCCATTATTCGGACAGACAAACGGCGATCCTGCAGCAATAACTTCCTAACTCTTTCAACATTTGCCGTGTTTCTGCTCGTCACCGGTCTTCCACTGCGAAACTCATCCTCCACGCTTTCATGACCTTAATGGAAACGCTTGAACCACTGAAATACTGCCTTGCGAGATAAAATTTCTTCGCCATACACACTTCGAATCATTTCCAAGGTTTCCGTAGCAGTTTTACCCATTTTAAAACAGAATTTCATATTCGTTTTCTGCTCCATTACGCAATGCACTATCACCTCTTATATTTAAGCGGCTGTACGAACAAACACTAACCAAGAAACTTTGCAAATGACCCTGAACTTTAACGGTATATACCGAAGATCGTAATGCGCATGTGTCCGGTTGTCTTGCTGTTCTCATTTTCGAAAAGAGAAGTGAGTCACCTTACTTTTCGGTCTCACCTTCTATATTAAAAAGTGTTTTTATCTGGCCGTCTGCCTGTCCGTGCTCTGATTCTCGTAAATATACTCGGATTGCCAAGTAATTCATATATGTCATTGAGGTTTACCGTATAATGGTCACAGTTTAAGTTACTACCTGTACATTGTACATAAAGAGAGTTCTGTTTTATTCCTTGTTAAGCCGCTTATCTCGAAATTGTGGTAGGTCGTTATTTAGCTCTTGTGAAAGGAGAATCGGATACTTTGCTTGGTGGATTATGATTCTTATCGGGAATTTTCGTGACGCTACCTGTTTTGTGGAGATGTCTAATATTTCGTTTTGAAAGAATTAAAACTGTTAATCCATGTTTTAATAAAACATTGTGTAAGCTTCCACTGATGCAAATAAGTAATTGCGAAAAAAATATGAATTAAAATATTTGGAACAGTCATTTTAGTTATTATTATTTTTAACATTTTTATGTATTAGTATAATATTTTATACATTTATACATTTGTTCATTTCACAAAATACACAATATAAACTTTAAAAAGCTCCCGTTTTACTTAAAAGGCGACAAAGATAATACAGATGTTACAAGTTTAAAATATTCATTTATTTAAATTTCCTAGTACTTTCGGCTTGTAATCCCACGGTCATCATCAGAGAATATTTTTATTAAATGATGTTCCATTCATTCAAATACGTCACTTCGTTTGAAATGGGAGAGTCTATAATTATTAGAGTAGCTGGGAGCAGACGTAGCATTGCCTTGGATTGAACTTATGCAGAGAAAACATTTAACTGCCATTCCATCTATTTTAATGCGTCACTTTGTTCACATACGTCACTTTCATTTTAAATACGTAGCTGGACAGTAGTAGTATAGTGATTTTATTTTATTTTTCTTTTAATTTATGTTAGTGACAAAGCCCTCATTTATTTTCAATCACAAAAGTATTTGTAAAAATTCAATTCTTTTATACAAATCATATTTAATTAGAATTCTTTCTTATACACGTCTACATTTAAATCAAAAAAAATTATTGTGCGTAAATTATTACAAGTATTTAAAAGTATTACCTGTGGAAAAATAAAATTTTTATGCAACACTTTATGCATTCTATTCCAAAGCAAACAATTCGCTTCTAATCCACTTTTTATAATTTGTATAGACTCAAATATGAAGAGATATATTCTTTGCAAAAAAGGTAGCGAGAGTGAAAAAGCATTTCAAACTTTCTTACAAAATTCGGAATAAATATAATTTTCGAAATAAAATCTGAGGACATGGAAACATAAAAAAATTATCAGATGTTTTTGTTAAATACTTGATGAGCTGTAATTTTAAGATAAATAAAAGTTTTCAGTTATTTAGAGAAAGGTTTCTATTCATATCCAACAGAATTTGCCAGTTGCGAAAATTTCTAAAACTCTTATGTTTGAATAGAAATATTAGAAAAGAAAATAATTTAAAAGTAAAATCAAATTCTGTTTTATCTATATCCATCTCTTTGGTATCGAATTTCTTTTTTAACACTTTTCAACAAAGTTGAAAAGTGTTTAAGCATTCGGTTTGTCTGGGCGTCTGGCCACGCTCTAACTCCTGTAAATGTACTCGGATTTTCATGAAATTGATAAAGATTATTTATGGTCACCAAAGCATGTTTGGTATTGTATATCAAGTTACATTTACAGGGACACACAAAAGAATTCCATTACATTATGGAATATGGGGGAAAATCGTTTCCAGAGTATTTTAATGACATGGGGCTATTTCAAATGTATTGAAACGGATATAAATCTCTGAATTTCACTACGATCACTTTAGAACAAGACATTCATAGCATTTTTTATTCGTTTACAGGGACACACAAAAGAAATCCGTTACAATACTGTCTTTGAGTAATAATTGCTGGAGTGTATGTTTTAAATTTCGGTAAGCGCTTTTAAATCTAATTAATTTTTTGCATGGTACTCACTATATATAAATTCTATACCTGATATACAGGGCTACACAAAAGTATTCACATACCATTCTCCTTATTAGAGAAAATTGCTGAAGGGGAATTTTCAACTGAAGTATATGTATTTCTTAAGTGAACTAAATTTTGGTATGCATGCAGTTAGTAGATACAAATCTATATATCCTATACAGGGTTGCTGAAAAAATTCGCATAATTTTCCGTTTGTGGATGGGAATAACTGAAACTGGGTTTTGAAATGTGTTATGCATTTCCATAAGGTTGAGTTAGGGTACTATTTTATTTTTTTTAACTGTGCAATTGTTTTACATTATTCTGAATGTGTTGGAAAGTGTTTCATAATCTATGCTTGACGCATGATTTTTTCTGCCTTGTTTTTAAAAAAACTCGCGTTTATACACACATATATGTGAGTTGTGGTCTTAGATTCCCA
Source organism: Maratus speciosus (assembly GCA_963932465.1). Classification (NCBI taxonomy): domain Eukaryota; kingdom Metazoa; phylum Arthropoda; class Arachnida; order Araneae; family Salticidae; genus Maratus; species Maratus speciosus. The sequence goes on from OZ010788.1 coordinate 434,857,309, forward strand.
TAAAACCCTACTCATAGCAACAGATATGGTCAGCACTTTTCCATGAGAACTTGTTACCGCAGAACAGCAGATGTTACTGAATTTGCTGATATGCAGTTTGCATTCTCTTCGCCTGGAAACAGGTAACAACCGAGAGCAGATTTCATTCTGACGCGGTTGATGTTATACGTATCTTTCTCGCTCTAGACGAGAGCGGAGGCCGATATGGAATCTCGACGATTCTGTGAGCGCGTATGCTGCAGAAAAACCCCCTACCCTCCCGTACTTGTAAATATAATTTCTATTTAATATGTAAAACTATAACCTAGAATCATTAAACTCCTTTTTTCATTAACTACGATCTTATCTTTATATCATCCTTATATTACATGTGGGCTCTAGGCCTATTTGAATCCCAAAACGAATTTAAAAAGTAAAATCCCCTAGGCTTTATTACCGATCAGAATTGGAGAACTTCCTTCTCAGTCCCGTTATCAACATTCGTATTCCAGCAGACGTGATTCATCCCCTTAGCCATCTGGTTGAAGCTCGTTTATTTTTATTTGTGCAAGATAGTTATCGCTGTACAAGGAATGAATCTTCGACTGCATATTTTTTTTCTACGGATCATTAATTGGATTACTTCAATATATCGTGGCGAGGAATTTATTTTTCAATTGGATAACTCCTTTCGAAGTAAGTTTATTTTTTTTCTCTTTCCTTTCTTGCCTTTTAATATGGAATTACAAGAAATTGACTTTATTAAAAGCCAGTTGAAATCGGCTAAAACAGATAAAATCAAATTATTGCATGAATTTATATTTGGTTGCGATAAAAATCGCCAGAATAGAGCGAATTTAAGGAAATTTAAAGGTTTTTCTTTTACTGACAAAAGCGATGAGTATGAAAATAAACTCAAAGTAATTTTGGACGATTACGATCAGATACAATTGATTACTATTGCTAATATCTTATCCATTGACATCCATGGATCAAAGGAAGATATAGGGCAACGTATTTTAAGTGCACTAGTTGATATTTCGGCTTTTAAAGACACGTTTACGGCAGTTTCCGAATCGGATACAGAATTTGATGATAGCCACAATAGTAGTGGAAGCACTGGTTTATCTTCGCCTTTGGCAGTACAGCCAGACCAGGCGCGTGTACACTGTACACACTCCGCGCCCAAACAGACAATTTCTTTCCATGACATTGATCATTTAATTACACCGTTTAGTGGTGATAAAACGGAAAACGTTCAAACATGGTTTCAGAGATTTGAATCTCTGGCCCATTCATTTCAACTGTCCGACATACAGAAATTTGTGTTTGCTGAGCGGGCATTAAAAAGTTTAGCATTATTGTATGTACGTAGTGAAAATAACATTTCTTCATATACATCGCTCAAAGAAGCATTGTTTCGCGAATTTGGACAATCAGCTTCGTCCGCCCAGATACATCAATTACTAGCCGCTAGAGGCTGCCGCCCGAACGAAAAACTATTGGAATATTTTTTGAAAATGAAAGAAATAGCACCAAGAGGAAACATCGATGATATATCTTTAATTCACTATATAATTAATGGGATTAACGATACACCACACTATATTATTCGGGTGCGCCACGCTTGCCGAATTTAAAAACAAGCTCCAAATTTTCGAACGAATTTGTGAACAGAGTTCTAAAGTTTACAAATCAAAGTCACCGACAACACCCAACACTCCTAAGATTAACCAGACGGAAAAAACTGCAAAATTAACTTGCTGGAATTGTTTAGCCCCGGGGCACCTATCTACGCATTGTGTGCATTTAAATAAAGGAAAAAAGTGTATGAAATGTGCACGTTTTGGTCATGTTTCCAGCCAGTGTACAGAGCAAACGCCAGAACGCAAGCGTTCGACTCAAGGCACCTCCCCTTCACGCAAGACGTCACCACGCAGAGACGAACAAATCCACGTAGTAGAAATGTGTCATTCTCATCCGCGCATGCAGAAACCTGTAAAAATTTTTAATTTACAAATCAATTCAATCTTGGACACTGGAAGCTCACTGACGATACTGAGAGAAGACATTTATGAACAAATTGGGTCTTCCCCCCTCACCGGAGCAACTGTGCAATTGTCGGGCATCGGTAACCGTGTTATTCAACCTATAGGATCGTTTTTTACCAATATACAAATAGACGATAATACTTTTTCTACTACTGTTTACGTAGTTAAGTCTTCTCAGATGCCTATGCCACTTATCATAGGGACAGATGTCATATTTCAGGGTACTCTCACATGCGACAAAAACGGAGCTACTTTAACTAAATCTCCACCCACAAGTATTTTTATAAGCTGCATTACTGTGTCTGATAATGTATCTGCAACGAAATCTCAAGATAAATCCTATGTACCTCCATTTCCTGATGCAAGATGCACTATGGAAACACTTGTTTCAAATTCTTTTCCCCAAGATCTAAAACCGCCGACAGTAAATAAAGATTTTTCGAATGAAAATATTCCTACTGACATCGAAGTTGACCCAGTGATTGACTCAGCATATCTGAAACATCTCGCAACATTATCGCCAGACTGTTTTTCCTTCGATTTAAATTTCTTATCCTACAAGCTGTTCATGACGGTGCTCGTCTTATTGACCATCTATTTATTACTGTTTACGTCTGCCAACGGACTCATTTATCAGCATTCGGCGTTCCATACATCCCAACCATCTCGAGATTCGAGTGACGTTACTAATTGGACCGAAATTCTGCGTGTCCTTATCATTCCTTTTTTATTTTTTATACGCCGACATTTTGTGAAGTCAACAACGAGAAAGAGAAAAAGTAGACTTAAATTTCCAAAAAGAAATATGCTTCACGTATATAGGTGACTAGTGCAAGCAACGAATTTATCATAAATGTGTTTTCTATTATTACTACTATTTTTTTAACTGTGTTTTTATATATTCTGTGTTTGACACCCATATATCTGCTTATTCCTGAGAACATTTATATCGTACAGACTATTAGACTGCTACTATCTGTGACTTTCTTAGTAACTTTATTTCAATATCTTCGTTTTTTTTACGATTGCAGCAAGCATCCACGATTATTTTTTTTCTGGACGAAACATTAGAATGAAGTGTTTACCAGTGTAACTCACCATTTCAAGAGTCCAATCATTGATGGAAATCTTCAACACAGAACGTTTTTTTCTTCTTCGTATTTTTGTGTGTCATGCCATTCTACAGTGCGATAAACTTAAAGTGTTTTTTTTAAAGAAGTTATCGCGTACCAAGCATTTTTATCAACAGTGTTTTTTTTTTGTTTAATTATTCTTAGTTTGTGGAATATGCAACAGATTCTTTATTTTTTCAGCTTATATTAACAGAATTTATGTGCCTTTTTTTCTTTTCGAAGTTCTGTTCAACATTTTTTTTTTAATCTCTGAGCGATATATATCTGCTCAAAACTTTTTTATTGAACCCATGCGGTGATTTTTTTTTGCGCATGGCAAGTTATCTTTCTCTCGGACTGCAAATGGTGCATTATTTTTTTCATTTGCCTGTTTCGCAACACGTGCTTTTTTTTATGTTGCGTAAACAACAACTTTATTTAAAATGACTATCTACACAGGACTTTATTTATTTATTTTTTTTTTTTTTTTGAACACTCACTTTTGACAAGAAGAAAAAGAATATTGTTGTATTTATACTTTTAAAACTGCATTTATATTTTTAAAACTGTATTTTATGTGTAAACTTTTTATTGAATTGCTATATATATGTATGTTTCCCCCCTTCCCCCCCATCGCATATTTTTTTTTACAGAAGTAAGAGCTGGCTGTCGAAAAAAAAAACCTTTTGGTGGGAAATCCTTTTTTTTTTTTTTTTTTTTTTTGCTTAGACGAGGCAAACCTCTTTTTTTTTATTCTCGAATGACGTTGGGATAAAGATGTTTTTTTACGAAATTCTACCTAAGATGAGGCAGATTTCAGTATGTTTTCTTGATGATAATATAATGGGCAGACGGCCTTTCAGATTATATTTTTCATCCCTGATGATGGCTCATGAGAAAGACGGTCTCATGGCGCAAATTGATGCTATCCTGAGATTTTTTTTTTTATTTTGTTTTTTTTCTTTGGAGATATCCCACGGCAGCTCAGCATTAATTTACATAAAATTTAGACTTAAATTTTTTTTATTATTATTATTTAGCTCAATTCTCTTAATTATTTAATGACAATTTTTTTTCCTTTGGATTTTAATTATTTTTAGATAGTTTGTTTTTGTTTTTTGACATATCTTGTTGCTTATTTAACGCGCTGTCGAGGTCGACAAGCGGACAAGATGGCCGAGTGTGAGTTGTGGTTTTAGATTCCCATAAAACCCTACTCATAGCAACAGATATGGTCAGCACTTTTCCATGAGAACTTGTTACCGCAGAACAGCGGATGTTACTGAATTTGCTGATATGCAGTTTGCATTCTCTTCGCCTGGAAACAGGTAACAACCGAGAGCAGATTTCATTCTGACGCGGTTGATGTTATACGTATCTTTCTCGCTCTAGACGAGAGCGGAGGCCGATATGGAATCTCGACGATTCTGTGAGCGCGTATGCTGCAGAAAAACCCCCTACCCTCCCGTACTTGTAAATATAATTTCTATTTAATATGTAAAACTATAACCTAGAATCATTAAACTCCTTTTTTCATTAACTACGATCTTATCTTTATATCATCCTTATATTACATATATATATCGAGATATGTTATTTAACTGGCTCTACGTGCTGAAAAAAAAGAGCAGCTTTATTCTTTATTAAGCCGCTTATCTTGAAAATGTGGTTTGTCATTATTTAGCTCTTAGAGGCGATTCAGGTACTTTGCTTAGTGGATTATGATTCTTTTCAGGGATTTTTAAGACATTGCCTATTTTGTGTAAATGTCTAATGTTCAACGAATAAAAACTGCTTCAAAACGGCTATTGCAATTTGTCATTTAAAAAAGAGATTTGGGAAACATTCATTGAAGCAAATAAACAAATGCTGAAAAATTATCAGTTAAATTATTTAGAACAGTAATTCTAAAATATGTTTGTTACAACACCTTTATATATTAATAGATTATTTCATAAATTTACAACATACGTAAACCTAAAAAGTAATATGTTTATTTACTTTGGTAGTGAAAAAGCTCGCCTTTACTTTTAATGAAGAAGTTGTTTGTAAAAATGCAATTTCTTTTACACATTCTTTAAAAAGAACTGTTTACTATATCAGCCTAACATTACTATCAAATAAATTAGCGTAATTAAATTCTTACATTTACATTGTATCCTACGTCAAAACAAAATATTCACATATATATATATATATATATATATATATATTGAATAGGCAATTATTCAAATATAAAGAGGAATATTTTTTTCCGGGAGAAGGAAAGAGAAAGGGAAAACACATCAAACTTTGATTCACAATTTAACATACACATATATATCTATACGTTGGTTTTCCTAAGAAATTGATATATTCTTTAATCTACAATTAGTTTATTAATGATCTAAACAATGGATAGTAGGGAAGAAACTTGTATGTTACCATTAACATTTTGCATATTTAAAAAATATAAAAAAAAATTAGGTTGGCTGGGTGGATAGATGTTAAATTATGGAGGAGGGAGGCGTTGTCTGGATAATTTATACATAAATGTTTATTTAATAAAAATATTATGTTTAAAAAAATATTATATTAAAAAATGGAAAGGTACATTGTGATAATTAGTTTCAATGTTTATTTTGGTTATGATGCATAAGCAATCCTTAATACTGCATAAAACAATTTTAAATTATATTAATTTACTTCAATATATTAAAATTTATAAATAGTGGACTCTAATACTGTATATGATATATATATGCATAAACATGTAAAAATGTTATATTTAGTTGTATCTGCCCCCCTCCCCATATGTAAAGGAAAGAAATGAAAAAAGTATTAAAAATATATAAAATTAAATTTATTAAGGGACGGGTAGTATCGTGCTTTTATATTATTTTATTTATTTTTCTAATATTATTATTAATTAACTTAATTTTTTCTCAATTATAATTTAAAAATAGTTATAAAAACATTAAATTATAGATGCTAATTGATTGTTATCGATATTATGATTAGCAGATTTGGAATTATAGATGTTGTGCTGTTTTTTTTATGAGAATAAATATGGTTTTATAATTTGCAAAATTTCAATAATTCTACATACTTAATTTGAAAATTCTAGGACAAATGGCAGCACTATGTATTTTTACTTAATATTAATTTAAAAAAAAAATTATAGCTTGAAGATTCATCAGTGGAGGGCAGCACTATAATATTATTCACATTCCATTCTATTAAAATCTTGTTGCCAACTTAAATTTTCCTCATTCCTAACTCTCAAATTAATATCTCTATTTCTCCAGTCTTATTTTGTAATAGATTTAATCTAATATCTTTTAATTAGCATATAAAATAATTCATAATGTTTAGATTAATTACGATAATTTATAATTATTATATTTATATCATTAAGGGTGTATTCGAAAAAATATTTTTCCACCTTCAACAGCTCGAAATTTTCTGAGACATTTTCAGATTCATTTTTAAAAGTAAAAACAGGAAACTTGCTGGGGTGATTTCTGGAGACATGTTTAACATGCCGTGTGATTTCATTTTCAGCTCAATTAATTAGAATTCGATTTTTAAACAATTATTTTCTCAGTATGACCATTTTTTTCATTCCCAGATCGCCCGCTTCGGAAAATTCTGTTCAAAACGCCAACTTTGACAGCGTTTTTTACAGTATTTTCTGCATTTATCAAAAAATTAAGGAGAACCGCACATTATATAGTTTCTAAATAAGAGAATTTCCAAGTTTGAAGCGTTTGAGAGCAAAAATGAATTTTAAAATGAATCAGAAAATAAGCAGTTTGGATCGGAATACACCCTTAATAATATTATTTACTTGGTGTGATGATTTTCAATGGTAAGAATGCGCTTTTAGCTGTAACCCATTAATATGGCGGGGGTTTTGTTGTAATTTAGGGGTGCATGATTACCATTCAAATGTGGTATTTAAAAAATCTATTGCTGAGTAAGTTTTTAACTCACATGTTCCATTTTTATTTCTATTGTGCATGATATTGTTCTGTCCGGGTCTTATATTGATTAATTATATATTTCTTTCATTGTTTTATGGTGTGGATAATTGGGCAATGGAAGAAATAAGCTTTTAAGCTAGTAGCTTATTGTTTCTTCCTCAGAAATTAACCGCTTTTCACTAATGATTTCGTAATATTGCCCTTGAAAACGAGTTATGAATCATTAGTTCCAATTTTATTCATAATTGTTCTCTTATTTTAAGATCCTTTTGTAGTTTTTCTTTTTGAATTATTGTTTTTAAATTTTGAGATCATACATTTCGTGCAAAGGATTTGTTGATGCTGACTATGATTCATTATTTCAGGTCTTATTTCATTGGTTAAATTGTTTTAGTTACAAATTGTTTTACAAAATATTTCGAATATTTATTATTTTCCTACATATATTTCATTATTTACTTGTTCTTTATATGATTTGCCTTCCTGTTGATTTTCCTTTCGCCAATTTTGAATGTTTTAATTTTTTAATACTTCATATATTGGTGATTAGGATATAGGTTTATTATAGTAGAAACAATTCATTAATTTCGTTAAATTAATAATTATTATCAATTATTAGCTGGATCAACTATTATAATACTTGATCCAGCTTTATTATGTATAATGTCAGTGTAATGTATTCATACTCAATTTATTAATTTTTATTTTAAAAAAAAGATGATGAATTATAATATTATATAATGGTTATATACATACATTAAATAAAGTCTGAGGATGTGCAAACATAAACTATTTATCAGTCTTTTTAGTTAAATACTTGAGGAGGTCTGTGTTTTAAGGAAAATAACAGTTTTCAGTTCTATAGAAATTTTTTCATAAACATTTTTCTATCCCTATCCAACTATCAACACGATTCGTAACTTTTATGTTTGAAAAGAAATGTGAAAAAAAAAGAAAATAATTTAAAAGCGAAATCAAATACTGTTTTATCTAAGTTAGTCTCTTTAGTATCGAAAATTCTCAAAGAAGTATTTTCTCATTTATGTTATGTGTGTATATATATCGAGATGCGCAATTTAACTTACTGGATGTACAGGTTGTAAAAAAAACGAGTTCAGCTTTATTCTTTGTTAAGCCGCTTATCTTAGAATAGTGGTTATTCGTTATTTAGCTCTCAGGAAACATAAATCAGATACTTTGCCTAGGGGATTATGATTCTGTTCCGGAATTTTTATGACATTACCTATTTTGTGTAAATGTCTTATTAGTCCCCGAGCCAGGTGCAAATTTCGTCAGTTATTTCCTCTCGGCCGATAATTTGTAAAATGCTTCAGAGAGTTGCATCATGAAGCTCCGTGAACGTCAGCTGCGGTTCCGTGGGAGGGTTGAGCAGCAGTAACATCCCAAACATGTAAAAAAAGAGAAAAAATTTGGTCATTTCCTCCCTGTTGAAAATTTGTGAAATTATAGATAACCCAATATCTTGAAGAAAAATAAAAGTCAACTGATTATAGAGGGGTGGGTTATTCGTCAGCTGGTCACACGAACATGAAAAAAATATACAGTGTGCAAAGGAAAGTCCGTTTAACCATAAAATACTTGCGAACGGAGAGAGCTACAGCTATGGAAGTGAGGTAATGGTATAGTAAAGTGACTACGCCCTTTTTAATGCAAACGACGGAAGCGCCCCCTAGTGGCGAAATTTGGAAGATAGCTACTGAAAACCGTAAACGAAAAGAAATAGAGTAAAACTTCCAATTAGAAAGTTTTAGAGCATCAATTAATTAGTACTAAACGACATTTGGTTCACACGGATAAGATAAATCGTCGCCTGTATACCCAAAAATGTCCGAAATCGATGAGCGACGATTCTACTTTGTATATTCACATTCCGTAAATGTAGCAGTGCACAATTTCAGATTGTGACGTTGTACTGTGCTGTAATGTCTGTAAAAATTTAATTTCCAATGTATTTAAAATTTTAGATTAACCCTTTCAGGGGCAGAAGAATTCTGTTCGTAAACTGATGAAAAAATTTACTGACACCAGAATATTCAAACGAATATTTTAGAAAATAAAAACCCGCTAATTTTCACTAGAAAAGCAAAATTTTATTCTTGCTGCCATTTGTCAGTTTTGGAATTAAAATTAGGTGGTTAGACCGTCTAGCCACGGCCCTTGAAAGGGTTAAATCTGTGTCGTCGTATTGAAGAGACTAGAAATAGACGTTCCATGCTGAGAAATGTGGCATGTAGAATTACTCTCAAGAACACAAACGTGTATCGTGAGCAATGGCGAACTTTTCGAACATATTGAATATTAACTTTTTATCACTGAGAGAAAGTTTGTCTTTTTTGTTTTTTTATGTGATGTTATCAAAATGTATTGAGATAAGCACATATTTATACCATAAATTGTGCGTATTTCTTCATACTTCTGACTATTCCATTCAAACGTTTACACGAAATAGAGTGCATCGATTTTGGACATTTTTGGGTATACAGGCGACGATTTATCTTATTCGTGTGACCAAATGTCGTTTAGTACTAATTAATTGATGCTCTAAAACATTCTAATTGGAAGTTTTGCTCTATTTCTTTTCGTTTACGGTTTTCAGTAGCTATCTTCCAAATTTCGCCACTAGGGCGCTTCCGTCGTTTGCATTAAATAGGGCGTAGTCACTTTACTATACCGTTACCTCACTTCCATAGCTGTAGCTCTCTCCGTTCGTAAGTATTTTATGGTTAAAGGGACTTTCCTTTGCACACTGTATATTTTTTTCATGTTCGTGTGACCAGCTGACGAATAACCCACCACTCTATAATCAGCTGACTTTTATTTTTCTTCAAGATATTGGGTTATCTATAATTTGACAAATTTTCAACCGGGAGGAAATGACTAATTTTTTTTTCTTTTTTTACATGTTTGGGAGGTTACCGCTGCTCAACCCACCCACGGAACCGCAGCTGACGTTCACGGAGCTTCATGATACATCTCTCTAAAGCATTTTACAAATTATTGGCCGAGAGGAACTTGGTCATCAAAATCTGTTGTTGGCTCGCGGACTATATGTCCAAAGAATAAAAACAATTTCAAAACGGCTATTGCAATTTGTCATTTAAAAAAGAGATTTGGGAAACTTTCATTGAAATCAATAAACAAATACTGGAAAATTATCAATGAAATTATTTAGAATAGTAATTCTAAAATTTTCTTGTTACAACACCTTTATATATTAGGAGATTATTTCATAAATTTTCAACATACACTAAAAGATCACAGAAAGTCTAAAAAGTAATATGTTTATTTACTTTGATAGTGACAAAGCTCGCCTTTACTTTTAATGCAGAAGTTGTTTGTAAAAATTCAATCTCTTCTACACATTCTTTAAGAAGAACTATTTTCTATATAAGCATTACATTACAATCAAATAAATTAACGTACTTAAATCTTATGTTTACATTGAGTATCAGATTCTTTAACTGTTTATTAGATATCCTATGTCAAAACAAAGCATTCGCATATATATTTCTTTTTTCAATAGGCAATTACTGAAATATAAAGAGGAATAGTCTTTCCTGAGAAAAGGAACGAGAAAGTGAAAACACTTCAAACTTTGTTTCACAATTTAATATATATATATATATATATATGTGTGTGTATGTATGTATGTATGTATACTGTACAATTTAATGTATATATATATTTTATTAAATTGTGGCTTTGTTACGCCACTTACATTGGAATTCTGGTTGTTCGTTATTTTTGCTCTCAGGAATCACGAATCAGACACTTTGCCAGGTGGATTATGATTCTGTTCGGGGATTTTTATGAGATTATCTATTTTGTGTAAATGCATAATGTTCAAAGAAAAAAACAATTTAAAAATGGCTATTGCAACTTGCCGTTTAAAAAAGAGATTTGGGAAACTTTCACTGAAGCCAATAAACAAATACTGGAAAATTATCAATTAAATTATTTAGAACAGTAATTCTAAAATGTGTTTGTTCCAACGCCTTTATATATAGGAGATTATTTCATAAATTTGCAACATACGTAAAAAGTTGACAGAAAGTCTAAAAAGTAATATGTTTATTTACTTTGGTAGTGACAAAGCTCGCCTTTACTTTTAATTACTTTTAATAGAAGTTGTTTGTAAAAATTCAATTTGTTTTACACATTCTTTAATAAGAATTGTTTTCTATATAAACCTTACATTACAATCAAATAAATTAACGTCCTTAAATTCTTACATTTACGTAGAGTATCAGATTTTTCTACTGTTGGTTAGGTATCCTATGTCAAAACAAAATATTCACATATATATTTTTTTATTTCAATAGACAATTACTCAAATATAAATAGGAATATTCTTTCCTAAGTAAAGGTAAGAGAAAATGAAAATACTTCAAACATAACAGTTTCCAGTTTCATAGAAAAAAATTTCGAATTATTTTTCTATTCCTATCAAACTATTAACACGGTTTGTAACTCTTATGTTTGAATAGAAATGTGAGAAAAAGAAAATAATTTAAAAGCGAAATCAAATACTGTTTTATCTAAGTTCGTCTCTTCAATATCGAAAATTCTCAAAGACGTATTTTCTCATTTATGTATATATGTGTGTGTGTATGTATGGAGATGTGCAATTTAACTTACTGGCTGTACAGGTTGTCAAGAAAAATGAGTTCAGCTTTATTCTTTGTTAAGCCGCTTATCTTGGAATAGTGGTTGTTCGTTATTTAGCTAATAGGAAGCATGAATCAGATACTTTGCCTGGTGGATTATGATTCAGTTCGGGGATTTTTATGTCATTACTTATTCTGTGTAAATGTCTAATGTTCAAAGAATAAAAACCATTTCATAACGGGTATTGCAATTTGTCATTTAAAAAAAGAGATTTAGGGAACTTTCATTGAAGCCAAAAAACAAATACTAGAAAATTATCAGTTAAATTATTTAAACTTCCTTCCATCGCTCCACAAAACATTAGACCATTCTACACTTTTCCACGATTTATGCCGTTTTGCAAATGCAACTGTAACCTTCCTGTTCTTAGTAGACAACAAACTCTTTTTTGCTGGTATTCTGCCATGTAAACCATAGAGGTTTAGGTGTCGACAGTTGAAACGTGTATGGCTATGCCGTAATTTTTTTTCAATTCACTGTTTATTGTTACAGCGGACTTACGACAATCACTTGTAGATATCTTTTTTATGATACAGTCAACATTGCAAGTTTTTTTTTTCGACTGGCCACTTCGAGGCTTATTTTTGATGTATCTCTGTTTATTAAAAACTTTATTCCATGTAATAACAAGTTGCAGAGACACGTTACAAGAACGAATAAATTCTGCTTGCAGTCTACCTTTCTTAAGTGCATTTACAACGGATTTTCTAGAATCACTGGAATAGTCCTCACGTTTTGATATTTAAAAATAATCTCAATAAGCCAAAAATAATCTCAATATGTCAATATAACACTAATCAAAGCTATAGCGCCACTGACGTCTTTAACAATTAAATACATTGTCAAAACATACAATAATTGTCAAAATACTTTTGAGCTAAGGAGGAGTCATATTTCTTCGGTGGAACCGAATTTAAACAAACAAGTTGAAACTTGATATATTTGAATAAATGCAGTCATAGTGTTCTCAGTTATAGGGAATATATTTTCTTTTATATTTTAATATTAAATAAAATAAGAAAGAATATAAGGTTGTCAAAATACTTTTGATCTCTACTGTATATATATATACATATATATTGAAAAACGTCGGAGAATGGGCAAACAAAAACTATTTATCAGTCTTTTTAGTTAAATACTTGAGAAGGTCTGTGTTTTAAGGCAAATAACAGTTTCCAGTTCCATAGAAAGTTTTTTTGAAACATTTTTCTATTCTATCCAACTATCAACACGGTTTGTAACTCTTATGTTATAATAGAAATGTGAGAAAAATAAAATAATTTAAAAGTGAAATCAAATACTGTGTTATTTAAGTTCGTCTCTTCAGTATCGAAAATTCTCAAAGAAGTATTTTCTCATTTATGTATATATGTGTGTATGTGTATATATATCGAGATGTGCAATTTAACTTACTGGCTGTACAGGTTGTCAAAAAAAATGAGTTCAGCTTTATTCTTTGTTAAGCCGCTTATCTTGGACTTGTGGTTGTTTGTTATTTAGCTATTAGAAAGAATGAATCAGATACTTTCTTACTGGATTATGATTCTATTCGGGAATTTTTATAAAGCCCTATTTTTTGTAAAGATGTCTATGTTCTATTATTCAAAGTATTAAAATTGATAGAAAATACGTAATTTATTTTGTTTTGAAATAAAAATTAAGAAAAAGCAAATAATTAAAGACTTAAAAATTGTGAATTAAATTAATTAGTACATTAGTTCTAAAAGTATGCTTATTACAATACATTATTATATGTTTAGCACATTACATTACTGTAATGGTAGACGATTTTATAAATGCACATCATTGAAAAAAAGATGCAGGAAATGATAAAAGTAATTGTTAATTTCTTATGATAGTGGTGAAGACCTGACTAACTTTTAAGATAGAAATTTTTTATTTATTTATTGATTTATAAATAAAATGGCACTCATTTTGCTAAAATTATTCTTTATTATGACACGTTTCATATAAACCTACATTTCAACCAAATTAATTAACTTACTGAATGTTTTAGAATTACTTAAAGAATTGCCCATGAAGAACCGAAATTTATGCAACTGCTTATCTGTTTTATGATAAAGTAAAAAAAGAACAGATTTTTTCTAATTTATGTAGCCAATTACTCAAACATAAAGATAAATATACTTTCACGTAAAAAAGAGTCTGATGTTGTGCGTCAAACATGGCAAATGAGGTGCGTTCGTATTATAACTACTTTTATAAATATTCAAATCTTGGTGCAATAGCTTGTAGAGGCGAAATTGGATTCCCAGATTCGTGAATGAATGAAAAAAAACTCCAACACGAAAATTTGGAGGACTTACTTCTTTATTATGAAACTTTTTAAAAAGAAAGGGCCATGAGAGTACAGTGGGACGGGGAGAAGTCAAACACAAGACTGCCCGACGGGGCGACCCCGAAGGGCAGAGAGCTGAGGTCTGTCACGTTCAAGATCAGAGGGAGTAGTGGTAAAATATTCATTACAATCACTCACTCATTGGCGAGATGAATAGGAACATATGTACTGTATTGGCGATGAATATTGGTGGCGTGGACAAAGGAATCAGAAGCATCCCGAAGTATTACATAGAACTCAAACTTACGCCATGGCGGGCTATATGGTTACACGTATCTTAACATTCCTGCGGTAAGGGAAAGCGGCTAAAGAAATAGCTAACACGTGATATTACATGCTCGTTATAGATTTAACGACAGCTGAATTAGTCAGCAAGGGGCATATGGCTTTTATCCGACAAAGTACAAGGGTGAGAATTGAATACTAATGCAAGCCCAGAGGCTGGGAAAATATGCATTAGACATCGTCGGCTGCAAAGCGAAAAGACATTCATTTGTATTTTATTCTTTTACTTTATTTCAATGGAAAATAGCTGCGGTTATGATCTTTTTCTATCGCGTGAATTTGAAAGACAGAAAAAGAAACCGAGATAAAGGATGTCTGCATTTGAAAAGAACTTTAAAAAGTAAAAGCGAAACTTACAGTAGTGAGAGGGGGGGGGGAGAGAATGAAAAAAAAGACATGAAATTAACTCTAAAATGTCAAATTTAAACTAAATATTTTATTTGAAGGGGGGGGGGAAGAATAATGACAATTTATAATAAACCAGTAAGGTTAAAAGTTGATTTTTTGAGGGGAGAGGAGGAATAATGAATATATAACGGTAAAGCCGTTATATAGCTGTTACACTCTTATGCAAAAAAGCGTGAATACAAAATTTTTTACGATTTTATATATTAAGTTCAATAATACGGAAATAATATGACTCCATCTTAAATAGGACTTAATTACCAGATCAACCTAGAATCATTACCTATCATAAGATACCATTGAATTAATTACGTATGATAGGATTTGATATAATGAAGGACCCTTTTTAAAAATCTTTTTAAGTTTTGATTCGATTTCCATAAAATTTGAAACGATTCGACAAAATTCTTCAACGACATTACATATTCGACGATTACATATTACGACGATTACATATATTAAATTCCAAACCATTCGGTTGGGTTGTTTCTGCGCTGTTATATGAGGACAGGCAGACAGATGGACGGATGAGACGACGACTATAGACATCTAATTACGAAAGCACCTAAAAAGGGAAAAGAGAATGTTAAAACACTCCAAATTTGCTTCATAATTAAAAATATATGTATAACTTTTAACCCTCCGAGCGTCTTGCAAAAGGGTAAAATTGTAATGTTGTTTTCTTTGCATTTTGTTTCAAATGCTAAGAAAATATGATTCTTTCAACATTATAAAAAAAAAAACTCAATTACAAATATAAATGTAATCCTTGAGAGTATTAATCATCTTTAAATGTATTTAAAATTCATTAAATCTATAGAATTATATTATCTTAAATATTGCTTGTATTGCTGTGAAACCTGGAGCTTAGTGAATGGAATATTACGCCCCAAACACTTAGAGGGTTTTAAAATAAAGTCTAAGGATATGCAAACATTAACTATTTTTTTAGGGGGTTTAGTTAAATACTTGAAGAGCTGTAGCTTTAAAGAAAATTACACTTTTCAGTTCTTTAGAGAAAATTTATCCGAAACAGTTTTATATTCCTATTCACATCGAAAAAACTTTACCTATCAAAACTTTCTGTAATTCTTATAATTAAATAGAAGTATGAGAAAAAAAACATTTAAAAAAGAAATCACATATTGTTTTCTTCAAGTTCGTCTCTTTAATATCGTAATTCTGGAATAAATACACAGAGGTATCAAATAAAGAATTTTCAAAGTCTTCGATTGCCACAGAGGTATATACCAACTGAAGAAATTTCAAAATCTTCGATTGTATCTCACTGTTGGACTTCAAGTCACTGTTTCAATTTTTCCATGGCCTGAATTATTTTTCTCCTGTCTCTCCCACTCACTTAAATTTTGACGAAGCATTTTCTATTTTTAAAAATTCCGATAAACTTGTCAATGATCTCTCATCATCTCCTTTTCTCTCTACAGCTTGAAAATTACTTTTGTCATTCTCTCCCCTCTTTTTTGTCTCTTTTCATTTTATCATTAAACAAAAAAAATTATTTATTTCTTATGCTTTTCTAACGTTTTCTCTTTTAGTTTTAGTTTTTAATTTACTTCCTTTTTTATTTATTTATTCATCTTTTTTTATTTGTTTACTTCTTTTTATTTCCTTTACTCTTTTCTTTTCTGTTAATTTTTTCTATCAGTTTGACAACACTTTCCTCTTCTGCATGTGCTTCTCTGTGATTGGTGTTTACCTTTCAGCTAACTCCACCTGTCGCATTCTTTTTAAACTATCCTATCTGCCCCTATTGTTTATTTGTGACCTTGTCTCTTTACGGACACTTGGTTACTTTGGCTGATGACGGGCTGTTAAAATTTCCAGGCCGAAACGCATACTGTGTGTTCTTTTGTTCTTATGGTGACTGATACAAAGTTTTATTATTTAATTTTATAAATACCTAGTTTATTTACACCTCAGGATTAAACCCGGTTTAAAGAACATACTGCCCATTGTACAGAACATATGTGAAAACGATTTTTTCTCTTTTTGAAAATTCTAATAGAATTTTTCGTTCAATATATTTCTCTAGATATCGCACTGCGATACTTTCACTATAGCCTAATGCTAGAGGTTAATAACTGACGAAATCACAATGATTTTGCTACTTTCAGAAGCCTTTTTTTATTCTGATTATTTCAGTATTTAAGCACATAGCTCGATTACATGTCGATAGATTTTTAAAAAATTATTTATTCAAAATTATTTTAAAACCATAAAAAAGAATCAATAAATTAGTATACAGTTTTCAAACAAATTGCATTTGGAAGTACATATTTTCCCTTATGTGATGGTATACAAAATTAAATTCGAAATAACTAAATTTGCGAAAAAACAGAAACAGATAGCTTAGATAATTGGAAGATGAGATACTTTACCTTGTAGATTACACTGGTCAACAAATTTGAACTTTTGCTCTGTCCTAAAACAGAAATTAGTTGTTTTTTATGCGGTTTTTTGTGCTGATTCCGAATCTAGTTTTAGATTTATTCCAGCACGTCAAGTTTGAGGGATATTTGCATATTTCAATTTATGCAAATTTAGTAAATTTTATACAATTATTTGCAAATTTAAGGTATAAAGCAATATCAGACAGGGTTTTTTGTTTTATGTTATGATTACTACCTAATTTACTTCACAAAAACATTGTTTCTGAGATTATACTGACATGTGACTGTGAAATATTGTACCTAATTTGCATATTTTTCATGTTTTTCTAATAATGTTTCTTGAAGTTCAAATATTTCTGCCGCACGAGTACGCTAATATCTTTCTATTTTTTGAGCTGATTTCAAATCTTGTATCTGTTTTCTTCTATCACGTCTAGTTTTTGAAAAAGGCGAAATTTTAGTTTTTGGTCAAAAAAGTCAGAAATAGCTTTTTATGATACTTTGTATGATAAATTTCAACTAGTTAGGATATATTCTACTACTTATTTTTTTTTTCGATTATATAAATTTTTGTTTATGTCTCTGGTATGAATCTGACCCTGTTCACCTTCTTGTCAATGAATTACACACCCCTAAAAAGCATCTTATATCAAACCTGTGTTAATGCCGTGCAAAAGTAGAAATTCATCTTACTCAAAAACTAGACATGACATAAGAAAACAGACTGCAGATTTAAAATCAGCATAAAAATCTAGTCTAGAAAACGATTACGTCAATTCTGTGGCAACTATTTTAAAGTTGATAGAGATGTAAACATTACATCATTGAAAAATCTGCAAAATAGGCTTAATAACTGATAAATAAATGTTAAGAATATGCAAATCGTGACATTTATCTGAAGCAAATAGTCAAGTAGTCATTATCTAGAAAACGTAATTAGATGTGACATATATTGTATCTAAAATTTGCATAAAATAGCACAAAAAAGCTTAAATTTGCATAAATTTAAATATGCAAATTTCTTAAAACCTGGACCACCTAGAGATAAACGGAAAACATATTCGGAATCAGCGCCAAAAACTGATCTAGAATCAACTAATTTTAGTTCTAGGACAAAACTACTGTTGTCCAGTGTTATCATTTCATTCGGGGGATTTTTTTTTAAGCTTTTACTTTTGAGAAGTATTAAATGTTCTAATCTTCAAAGAATAAAAATTGCTTGAATTGTATCTTTTCAATGTATTTTATAAAAGAAAAATACGGAAGTTTGCAGCAAATAAATAAATACTGAAAAATTGTGAAAAAGATTAATTAGAAGAGTAATTCTAAAAATTTGCTTTTTACAACGCCATTATGAATTAGAAGTCTATTATGAAAATTGATATCATTGATAAGATGATACCAGAAAGTTAAAAAAAAAAATCTTGGTTTGTTACGTTAGTTACAAAGCCTCAGTTTAACACTTTTTTTTAAACATAAAAATGCATTTATTTTATAAAAATTATTCTTTAATAACAACTGTTTCTATATAAACCTACATTTAAAAAAGAAAATAAGTTGACGTATTTAAATTTTTGCAATTACTTAAAGGAATACCATAAAAAATCAAATTTTTTTACAATTGTCACTATATCCCACACCAAAGCAAAGTATTCACGTATATGTTTCTAACATCTATTGGCAATTGCTCAGATATAAAGAGAAATATTATCTTACGAAAAAAAGAAAAAGAAGGGAAAGTTAAAAGGCTTCATATTTTATTTCGTAATTTGAAACAAATCTAACTTTTAAAATAAACTCTAAAGAATACACAGAGATAAATTATTAATCGAAATTTTTACTTAAATACCTGACGGGTTGTAATTTTAAAGCAAATAAAAGTTTCCAGTTCTTTAAATGAAGTTTTTCCGAAAACCTATTCATATCAAACAGATATTGCCTATCGAAACTTTCTGAAACTCTTGTGTTTGAACAGTAGTATGAGAAAAAGAAAATACTTCAACAGCAAAATCAAACAATTGTTGAAATAAATTGTTAATTTCTTGTGTTAGTGACAAAACCCTCAATTATTTTTAATTCAGAATTTTTTTTTAAATGCATTTATTTTACAATAATTACATTTAGTGAGAATTGTTTTCTAGATAAGAAAGCCTTACAAACAAATAAATTAACCAGTGTTGGGCACGCTCACAAAAAAAACGAACTAATTCAAACTCAAACTCAACTTCTCAAAAATGAGTCAAGTTCACGTTCAAATTCAAATTATTTCAAACGAACTCGCTCAACTCAAACTCATCTATGAAAGTGAGCGAAATTCACTAAAAACTCGTTTTTTTTTTTTTTTAATTAGAATTTTATTGTCCAAATTTACAAAATTTTATGAGTAATCTTTTGGTTATTCGATGTAAGTGTCTTCATGGGCCCAGCCCAACTTTCCTTCTCGACACTCTATCCGAGCTGGGTTTGAGGATTACTTTTTTCTAAAGCTTCAGACTGAGATGGCCGGGTCTGGGTTTATTTTCCGGCCCAAGTCGGGGCTGTACTGAATTCGTCTTGAGGTCTGAACAGGCAGAAATTTTCAGTCCCAGCTCCAACACAGCTCGTATGAAAATCATTGGACCGGCATGGCTCTGGCCTTTCCAGTAAAAATATCAGTAAAATTTGGCCCTGCCAATTTTTTTTTTTTTTTTTAATGCACGTATTTTTAAATCGCTATTATTCCGTAATTAAAATTGATATATTTATTTTTATTATTTTTTAAGGTGGGTAGATGCAATTCAAGGCAATAAAATTAAAATACGGTAAAACATGAGAGAGAAAAACTGCCTGTGACGGTACCCCGTGTTTAACGAAATAAAATAAAAATGTCGATCTATTTAAAATTAGAATAACAGTACTTGTGAAAAGAATGCAATGCATTTACAACAGACAATGCTCATAGGGGAATCAGCCCATAACGGATTTTTCTTTTTTTCTATGCAATTCCGCCTTAGAACATTTTATTGTATAGACTTTAAAATTTTTAAATCTCCAAGCCATAGAATGTGTATTAACGATATTAATGGTAACTGTGATATTCACATATAACCAGATGCATTAAAAAATAAATACCACAGCTCAGAAACCTTTATTTAAAATGAAGAATATAAACATGATGTAAAAAGATAAAATAAGTATTTTTAGTTAGGACTTCTCGTACAAAACAATTTTAACCTTATAGGCGTGTGTCTAGCCGAGCCAATTAATTTTTTGTGCAGGCTGGGCCGAAGTTTTAGTTTTTGTACCGTGCTTGATCAATAATTTTTTGGAACGGGTCGAGTTGTGCTCGGAGCAGTTTTGATCAAACTTGAATATTTTTATCGGGGCAAAAGAAAAATTGTCTACGGATCTACTCTATACGAGGTGAAACAATAATAAATTTAGTTATGCGCCAATAAAATTCGAACTATACGGAATGACTGTCAATTTGCAACAATGAAACATTTTAAAGGCTTAATTAAAAGTAACAAAAATTATTATAAATAAAAAAAGGAAGTGTGTGATTTAATAATAATAATACCCTTTTATTAATAATCACAGTTTACCATTATTTAATTTACGATTGCACATTGAGAAATCAATTTAGATAGCCTAAAAAGATAGTTTAAATAATGTTTATTTTGTTTATTTCTTATTGTTCTATCTTAACTCATTCTCAAATTCCCTGTTCAACAGCACGAAACTTTCTGACACATTCTATTACTAATTTTTAAAAGTAAAAGCATAAAATTGGCAAGTTTGACTGCTGAAGCAATTTCGAATCGAATAGCGTTTTTCATTTTTTCATAAATGGGTTATAAGTTATTCTTATGACGTGACGACAAGTTCTTTCCCTTTCATTCGTTGCTGTGTCGGGAATTCGGTTTAAAACTCTCACTTTGACAGTATTTTCTGGAAGATATTCTGGCTTTACCAAAAACTGAAAAATGCCATTCCTTTACATAATTATTGAACAAGAACACTAGCCAATTTCATGCATTTACGAAAAAAAAATTTCAGAAATGTCACAGAAAGTAGCTCCTTTGGAAAACAGCCTTAAAAATCACAAGTAAAATCATATATTTTTCAATAAATTCACTTGCTTGCGCTTTTCACCAAGCACATAAAATAAGGGTGAATATTTCATAATTGAGTTCGGTGCCCACGCCAAATTAATGTATTATAACGGAAATTTTTAGGAAAGAACATGAATTGCTGTCAAAAGATAAGGCTTAACTTTCAAGATGAGCATTATATGCTTATAAAATAGTGTTTATAAAAAAAACTATTTTTACTCTTATGCTTATTTGTTTAAGGGTATTTGTGAGTGAGATCTTAAATTCTCTTCATTAATGTTAAACCTATTGACATGGAATGCATTTTTTTAAAAATATATATTGCCCCAGAAAATGAATATCTTTAACTTTTTTTTTTCTGGGTAATTTACTTTAAGGATTTCTCTTTTTCTTTTTTTTTGCTTATAAGCAATTGAAATTTTATTACTGAAATACACATATACATATATATATCAGGAAAAACTTTAGCATGTTTTAAGTTTCTTTACAGCTTTCATTAATTTAAAATAAATTAGATGTTCTGAGGTTTATAAATTTTACACAGTTGGTCATATGTTACAATCTATGGGCCAGATTTCGGGTCATTGCTTTCTAAAATTAAATGGGATAAAAATTAATCTCAACTCCATTCTTCATAAAATGCATTTATTTCTATTTTGTTATATTTTTTACGACTGAGAGACATTTGAGGCAGTAATTCACTTATTTTTATTTATCTTTCAATTTATATCTTTAATTTCTTAAATCACTGTGTTAAAAATTTTGAAAAGGAATAGAATAGAAAGAAAAAGAAAAAACGAAAAGAAAAGATTCTTTGAAAAGACGCTATATTTCCTTTTTCTTTTCTTTCTTTTATATTAGTTAAAATTAATGCAGCTTTTTAAATCAAATTCCATACATCGATTTGTAATCCCTTGCTCATGCAAGATTTATTTTAAAGATATTCTTGTTACTGTAAAATATATGAGAGTATACGGCTAATTCTCAGTCTCTTTGCTTTTATTGTTTAAATAAGGGGTATGCAGAATTGGAGAGATAGTGCTGTCACAAAAGCTGTCTATGACCTCCCGCTGCTCGTCACGGTGCCAGGGAGGTAGAATCACTACGTTTTATGATACCCGTGTATAAAGAACACAGATGAAGTTACAAACAATCAAAGGCCCCGAAGATCATGTACCTCGAGGTTCCCCATCCGTACCCATCCTGAGTTCTGTTTTTGCGCTTTTGGGAAGAATTCACCGAAAATAATCAGTTTGAATGTAAACGTTTGTCCGCCCCTTCCCACAATGAAATACCATGTAGTTTGAAAGCCAATAACACAAAGATTTCTACAATAGAAAAGCTGTCTCCTCTGTTTTGCTGTGTCATTGTGAAATTTGGTGAGTAAGAAACGTATATATATAAATATATAAAGAGATTATCTGTCGAAATTTAACCATGGCAGAAAGTAAAACACAAAATGCTCTTTAAAGAGAACCAGAACCTTACAATTAAATAAATTTAGATAAATATTTTTTCTTCAATTTTAAGATATCCTTTTGCAGAATAAAATTTATGAGATTTTATATTAATGATACTTTAAACGAAATTAAAAGAATTTTTTACCTGAAGACTTTATCTAATTTTAGTTTGAACATTTTAATAATATTCTTTGTACAGTTTTTCATATTAAATAATACACACCAGATAAAACATGAATAGTGAACAATGAAATTGATAAAACATGAAATTGTATAAATAACTTAACGAAAAATTATTTATATTTAAGCAAAAGAATCTAATAAATAGGCTTTTTCTGTTAAGATTAAAAATTCAAAGTTTAATAAAATTAAAACAAACACAGACTAGATTATTAAAAAAACTTTTATATATTTGTATTGTTATTTTTCGATTACTGGATTAACATACATGTGATTTTGATTTAGGAAAATCCGCTTCTGTCCCATCAACCCCCCTCCCCCCATCCTTCCTTCCTGTGGTTGGTTGGTTGGTTGTGTTTATGACGGCCAATTATCAACACGAGGGATATAGGCCCTGAGGGGGGGTGCTCTCCGTGGGGGTCTTTCTAAGATGAAAATCCACGGTTCGAAGAAAACCGCGAAACTCCGAACGATTAGGCCAACGGGCGCGATTGGGTTCGAATACAGCACCTCCCGTCTACCAGCTTCGAGAGCAGAACCTCTTGGCCACTGGTGAGGCCCTTCCTGTGAGTTAGTAGAGTCCGGCATCGGCTCGGGTTATCCGCTTTTATCCAAACCCAGCTGCGAGTCGGGTGTGCAATATACTTTTTCGTTGCGGGTCGGGTTGAATTCTACTTTTTTGCTGTGGATTCTGCAACTTTCATTGTTTAGACATTGGTTTAGACTACTGCGGGTTGGATTCTGTTTGACCCAACATTTCAAAAGAATGCCAAAAATAATTTTTTTATATTCAAAATCCATAAACAATAAGATCTTCATTATGGATATAACCGAAAAGTACTCATCTATTCAGCGAATACTTTTTCAATTCTTAATATATTTATACACTTATATCGCTACATATGGGGCCCTTCCAATCTACACACATACAACGGGTGTGTGCAAAGACTATCACAAACTCTATATATGTGTTTTGTGTGTTTAAAAACGAATTGTTGATCCCATTTTTCATATTCCGAGAAAAGAAAAAATGGTTCTTAACTGTACCGTAAAGAAAGAATAATCTATGATCACATTTCTTATACATTTTATTTCTCATGCAGTAATTTGAATATATAATCTTCAACCTTAAAAATGTATTTATTTTCATCTGAAACATTTTGTGAACATCCAAACAATCCAATTTGAAAAAAAAAAAAAAAAAAAAAAAAAAAAAAAAAAAAAACTAGACCCTGCAAGAATTATTCTAGGCTAACCCAATTCGGAAAAACAGAAAATTAATAACATTAAGGCCAGAAACAGAAATTTCTGGACAACCTGATCCGACGTAGGAAATCTATTTAATGATCCCACCATCTCTACTATCCAGAGGTTTTAATATATTTGAATAGTTAAAGAATGAATTTTATGAATATTTGAATATTAAATATTTGTACTCTTTTCTATAAAAAAAAACATAAGACTGGCAGTGGAGGTATAATTATAGATTACTTTTCACAATTGCACTAAAACATAATTTACTTTTCTTTCATTTCGGATTCGATTCGGGTTGATGGTCACCGAAAATTATTTTGGCGCATTCAAGTCGGGTTGAAGATCTAGCTTTTTTTTTTTTTTTTTTTTTTTTTTTTTTTTTTTTTTTTTTGTCGTGTTTGGATCGGGTTGACTTCAAATAAATTTTCGGGACTATCTCTGATGAATTAAAAATTATAGTAAAATTTACTCGTCGTAAATGACGCAAAAAATATTAAACACTTAAAAAACCAAGAATGAGAAGTTTGCGCCCTCAACACCCTGTGGGAAACAATTTTTTAATTATGTTTTTCTTTTTATGTTTATACGTTTAATATTTATCTTAAACAGACACTTCAGGAGGCCAAGTACAGTTCTGAGCGGGTCGGGTTGTACCCGAACCGAACCCAAACATTTCATTTGAAGTCAAGTCTACCATCAACCCCACCCGAATCCATCAAAAAAATTTCTGGACTTGCAACCGGACAAAAAATTTTTCGATGATCGCAACCCCACATATTTCAAGCCGCACCTGTTTCGAACTCGAAATACTTCAATCCGCAACCCGAAACGAAAGAAAAATAAATCATTTTTAATGCAATCATTGAAAATAATCCATAATTATATGTTTAATACCAATTTTATCTTTTACAGAAAGAAATGTACATATTTATTATTATTATTTAATATTCAAATATAGTAAAACCTTTGAATAGCAAACAACTCGCGATCGTTGAATAGAGTCCTGCATCGGATTGGGTTGTACCTTTTTTTGTTGTTGTTGTTTGGGGCTGGGTTATTCTATTTAGAAGTCAGCACGGGCCTAAATTCCTAGACCCGGGCCCGGCCTGACTGTGATCGGCTTTAAAAATATTGAAAAAAAAAAAAAAAAAAAAAAAAAAACGTAGCGATCTCTCTGTAAACGGGTTTCCATTCGTTTTCCTTGAATTGGGGATTTTTAAGGCCAAATCTGCTGCTGTTAAGAGATACAATGGCTGTTTTCGTATTTAATTAAATAAATTAGTTAAACATTTGAAAATAAGCTAATGTAAAATGAATTAAGTAAACAGTGTCATTGTCTCCCGGTATTTTTTAACAGCGCTATAGCATAGTTCTTTTAAATAATTCATTTTAAATGTATCGTTTCAAATCTGACGTAATTTACACCAAAGTTTTATTTCTCTTATTAATATTCACGTGAAAATACTTTTGTTGTTAGACGTAAATATTATTTGTGCCGTCTTCGAATTCACGATAATAGTTGAAAAGATTATCTCAAAATTCTCTCATTAATCTCAAAATCTCTCATTATTTATCTCGCACAAATATATTTTTCAATTTAAATTGTTTTGCTAGATTTTTTGCCATTTTAAATATGACGTAATTTCCTAAAATTACAAGTTTTAACGCATAATGATTTTTTTTTACTTTAAGATTTTGTTTCTCTTTTAAAATTCAAATTTAAATATGGTTCGGCACAGATGTCATATACCCATGCTGGCGCAATTTTTTTCTGACGCCAATTTCATATACGCAACGGGTACTTAACAGGTGCTAAAGTGTCGTTATTTTGCTTGATATGGTAACCCGGATGTTGTTGTTTATGCTATTGATGTTTTCGCCAAATTGGCATCGGAAAAAAATTGCGCCAATATGGGGCGTGTATGACATCTGTGCCTATGGTTCTTATGACGTAATTTTCCTGCTTTTAACATGTAAACATTTAATTCTAATTTTAAAGTTTTTTTTCT
Organism: Maratus speciosus; assembly: GCA_963932465.1. Taxonomy (NCBI): domain Eukaryota; kingdom Metazoa; phylum Arthropoda; class Arachnida; order Araneae; family Salticidae; genus Maratus; species Maratus speciosus. Next base: position 434,883,562 of record OZ010788.1, read on the forward strand.
GTTTGTAATAGTCACGTGTAAATAAATTTTTAATTTGAAGTAAACATTATTGTTTGCGCTGTTTATACAACTGGCAACAGTTTAAATTAATAACATTTTCTAAAATTTGTAAAAAATATCTCTCGAAATGCTAAAAATTTGAATTTAAAATTGAAATAAAACCTCAAAAATTGAGTCAAATAAGAAAAATAAATTCAATCTGCACGCCGGGAACTTATAACGTATAAAATGTTCTAAAAATGATTAAATTCTCATGTATAGTTTTTGCTCCAATAAAACATTTTTAATGGAACGATTTTGTCCAACTTTAGCATTAAATATCTCTTAAAATAATTCTTCGATTTGAAAACTGTCTACATCAGCGTGTTTATCAAACATTACTCTATAATACCACCGATTTTTATATTTTTGTATGCAACAGTTTTTTTTATATTAACGATGAAAGGCCATGCTTAAGCATTCAAATTGGATGCCGATCTACCCGGAATCTCTACGCAGATTTTCATTGGTCCATTTCCAAATCAAAACTTTTTTTTATATATAGAAGGAAATGTATATGTATTCTTTTCTTGCGTATTAGTATATTAATTTTGCATGGATGAACATTTTTTCAGTGTAAAACAAGATTCCGTCATAGGCATGTTCTTTTTCAAACGTTTTACTATATTTTAATAAGCGTATAAATCTACTATTCTTTTAAAATAATGAATTTTAATGTTTAATAGTAGTATAATGGCGATTTAAAAATGTATGGATTTTTTGAAAAATTTTTTGGGCCAAACCTAATTTTACTGACCTTTGAATGGACCAGGCTACGCCGAGAATGATTTTCATACGAGCTGGGTCAAAACTAGGACTGAAAGTTTGGGCCTTAAAGACTAGGAATGAAACCAGTCCTGGCTCTGTACAGAAAAAATAAGCTAGGCCGGGCCCGACCCGAACCTTCAGGAAAAAAGAAGGGCCCGAGCCTTCAGAAAAAAGTATGGCCCGAGTGCCGTGAATGAAAATAGGACCGAACACCCGGGCCGGATTCGGGCGTCGGGGACACGGGCCGGCCCGTGCAGATCTCTGATTCTATTTTCTTTCTGTGGGTTGGTTTCACTCTACAATAATTCTTAGGATTCAGATTTAAGTTTTTTGCTAATCGGGTTGTTGGGATTTTCATAAAAAGTTTGAGCAGAATTATGTTCCGGATGAAAATACATAAGCATTTCATTCGTATGAGCGTATATTCAATTTACTGCTTGTGAAATAAAATGTATATATGAAACGCAATTATAGATTATTCTTTCTTTATGGTACAGTTAAGAACCATTTTTTCTTTTCTCATAATATTGAAAATATCATTTAACAATTCGATTTTGACATGCTCAGAACACATATACAGCGTTTGCGAGAGTTTATGCACACTTAGGCGTGTCTATAAATTATAATATGTGTAGTATATAGCGGTAAAAGCGTATAATACAAATACATAATTGTGTTAAAAATTGGAAAGTGTTTGCTAAATAGCAGTATCCGTTTTCTGTGTGTGTGTCCGCTATGTATGTCTTATTGCATATTGATTTTTAACCTTTTTATTTTCGACATTCTTTTGAAAAAACGGTTTACCCGAATTCAAACCGCAAGAGTCAAAACCCAATCCGAAACAGACACGAACCTGAAACAGAAATCAAACAGAAACAGTAAACAAAGAAACAGTGTACTATTCTTTAAAAATAATTTCAATTATAGAATAATAGTAATTTAAAAAATATGTATTTTAGGAAAAAATTCTTGAGCCAAGGAAGCTGTTCCTTAAACAAATTTTTACACGGGTCAGACAGGGATGGGTCAATGATTTTCATTCAAGCAGGGTAGTGGGGGGCCGGTAAGTCGGTGAAAGAATGAAAGAAAGAATAAAGTGTCTGGTTCGGCATAGATCGAGCCTGCAGAGAAAGCAAGACCCAGGCGCGACCCAGTAAAATCTATGATCAGATTCGACCCGTCCCGAGTCCGTGTAGGTCTCTAAATGGCACTTGAATGGAAAAAACGTGCTCTTAACGGCTGGAAATGTTTTAAATAAATCATGAAAAAAAGTGAGTTTGAGTTGTAAATTTCGTTCAAACTCACGGATTTTTTTAGTTTTCGTTCAGCTCACGTTCGTTTATCAAAAAGTGAGTCAAGTTCAACTCAAAGTTCACAGAAATTGAACGAAACTCATGAGTTTTCGTTCAGTAAACGCGCTCATACCCAACGCTGAAATTAACGCACTTAAATTGTTTCAAGTGCTTAATCAAATTTTACTCAAATATATAATAATACTCTTTCAAGAAATAAAACAGAAGAGAAAGTGAAAACATTTTAAACTTCGTTTCAAAATTCAAAACAAATATAATCTTTAAATTAAAGTCTAATGTATAAAGATAAACAAAGTTCAAATATAAAGTTACATCAGGTTTTTTATTTAAAAACTTGAGGAGCTTAGCTTTAACGCAAATAAATGCTTACAGTTCTTTAGAGAAACATTTGCCGAAAACTATTTTCTATTAGGTAGATTTCGTATGAAATACTACCTATTGGGATCGTTCCTATGTTGGAATTTCTGAAAATTTTTGCAGATCTACACCGATCATGACTCCTAGAACCCAAAACCACCCTCAGTAAAAAACTTTATATATATATCACTTTCTTCTGGACACGATAACTTTCGTAATTCTTCACCAATCTCTTCCAAACTGATACATAAAATCAATGGGCATAAAATCTCGGTCAAGTTCGTTAATGGGCAAAATCGGACCAAGGGGAGGGAAATAGGGAGGGGTTTTGTGAAAACAGAAAACCCCCCATAACTTCTTAATTTTTGTACATATCAAATCAGTTTAAAGTTTTTATTACTTCTAAAAATAGGGCCAAAACTTTATGTATCACAGATTTTTGATAAAGTTAAAAATGGGCTCAAAAGGCGCAAAAAATAGGGTTTTTGGGAGAAAAAAATTCATAACTTCGTCAATTCTCAAGATATCAAATTCAATTAATTTTATTATAAATCTCCTTAACATTATCTAAAACTTTTATATTCACAAGTTTTTGATAGGAGCAATTCGTATCGCAAAAAAAAAATTAAAAACGAAAACAAAAAGGGCGTTTGAAGAAGAAAAAAACCCATAACTTCGTCAATTCTCAAGATATCAAATCCAATTAATTTTATCATGAATTTCCTTAACATTATCTACAACTTTTATATTCACAAGTTTTTGATAGGACCAATTCGTACCGCAAAAAAAATTAAAAACCAAAACAAAAAGTCCTTCCGGCCAGTGCCGGGAGGAAGAGGTAGCTTTCATAATCCTTATTTTAAAAAAGCCAACTTATATCATGCAAACACACGAAGCTCAATTTAGTGGAAACCGAATATAGGAGATTCAATACTAATTTTTATCAATATAATGAATAAGAATTTCGCGAAATTAGTCAGCTTTATCCAAGCTGCTTTTCTTTAAAGTAACTTATATTTGGCTGCCAAATTCGGCAATTTCTTAAAGTGCCTGTCATTTTAAGACAACATGGTGGATGAGGCTAAGCAGTGAACTTGGTCGAGACCTTAGTAATTGCTGTGCACATGCTCACTCACATCGGAATCGGTTAATATATAGGAGTGCTGTCGCATGCAAAAAATCAGATTTTTCAAAATGTCACCCACAATAGAAATTGAAACTGCTATATCTGAGCCATTTTTTAAGGTAAAGACAAACAAAAAATGCTCCTGAATCCTTATATCAAGATCAAATACTTAAGAAAGAAACCTTTTTCAATTTCTAATTTTTTTTGCACCTCACTTTAAATATATATATATTTTTAATTTAATGGCCGCCATTTTGAAACAAGATGGCTGATGAATCTGGCCAGCGAACTTGGTCGAGGTGTTGATGTATACTATCCACATGCCTTCTTACATCGAAATAGGCGCATGCGTGTGTTATCGCGCGACAAATACAAGATCGTTTCAAAATGTTAGCCATGCTAGAAATTCAAAGTGCTATAAATCAACCATTTTTTAAGATATCAACAAAAGAACAAATTTTCAGAAACAAAAACTACTCCGGAATCTTTGTATCAAGGCCAAACACATAAAAAAAATCTTTTTCATTTTCCAATTTTTTAATACCTCATTTTGAATTTTAAATTTAATTTTTTTTAAATGGCAACCCTTTTGAAACAAGATGGCGAATGAAGCTGGCCAACGAACTCGGTCGAGACATTGGTATGTACTATGTACAGACCAAGTTACATCCAAATAGGTTCATAAATACGCCTGTTATCGCGTGACAAAAATCAGGTCGTTTTAAAATGTCAGCCACAAGAGAAATTCAAAATGCTATTACTCAGCCATTTTTTTTTTTAGATATAGACGAAAGAAAAACTGTTCCGGAATCTTTGTATCAAGGTCAAACACATACAGAAAAAATCTTTTTCATTTTCCAATTTTTTGGTATCTCATGTAAATTTTTTTATTTTTTTATTTTTTTAAATGGCCGCCATTTTGAAACAAGATGGCGGATGAAGCTGGGCAACGAACTCGGTCGAGATATTTGTATGTACTATGTACACACCAAGGTACATCCAAGTCGGTTCATAAATACGCCTGTTATTACGTGAGAAAAATCAGGACGTTTCAAAATGTCAGCCACGCTAGAAATTCAAAATGCTATAACTCAGCCATTTCTTAAGATATAGACGAAACAAAAACTGCTCCCGAATCTTTTTATCAAGGTCAAACACATAAGAAGAAAATATTTTTTCAATTTTCAATTTTTGGTACCACATTTCAAATTTAATTTTTTCTTAAAAATTTAAATGGCCGCCATTTTTAAACAAGATGGCGGGTGAAGCTGGCCAACGAACCCGGTCGAGACATTGATATGTACTATGTATAAACGAAGTTACAACCAAATCGGTTCATAAATACGCCTTTTATTGCGTGACAAAATTCAGGACGTTTCAAAATGTCAGCCACGCTAGAAATTCAAAATGCTATAACTCAGCCATTTTTTAAGATATAGACGAAACAAAAACTGCTCCGAAATCTTTGTATAAAGGTCAAATACATAAGAAAAAAATATTTTTCCATTTTCAATTTTTTGGTACCACATTTCAAATTTTTAATTTTTAAAAAAAATTTAAATGGCCGCCATTTTGAAACAAAATGGCGTATGAAGCTGGCCAACGAACTCGGTCGAGAGACTGGTATGTACTATGTACACACCGAATTACATCCAAATCGGTTCATAAATACGCCTTTTATCGCGTGACAAAATTCAGGACGTTTCAAAATGTCAGCCACGCTAGAAATTCAAAATGCTATAACTCAGCCATTTTTTAAGATATAGACGAAACAAAAACTGCTCCGGAATCTTTGTATAAAGGTCAAATACATAAGGAAAAAATATTTTTCCATTTTTAATTTTTTGGTACCACATTTCAAGTTTTAAATTTTTTTAAAAATTTTAAATGGCCGCCATTTTGAAACAAAACGGCGGATGAAGCTGGCCAACGAACTCGGTCGAGACATTGGTATGTACTATGTACACACCGAATTTCATCGAAATCGGTTCATAATTACGGTAGTTACAGTGTGACATAGGTCAGATATATATATATATATATATATCAATTTTGAACGGAGGGTGGTTTCGGGGTCTGGGGGTCATGATCGATGAAAATATACCAAAATTTTTTGAAATCGCTTTCCTCCGAACGGCTGCAATAGGTAGCTTTTTTGTAAAGAAAGCTACCTAAAAGGGGGTTTGAAGAAGAAAAAAATCCATAACTCCGTCAATTCAAAAGATATAAAATCCCCATGAATTTATCATATATCTTCTTAATATTGTCTACAACATCTATATAGACATGTTTTGGATAGGACCAATTCTTAGAGCAAAAACAAATTAAAAATACATACCGGTTGAAGTAAAAAAGTCCTTCCGGCCAGTGCCGGGAGGAAGAGGTAGCTTTCGTAATCCTTATTTAAAAAAAGCCAACTTATATCATGCAAACACACGAAGCTCAATTTAGTGGAAACCGAATATAGGAGATTCAAAACTAATTTTTAGCAATATAATGAATGAGAATTTCGCGAAATTAGTCAGCTTTATCCAAGCTGCTTTTCTTTAAAGTAACTTATATTTGGCTGCCAAATTGGGCAATTTCTTAAAGTGCCTGTCATTTTAAGACAACATGGTGGATGAGACTAAGCAGTGAACTTGGTCGAGACCTTAGTAATTGCTGTGCACATGCTCACTCACATCGGAATCGGTTAATATATAGGAGTGCTGTCACATGCAAAAAATCAGATTTTTCAAAATGTCACCCACAATAGAAATTGAAACTGCTATATCTGAGCCATTTTTTAAGGTAAAGACAAACAAAAAATGCTCCTGAATCCTTATATCAAGATCAAATACTTAAGAAAGAAACCTTTTTCAATTTCTAATTTTTTTGCACCTCACTTTAAATATATATATATATATATTTAATTTATAATAGCCGCCATTTTGAAACAAGATGGCTGATGAATCTGGCCAGCGAACGTGGTCGAGGTGTTGATGTATACTATCCACATGCCTTCTTACATCGAAATAGGCGAGGGGGATATGGGTTTTTTTTCCCCTCGTGGACATTTAGCTCCTATACCGCAAGGTTGGCTGTCCACGAGTGGGTGATTTCTGTGATTTCTGATCCCTGTTATCGCGTGACAAATACAAGATCGTTTCAAATTCAAAATGTTAGCCATGCTAGAAATTCAAAGTGCTATAAATCAACCATTTTTTAAGATATCAACAAAAGAACAAATTTTCAGAAACAAAAACTGCTCCGGAATCTTTGTATCAAGGCCAAACACATGAAAAAATCTTTTTCATTTTCCAATTTTTTAATACCTCATTTTGAATTTTAAATTTAATTTTTTTTTAAATGGCAACCCTTTTGAAACAAGATGGCGAATGAAGCTGGCCAACGAACTCGGTCGAGACATTGGTATGTACTATGTACAGACCAAGTTACATCCAAATAGGTTCATAAATACGCCTGTTATCGCGTGACAAAAATCAGGTCGTTTTAAAATGTCAACCATAAGAGAAATTCAAAATGCTATTACTCAGCCATTTTTTTTAGACATAGACGAAAGAAAAACTGTTCCGGAATCTTTGTATTAAGGTCAAACACATACAAAAAAAATCTTTTTCATTTTCCAATTTTTTGGTATCTCATTTAAATTTTTTTATTTTTTAATTTTTTAAATGGCCGCCATTTTGAAACAAGATGGCGGATGAAGCTGGCCAACGAACTCGGTCGAGATATTTGTATGTACTATGTACACACCAAGGTACATCCAAGTCGGTTCATAAATACGCCTGTTATTACGTGAGAAAAATCAGGACGTTTCAAAATGTCAGCCACGCTAGAAATTCAAAATGCTATAACTCAGCCATTTCTTAAGATATAGACGAAACAAAAACTGCTCCCGAATCTTTTTATCAAGGTCAAGCACATAAGAAGAAAATATTTTTTCAATTTTCAATTTTTGGTACCACCTTTCAAATTTAAATTTTTCTTAAAAATTTAAATGGCCGCCATTTTTAAACAAGATGGCGGGTGAAGCTGGCCAACGAACCCGGTCGAGACATTGGTATGTACTATGTATAAACGAAGTTACATCCAAATCGGTTCATAAATACGCCTTTTATCGCGTGACAAAATTCAGGACGTTTCAAAATGTCAGCCACGATAGAATTTCAAAATGCTATAACTCAGCCATTTTTTAAGATATAGACGAAACAAAAACTGCTCCGAAATCTTTGTATAAAGGTCAAATACATAAGAAAAAAATATTTTTCCATTTTCAATTTTTTGGTACCACATTTCAAATTTAAAATTTTTAAAAACATTTTAAATGGCCGCCATTTTGAAACAAAATGGCGGATGAAGCTGGCCAACGAACTCGGTCGAGAGATTGGTATGTACTATGTACAAACCGAATTACATCCAAATCGGTTCATAAATACGCCTTTTATCGCGTGACAAAATTCAGGACGTTTCAAAATGTCAGCCACGCTAGAAATTCAAAATGCTATAACTCAGCCATTTTTTAAGATATAGACGAAACAAAAACTGCTCCGGAAACTTTGTATAAAGGTCAAATACATAAGAAAAAAATATTTTTCCATTTTTAATTTTTTGGTACCACATTTCAAGTTTTAAATTTTTTTTTAAATTTTAAATGGCCGCCATTTTGAAACACAACGGCGGATGAAGCTGGCCAAAGAACTCGGTCGAGACATTGGTATGTACTATGTACACACCGAATTACATCGAAATCGGTTCATAATTACGGGAGTTACAGTGTGACATAGGTCAGATATATATATATATATACTAGCAAACCCCGCGGCTTTGCTCGCGTAATATTTGAAATATGCCAAGTGATATTTATATGTCTAATTTTTATTAAAAGGTAATAACTAATTTTTTATTTTATTAAAATGTAATATTTTATTTTATTAAAAGGTACTTATTACTTTTAGGAATAATTCAAAAATTACTATTTAAAACACAGTTTGACTAAACATCATTATTACACTGTATTAGGCAGAAATGAGACTTAAATTAATAAAATGAAATAAAACTAAATAAATGATAATTTAGAAAATATTTTGAAACTTTTATGCTCAATTAATACGCTCATTTCAGTATTCATTTGAAGTTTTGAATTTTTTAGAAACCATCTTCTTATATCTTAAAATTAACCATCATGTCAAATTCCGAGTCCTACCACCTCTCTCAACATGTTGAAACAGGAAATGTCACAATTAATTTGCCAACATTAATTTTGAAATCGGTTTGTTATTTCCTAATATTCCACAGAAACGTAATTTTAAAAGATTTTAAAGCCCTCTTTTAGAACGTTTGTTGCTCCTGTGAGCCCCAGGTGGTAGAATCACCGGCATAAAATATAGCCTGTGTAGGATCAGAGACTGTTACCATTGATTCGCATTACTTTTATAACCGGTTTATATTCCCTGAAATTGAATAGAATCGTAATTTAGAACTTTTTTAGAATGCTTTTCGCATCTCCCCGTCGCTTCACCCCTTTTTAATTCGAATTTATTTTCGACGTTCCTTCGAGGGCATTTATATTTTATAAGTAACTCTCATGTCATATTTAAAGTTTCTAGGCTTTTCAGTATCACAGAAATCGCTATATAGAAAGTTTTTAGCTCCTGCAACTCTCTGGTGGTAGTGGAACAGACATAAAATATAGCTTATGTTCGAACAGGTTCTATCACCAAAATTTGTCATCATTATTTTGTTAATCGGTTTGGTAATTTATAAGTTTGCTTAAAAATTGTAATTTATAACGCTTTTCACTGACTTCATTTTTTTAAATTTGGAATTTTCTTTCGACTGTTCTCAGAAAGCAGTTGCATCTTGTAAGTAAATACCATGCCATACTTCAAATTGTTAGACCCCTCAGTTGTGCAAAAAACGCAAATTAGAACATGTTTTGCTTCTGCAACCCTCAGATGGTAGTGACAGCAACATAAAATATAACCTATGTTAAAGCAGGGACTGCCACCATTGATTTGCAACCATTACTTTTGAAATAGCTTTGGTATTTCCGTAGATTGAGTAAAAATCGCAATTTAGAACGTTTTTAAGACGCTTTTCGCTCATTTCCACCCCTTTTTAAATTTCTATTTTTTTAGAAACTGTTCTTAAAGATCATTTATATCTAATAAATATGTATCTTGCCTAATTTTAAGTTGCTAGCCCCTACCGATCACAAAAATCGAAATTTAAAATGCTTGTTTGCTCCTGCAACGTCTTGGTGATAGTGATACCGATATAAAATAGCGTCTATGTTAGAGCAGGGGCTGTCAGCATCAATTTCCTACCATTACGTTTGAAATCAGATTCATTCTTCCTGAGATATTGCCGACAAATCAGCATTTAGAATGCTTTAGAACGCTTTTCGCGCATTTTGCTCCTGAATCTTCTCTGGGGTAGTGGAAACAGATATAAAATATAGCCTATCTTGGAGCAAGATCTGTCACTATCATTTTTACACCATTATATTTGAAATCGGTTCAGTACTTCCTGAGATTGCATAGAAATCGCAATTTAGAAAGTTTTTTACAACGCTTTTTGCGCATTTTGACCTCCTGTTAAATTTCGATTTTTTTAGGAAATGTCCTTAAAAAGTCCCTCCCATTGATATCTTATAACTAACTACCATTCCAAATTTCACGATTCTAGGCCCTTCCGTAACGCAAAAGCCGCAATTTAGAACGTTTTTCTCCTACACCCCCTTTGGGGTAGAGGCACCGACATAAAACATCGCCTATGTTGGAGCAAGAGTTGTCACAATCATTTTGACGTCATTATTTTTTAGATCGGTTTGGTATTTCCTGAGATTGTGTAGAAACCACCATTAGAACGTTTTTTAGAAAGCTTTTCGCGCATGTTCACCCCTTTTAAATTTCGAATTGTTTAAGAACTGTTCTTAGGATTCCTTTATATCTAGTAAGTAGCTAATATTTCAAATTTCATATTTCTAGGCCCTTCGGTAACGCAAAAATCGCATTTTTAGAACGTTTTTTGCTCCTGCACCCCCTTTCGGGTAGTGGCACCGACATAAAACATAGCCTATCTTGGAGCAAGCGTTGTCACCGTCATTTTGACACCATCATTTTGACACCAATATTTTTTAGATCGGTTTGGTATTTCATGAGATTGTGCAGAAACTACCATTTAGAACGTTTTTAGAACGCTTTTTGTGCATTTTCACCCCTTTTAAATTTCGAATTGTTTAAGAACTGTTTTTAGACATCATTTATACCTTATAAGTAACTAATATTCAAAATTTCATATTTCTAGGCCCTTCAGTAACACTAAAATCGCATTTTTAGAACGTTTTTTGATCCTGCACCACCTTTGGGGTAGTGACACCGACATAAAACATAGCCTATCTTGGAGCAAGCGTTGTCACCATCATTTTGACACCAATATTTTTTAAATCGGTTTGGTATTTCCTGAGATTGTGTAGAAACTACCATTTAGAACGTTTTTTAGAACGCTTTTTGTGCATTTTCACCCCTTTTAAATTTCGAATTGTTTAAGAACTGTTTTTAGACATCATTTATACCTTATAAGTAACTAATATTCAAAATTTCATATTTCTAGGCCCTTCAGTAACACTAAAATCGCATTTTTAGAACGTTTTTTGATCCTGCACCACCTTTGGGGTAGTGACACCGACATAAAACATAGCCTATCTTGGAGCAAGCGTTGTCACCATCATTTTGACACCAATATTTTTTAAATCGGTTTGGTATTTCCTGAGATTGTGTAGAAACTACCATTTAGAACGTTTTTTAGAACGCTTTTTGTGCATTTTCACACCTTTTAAATTTCAAATTGTTTAAGAACTGTTCTTAGACATAATTTATATCTTATAAGTAACTAATATTCAAAATTTCATATTTCTAGGCCTTTCAGTAACACTAAAATCGCATTTTTAGAACGTTTATGCTCCTGCACCCCTTTGGGGTAGTGACACAGACATAAAACATAGCCTATCTTGGAGCAAGCGTTGTCACCATCATTTTGATAACAATATTTTTTAAATCGGTTTGGTATTTCCTGAGATTGTGTAGAAACTACCATTTAGAACGTTTTTTAGAACGCTTTTTGTGCATTTTCACCCCTTTTAAATTTCAAATTGTTTAAGAACTGTTCTTAGACATGATTTATATCTTATAAGTAACTAATATTCCAAATTTCATATTTCTAGGCCCTTCAGTGATGCTAAAATCGCATTTTTAGAACGTTTTTTGCTCCTACACCCCCTTCGGGTTAGTGGCGCCGACATAAGATATAGCCTATGTTCTAAGTTGGACTAACACCATCATTTTGATACCATTACTTTTGGAATCGGTTCGTTCGTTCCAGAGCTTACCTCCGACAAATAAACAATTTTTTCCTCTTTATAATAGGAGTATAGATATATATATATATATATATCAATTTTGAACGGAGGGTGGTTTCGGGGTCTGGGGGTCATGATCGATGAAAATATACCAAAATTTTTTGAAATCGCTTTCCTCCGAACGGCTGCAATAGGTAGCTTTTTTGTAAAGAAAGCTACCTAAAATGATCTTAGTAAGGGTATATTCAAATCCAAACTGCTTATTTTCTGACTCATTTTACAATTCATTTTTGCTCTCAAAGGCTTCCAATTGGTACGTTTTCTTACTCAGAAACTATATAATGTACCGTAATGGTCGATTTTCTGATAGGGGCAGAATATATTTTTTTAAATGCTGTTAAAAAGGGCATTTTGAACCGAATTTACCGAAGCGGATTGTGTTGGAAAAATCATTGTATTAAGGATGCGCTTAAATCCAAATTGCTTATTTTCTGACTGGTTTTTAAATTCATTTTTGCTCTCAAACGCATTTAATTGGTAGATTCGCTTATTCAGAAACTATATAATGTACCGTAATAATCGATTTTTAGATAGAGGCAGAATATATTTCAAAAAATGATGTCAAAGTGGGCATTTTGAACGGAATTTCCCGAAGCGATTGTGTTAGAAACGAAAAATGTTGTCCTTCTGAGAAAATAATTGTTTATATATCAAGTTTTAATTAATTGAACAAAAAATAAAAACACAGGTCGCTTATAAATCTCTTCAAAAATCACGTCAGCAAGTTTCATATTTTTTTTTAATTAAAAATGAATCTGGAATTATGCCAGAAAATTTCGAGTTGTTGAGCATGGAAAAGTATTTTTTTGAATACCGCCCTAACATGATTCTGATAAAACCAGCTATTATATGAAAATGAAATAAAAATTCGTCAAGAGCGGCCAGATAAAATTGTTAAAGTGGATTTATCTATAATCATGATTTAGTTTTTGTTTGTGAAATTAGTATATTTGACTTCGAAATCTACCTCTGCCTGTAGGCCGGGCCGGCAGGGATTTTTTCATATTGAGCACACTTTATCTATGAAAACTTTCTTTAACTCTAATGTTTGAATACAAGTAAGTGAAAAAGAAAATTATTTTCAAACGAAATCAAATACGTCTCTTTAACATCGAAATTCTGACAGAAATTAGATATATATACATGCTCATAAATATATATATGACGGGATAAAATTTAAACCTTTTTTTAAACTTAAAATTAAAATTAAAGTTCAAAATTTTAAAATTAAAAATTCCCAGCTATTGTAAAGCTAAAAGCTGTTTTGCCCCTGATAGCTTTATTTTTCAGCCTAACATTTATTACTTTCTCACTCCAAAATTGAACGATCTTTAAAGATAAATTTGCTGAGAATTTAATTTCTGCAGGCATTTGTGGTTAATATTCCCGGGCTCCAACCAAACCCTTATTTCATCAAGAGACCCAGACCCCCAATCAATAGCTGAATAATCAATAAAATTAAAGTTTCCTGCTTTTCTAACAGTTGTGCCCTCTGCTGAGAATAATATAAAGTACGTCATTTTATACACCGGCCAGATGATTTCTCGTGGCACCAATATTTGCTAGTAAGAAACTACGTCGCTCGAAATAGCGTTTTTGGAGGCATTTGTGACGACTGGCGTCTCTCAATTCAGTTGCACCTTACTTAAGAAAAAGATCTACTAAAAAGGTAAAATAAACCATAATATTCATTTGTTCTACCAATTTATTACAGACATTACAGAAAATTAAGATATCGTAATTTAACATAAACCAAAAAATAATGCACATGTCAAAAGTTTCAGATATATATACTCTAAAACATAAATATAAAATTATATTATAAGTTCATTCATTATTATTTTATATTTATGTTTTAGAGTATATGTATCTGAAACTTTTTGACATGTGCACTATTTTTTGGTGTATGTTAAATTACGATATCTTAATGTGCTTTAATGTCTGTAATAAATTGGTAGAACAAATGAATATTATGATTAAAATATGACATTATAAATGAATACAATTATAAAAAAGGTAAAATAAATCATATGCCTAAAGACTCTATCTCTTCTTCCTTGCGTAGTAACACTCACGCTAAAAGAAAATAAACTCCCAGTAAAGAGCAAGCTCCGCTCCTTAGACACACACGCACACATACATATATGTATATATATAATTATTTTAATTATGTATATATATATAATTAAAATGAAATTCCATGTGTGAAAATAAATAAGTTACAATATAGCTCAGATGATAAAAGTGGTATGTGACAAAAGAAAGAAGAACTGAGTTGATTATATGATTGAAGATAATCAATGGTCCTTTACGGTATCGTCGGTACTATGTCAAACTATCCAATATGAAAACAGTGTTGCCAGTGGGCTACTTTTTTTCCATTCAGATTTCTTGATTGGCACAACTTTTTTGAAATAGTGAAATTCGCCTTATTTTTCCTTTTTTAATGACATATTAATTAAAGCGAAAACAAGGGGAATTTTACCATTTCAGAAAGGTGGTGCCAATCAAGAAATCTGAATTTTAAAAAAGTAGCCCACTGGCAACACTGCTTTCATATTGGACAGTTTGACATGGTACCGACGATATGTTCAGTTACTATTTGCTCACAGAGATTAATTATTAATACTCACAGAGATTTGAACTGATAAAGGAGGAATTTGACAATAGACGCAAATAGATATTTGGAACTTTACATCTCATTTTCTCAAAATGATGATTGTGTCCCTTACTACCTTTATCATCTGAGCTCTTCATACATTTAAAAAAAGAGTCAAAATACAAAAATAAAACACTGTGGTTATGTATCCTCAAAGGAGCTTCATATCCACAATCCATAGTGATGAAATGTTGTTCCATCATATATATAATTACAGTTATGTAATTTAACAGCTAGGCAGGCTGAAAAAAAAGTTCAGTTTTATTCTTTGTTAAGCTTCTTATCTTGAAAATGTGGTTAATCCTTCTTTAGCTCTTCAGAAGAGGAGAATGCTTTGCCTAGTGGATTATGATTGTTTTCGGGAATTATCATGAAACTACCTATTTTGTGACGTCAAATATTCTATTCTTCAGAGAATTTATAGGAAATATCCTAACTCAATTTGTTTTTAAACTAACGTTTGAAAACTTTCGCTGAAGGAAATAAATAAATACCTGAAAATTATGAATTAATTTAACTACAACAGAAATTCGAATAAAAAGGTTTATTACAAAACAATCACAGATTAGTAGACTGTTTTATAAATTAACGTAAATGTATTGATTTCTTATGTGATTGAGAACGCTCTTATTTATTAGATAGATTTCGTAAGAGACACTACCTATTAAAATCTCCCTATGTTGGAATTTCTGAAAACTTTTTGCAGATCTAAGCCGATCATGGCCCCTAGAACCCAAAACAACACCCAGTGAAAACTTTATATATGTTACGGCCAAAACCCGAAATTAGCCAATTCCCGAACTGAACGGCCAATTGCGAAATGGCCAACATAGTTTTAAACTGACTTGCCAATTCGGGAATTGGCCGGCTAAAACCCGAACTGGTCAGATGCGATCGGCCAGTTCGCGAAGTCGCCATACGCTATCGACCATTTCGCGAAATTGATATATAGAAACCAATTTTTACTTTTTATCCCTTTCTAACATGGTTGAAGGTGTTTATGAATTCAATTTGTCTGGCCGTCTGCCGTGCTCTAACTCGAGTAAAGACTCGGATTGACTTGTAATTGTTATATTATTTAGGTTTATAAATACATTTCGGCATTGCAAGTGAAGTTATACTATTTTTGGTTAATTTACAGGGACACACAAAAGTATTTCATTGCAATATAGTCAATTGGTAAAGTTTTTCCAGTGCATTTTAATGTATTAATCTCAATAATTCTTAATGTAATAATCTCAAACATTATCTCAATGATAATAAAATTGGTATGCATAATTAAGATCGACGACAAACTTTAATCTACAGTGTATGAAATAAGTAGCAATTATAGTTTCTTTACAGAAACACTCAAAAGTATTTCGTTACATTGCAGTGAATGGTGAAAGATCATTTGTAGTGCATTTAAATGATGTTACACTATTTCAAACATAATAAAATTCACATGCCTAACTCATGTGGTGAGAAATGTGTTTTTTATAGAGTATTGATTAAGTAGCCATTATAGATCGTTTATAGGGACGCCCAAAAGAATTCTAATAAAGCATTCTGATATATGTGAAAAAACCGGTTATAGGGTATTTTAATAATGTTACACTACTTCAAACATAATTAAACTGTTATACATTACTAATATGCTCTACAACATTTTTTCTATAGTTTATTGGCTAGGTAGAATTTGTCGTTTATTTACAGAATCACTCAGATAATTTGTTTATTGGATTGGACAATGAATCCGATGTATCGATATTAGTCACAGAGGACGAAAATCTCCAGCAGATTAGAATATAATGTTCACAATAAACCCAATTTATCGAAATATATCAAACAGGCGGGAAATTATCTAGTATATCAGAGTATAATCGTCACAGCATGGAATGTTCTTTCCTATCACGTGTGCACGTCAGAGCCACCTACCGGGCAGCCTTGAATCCCCACTTCGTATACTGGCCAAAGCTTCCCGGCCAGTTCGCGAATTGGCCGGCCAAAACCCGAAATACGCTGTTCATTTCATGTATTTCGGGTTTTGGCCAGGAATCTCGGCAAGTTCCCGAATTGGCCGGCCAATTCGCGAACTGACCAAGTTCCGGGTTTTGTCTGTAACATATATATGAGTAATATTCGAATAAACTTCTCTTCAAAATAATGGAAGGCTGTAGACCGACGTAATGAATTCATAATTTATTGGCAGCTGGTGTAAGTTCGTAGTATTTTTAAGTTGACAAATTCACTCGACTTACATAGATTTGTTGGTCGTGACTGAGATCTAATATAATTGAAAGTACAATGATTCCTCTTTTGCAGTCGCATCATTTATTTGATGGTTCGAGGTAAATATCTCAAGGCAATGGTGATTATTCCGATAATTTCCCAAGGAAAGACAGAGGGGTACACGACATTTCGGTCCCGACACTTCGTCCCCGTCATTTCGGTCCCGCCGTTTCGGTCCCGAGACATTGCGGTCCCTGGTCATTTTGGTCCCGAGACATTTCGGTCCCCAGCCATTTCGGTCCCTGGTGATTTCGGTCCTTAGCCATTTCGGTCCCTTGCCACTCGGATTCTAATTGTCGTGGGTCCGCCAAACGTTGTAATTTCAACATTATCTGAGCCCCTTTTTTAATTTTTACCACGCCCTCCCCCCCCCCTCCCAAATTTTATAAAAAGCTGAATATAACAGTCCGATAAATTTAAACTTTTATAACACGTGATAATGAAATCACAGCGAGCTGAAAATTTGTTTGATTGAACAATGTGATATAATTTTATAGGGGACATTGTCTTTTATTATTATTATTATTATTTAACAGAATGGAGTTTTTAAGTTTTATTATTTATTATTAATATTAGGTATTTTATATATACTATAAACTGCCATAAATGTTTTTTTGGTTGTTTTCATACACTTTTTTAGCTCCTTTAAATTATCATTAGTTAAATAATTTAAAAAACGGTTCTTATTTTTTTTTCTCCTTCCAATTAGATTAATAATAAATGTGTTCAATAATTCAATTAGACACTTATAAGCTATTATAAGTAAATATTTCCTCAAATCACCCCTCTACACCCTCTCCTTTAATAATTCAGAAATGAGATATATTTATTGAAGCACAAATATTTAATTTTTCTTATTATTTTTATAATACAAAGTTGCATCTTATAAATTTGTTTTCATAAGTTACTTTACCATTATAAACATTGGGAAAACAATAGTGCGTTTGTCAACTAAACTTGCTATGGAAAATATTTTCTTTTCAGAAAACTCCACCCACCACATCATTTTTTTTTAAATTATTGCTGGCATTTTTTTAACAGTCTTCTCACCCCTTAAAGACGATTTTTGTGAGCTAATTTTATTGAAACTGGACCTATTTCTTTGCAATAAGATAATTATTTTTAATTTTATGTAATAATGTAACTATTATTTTAATTAATTTTATTTTCAATTTTTAACTGCCAAAACTAAGCTTTTTTGGTATTTGCCGTTTATTTATTTATTTTTAAATTACCCTTTTCCTCCCACTTTCCCAGAAAAAAATGTTATAATTTTTTTTATTTTAGTGTTATTATTAAATTGTTTTAAATTTCGGTAACTTTAAATATAAAATAAATAAACAGATAAAGGATAAATTGCAGTTTTTAAATAGTATAAAATATAATGATAAATTGAATATAAAATATATTATGCATTGAGTTTATTTTAAAGTAAAAATTTGTAATGTATATTAATAATGTTATTAATTTAATAAATTAAGGATACATTAAATTAATATAAATAAATATATATATAGATATATATAGATATATATAATAAAATATTAATTTAATTTTTATACTAAAATTACTAACTGTTTTGAGAATTAATTAATAGCAATATTCATCACTTAAAGTTTTATTCAAAATTTTTTATTTATTATTTCCAAAAAATAAAATAGAATTTTTTTTAAAAAATCAGTCAGAAGCATAAAGTTTAAGTAATAATTAATTAATTAATTAATTAATTAAGCATAATAATAGCAATAATTATAATAATAATGATAATGTAACATTGTACAAATACGTACAAATAATTTTTAACAGTGTTAGGTGACATTATTGTCCAGATGCAGATTTTAATTTTTTTGAGCACAGTTATAGTTTACAATTCGCAAAAAATAAGATATTATTAATTTATTATAATTAAAGAGTAAGAAAAATATTATAAACTAACAAACAAATAAATAAACAACATATTTATCTTCGGAATTCTTATCATTTTTATACATCCTAATGAAGTTAACCTTAATGAAGATAGTAACCGAAAGTTTAAAAAATATGTTTGCCCCTAACCCTATAATGACCCTATAATAACTATTATATGCTAGTACATCTAATAGTTTTTAAAGAAGTAATTGATAAATTAGTTATATAAACAATTAATAATTAAAATAATTTTGAATTGTTATTAACAAATACATTTAAAAAAACAATTTATTTTTTGAGAATTTTTTTATTTAACAGTATAACTATGAATGTTTTCAATTTTCTAAGATGATATTAATCAATTAATAAAATGCAGTATGATATTAAACAAATAACGAATCAAAACCCGGTGACGGGATTTTTTAAAACTTGCTTGATATCGGTGTTGGTATATAATTTGAAATACTAATAAAGTAGTACCAGCTAAATACTATTATCCCCTTCTTAGTGAAAATTCTGAATGCCAATCAATTGGCAACGCCCATCTTAACAATTGGTCATCTTGATACAAATCCCCTATTCCATATAATAGCCTTTTCGCTCCCAAATTCAAACGTGGACGGACCTCCCACATAATTGCTTTCATTCTTTGAAGAAATATGAATTTTTTGAAAAGAACAGCTTTCTCGATGATCTTTATTCTTCTCACTCAGTTATCTTGATTTTAGGAGTAACTGCTGAAATGCCATTCTGCATAAATTTAGCACATATATTAGGATTACTTCTGAAATGTGTAAGAGAGTATTGCATTAATGATTTTCAAAAAGTTTCACAGAAATTGCAAAAGATAATTTCAAAGCATTTGTTAATATTCACTTTACAGTTACACAATTATTTTTAACTTCGAAATTTAGCTATTATTTTTTTTTTAAAGATGATCAAAGGATACCCCCACGGGTACTTACAGCTATAATACTGTTTCAAACGAATTTTCTGATACATTTTAATAAACATCAAATTAGTTCAATTGGAGAATTTTGTTAATCTTACCTTAATCGTGGAATATAAAAATCGTACAATATTATTTTTTATATAAAAAAGAAAGTTAGTTTCATTCACAAATCATACATTAAATAAGTCTGTTAGCACACATTACTACTCTGAGATTCTATGTTATTTTTTATTTTTTCATTTTTATTTTTTATTTGTCATATTAAAACATGTGGAGTGTCTTAATTTTAAGTATATAACTCAAATAAATAATAAGGAAATATTTGAAATACAGAATTAATTTTAAATACGAAAAGAATATTTTATGATTATTAGAAATTTCAACCTTTGTATCACAACTTTACAGATAAGTAATTTGTTCAACACTATTTCTAGCGGTGTCAAATGGCACCTTTTTAAAATCTTGATTTATGTTTATTTTGTTCGTAGTTTTTGAATGTAATAAGCATTAAAAAAATCTTATATGTATTAAAAAGGTTTTGCAATTGTTGCAATTTAAAAACAAGTTGTAAATTGCTCGTCAAACGTGGCAAATGAGGTGCGTTCGTACTGTAACTGGTTTTATAATTTTTTTTTAACCCATATTGTACTGAATGTATATTGTTTTGCACTTCATAAGTGCATAGTCTGTAACATCATTAAAATGCACTTGCAATATTTTTTTCCCATTTCCCGTAATGTAACAGAACACTTTTGACTGTCCCTGTAATTAAACTATGCATCCGATTTTCATAAAATTTGAAATGGCTCGACAAAATTTTGCAACAATTATATATTTAAAATTTCAGACCATTCGGAAGTCTTTAACATCATTAAAATGCACTTGCAATAATTTTTTTCCATTGGCCGTAATGTAACGGAAAACTTTTGACTGTTCCTGTAATTAAACTATACATCCGATATTCATAAAGTTTGAAATGGTTCGACAAAATATTGTAACAATTATGTATTTAAAATTTCAGAACATTCGGAAGGCTGTAACACCATTAAAATGCACCTGCAATAATTTTTCCCATTGGCCGTAATGTAAAGAAAAACTTTTGACTGTCCCTGTAATTAAACTATACATCCGATTGTCATAAAATTTTAAATAGCTCGTCAAAATTTTGCAACAATCATATATTTAAAATTTCAGACCATTCGGTTGGGTAGTTTTTGCTCTGTTATATGCCGACAGACGGACAGACGGACTGAACGACGACTATAGGTGCTACGTATTTATATAATTACGAACGCACCTAATTACAAATGAAAAATCTTAAATCGAAATCTTTTTAAAGATTTCATTCGACAATGGTAGAAATAGCGTTGATATTATTGTTACATGTAAAAAGATGAATGGAAACTTTTAAATAGTTTTTTTAAATAGTAAATTAAAATAATTATTAAAATGAAATAGAAAGTTGTAGTCCGTTCCGATGCAGAATTTAAAAAATAATGCGTCTTTATCACAGTTCCATGTTAAGAACACCCTTTTTAAAAAATATGTAAAATGCAATTCATCTAAAATAGATGTGCCGTTAAATAATAGGAGGGAATAAAGATTTGTAAAAATATTCGCAGATTTTTTTTCATTACTAGGGGGCTCGGCCCCCTACGAGCTACGCTCGCCAACCCCCGTCCAGACACCGAAGACTCTAAATGCACGCTAATTTGATCGGCTTTAAAAAGATTTCGAAAGATTGAATTATAATTTAAAAAACAGTGGCGATCTCCCTATAAACGAATTTCTATTCATTTCTCTTTGATTGAGGAATTTTAACGCCAAATCCGCTGCAGTACTACTTGATTATCCTGTCGACCAATTTTGCCAAATTATATAAATCGCCAAACCACTCGCCAAATTATACAAATTGATATAATTTTTATTTTAAATAACGAAAGAACAAATAAATTCGTACAACATTAATAAAAACACAAATAAAACGTCGAAACAAAGATAACTTGATGACGTATACACGTGTAACAACATTTCAAAACAAGCTAATATAAAAGGAATTAAGTAAAGAGAGTCTTTGTCTCCTGGCATTTTTTAACAAAGCGAAAAGAAAGTTCTTTTAAATGAGACATTTTAAATTAATTCTCAAAATATCAAATAAATGTCTAGCGCAATTTCTAAATTTAAACTTTTTTGCAATATTATTTTGTGTTCATTTTATGTAATAACTATAATGTGACGTAAATATGACGTAATTTCTCCTAAGACTTCTAACGCATGTTAATGAATTTATTATTTTACAATATCCCTTCTCTTTTAAAATTCACGTGTATACTTTTTAAGACGTAATTTTTAATAAGTTCCTGCTTTTTATACGTAATTATTTAATTCTAATTTGAAAGTTTTTTTCCTGTTTATAATAGTCACGTGTAAATAAATTTTTAATTTGAAGCAAACATTATTGCTTGCGCTTTTTATACAGTTGGCAACAGTTTAAATTAGTACAATTTTCTGAAATCTGTAAAAAATATCTCTAGAAATGCTGAAAATTTGAATTTAAAATAGAAATAAAACCTGAAAAAATGAGTCAAAATAAAAAAATTAATGCAATCTGCACTCCGGCAAATTCTAACGCATAAAATGATCTAAAAATGATTACACTGCCATGTATAGTTTTTGCTGCTATGAAACTTTTTTAGTGGAACGATTTTGTCCAACTTTAGCATTAAATAACTCTTAAAATAATTCTTCGATTTGAAAACTGTCTGCATCAGCGTGTTTATCAAACATTTCTGTATAAAACCACCGATTTTCATATTTTTGTATGCATTATTTTTGTTAATATTAACGAAGAAAGGCCTCCGGTCACAAAAAAATCAAAACCGGCGGCGGCGGTGACAGCGGTAGTTACTGTTTTTTAGAATAGAGAGATTAATCACATCGTGTCCAAATCATATACAATTGAATATGTATAGTGCATGGGCATTTGCACATGAAAATTAAAGCTCGACTTATAAATGTTTTTAAATTTCTGAACTTTATATTTATGATAGACGATAGACTAAAATATGAGGATCTCCTATAAATAATCCACAGAACTCCTCCTTGCCCCACTCCTGAAAACGATTATTTCCACCGTACGAAATTTGCATGGGCTGCTACAATTTGGATCCGAGTTATAAGTGTTTGCCTTTTCCAACCCTTATATTCGGGTTATTCTAAAATTTAGGGTGTTCAGTTAAAAAATCCGATAATGTCCTTACTTTTATAAAGATTACGTTCACAATACAACATATGAGTTCTTTACGATAATTACAGCTCGAGCTATAAATGTTTTAATTTATCAGGACCTTATACTTATGATACACTAAAATATATTAAAGGTCAAAAGAGTCAATCCCCCCCCCCTTGCTTTTTAAAACGATTATGATTACCATGCGAAATTTGTGTGGGCTATAATAATTTGGATCCGAGTTATAAGTATTTGCCTTTTCGAGCCCTTATATTCGAATTATTCTAAAATGTAGGGTGTTCAGTTAAGAAATCCGATAATGTCCCTACTTTTATAAAGATTACGTTCACCATACAAAATATGAGTGTTTTGCAATAATTATAGATCAAATTATAAAAGTTTTAATTTATCAGGACCTTATACTTATGATACAATAAAATATAGGAAAGTCAACAGAACTCCCCCCCCTACCTGTTTTTTAAAACGATTACGATTACTATCCGAAATTTGTGTGAGCTGTAATAGTTTGGATCCGAATGATACATGTTTGCGGTTTTCATTTAATGGACATAACTCTTTAATGTATTTAAAGCAGCACTTGCTTCTGAAAAATTTACACCACCAGGAATAATGCTGTCATCTTCGTCATCCTCCTCACTCTCGTCTTCATTATTGATATCCTCAGAGATTTTTTCAGTAGTTCTCAGGTCTGGCAGAAGAATTTTTTCATCACATTCTACATAATCTTTTAAATTAATACCTTCGCCCATAAACATTTCATCCCAGTCTTTGTCATTAAAGGATTCCCATACACTCTCAAAATCGGGTTCATTCGTTGAACTAGAAGTTTGGTCTTGTGACAAACCACATTTCCTAAAACAATTCTTAATTCTCTGGGGTGTCACCTTTTTTCATGCAAATACTGTAAGATGCATACCATCTAAAATGAAAATTGCTTTAGCTTTCTTTTTGTTTTCCCGATATAAAATAAAACGACGAATCAAATTCCTTCTGTAGTTTACTTTGAAATTCTTTATAATCCCTAAATCTAATGGCTGCATTCTGCTTGTAGAATTTGCTCGAAAATTTGAACTTTAACTTGTTGCAGAAATGGCAGATCTTTTACATCTAGATGTGATGGACAATGATTGATTTTAAGTAAAACCTTTCTTTTTTGTTTTTGAAATTTGTCATCAATCTCTTTTATAAAGTCAGTAAGCGTATGTGATGTCATCCATGCTTTTTTTAAAATTCTGTAGTCACATGACAATTTTTTTATATTCTTACAGTATCACGATTTTCTTGATTTTCCTATTACTAAAGGTTCTATTTTTTCTGAACCATCATTGCTTGTGCAAAAAAGGATCGTTAATCTTTCTTCATTTTTTCTGCTCCCGTGACATGGATCTCCTTTGTATGATAATTTCTTACGTGGCATCAGTTTGAAAAACGGTCCCTTTCATCACAGTTAAAAATGTCTTTAGGTTTATAATCCTTAATTAACATACGTAGATTTTGCAACCATTGCCAAATACCATTTCATTAACACATGTGCATTCTCCTGTGATGTGCCAATGCGAAAGTTCTTGTCTTTTTCCAAAAGCCTTCCCCAAGACGCTGAAAAATTCTCTATTCCATATTTCTCAGCAAGAGTGCGAGTATCTGGGTGGGTTTTCAAATATCTAGGGGGAGTTGGATGTACACGAATCGGTCTTTTAGTGTAATTCTACCTTGGGATGTGTTTCCGATATGTTCTGACTTTAGTATTTTTTCGAAGTGACTTTCACGAACTGTCATTGTCTCTTCTTCTTAAAACAATCTCATTCATAAAAGACGACGCATTCCTAAAAGCTGTTACATTTTTCCAGGAAAATGCATTTTGCAAAAACCCTGATTTCTCACTCGGTAGTATACAGTGACGTGATATGCAGGTGATCATTTGGCTTTTGGTAATAGCTTTGTTAACCGGAATTTTATTAAAATGGCAGAAGGGAATCCCATACAACCACCATACCACATTAGATTTCATCGTTAATAACACACGCAGGTATATAAGGAAAGTTATTCATTATTGATAAACACTTTAACAATCTATATATATATTAAGCTAACGTACCTGGCACAGAAATCCCGATTATTTGTTATTGTTTTACTTCCCGAGAAACGCATCTCATTGGTTATTGTGTAAAAATCGTTTGGCAGGATTTAGGCGGAGGTAAATCCGGTTTATTTACTTACGTTTCGCGTTTATTTATTTACGTTCTCTCTTTCGCTGCAATTATGGAACTTCACAATATCGTTAGAAATGCCCGTAAAAGATCTCGGCGAACGCTTGAAAGCGAACAAGAAGCCGTATTATGAAGAGAAAATTGAAATTGGATCGAGAACGGCGTCAAACACAGAGCAAAAGTGGTCGGCTTAATAGGCTTAATAACCGTCGCATGGGCGAACGCGTTGCTTCTGAAATCCAAATTACTGATTTAAATGTTCCGGAGCATAAGTGTGAATATATGTATGACATCTGTGCCAAATAAATATTATTCAGTGTTTTTTTTTATGAAGTCCACTCCAGTGTTATAGTTTTCAATAATAGTCCCAGCACAGTTTCTGCTCAGGAAACGCCGGGCGGGTCAGCTAGTAATAAAAATATAAAGGTAAGAAAATGTGAATGATTTGTACTTTGAAGATTATAAAAATGAATTCTGGAGTGAAAAATGTAAAATCGCCTGAACCGTTGAAAACGTCATATAAGTGAGAGAAGCAGTCGTATAACTGAGAGAAGTTTAGCATTATTTCCCATAAAGCGTGGACGGGACCAAGAGAATTCGGCGTATAACTGAGAGAGTCGTATAACTGAGAGTCGTACAAGTGAGAGGTCACTGTACTTCCAAATGCTATTTGTTCGAAAACTATATCGCAATTTACTCAATTTTTTTTTTATACTTTTCACACAGGAACTTTTTTTAATCTATCGCTATCGCGTACAGAAGGTTACGAACGATAAATCCGTTTGCACTTAAATTTTATAAATAGCTCAGCATTTGTTTCCAGCTTATATACCATAACGAAATTAAAACTTTAATCAATCAATGAATAAAACAATAAAATATAAAAGAAACACAAATTTAAGATATGCAATCAAAGTCCGTGCTTAAAGAAGAATCAAAACGCGCAGATTCAAAAATTCTTCTGTAAGTAGCAAAATATTTGGCAATTTTCTTGGCTTACCTAGCATGCGGCTAATACGAAAGTATCGTTTTAATAAATTTCAAAACGTTATTTAAATAGGACATTATAGATATTTTTCATTTAAAACGCTTTTTGTGATGTTAGTGGGAAGTCTAAAAAAGAGCTGTCCAACCCCTTTGAAGCCTTTTGAAGATTTTCTTGGGGCCCTTTTGAAAGTTTTCCTGTTATTAGACTTTTCAGAAGTAAAATTCCATTATAAAGAATGCTTTCGTTAAAATCATTAATATTTGCATCAGAGATATTTTTACAAACCTGTGAAAAGCATTAAAAACCAGTAACATGCTTTGAAAATTTAATCATGTCTATTTTCACGATTTGTAGTTATTATTTATAAAGTGTAATTATGATGGTTAAAATTGGTAATAATTGGACATAGCTCTTTTTCATACTGAAGAAGTAACAGAAAAATAAACGGTTTTCACCTTTCCCCGTCCCGTTGTGCGTTGTCCCCTTCCGTCTTGTGCATGAAAGTTCATCTTTTTCCTTTTTGCTGTTTTCACACTGGCAAATTGGCTATTTTATACGATGGATAAACGGGCTTAATTTTTCCTTCTTGACTTCCGAAATTTTATGGGGGGGGGGGGGGGAGTTGCGTAGAAAAATTCATAAAACAGTGCAGAATGATTTGCACCTATGAAAGCACTTACAGACTATCTCTCTGGAACCACCCATATGGATTGGTCACAATCATGCCTGTCTCTGTTTTTGTACATTTTATAAAACTAAATCGCCGCCTTCAAAATAAGTCAAAGCGTATTTTCACATCCTAAAAGAAAGCTAGTAATATCTCTGATTTCCATGGCTTTTTTGTTGTTGTTGTTGTTATTGTTATTATTATAGGCGCGATTAAAGTTTCTGGCACCTTATCCTCCAAACATTTTTGAGATAGGCCTCTCACAGAAAAATGCATAATTGGAAATTTAATACATGTAACCCCAGAACCGTAGGGGACTTTTGTCTACCGCTGTAAGATTTAATTGCATTATGTTAAGACGTGCGTGTATACTAATACTGTGCGATAACATTGCCACATGTTTTCAGTAATGTGAATATTGGCGCTCTTCATTAAGTGCCAGGAGCTGAGGTGCGTCCCTGCTTACTGAAAGATTGGACAGGCCTGATCTAAAGAACTGCATTAATTGCAAAAAATCTATTACATTTTTCAACTCTAAAAAGAAAAATGGTTTTCACTGATATTTTCACTTACCCCGGTTTATCCCTTTGTTATATTAATATCTAACTTTTAAAACAGAATTTCATATTCCTTTTCTGCTCCATTACGCAATGCACAACCACCTCTTATGTTTAAGCGACTGCACGAACAAACACTAACCAATAAACTTTGCAAATGACCCTGAACTTTAACGTTACATACCGAAGATCGTAATTTTTTCATGCGCATGTGTCCGGTTGTCGGGCTGTTCTCATTTTCGAAAGGAGGAGTGAGTCACTTTACTTTTCGGTCTCACCTTGTACATATTATATACATACTCTTATGTTACTAGTTTGTATAATATATAATGATATTGTATAATGTATTAATAACATAATCTCTTTCTTTCTCAAAAAAAAGTAAATTTAACGCAAATAAAAATAAGAATTGGAGGTGTCTCAATTTTCAGCCATTCTTACTTTGTAAAGAGGAAGCTGGTGCTTTTTGTGCCTTTCTATTAATCAGATCCTGGCAAAATCGCCCCATTTTTCCGTTAAATGTTCAATCACATAACTGTTCACTTAACTTCTCATGTCTTCGAACGATTTCTTGTTAAAATAAACTTCGATAATGTAATAACGCTCTTCTGGTGAAAATACCTGTTCAACAATATCTTGAACATTATTCTGAATAATGTACGCCTCTAACATAACTGACTACGCGTTGAACTTGGTGCAAAAGCCTCTTGTTTCAATCTTACCAGCGTATGGAATATTTCAATTCTCATTAGGGCTCTTTTGGTATACCTTGTAATTTTTAATCCAAAAACTTACTTTAGAGGCTTTTTTATTCACTGGAAGTTATTCCAATGTAAATCATAACCTTTTTATTCTTATTCCTTTTTTTCGTAGTAACATTTGTTTCTTTCTTGACATAATGTTGACGTCTTTTGGACTTATGTAATTCAGCCCACAGGCGGTACTTTTGCATTTTATGTGTTACGTTATTTTTCAAAAAACATACTCAAAATTCGAGAAAATCTTTTTATTAAATGATGTAACATGTAAGTATAACGTCAATAGGTGAGGTGTCTTGTTTAAAAGACGAAAACGAGCTAATGTGTTAACAAATTGTTGACCAAAATTTTCCTATGAAATCTGTGTTTTGAAACACTTGAAGCTTAGCCCTCTAGTGAAAGTATATGTAAAACTGGTTGACTCGATAAGTTTTTCGAGCTTATGTATCACTAAATATTTTACAAGGTATGCATTTACTATAAAATCTCTTACAAAATATGGGCCAAATATATTATATAAAACACATGTTTTTCCTAATAGACCGGAAGGCAGCTGCACAAACTATCACCTCGTCAAGTTCACGGATGAAATTCTAGAATTAGTTAAAACTTCACAAAAAACGCATATTAAAATGCAACTGGTCTGCCAAGTCATATCATGGCGAAAAACACCTGAAAACCCGATTTTAGTGGTTGACTGGGAGGTTTACCATTGTGTTTTCCTGCTCTCAATCCTCCATGCTTTCATAGCTTTGGGTGCAAGAAAATACAATGATAAACCTACCAGTCAACCACTAAAATCGGGTTTTCAGATGTTTTCCAAAAAGGTATGGGCAGACTAGATGCATTTTAATATGCTAATCGAGATTTAACTGATCCTGGAATTTCATCCGTGAACTTTATGATGTGATAATGTGTGCAGCCGTATCCCAGTCTATAATAGAAAACCAATATTTTACACAAAAAAGAAGGCGTAGGCGCGGATCTAAGGCTTCAATGTCCTTCTTTCATAAAATTCATTTTTTTTTTTTTTTTTTTTGTACAAATGAATTTCAATTAAGTTAAACATTTACCAACTCCCAAAAGTCATGAAAATGTAATATACATAACCATTTGACGCATAATTACTGCATTGATTTATTGCAGCAAATCTTGAATCAAAATACATGAAGTATCAAACTATTATCAGTTGTTCATTTTTAAAATCTATATATTTTAGTTATTATAAATATCTTTTATTTTATTTGTTGGTTTATACATATATATATATATGTATATAATAAGCTGTCTTAAAAAGGAATTTGGGAGATCGAACGATAATTCTTCCGTAACTTAAAGCAGAACACCCTATGAAATATCTCAATTCATCATTCATAAAATGATCATTTATTTGAAAGAATATAAAAGATTGTTGGTCTCAAACAGAAAGAAATATTATTAATGATACACAAAACACAATCATAAAAATGTTAAACATCGTTGAGGTCTTTAGAAGCACACATAGGAACTTCTTGTCCATGTTAATAAAAAGAAGTGTCTGAGTGTCTGTGTATATGTTGGCGTCGGGTAAGGCAAATCTATCGCACTTAGAGATTTGAAAACTTAGTTCTGGATTGAGAAATCTACCTCAATGCACGTATCAAACAGATTTTCGATTTGTATTTTTATCTTTTTTGTTGTTGTTGTTGTTTTTGTTGTTTTGAAAGGCGTAATTTCGCATGTTTTTCCAGTTTTCTAAATTCTCCGGTGATTTTGAGCCACAATTAAAGCGATCTTAATTTAATCGTTTAAAAGGATGTAGTAAACTTTGTCCTCTTTTGAATAAAGTTTATTCAGAATTCTTAGAGCGAGTTTTGAATGTTTCGCACATTTAAAAAAAAAGTATGATATCCGCTGAAAATGAGGACTTTGTTTTTGTTAAACACTTTCCAAATCTCATATTTTACATCTTTGCATAGTGCGAACAGTCAGTAATCATTTAGGAAAAAAATTAAAATATATTAATATATGATGTAAAATTTTCGATCCCATTGTTTTTCTACCGGCTTCAAAGAAGAAAGTGGTTACTATGGTAAAATTCGAGAGGGAG
Source organism: Maratus speciosus (assembly GCA_963932465.1). Classification (NCBI taxonomy): domain Eukaryota; kingdom Metazoa; phylum Arthropoda; class Arachnida; order Araneae; family Salticidae; genus Maratus; species Maratus speciosus. The sequence continues at coordinate 434,913,893 of OZ010788.1, forward strand.
GTGGGGATGAATTGGAATCATGTGAAAGCGATTGATATAGCGACTTAAGTAGAGGATCTCTAATTGTGAAAATGAAAAAAAAAATCTTGTTATGTTCGATAGAAATCTGCAGAGGTGGATCATGACCAAACACCCCGGCGCGAGGAATTGTCTCGGGTCGATTTTCTCTCATAGACTGGAGTCGGTCTCGAGTTTGATTTTTCTCGACAGTCTCGGATCGGACACGGGAAAACTTTTTCTGTAGATTCGGTTTGAACAATGGGACTTCTGCTATTAGGTTGTTTTGTATATTATATTTAATATTAATATCTTGAGAAACGCCGGGCAGCTAATATCCGAACCCTCAAGCATAGAACACCTTTGCGAAAGACGGAGGGCGCCAAATGATTTTGGAAGAAGAACTTTTCCGCGCGTGCCCAGCTGCATTATTTTCAGTTCGGCGTGTTATACTTTTTAGATATGATGTATTGCTTTGAATGGCTGATAATGCTGTTTTAAGATAAGATATCATTAGAATCCTGATATTCACAATTAAGACTTTAATCTCGTGAAAGTAAAATGATTTCGCACCAAATAAACAAATAACTGTGTGGGTCTTATTTAATTAGGATACTACTGTAGCTTATAATACTTTAATATTATTTATATTCTTTTATCTATTCAGTTTTCTCATGTCAGGTCAGAGTTTTGATTATTAATCACCAAATAATAGTTTAATATTCCATGATTTTAAAAAACGGTGAATCATAAAACGTTTAAGATATGAATTCGTTATGATTTTTTCCCTCTGTAGTAAAACTTTTTGTGAGCAAGAAAGAATTTTAAAGTTTCACTGAAAATTTATTTTTATTAACATGTAATTTATTAATTTGCTCGGCTTTTTATGATAATTTTGAAGTAATTTCCATGCACATATAATAAATAATAAACTTCATGAAATATAAATTTAAAAATTATTCTAATTATTTAAAATGCTTTTTACTATCGAAAGTTTCTTTTTTAGATCTTGTCTTTAACCATGAAATTAATGCTTCAAAAGGTACCTTATTTTGAACACCTTATAATACTACATATTATGAATTATTAACAAAATTAATAGATCGCAATTTTTGAAACGATATTTTGAAATTTATAAATGTGTCTTATCTTGATGAATGAACAAAACATAATTATTATAACTAATAATAAAACATTGAAAATATTTTGCATTGTGGCTGAATGAAAGTTTGTAATAATGTAAGAGTTGTGATTCAGTAAGTTATGTTAATTGTTCTTCATTAACATAGTTCAACACACCAATTAAGAGATTAATAAATATAATATCATATAATTTAATGTTTAAAAGTTCTACACATTATGGCACAAAATAAAAACACTTTTTGTGGCATAAATGTTATTCCCCTTCATTTGGCCATCAAGTGCTGTTTTAAAGAAAGTACTATCTTCAAAGTTTTGAAAAATTCAAATATTAAAATTGATATTTCAGCTGGCATCCCCCTTTCAAATGTGGATTACTTTTTAAATTCCCTATAAAACGTTTTCCAAACGTAGTGTACAAATGAATATTTCACACTCCTAATTTACATATGTAAATCTGGTGAAATTCTTGGATATCATAACTTTGATATTATATTATTTACAATAAGGATGAACTTTTACTGTATTTGTTCATTTTGTCAAAAAATAACTGTAATTGGTTTATTTTATTTTCTATTTCACAGTGATAGTTTATTTAAGATCACATTAAGGAAATATATAAAATTATTGAATCCAATATCATGAAATTAGATCTCTGACATTCTGAGTATTTTTGAGTATTTTAATTGTTCAACTATTATCAATATTTAATTTTTTTTTCACAAAAAACTATTCTATACCCAGTTACCTCATATAAGCATTTAAAGTTTTTTTTTCTTGTGATGCTCTTTTAGCTTGTACAAATAGTAAGCGCTGCAAGAGTGTGTCGCAAAGTTAGGTAGATAAAACTATTGATAAATATATGAATAAACATTGATGTCCCAGTGCAATAACTGTACCTGTAAGAATAATAAATAAATAGATGCAACGTATTATTATGCATAAATATGTATAACCGCTTGTTATATCGCTCTTTTTTATGTTTACTGAAAAAAAAGCCTGAAGTTTAACTATTGCTTTTACATTTTTGTAGTAACATATTTCTTTCCTCCATATTTTTCAGTTCAAGCCCATACATTTAAAATATAAGCTTAGGTTTAGAAATTCTATCATAAATTACAGTACTTTACCTTTAACAAGCACCAAATAGCAGTTTGATTTAATGCTGAATGGTTTACCATTTTAACATGGAAGCATTGCAAGTGCAATTTAGATGTTAGATTTCCAGGGCAATTTATTTATTTTTAATTTAATTTTTTGGGGGGGAGGGGGTTTGGGGTGCTTCTAATGAAAGTTAAATATTGATTTAATGTTTTCAATTTTTCAGTTTAATAATCAGACTGAATTAAGGTGAATGCAGATAACTTATTAAAGAAATAATTAAATCAAACGGATTTTTGATGACCCCATTTTCTAATTAAAAAAGAAATGCTTACGATTTTTATTGTCATTCATAAAAAACATTTTGATAAATTCATTATTTATTAACACAGTACATTGTTAGTACCGAAGATATATTACTTTTTTCATTGAGTAGCAGCATTCATCGATCATTAATATTTTTAAATAAATTCAGGTTTACCAATTTGTACTTGTTTTTAAATTATCCATTTCCATTTTACATGTTTGTCAATGGTATAAACTATTTTAAAACATTTATTAGAGGCGAACAAATTATAAATTTCCATAAAACAGAATGGTTGTCATCATTCTTATAGGAGTAATAAATTTTTTAAACGTTAAATCTCTATTTCTAAGTGATATAAAAGACTTTTTGAAAACAAAATAACCTTTGAATTAACATGAATTGAAATGCACTGTCAGTAATATCGATGTCAACGAGCGCACGCGCGCGAAGCGCTTTTCTCCCAAAATCATTTGGCACACTCCGTCTTTCGCCAAGGTGTTCTATGCTTGAGGATTCGGATATTAGCCGCCGGGCACGTATGTTAGGCAATGTAAGATGTTTAATTTTTTTAAAGTGAACATTATGATTTAATACGAACCAGACAATATATTATGTAGCTTTAACTGCTGAAATTAATTCCCCTAGCTATACAAGGCTGCCATTAAGAAAAACAGATTTTGCAGTATATTTTTCTTGCAAATGTTCTCGAACAGTATGTCAATAATTTTTATTTTGAGAAAGTGGTATGAGGTAGAATTAAAAAATAGTTGCCTGTGGCAGCCTTGCTATACTATTGAAGCTAATTACAATGCTCCTCTAATGTGCAACGGCTGTAAGTGTAACTTAAAAATAATATTACCAGTAAACTTCTTCATAAAATGAGAAAAATGCTCTTAAATTCCATTAAAAAAGATCAAACCTATATAGTCTGTCCTATCCCTTAAATTAAATGTTTTAGAGACTCTAAAACTTTTGAGATGGTTCTATTATGCCATCTTTAATACCTTTAAGAGGTTGAAAAAATGAAGTAATGTATATTATACAAAAATTGATCCATCATCACAGACAAATCACTGTGAAAATCAGAGCTTTTCTTGTTACCATAGTAACAAACTAATAGGCAGGGGCTCATTCTACCGTTTAATATTCGATAGGTCAATTCCAGTCACTTTTGATCATGCAAATTCGGCATTGTTGTCTGTTGCATTCCTAATATAAACATCGCGAGCAGATGAAAAAGCAGTGAAAAATAGACTTTTTATTTCAAAAAATAAGTAGAAGGCAAGTTCTTGCATGTCAATTCGTATACTGATGTTGCAAATCTGTACAAAGTATACCGACTGGTTCTACCTTTTTCTGATTTATATGAGGCAATTTTTAAATTATGTAAAGAAGATGAAAACAAGGATTTTATCAGGGAAAATGAGGAAATTAATAAAACGTTTGAGAATATAGAATTTGAGCATAGCAAAAGCTTTCAAAATGATACTTCAAAATGTTAACTTTGAAAATGCTTCAAAGACTGGAAATAATATCAAATTGCCGAACTCTTCCAATATTTAAGGAAAATTTATACGAGTGGCTTTCTTTTAAGGACATATTTAAGGCCACTGTACATGAAAACTCAAATTTATCAGGGGCAATGAAATTGCAATATTTAAAGTCTTCATTGAGGGAAGATGCTTTTAGAATCATTCAGTCCATTTCAATTGTAAATTCTAATTATAAGGTTTGATGGTCTCTTTTAGAGGAACATTATTCAAATTCAAGAAAACAAGTTTACGAGCATTTAAAACATTTTTTAAATATTCCCGTTATTCAGAATGAGTCCCCAATAGCATTATTAAATGTAATAGACATTACAAATGAATGCATTAGGTCGTTGCAGATTTTAGAACTAAAAGTTGAGGGGTTTTCTAGTACCTTGTTTGAGTATATTTTGGCTAAAAAATTAGATGCAAATGCAAAAATGTGGTAGCAAAGATATCTTAAACGAGATAATATACCAAGTTTAACCCAGTTACTAGAATTTTTGAGAGACCACGCGCGTACACTTAGTGCGTCCAAACAAGTAAATGCAAAACGAAACTTTACCATACAAGACATAGCTTTTCAAAGGTAACTTCCATGGTTGGGAGTTTAAATTAAATAAATATGCGCAAATGTATGTAACCAAGAAAATCATAGTGTTTTTAAATGTCCCAAATTCCAAAAATGTAATATACAGGACTGGGTAGATTTTGTTATAAAAAACGTAATTTGTGTTTCAATTGTCTTTCGGAATCTCACTGCGTCAAGAAACGTATTTGGACGTTTTCTTGTACAAAATATCATAAACGTCACAATATGCTTCTTTGTTTTGATAGGCGTGAGAGAAATTCCACTGCAGTGGGAAACACAAAAAATTCTACCGATAAAGAAGCGCCAAACGCACTAGCAGCGAATGAAAGTAGACAACTTTAAATGCTGACGCTATATAAATTTGAGATAAGTAACCGAATTCATAATTTCGCTGGTACAGCGAATGTGATATCGAGTAATGTTAAAAGAGATTTTCTTTCCACTGCGGTTGTTTATCTGGGAGATAAATTCGGAAATAAAATTCCGGTGCGTATCTTATTGGACAATGGTTCAATGATAATTTTTTTACTTTACTTTTTAACTTTGCAGTTTGTTGAGAGATTAGAAATTCGCAAAGAAAAAAAATAATGTTTCAGTATCGTGTTTAAGTGGATCCTCTGTGGCGGTAAAAATAAAACTACATCAGTAATAATTAGGGAGATTATAAAAGGGAGTTATATTTTCTTATCATAAAAAAAAAAGATTTCGCAAATTATGTCCTCAAAATATATTAATATTTCAGAGCTAAAAATTCCAGAGTCAATTATTCTGGCTGATCCTGAATTTAATAGGCCAGGAAAAATAGATCTTTTTTTAGCTGGAGAAATATTTCTAGAGTTGATAAAAGTGCGTCGTATGAATGTGCCAAATTCTAAATTAATACTGCAAAATGCGGTGTTCGTTTGCATACTGAGTGGGAGTATTTACAACTGTTGCGGTGAGGAACAAGTACGTTGTGAGTTAGTTAATGAAGCAGATTTAAATTCCGAAATGAAAAATAATGGGAAATCGAACAAGTAGAGAAGACCGCACTATTGAGAAATACTGAAGAAAAAGTATGTGACACCCACTTTATTAACACACATCAGAGAGACATAACAGGCAAGTTCATAGTACAAATGCCCTTGAAAAAGATTCAAGTTCATTGGGCGAATCAAAACAATTTGCGGAACATAGATTAAATTCACTTTGGAATAGGCTAGTTAGAAATTCAAATCTCTTAGAGTTATATTGTGCATTTATGTCAGAGTACAGAGAGTTAGTTCACACGGAGGAAATAGTGGAAACAAATAATTGGATATGTGCAAATTATCTTCCTCACTATGGTGTTTATCGCCCAGGTAAAAGTTTCACAAAACTAAGAGTTGTCTTCAATGGCTCACATGTAACTTCATCCGGAGAATCCCTAAATTCCATACAATTGAATGGAACTCATTTAAGATGACTTGTTTACTATAATAGTTAGATTCCGTGCACACCGTTATGCAATTACGGCCGATATGAAAAGGATGCATCGCATGGTACTTATCGATAAAAGTCAACGTGATTTACAGCGCATAGTTTGGAAAGATAGTGTAAATTGTGAGGTGAAATTTTACACACTATGTACAGTAACATATAGAACAACCAATGCACCATATCTAGCCATGTGATGTCTTAAACAGCTAGGTACAGGCGGTGAGTCTCAATTTCCGTATGCTTCAGATATGGTGCACTCCGATTTTTACATGGACGACATTCGGACAGGTGCAGCTGATTTGAAATCCGCTAAGAGATTGCAAGCTGAACTGATTCAATTATTAAATACGTGCAGTATACAGGTACATAAGTGGTCCAGTAACCATCCAGAATTAATGGGGACAGTGTGTAAACCTGAGAACTACACTTTTTACAAAATGAGCGAAACTAAGTCCCTTGGACTTTGTTGGAAAGTGCATGACGAAACGTTTACCTTTAGGGTATCGTTCAGTGAGAAAATCAAGGTAACTAAGAGAAGTGTGCTGTCAAATATCGCTCGCATATTTAATCCATTAGAATTACTAGGTCCAGATGTGACGAAATCAGAGATCTGTGATCTGAGACAAAGACTGTGGCGGGATGAGACCCTACCCAAAGCTGAACTTGATGATTGGCTGCAGTTCCGAGAATCATTAACGGCATCAACAACGTAACTGTTGTGAGATATATTTTTATAAACGATCTAGTGCTAAATAAAATTTGTGGTTTTGCGGATGCTTCTGAGAAAGCGTACGGTGTAGCCTTGTATGTTGTTTCTTCAGATTCTTCTTGTGAGCAAATTTCTCAGCTGCCCTGCAGTAAAAGTCGAGTTTCACCGATAAAAACAATTACTATTCCCCGATTAGAGTTGTATGTTTCAATTTTATTAGCCAAATTGATGAATAAGGTAGTCAAAATCTTAAAAATTCCTAAAGAAGCTGTCTACTTTATTCCGGCAGTACTATTGTGTTGTGCTGAATTTGCAAACAGCCATGCGATTTTAAAACTTTTGAGGCATCGCGCGTGTCTACAATTCAGAATCTTTCCGACATCAACCATTGGGGTCATCTGGCATCTATTGACAATCCTGCCGATATTGTGTCACGATGTGTGTATCCTGATAAACCCTTTCAGGAAAGATTATGATGGAATGGTCCCCAATTCCTAACACAACAAACTGATCATTTTTCAAGTACTTTTGAACTTGAGCAAAATGATAAGGACTTATACTTATGCAAATTTAAAAATACTATTTCAAAGACTTCTTCTAAGATTTCATTGTTAATTTCGGAAGATTCTTTTATTGACAATTTTTTGCAATTAAATAATAATTGTGCTAAACTAATAGGAATTCTTAGCTATGTTTTCAGCTTCATTCAGAATCTCAAGGAGTCAAAAGCAATATGCTCAGGTAGGTTGACATCTGCTGGATGCTGAAGAGAGCTGAACAATATTTAATAAATCTGTGCAACAAAAGGAATTCAGTTCTGAATTCACATTGTTATCTAAGGGTAAGGAATTACCAAAAAATACCAGATTGATTTCATTAAATCCCTTCTTTGATAAGAATAATTTAATCAGAGTTGGAGATCGTCTCCAAAATAGCATGTTATGTTCAAAAACATCCAATTGTACTGCCCTCTAAGCATAAACTTACAGAATTGATTATTGAGTTTTATCACAAAAAACATCTACATATAGGACCACAAAACTTACTTTATTGTGCTCGAAGAAACTTTTGGCCTCTAAACGGTAGGGCTACCTGTAGGAAAATAGTACATATGTGTGCTATATGCTTTAGAGCCAAACCAAAAATATTAGAACAAATGATGGGCCTTCAAGTCCTTTAAGTATATCACATAAAGCGTGTTGTGGGTAACTCTAAATTAACCTATGAAGAAATGTTAACTATAATTATCCAGATTGAAGGAATCTTGAATTCTCGCCCACTTACTCCCTTGAGTTCAGATACTGATGACTTGGAGGTCTTGACCCCGGGACATTTTTTTATCAGTCGTCCACTTAATGCCATTTCTGAATCTAACTTAAGTAATATTGGTGGCAAAAAATAACCTTCAAATTGGAGATATGGTTGTGATAAACGGAGTGATCTTCTAGTTTGCAAATGGGTATTAGAAAAAATTGTAGAGGTATTTCTTGTAAAAGACAAAAGGGTAAGAATGTGAGAGTGAAAACTCCAAATGAAGTATTCAAAGGAGCAATTTCAAAATTTGCTGTATTACCTCTGGAAAATTAATTCATTTTTGCTAAGAAATTGTGTATTACTGTAAAATTGCTTTATAAATTGTTTTAGATATTTGTATAAATTTAAATTAACTGTGATTCATTTATATTATATTGTAATTTTTATTCTTTGCAATGTTTGTAATTGTAGTGTTTTAGCTTAAAACCCAGGGTGGTATGTTTGATAAAGTATGTACTACTTTAATTTATACTGGCAGGTGTCGCCACATTGCATGCATAGCAAAATGTAAGAAGTTTGTAATGGAAACTATAAGTTGTCAGCTAAAAGCCCTACCTTTTAATTCTGTAGCCATTACTAAGCTGTGTGTAAAGGACATTACCTTCTGTTTTTTTTTAGTTTTGATTCGAAGTACCACGAGAGTATGATTTGTTAATAAGTTATGGTTTCAATTCGATTGTGATTGTGCCATCACAATCGATCTGTGTCCGGAAAAATCGAACTGTGTGAGTATATGCAAATAAACTGTGTTTTAACCGAGATCTTTTACGAGTTAGAGTTTTCCTGATTCCGGGCCAGAGGATTAATTGCCACATAGTGCCAAAAAACACTGAAAATTTATAAATTTTAAATCAACATAACTAGGTAAGTTTTAGTCGTGCGAAAGTTATTTGTGAGTGTACAAAAATAATTTTGCAAATGTTACAAAAAATTAGTTATTTCGGCTTAAGTGTATTTTAACATGATGAAGAACAATATTTGAAGCATTTTTGCAACTCGAACCATACCCCTAAAAGTAACAATTTAGGAATTAGATATGGGACAACGATAAGAAGAAACACCCTGTATGAACTTGAAATGATCTTCTTAAATAGATCAAATCACGGAGGTATTTTTTAAAGAGAAACATCCAATTACTGTAGATTTTAGAAAAAATGTCTCAATCAAGTGCATTCTCAGCATATTCGAAGAAAATTAAATTAGTTTTGAATAATTTTGCATAAGACTACTGCTTTTTATATATAAATTAATTGCTAATAGTTCTGTATAAAATAGCATAAAAAAATTATATTAACAATGTGAGTTACTATAACAATATTCCTTGCAGTTGATTGTCTTCGAAATCACAAAGAAATATCACAATTATTAAACCAAAAAGAAAATCCTTACATATTTATTTTATATATATTGCTATACTTTGCAGTTCCATTATGTAAACATCTTACCCAGACTCATTAATATTTATGAAATGATTATTTTCTTCACGTTTTTTTTCCCGTAACTAATTCCAGGATTAACTTCGAGAGATTGCTTTTCTCTTTAGAGATATTTAATCAAAGAAATATAGTGTTTTCGAGATTCTAAATATCTTTAATTATCCGAGTTATTTTGTAAGAATGCTAAATTGGATTATTGTTCCAGTCAAGATATGATATGCTTGTCATTTGAAATGCCATTAGAAATATAGAGGTAAAGTATTCTTCATATGACTTATATCATGGATTCTTAAATTGCGAATACGTAGAAAGTATCTAAATTTATTAAAAGTAGCCGTTAATATGTATTTCAAATTTGAAAAACAAATACTCTTACTGTAATTTATTTCATATTGAATCAAATACTCTAAGGTCCAAGGCAGGAGTAATCTTTACACGAGTCTGTATCATTACTCCTGTAATGACATTACAATGATGTCTCTTGTAATCATGTTTCTTGTAATGATGTCTGTTGTAATGATGTCTCAGTATCATTACTCTTATAATGATATTGAGACATACTCGTATTCTCAAGACCAAATTATATAGTTTCTTCTGTCGCTAATAATTAATATACAATGTCGTTTTATTCACAAACGTTTGATATATTTTTGTAAATTATTTTCGGTAATATTTCAGGTAAAATCATTAAGTTCTCTACCACAAACTATCACTACGAAAGCAAGATAAATATTGCTTCTGTTTTCGTTTTGTATTTTGGCCTAAGCTTTACCCAGAAAAAAAATATACTCATTTCTTCGCAAAATATAGCTTTAATTAGCTATTATGATAATTTTAAGTAATACTGCAAGCAGTTTTTCCGCTGATGTAAAGTTATATAATGCATTATGTAGCATTTCAAATAATAATTTATAACAAATCAGATCACATAGAAAATTTTTAGGCAAACGTACACTTATTGTATTACTTAGAAAAATATCTCTTAAAATATTAAAAGCAAACTTAACTTATTTTGCATACTTTCACATAGTACAATTTTTCAATTATAGTACAAAAAAATTAAATCCTAATAGTTCTGTTTATGCTTCTTCTGTTAGACACTTGAAAAATTAGATTAATGATGCGGTTACTATAAAAAAACATTCCTATGCAATTGGTTGCCTCTAAATCGCAAAGAAACATGAAAATCCTTTTCTAAAAAAGTAAATCCTTTAATATTTAATTTGTATATTATTACCCTGTGCGATTCCATTACATAAACCTTTTACACAGAGTCATTAATATTCATGATATGATTATTTGCTTTCACGGGACTAAGTCTAGGATTAACTTACAGAAATCCCCTTTTATCCTCAGAGATATTTGTATCGAAGAAACGTAGTATCTTAAGGTTCTAAATATTTTTAATTATCCAAATTCTTCTTGCGAAAATGCTAAATTGGATTATTGTCTATGTTCTCAAGATATGACATGCTTACCAATTGAAATGTCATAACAAATATAGAATTAAAACATTTTTCTTGCATTCTTAAATAGCGAATGCGTAAAAGGCATCTAAATATGGTTATATTCAGCTTGTAGTATGTATCTAAATTATGTTAAAAGAATGTAACTATAAAAATTATCAAAATTTCTTTTCTTTTGCAAGTAACTTGTTTCACGTTGAATCATAATGCTCTTGTACACGAGTAAACTCAGTATCATTGCTCACAAGGAGACCAGAGTCAGACCAAGTAGCAGAGGCCGTGCAGTTTGGTCTGCACGGACCGAAATTTCTAGTCCCGACTCGGTATGCAAGCTAAATGTTCAGTTCATGCCCGGCCCATGCAAAAACATTTAATGGCTCGGTCCGGCCCAGTATAAAAGCTAATAATTTGGCCGGAACCAGACCATTACAAAATCTTAATTGCCCGGTTCGGCTGAATTTCTACAAAGCATACTGACATTTCTGAAGCAACATTATGCTACAATTCAAATTATTCAAAAATTACACTTACTTATGCACAGATTTTATTTTCAGATTATGTTCAAAATTCGTGGAATACAGGATAATCACAATATTAATGACTACTTTGACAGTTACGTGCATAAACCCTGATTAAAAAAATGACTTAGGCAATTACATTCAAATCAAGATTCATTAAGAAAATCAACATAGTTTAATGAACGAAAAAGATGATAAAAGAACATCATAATTTTAAAGTTTTGCAAAGAAAAAGGTAGATTTTTAAAAATATACCTGTATAATTCATTAAACCAAATTAAATTTCAAAAAATATTGCTAAACAAATATACAACGTCGCTATATATTTTTCAAAAATAAACAAGCAAAATGCCAGCCCAACATGAGCCAGGAAAAAAGTATTTATAGGTCTGCGTGGGCAATAAGGGTTTTTTTATTGTCTGAATCGGACACGGGAGTCTTTTTAGCTTTTATATCAAGCCGGTCCCAGAAAAAATGAAGTCTGGCCATGCCCGGCCCAAGTGTCGTGAATTCAAATTGCCTCGAGCCCGGCTCGCGGTCCGGGCCGGGCATTACTGATCTCTACCGAATAGAACATCCAACCTATGAATTTTATAGCTTATTTTATAGCTTATTTTATAGCTTATATATATATGGTTATTTTGTTAATTTTTCTCTGTTGTTCAGGAGTTTTGGAATTAGATGTATAGTATGTGTTTTTGGTATTATATCTATTTATATAAAATCCAAGTCTCTGTGTGTCCCTCACGATTCCGGTAGGACCGCCTCATTGAAATGAGTAATTTTTAAAAAATACTAATGCAGGGTTACCACAGTTGCGCCAAATGTTAGCCAGCTTTGTGACAGCTGGCTAATATGGCGAAATTCCCATTTAAAACCATTAATCTTTCATAAAGGAGGTCTCCGAAATTTAATTTAAACTCCGCTCTTTTAAGATATTTTTTTTCAAAATCTATGAGTGATAATTTAAAGTACATCTTTACATCTTCCCCCCGATGATACTAATAAAATAACCACCAATAGACGACACTGTAATGTGTGAGCTCCTAACTGTGCGATTTTAATGTGCTTTAGGTACTTTTCCAGTATAGGTGCCTTGGCGAAAAAGGAAATTTGGCAACATATTTTCCGGGAACCTATCCACTGTTTCATTTTATATACACACGCATTTTTTTCGATATTTATGCGATTTATTTAACATAAAAAAGCCGTTTCTCTAATTTTATACAGAAACAGATGTAATGTGTACATAAAAACATCAATAATATACATATAAAATAAACATATAAAACAAACAAAAACGCTCATCAAGTTTGTTTTCATACCTGTTTATATGATTTGACAACAAATCTCGATACTTTCCCGTTATACGGACACCATGACAAAATGTATGCTAATGCGCCAATTATTTTAAAATGCTAAAAGATATTTGTAATTTTATGCTAGCAGTTTAATATGAGTTTTATTTTATTGCTTTATTTTATAACATTTATTTGTTCACTTATTTTAAGTATATATTTGTGATTTAATGAAATAGTTCGTAAAAGTCTGGAATTTTCAAATGTTATATTTTTTAAATGCTCACTTTAGTATCGACATGTTTTTCTTTTCTTTTTCAAATGCTTAAATTCACGTGATTATCATTTTGCTCCCACTATTACGCTTGGCGACAATAGTATCCGTATAACGGAAAAGTACCCAAATCTCACTTTCTGATGCCCAAGTTACACCAAGCTTTAAAAAAAAAAAAAACGCCAAAGCCCCTACAGTGGAAAAGTACCAAACTGTCTATTATTTTGCGCTAGCTGTGTTATAGTTTGTACTATATGCAAGGGGATTGGAGCGAAGAGTTTAAACATTAAATATTAAAATTTCGGCACAGATGTCATATACGCCCCATATTGGCGCGATTTTTTTCTGACGCCAATGCAATATACACAACTGGTACTTAACTGGCGCCAAAGTGTCGTTATTTTGCTTGATATGGTAACCCGGATGTTGTTGTGTGTGCTGTGGATGTTTTCGCCAAATTGGCGTATATGACAACTGTGCCAAAGTTTCTATAAAGCAGTATAAGACTAAAAAATTAAGAATAAAATAAATTCAAAATAAGACTAAAGAACAAAGAAAAATCATGCGTTGAGCATAGAATATGAAACACTTTCCAACACATCCTGAATGCTTTAACAAAACTTCGTTATTTGGGGAAATAAGGTAAATAAGATAACTAAGTAAACATTTTAGAAGACGCATAAAAAATTTTAAAAATTGATTTCAGCAGTTATCGTCCATAGCCAATAGTATCGTTATTACATGCCACTATTTATCCAAAATTTAATTTAAACTACTCTTAAAACCACTGAAATCACAATTCCAGATATTATCATCCATAGACGGTTATGTATCCAATTCTTTGCGTGAACCTGTATATCATTTTATCTATATTCTACAAACATTTCTTGGTACTTTTCGGTTAGCCGGGCGCCAGTGTTATATTTACATTCATATATACATATATATGCACATATATGTACATATATATATGTACACACACACACATAAATATATACATACATATGTATATATATGTGTACATATATGTGCATATATATGTATATATGAATGTAAATATAACACTGGCGCCCGGCTAACCGAAAAGTACCCATTTCTTAGTAAACTAAATGCAGTTCAGGGTAAAAATGCATAACTCCTTTAAAAACCACCTTTAAGCAATTTACTCTTATATTCAGTAACCCTTATGAATTCTTTTGTGTAGCCCTGCATATGAACTGTAGCATTTATACACACAGTATAATATGCATAAATGTAGTGAAACATAAAAGCGCATATCATAATTAAAATGCATTTCTAGCAATCATTGCTTATGTACCAGATTTCCGAGAAAAGTTTCTTGGCGAGAAAGAAGTTTGCCAACGTATTTTCTGACAACCTATTTACTGCTTCATACTCACAAGCAATTTTTTCCATATGTATGATATTTATTTAATATAAAAAAGCTATTTACCCATTTTTATAAAGAAACAGAAGTAATTTTTGCACAGATGTCATATACGCATCGGCGTTGGCATGTTTTTCTCTGACGCCAATTTGGCAGAAACCTCGCTTTCGAATACCAGTTACTTATATATTTTTAAATTATTTGCTATCATTTTGAAAAGGAAATAACTATAAATAAATAAAAGTTTGAATAATAACTTTAGAACAAAACAGTTTATATAATTAAAAACAGAAAATAAAAGTAAATAAACAATTTATTAATAAGTAAAAAACAATAGCCGGGTTACCATAGCAGGCAAAATAACACCATATTGCCGCCAGTTAGGTATCCCGGTTCATATCTGAAATCTGTGCTGTAATTTGTATATAAAAAAATATTATATATATTTAGAAACGATTTTTTCTGTGTATATAAGTGCATATATAAACAAAAATAAAAGTTCATTAGATTTGTTTTCATAGCTGTTTATATATTTTGGCAACATATCTCACTTTCTGATGCCCGAATTGCGTCAAGCTTTTTTTTAAAATGCTCTATAATTGGAAAGTACCTAAATAAATAATTAACAGAAATAACCAGTTATACAAACTAAAAATTTTATTTCGAGATCAAAGCATTGTTTTTAATTTCAATTAAAAATACATATATCCTTGGACATTTGACATTTGACATTTGATATCCTTGGATAATTTCAGTTGAAATTTAGGTTCACAGCTTAATATCACATTCCATAAACCCATACAAACACAAGTGATTCATTCATCGTGAAACGTAAAAAATATTAAATCATTGAGGTAATCATACACAGAGTAAGTTCACCAACAATCAATGGACAATATTCTAATGACGTCATAGTAGGTAAAATGGTGGCGGTATCGTTTGTTTATGGTTTGAAATCACAAAGATTTAATTTTGCAATGTCTCTTAGTTACATTATTTTATTGTCATATTTATGAGCTCAGAACAAAAGCATATTTTTTTCATTATTTAGTTATTAAAGACGGAAAAAAATTATAAATGCATGATTTGAAAAATTTAAATAATTTTCGTTACTTCTTAGTTATCCCGTCGACCAAATTACTGTCGCCAAATTGCAATATTAATTGCCAATAATGGTTGCCATTAATTAATTAATTGTAAGATTAAATGCCATTAATGGCCAATAAATCCATTAATTCGACGTTTTATTTGTATTTTTATTAATGTTTTGCTAATTTATTTGTTCTTTCGTTATTTAAAATAAAAAATTATGTCAATGTGTATAATTTGGCGAGTGGTTTGGCGATTTATATAATTTGGCGAAATTGGTCGACGGGATAACTAAGAAGTACCTAATTTTCTTTCTTAATAGTAAAAAATAACATCGGGAAGTAACAGCGGGTTTAAGTTAAATAAGTTTAACAGTTTAATTCTGTTGTAATATTCAAAATAACTGTATTTATTAGATTTCAGTAAACAACATCAGGGCCCGATTAAACTTTGAAATTAGTGAAATTACAATGTTATTTCAGGACCTTTCTTTTGGAGAAGCTTTTCTAAATTCCACATATACATGGAAACTCTTCAGTGTTAGAAATATTATTCTTAGAACTGACATAACATGAGAACGGCCTGCAATTTTACACAAGTTTTTGAAAACTACTTTATATCAGAAATTTTACTAAAAACTGGTTACTTTTTTGTTATAGCGGCCCACACTATTAGGATTATGACAAGTTGCAGCCAATTTCGCCAACGTCGTAACCAAGATCGTGAAGCACACACATATAATATCATTTCATGAAATCGTATACGATAATTTAATGGTTTTTACCTTACTTCAAGTGTGTAATTTATTTATTTTTAAGGCTTAACAATCTAAATTGTCCAATATATGAATTTAAAAAAATGTAAACAAAGATTGAATTGAATGACCGCAAAAAGCCTCAAATCTGCATAACACTTGGAACCAAACTGTGCAGATTAGTGGTCTTCTACTGTACACAATTTTTCATAAATGTGTTTCGTTCTTAAAATGTGTAATTTTCCTCTATCACTGCGGAACAAGCGAGAAAACTCATATTCTTGCACATGAGTTGTATATAACTTTATATCTAAATTTCCGTCATTTTTGACGGGCTACCTTTCTAGTATATATATATTCGTTGTACATATATATGTGTGTGTATAATATATGCTTATATTATTTATTTATACATATACTATATATATAAATATATATATATACTATAATACTACTATATATACATATATATATATACTATATATATATATATATATATATATATTATTTATACATACATATATATATTTATTTAAAAGATTGCTAAAAACATTTAGCTAATGTATATATTTAAAAATGTATAAGATACCAATAAGGAATAATAATTCAAAATGAATTGTTGTATTCAAAATGAAAAGATATCATAATTAATAACATCATAATTAGCTTACAAACAAAAATTTCTTGCGTGTAAAATGTTTCATTTGCTATAGAATGAAGAAAGTTTTTCTAAACATGAAAGGCCCAGGAACCGTATAAAATTTTAATTTCGTAGCATTAGCACATCTAATTGTTTTGACGAAAATGGCTTAATGATGGAGTACAACGATTGAAACATTTTCGCAATTGGAACTACTCTAAAGATAACGATACAGGAAATTAGTTATTCGGTGATGAGAGAAAACAGCTTGTGTTTTATTTGAAATGATGTTTTAAAACAGATCCGATTACTTAAATGAATTTTAAAGACAAAAATCCACATACTACTTTATTCTCAGAAAAAGCTATCAATCATGCGCAATCTCCACATATTCGAAGAAATTAAAATTCATTTCGCATAATTGTACTTACACATTTTTTTCTTTTTTCATTAAATAAATTCACATACATACACAATGGTGCTACAATCCATGTAGGATTTTGACCTCCCTCAATATATCTCTCCAGACCTTGCGATCTCTGGCCTTTACTTTATAATTTATAATTTGATTTTGTGCAAGATCTTTCTCTACCTTTTCTATCCATCTCTTCCTGGGTCTACCAATCTTTCTTTTCCCAATTAAATTACCACTATAAATCTTCTTTGTGCTTCGCTCATCCCTCATTCTGATAAGATGGCCTAACCATTGCATTCTTCTTATTTTTATAGTATTTATTATAACTTATTCATTATATAACTGTTCTATCTCCATATTTGTCCTAATACGCCATGTATTGTCTTCTTTAATAGCTCCAAAAATTTGTCTTAGGATCTTCCTTTCCCAGGTGATAAGTAGCTTTTCATCTTTTTGTGTAGTGGTCCAGGTCTCACTACCATAAATTACTATTGGTTTTATAATAGTTTTATAAATTTTACGTTTGGATGTTCGGGATATTGGAGGGGATTTTAGAATGTTTCGAAGAGAAAAATAGCATCTATTTCCTGCTGCAAGTCGAGTTTTAATCTCTGCTTCTACAATATTATCACAGGTGATCGTAGATCCTAAATATTTAAATTCTGTTACTTCATTAAATTATAAATCATTATTTATTGTTAACGCTGCTGTTGCCTGTGATTTCAATCGGTCCATTTTCACGTATTTTGTTTTTTCTTTATTAACCACGAGTCCTAGTTTTTTATTAAATAAATTTACAGCTAATAATTCTATTTAAAATAGAATTGAAAAATTACACTAATAATGTATTTGCTATAAAAATATTGCTATGCAATTGGTTGTTCTTAAAAACCATAGAGAAACATGATAATCATTTATCAAAAATAAATCTTTTCATATTTATTTTATATATTATTATCCTGTGCAATTCTATTATGTAAACCTTTTACCCAGAGTCATTAATATTTATGATATGGTTATTTTCTTCACGCTTTTACTTCTGTAACTAATTCCAGGATTAACTTAAGAGAGATTCCTTTTTCTCCTAGGGGATGTCTCCACCGAAGAAATATAGTGTTTTCGGTGTTTTTAATGTCTTTAATTATCCGAGTTACTTTTTCGGAAATGCTAAATTGGATTATTGTATGGGTTGTCAGGATATGATATGCTCGCCACTTGAAATGTCATGAGACATATGGAATAAATATATTATTTATGTATTCTTAAATTGTGAATATGCAAAAGGCATCTAAATTTGATTAAATGTAACCTTTAATATTTATTTCAATTTTGTTAAAAGAAGTCGTAAATTAAAAACATTACTTTTAAATGGGTATATAGGTTTTATAACCTTTTTGCAAGCACTTTTAAAGCGCCACTGTAAACAGTATTTCGAGAGACACACTTTATCATCCCTTATGATATTTTTGTAAAACAATTAAGAAAAGACAATAACAATAAGCTCAACAATAAACCAAATATGAAAGCATCTTAAAGTAACTCTTTCTTACACCATAACCTGCTTGAACTTGTACTTCTACTTTCAATCGAAGAAAGTATTGTAACCGAAATATTTTTCTCGACTTCCGGTTTTTGACGGATTTACACGTTTTAGGGGTCAGAGATCCCAAAAAACATGTTTATAGAAAATGTCTGTCTGTCCGTGTGCCCGTCTGTCTGTCACCATTGTACCATCAAATAGTGTATGAAGTTATGCATAGAAATGAACCATTTTTTTAAGTTTTTGGCTATGGCAAGCAGGTCCTTCCTTCATCCGGAAAAAATCTGCCGGAAGGGAGCGCTGTAATAGAGATTTTTGTGCGATTTTGAATATTGTACCATCGAAAAGTGTATGAAGTTATGCATAGAATTAAACAGCATTTTCTGTGTATGTTTTTGGCCATGGCAAGAAAGTCCTCCCTGAATGTGTAAAAATTCCGCCGGCAAGGGGTGTTGTAATAAAGATTTTTGTGCCATTTTGAATATTGTACCATCGAAAAGTATATGAAGTTATGCATAGTATTGAACCAAATTTCTTGTGTATGTTTTCGGTCATGGCAAGCAGGTCCTTCCTGAATTTGGAAAAATTCCGCCGGAAGGGTTCGCTGTAATAGCGATTTTTGTGCCATTTTCAATATTGTACCTTCGAAAAGTGTATGAAGTTATCCATAGAATTGAACCAAATTTTTTGTGTATGTTTTTGGCCATGGCAAGAAGGTCCTCTTTGAATGTGAAAAACTTCCGCCGGAACGGGGCGCTGTAATAGCGATTTTTGTGTAATCTTCTTAATTTTTCGTAATTCTATTGTATACCAGTGGCTCGTGAATCGACGGAAACTTCCCATCCTGACAAGCCGACTATACGCGACTAATCGTGATTTTAATAAATATCATTATCGATATTAACTCGTTTTTACTCCGATTAATTGACTGAAGCATAAATTTAAGATGAAAGTCAAAGTTGGTATAGTATTGAACTAATAAAATTGAAATAATGACATGTGTAAAAAATTTTTGAAATATTAAAATATATGAGACAGAAAAAAGTTTTGGCATTGACACATCCAACTAGTTTACATTATCTAGTACGTATCTACGTAGCTATTGTAACAAAAAGTAAAAGGACACTAATTGCAGCCGTCCCACAGTGGGGCAAAATCCCAAAAAGCTGGACAAAAGTCGAAAAATAAAGTTACTATTTAGGAAAATTTGACTATACAGATGGCTAGAATAATGTTTGGCGGGTCAGAATCTATATTTATAAAAAAGGTTTTCGTTTTGCCTCGGCAACCTGTATCATTTCAAAAGTGACGCTTGGAGGATTATCATCTGAGGCGAACAAAAAAGGCAAAACTATGGTTCATCTAGACACGTGCTACATTTTTCCATATCATCCGATTTTAATGCTTTAAAATGGATTCGCACGATGATAGTGTGTAATTGTTTTACGCGTGTTACAAAAATTATATTAAGTACATAAAAATTAATAACTTCAAGATTATTTTTGATAAAAATTTTAAAGTATATATATATATATACTAGGGGGCTCTGCCCCCTACGAGCTACGCTCGCAAACCCCCGTTCAGGCACACCAAAATCCAAAAAGCACGCTAATTGCACGCATTTGATCGGCTTTAAAAATATTGAATTAAAATTTAAAAAAAAAACAGTAGCGATCTCTCTGTAAACGGGTTTCCATTCGTTTTCCTTGGATTGGGGATTTTTAAGACCAAATCTGTTGCTGATAACAGATACAATGGCTGTTTTCGTATTTAATTAAACACATTAGTTATTTGAAAATAAGCTAATGTAAAATGAATTAAGTAAACAGTGTCATTGTCTCCCGGTATTTTTTAGCAGCGCTATAAGATAGTTCTTTTAAATAATTCATTTTAAATGTATCGTTTCAAATCTGACGTAATTTACACCAAACTTTTATTTCTCTTATTAATATTCACGTAAAAATACTTTTGTTGTTAGAAGGAAATATTATTTGCGCTGTCTTCGAATTCACGATAATAGTTGAAAAGATTATCTCAAAATATCTTTCGCAAATATATTTTTCAATTTAAATTGCTTTACCATATTTTTGGGGCATTTTAAATATGACGTAAAATTCAAGTGTAAATATGGTTCTTATGACGTAATTTTCCTGCTTTTAACATGTAATCATTTAATTCTAATTTTAAAGTTTTTTTTTCTGTTTGTAATAGTCACGTGTAAATAAATTTTTAATTTGAAGAAATATTTGATATGATAATTTGTTTCGCTGTTTATACAATTGGCAACAGTTTAAATTAATGACATTTTCTAAAATTTGTAAAAAATATCTCTCGAAATGCTGAAAATTTGAATTAAAAATAGAAATAAAACCTCAAAAAATGCGTCAAATAAGAAAAATAAATGCAATCTGCGCATTGGGATTGGGAACTTCTAACGTATAAAATGATCTAAAAATGATTAAATTCTCATGCATAGTTTTTGCTCAAATAAATTTTTTTTAATGGAACGACTTTGTCCAACTTTAGCATTAAATATCTCTTAAAATAATTCTTCGATTTGAAAACTGTCTGCATCAGCGTGTTTATCAAACATTTTTCTATAATCCCACCGATTTTCATATTTTTGTATGCAACAGTTTTCTTAATATTAACGATGAAAGGCCATGCTTAGGCATTCAAATTGGATGTGGATCTACCCGGAATATCTACGCAGATGTTCATTGGTCCATTTCCAAATCAAAACTTTTTTTTATATATAAAAGGATATAATTTTTTTTTTTTCTTTCAAACATCAAAAATTTTAAAAGTTCCCCAGTGTTTCGCAACGACATATAATGAAAATAATAGCCTGAACTATTATCTAATGAATAATGAAAAAAACAGCTACCAAAAACTGCCATTCTGCATTTCGTGCAGGTTTTTGCAATTACCAGTAAAAATGTCACTTTTTTAGTCTCTTTAAAAACTGTGACATTTATTGCTTTTGACAGTAATTTAGCTGGCAAGCATTTTTGAAATTTTTAGATTATTCAGTTTTGTGATAGATTATTATGTATTATATTACAAATAAGAATAATAATCATAAGCATAAAGGAATTTGATAAGCAAGATTAGTAAAAAAAAAAAAAAAAAAAAAATGAAAATAATTCTCTATCATTGATCCGATAGAAATACATTTTCTTATCTTTATAGCTACTAATTTTGTTTATTCTATTGTAATTAGAAGAATTATCTCGTCAATTGCAATCTTTGTTAGATCATACTGCTGAACGTATTTTATTAATAAAAACGGAAAGTATTAAGAATCTTACTTCCAAGAACATTAGCAATCTGAATTTGAGTTGCAAGTGGGAATGTGGTGGCATATCTGGTCAAAGTGCTTTTAAACAAAACTTTAGCTATTATGACGATAAATATTAGGTTAAAATAGCTTTTTCACTTCTCTAGTGCCACTAAAACTCGTAAGTGTTGCGAATAATTCAGAAATCGTTATCTGGGAAAATTCGAAATCTTCATCTCCTCGATTTTTTTTAAGCTCATTAGAATCCATTTGTTGCACGAAAATATGGAAGCTACTGTCAGTGAAAAGGATTATATTCCAGATCAGAAGAGTAAACTTATTCCTTTTAAAACAATCACTGATAGAAAATAAGTAGGCGTTAATTACAAATTAGCTTTAACGATGATTGATTGTAAAAATTTTAATGCCTTTGCTAGTAATTTGTCAAGTCAACGTTGGTACCTATGTCCGGCAACTTCAAAACAGTTTAATAACCTTGATTACATTTTCAAACTAAAAGTGAATGAAAATCATTTACAATTCGGTATGTCCACGTTACATATCTGTATAAGATGTTTTGAGTGTAGCTTGCATTTGGCATACAAATGAGATATAAAGGAATGGTAAGGGCGCACTCCTGCCGAGAAGAAAAAAATTAAAATTGCAAAACAAAATTTACAAAAAGGATTTCATTAACAATTAGGACTTCTCGTCGATAAACCAAAATTCGGGTTTGGAAGTACAAATGACAGCTCGTGATGACAGCAAACGATACAATACAGTTCGTCGATTCTTTGAAAACGCAACTATTCCTGCTTTCATAACGAGTGCAGACGACGATTTGATCAAACGGTTCCACGTCATATTACAAGTAATTTCTTATCATTCATTTCATCAATTTCGTGGATTATTATTCACAAACAACTTGTAAATTCGTTGAGTTATATTCCTAGTTCTATATACCAACTTCAGTGCACAAAATGCTAATTCATGGCACAGAAATAATAGCTTTCTCATTATTGCCTGTTGGGCAAATGTCGGAAGAAGCTCAAGCTGAGCTAGCAGAAATTTTGGATGAACGGCCTAGTCTACGGTCTAGTTGGATGAACGGCAGCTATGGAGGAAACATCTATTTTGCAATCGTAAACAAAGGAGGGAGTAAAAACTGTTGAGCGATATGAATGAACCGTTACGAAGGAGAAGCAGTGTTAAAATGTTCTTCCCGCCTATGGGTGTTTTTTTTCTGTTTACCCGTGGCTGACGGTCGCATGAGTAAATAGGTGAAGTCCATTTGGTTTACGATTTTCCCGAATAAATGAGGGAAAACTTATTTTCCGAGTTCGCCTCTTTAATCATCAGAATATGTGAATCCGCGAACTAGCAAATTTATTTTTTAAAAAAATACTGTTTTTTTAGAATGGGGCAAAAGTAAAAAAAAAAAATAAATAAGTATCTATTCAGGATTTCTACATTGTGCTGAAAGGTTCTGAAATCAACAAAAGACTCGTGAAAGTATATGTCTATGGATCTTTCCCACTTGCGCCTTGCTCATCAGCCTAAAACCCCGACATGACGTCAAGTGACTTCAACCTTCTTTTTCCAGTATTGAAGAAGACTTAGCACCAATAAAGAATGAAGATAGTCACAAAATAGTTCTTTCGCATGCAGGGCACGCATTTTTTTCAACAGAATTTTAAAGCTTTTTTTAAGCGTTATGACAAATACATCAATGTCCTTAGTGATTATGTAGGAAAAATAAAGTGAGCTTACTGTTTTATGTTCGCAGTCTATTATAGTCCACGAGCCAGCAACAGATTTTCATGACCAAGTTTCTCCAGGCCGATAATTTGTAAAATACTTCAGAGAGTTGTATCATGCAGCTCCGTGAACGTCAGCTGCTGTTCCGTGGGTGGGTTGAGAAACGGTAGCCTCCCACGCACGTAAAAAAAATTAATTTTAATCATTTCCTCCCAACTGAAAATTTATCACATTATTGCTAACCCAATATATTAAAGGAAAAAAGTCAGCTGATTATAAAGTGGTGATTAATACGTCAGCTGGTCACACGAACATAAAATACACACACATATATATATATATATATATATATATATATATACACTGGTCATCAAAATTAAAGGATAATGAGAAAAAATATGCTCACTATGTTAATGTTGCAACCAATGCCCAATGCTGCAATTATTTATGTTAATTAAATATTATTAAACTCAAAATTACACTTCCGCGCATACGTTAGTGTCGCAAATATACAAATTAGATGATTGACAATGTGGTGTGCAATGGACGTATGTTGGAATTCTGGTCTGTAGTGTTGTTTAAAGTAAATGTGGTGTCTGAATGTGATCAGTATTTATTAGTTATGGCTCAAAGGCATCATTTAAGTTAAGGTCAAAAGTGGCGAATAATTGGTAGTATCGAGGAAGGTCAAACACAAAGATTTAAGATAAGATTAAGATAAAGATTCGCCCTCGCCCAAGATTTAAATATACCTCAAAGTGTGATATAAAGAGCTTCCAGTCGCTTTTTAAGTGCTGGATCCGTTGATAGACAGCCTGGTCAAGGGAGACCAAAAGCAACAATTGCATCCGAAGACCGTTTTTTATCATTGTGGCTCAAAGAAACTGCGAAGCGACTACAAGATATTTGGTTTCAGACCTTCAGGCTGCTTCATAAACTCGAATTAGCCGTTCTACTGCTGCACGAAGGCTTAACGAGTATGAACAGTATGTGAGAAAACCAATAGTTTGTGTCTCACTCACTCCACCTTCCAAAGAGGGCCGTTTAAACTGTTGCTGTCGTCATGTTCAATGGAGCCAAGAAGACTGGGCTGGAACGGGATATTTCACGGACAAGGGAAGGGCAAGTTGCGTCTTCCTTTATTGCGCCAGATCAAAACACGTCTAGAATCAGTGTTCAGACTATACCTGGACTCGCCAGTAAACAATACTTGAGCCCAGTCTTCTTGCCTCCATTGAACGTGACTAGGGCAACAGTTTAAACGGGCCCCTTTGGAAGCTGGAGTGAGTGGGACACAAACTTTTTTTCTCGCATACAGTCTACCTTTGTTAAGCCTTCGTTCAGCAGTAGAACGGCTAATTCGAGTTCCTGTGGCAGCCTGAATGTTCCAAATTAAATTTCTTGTAGTTGCTTTGCGGTTTCTTCTAGCCACAATAACAAAAAAAGTCTTCGGATGCAGTTGTTGATCTTGGTCTTCCTTGACTAGGCTGTTTATCAATGGATCCAGTGCTTAAAAAGCAGTTCGAAGCTCTTGATATAACACTTTGAGGGATATTCAAATCTTGGGTGACATCCATTTGTGTTTGACCTTCTTCGATTCTACCAATTATTCGCCACCTTTGACCTTAACTTAAATGATGCCTTTGAGCCATAACTAATAAATACTGATCACATTCACACACCACATTCCCTTTAAACAATACTACAGACCAGAATTCCAACATACGTCCATTGCTCACCACATTGTCAATCATTAATTTGCATATTTCCGACGCTAACTTATGCGCGGAAGTGCAATTTTGAGTTCAATAGTATTTAATTAACATAAATATTTAGAGCATTGGGCATTGGTTGCAACAATAACTTAGCGAGCATATTTTTCTCATTATTCGTTAATTTTGATGAACAGTGTATATATATATTCAGTGATTTCCTCTCAATTGAAAATTTATTAGATGGCAGTATATATGTTATTTTAAATAAATAAACATGTCAGCTGGCTATATCTCAGTGGAAAAATTGTCAGCTGATGCCCTGAAGGGCGTAATTCAGGAGCCAGACAGGAGCATCTATCACTTATTTAAATGCACCAGCTGACGAGTTTTCCTTCTGCATATTGCTATATGATTTTTTTATTACGTACAGGATCATATTAACTCTCAGATTACGTATATTCATCCAGGAGGAAATAACCTATCTTAAGTTATTCGAAATTACGCTCCATGCTCTAACTGAAAAATATAATTTTATTGCGATGTTTCATTTACATCAATATTCCTTATAGGTACTTTTAAAATCTCATCCCCTTCTAATCCACTGTCTCCGCTCGCATTTTCGCTGGTCCCAACCGTTATATCTAAAAGAAACTGCGCATGCGTGTGAACCACAGACTTCTCATATAAGTAGACCCCAATTAGGTAACCTTTTCTTGAAGCCTACAGCTCTGTCCTCTGTCACGTGATGGAGGGCAGAGATGCGCACCAAACCGGTTTTACTCCCGGCAAAAGTTTCTCGGAATCTCTCTCCGGAACCTTGAGTTGACCGAGAATGAAATCCGAAAGTCACCAATAAAGGAATCACTGCCAAAAAAGACATCCTTTTGGTGATGAAAGAGCGAAAACATGTTGGATTCAAAATCTGACTGAAAGAACAATGGGGTTTGGTCTCTACTTCTATCTTTCCTCTGAAGTGTGGACTTAGATTAGAATTCTCTTACTATTGGAAAAATTGTACGTACAGGGTTACCATATTGGAGCTTTTATCATATCAGGCGTGACATTTTCATCCCATCAACATTTTTTTCAGTTGAGCAAAACTTTTTGTAAATGTTGTAGTAAGACAATGGCTTATAATAAATAAAAATACCTCTACCATCAATTTAATGTTCTATTTTTATTTGTTTTGTAAAATTTCTATGTCAATTACATTATTATTTTATTTTTATTACAAACAACACTGCTTTAGAAATAGCAATTAGAATTAGAATTAGAATATTCAAATTTGTATGGAAGTCGGTGTCGGAAAAAATCAAAGATTCATCAATGTTACACAATTGCATAAAACTCTAGGAACAAATTTGAGCACAGCACTTCCAACATTCCATGCATTCGCCGGGTGCGATTTCAACCCAGCCTTTTTTAGAAAAGGCAAAAAACGCCCGTTTTCAATAATGAGCAGTTCAGAAGACTTTACCGAGTGTTTCATACAACTGTCAAAGCCATCGGAGAAGAGAGAAGACTGTTTTGGCAAAGTAGAAGAGTTTGTTTGTCATATGTATAATTTAAAACGATTAAAAACATTAATGAGGCAAGGGTAGCGATGTTTCAAAAAACATACAAATTCCTTGACAATGATGACTCGTTCCAGTTACCCAAAAAAGGAATTGATGGCTCGTCTCTACCTCCATGCAAATCGGAACTATATCAGCATTTTTTACGAACATGTTACATAGCGCAAATTTGGTCACACTCACATCTAAAAGCCCCAACTACTAATGAACCGTGACTATGGCTGGGTAGAAATCGATAGCAAATATGAATTCAATTAGTTTTCTGGACCTCAGTTACCATCATCGCTTGATCAAATAACTGTTCAGCCCAAAAAGGTACCGTCTTTGGTCCTTGCGGGGTTACTTTGATCCATCCCATAAAAGAAAGTTTTTATTCTTTGTATTGAACAAACAATACAAGATAATTTGGAGTTTTTGCCCTTGAAAAATATTTTTAACTCGACTATAGGGTATTTGAATAGTTTGGGGTAATTTAATTTTTTTAGTGTCAGCACTGAATTTGTTTATAAACAACTGTTTTCGTGTGTAAATTTTAACTCTCCGAACTTTCTATGGTGAAACAATCTGGATAAGAGCTAAAAATAAGGTAAATATCAAAATATGACCTTTAGTAACCTGTAACCCATGTGTGATCATAGTTTTTCCTTTAACTTATTATTTTGACAGGAAATGTTTACGTTTTCATAAAGCTAACATGAAAACTAGTATTTCGGGACTACATTGTGCCAGACCTTTTTTGGTCCGAAAATATTCCCAATTACTTAGAAATGCCTTTTATACAACCAAATCTCTTAAAACATGTTTTAAGTAACATTTTTTCAAATGTTACTGTAGCAAAAGGTTACATAAATTGTTTTCGTTCCAGTTGCTGAGGATAACATGACAAAACTGTTTCTCGTTTCTTTAATATTAACAATTGGTTTATTGTGTTTAAACGTGAAAATAAAAAAAAATTTAACGAAGTTTGCAGTGTTAATTTATAAGAAAATGCTATTGCAAGGGGGTTTCAATTAAAATGTATTCATTTATATATGATATGCATTCATTTTATATGAAATAAAATGAACCAAAGAAGCCCCCAGCAAGGGCTACTTTGTTCCAAAACTTTAAAAAAATTTAAAAAATAAAATAATAAAAAGTTTCTTCTTTAAAACCATACAGTTTGCTTCATTGTTTCATGTTAATTGTTTACAAATCCATTTCGACACTGAAAAATTACATATGATATTTTTTTAATAATGGAAATGTTGGTGGAATCAGGAAAAAGTGGCCGAAAGTAGCCCCGGTTGACGGTAACATCTTTTATTTAATTTTAATCATGTCGATTATGTTACGTTAAACATACATATTTATTTTTGTTCTTTATATCTTTGTACAGATAACGATAATGAAGACATGGCGGCAAATAGTTCTGACAGTGAATCAGGAGATGAGAGCAACACGAGCCAAAGCGAAAATGATTATGATTAAATTACAAAATTAAATTGAGTAACTCTTTAAAATAAATATTAAGTACTATATATTTAAGTTTCAATAAATTATTAATTAATTAATTTGCTTATCACAGTATTTCATCATTCATTTATTTCTATGTTTATCAATTTTAAAGTATCTATAAAGAATATTGATGTAAATGAAACATCACAATAAAATTATATCTTACAGTTAGTGCATGGAGCGTAATGTCGAATAACTTAAGATAGGTTATTTCCTCCAGGATGAATATCCGTAAGCTGATAGTTAATATGATCCTGTACATAATTCTAAAAAAAAATCAGCTAGCAATATGTCGAGGCTGGTGCATTTAAATAAGGGATAGGTGCTCCTGTCTGATCCTGCGTTACACCCTTCAGGGCATCAGCTGATAATTTTTCCATTGAGATATAGCCAGCTGACATGTTTATTTATTTAAAATAGCATATGTACTGTCATCTGATAAATTTTCAATTGAGAGGAAATCACTGAATCCCTATATATATATTTTTTATGTTCCTGTGACCAGCTGGCGTATTAACCACGACTGTATAATCAGCTGACTTTTTTTTTTCTTTGAGATATTGGGTTAGCTATAATTTGATAAATTTTCAATCGGGAGGAAATGATTAAAACTATTTTTTTTTTTTTACGTGCGTAGGAGGCTACCTCTGTTCAACCCATCTACGGAACAGCAGCTGGCGTTCACAGAGCTTCATGATACAACTCTCTAAAACATTTTACAAGTTATAAGCCGAGAGGAAATAATTGACGATTTTTGCACCTGGCTCGCGTACTATTACTAGTCTTGAATGAAAAAAAAACTACCCGTAGTAACTCGTAAATAGAAAATATGGTTTAAGACTTTCTATCCACATCCGAGTTCTAGAACGAAATTTTAACGAAGTGTGACTTTCAATAATTAATATTAACTCTGCACACATGACAGAGAGAAGCATCAAATTTTGATATGCTGTTAAGAAAACAATATGTATATATGGAATTTTATGTTAAAGAAATAATAATATATTAGTGTTTTATATTTTAATCCAGTTTTCCCATAGGACTGTAATGTATCAATAAATACATTATTTTCCCTCGACGCCCGAGTGTTCGGACATAGTTGAGAAAACATAAATTCGAAAGGACATTTTTACGACCTAGATTTACAGGCAAAGCAAATGGTACAGAGGACGAGGGAAATAATCTAAATCAGTGACGGAGTATGGAGGGGCCGGCCGCCATCCAGGATTAAGGGGGCGTGTAGGCATACTCACATTCGTCAGCAGGAATTTCCCCAGGTTTTTATAGAAAATAAAGTAGAATGCCTAAAGCAATAAGAGCGTAGCAGAACATCATGATAAAGACATCTACTTACAGCTAGCAGATGAGATCTCAGCGTATTTAACTTAACCCTTTCGGGACCGAATTTGTTTTTCATTTTTGGGGAAAATATACTTTTACGTTAATAAAATTAAAAGTCGCTATCCAAATCACGAATGTTGAGGTTTACTGAAATGTAGAGCATGTGTCATTTGCTGAAATCTAAAAAAAAAATGTAGTTATTTTGAGTACTATTCATATAACAATAGGCTAATGAAAAAATTTTGAAATCGTGTGGAAATTTTATTATCAACAGGAGTAAACAAACATAGGAACTTTCTGGAGTTTTTATGTTTAATTACAAATTATCCATTCGGAAAAGTAGCCCCTATTTTAAACTTAAAGAGTGAAACATATGTTTGAAATAAGATAGCTGACAGTGCAAAGAAATTTATGAACGTTATTATTATTATTATTATTATTATTACTAAATGATGAAATACAAATGAAGTCATAATAATAAATGCATGGTAAAAAAAAAATGTCATTACTATATACAGATATTAACAAAATTAATTGTTAAGCTAAAATAATAGTTAATCAAAAGACATGTGCTATTAATAGGACGCTTGACTCAAACGGATTAATCTGATGATGTTTGATATCCACTTGTGCTAAAATTGGATTGACTAAGATTTGCACCTTTACCGGCTTCGATGTTATTGCCTTGGCAGAATGTCGTCTACGACCGCCAGGCCCCACCTGCGTTAGATGTTATTTATGCCAGAGTCGGAACTTAGGGAAATGTATTTCTCGGGAACCCCTCATAATATTTTTTTTAAATGTCAGTACGTCTTCTATAGAAATCAAATGATTATGTACGAAATTTATAAAGCTCAATCAAATCTTATGCGTGAATAATTAAAACAGGATATTTCGAATGTTGTGAAAAGTATTAAGTTCTAAATAATTGATGTAAACCCATTAAATCTTGCGAAGGGATATTTCTTTTCAAGACAAATATTTTTGTTCGTGTTTATTTCGTGCGTTAACATCTCACGTTAACAGCGTCGAGATAATATAAATTCTTTGCCAACTTCATTAATATTTATGAACTGATTACTTTTCTTGCACTTTTATTTCCGCAGCAAATTCGAGCGAATTAAGTTGTGGAAATTTTATTTTCCACAGCCGCATTTGCACATTGCGAATAAAATACTTGAAAGAACTTAAGTTTAAGTATCAAATTATCTCTGTGAAAATCTAAGATTCTGTTAAATAAATTATTTACGCTCCAAGTAATTTGGGAATTCTTGCATTTCTTCTAGTTCTTTCAAAAAAGAAATGTTTTATATGTCTTTCTTCTCGTACTTTGGTACATTTTTCATAAAAAGGTTGATAATAAATCTTCGTGAAATATTTTTCATAAATAAAATTGTAAGTTTTATATTTATGAAAAATATTTTTATAAAACAGTTTGATGATAAATCTTCTTGAAATATGTTCAGAAATAAAAATTTATGGCTGAACTTTTTTTTAATAATTGTATTAAAACAAATTTGCTATATTAATGAATTTTTTCTCAATTCAGGATTAAAAGCTTTTTTCTAAGGCAAAAATTGTACTAATTATTGTGCTCTAATCCAAAATGGGGAAAAACTGTTACAGTCTTTTTATACTTTTGTACACCAACTTAAGCAGGGATCCAGGTAGACATTTGCAATTTTCAGAAATTAGATTAACCAATTAGAAACCGGCATTTTTGCGAAATCAGAAAAACACTCACAAAATATAGGCTTTTAATTGGTTAATCACATTTCGAAAAATTGCGAAAATCTATCTGGATCACTAAATACAACTAAACCAGTTATTTATATGCATTCCAATGAAACATCGTATATTGTATAGAAACGAATTTTCAGCACGTTTTCGAGCAAAAGGTGTACAACTTTTTGTTTTAAGTTTACTTACAAAAATCAGATTAAACCTAATTGAAAGACATGTTTTACTTGTATATTTTACTAGCAAACCCCGCGGCTTTGCTCGCGTAATATTTGAAATATGCCAAGTGATATTTATACGTCTAATTTTTATTAAAAGATACTAACTAAATTTTTATTTTATTAAAAGGTAATATTTTATTTTATTAAAAGGTACTTATTACTTTTAGGAATAATTCAAAAAATTACTATTTAAAACACAGTTTGATTAAACATCATTGTTACACTGCATAAGGCATACTGCATGAGACTTAAATTAATAAAACGAAATAAAACTAAATAAATAATAATTTAGAAAATATTTTGAAACTTTTATGCTCAATTAATACGCTCATTTCAGTATTCATTTGAAGTTTTGAATTTTTTAGAAACTATCTTCTTACATCTTAAAATTAACCATCATGTCAAATTCCAAGTCCTACCACCTCTCTCAACATAAAAGGCTATGTTGAAATAGGAAATGTCACCATTAATTTGCCAACATTAATTTTGAAATTGGTTTGTTATTCCCTAATATTCCACAGAAACGTAATTTAGAAAGCTTTTAAAGGCATTTTTAGAGCGTTTATTGTTTCTGTGAACCCTAGGTGGTAGAATCATCGGCATAAAATATAGCCTGTGTAGGATCAGACACTGTTACCATTGATTCGCAACTATTACTTTTATATTTGGTTTATATTCCCTGAAATTGCGTAGAAATCGTAATTTAGGACTTTTTTAGAATGCTTTTCGCACCTTCCCTTCACTTCACCCCTTTTTAATTCGAATTTATTTTCGACAGTCCTTCGGGGGCATTTATATTTTATAAGTAACTACCATGCCATATTTAAAGTTTCTAGCCTTTTCAGTATCACGGAAATCGCAATTTAGAAAGTTTTTAGCTACTGCAACCCTCTGGTGGTAGTGGCACAGACATAAAATATAGCTTATGTTTGAGCAGGTTCTATTACCAACAATTTGTCATCATTTTTTTTTAATCGGTTTGGTATTTGATAAGATTACATAAAAATTGTATTTTATAACGCTTTTCGCTCACTTCATCTTTTTAAATTTGAAATTTTCTTCCGACAGTTCTTAGAAAGCAGTTGCATCTTGTAAGTAAATACCATGCCATACTTCAAAGTGTTAGACCCTACAGTTATGCGAAAAAAACGCAAATTAGAACATGTTTTGCTTTTGCAACACTCAGATGGTAGTGACAGCAACATAAAGTATAACCTATGTTATAGCAGGGACTGTCACCATTGATTTGCAACCATTACTTTTGAAATAGCTTTGGAATTTCCTGAGATTGAGTAGAAATCGCAATTTAGAACGTTTTTAGAACGCTTTTCGCCCATTTCACCCCTTTTTAAATTTCCAATTTTTTCGAAACTGTTCTTAAAGATCATTTATATGTAATAAATATGTACCTTGCGTAATTTTAAGTTGCTGGCCCCTACCGATCACAAAAATCGAAATTTGGAACGCTTTTTTGCTCCTGCAACGTCTAGGTGATAGTGATACCGACTTAAAATAGCGTCTATGTCAGACCAGAGGCTGTCAGCATCAATGTCTTACCATTACGTTTGAAATCAGTTTGATTCTTCAAGAGAAATTGGTGACAAATCGGCATTTAGAACGTTTTTAGAACGCTTTTTGATCATTTTGCTCCTGCATCTCCTCTGGGGTAGTGGAAACAGATATAAAATATAGCCTATCTTGGAGCAAGATCTGTCCCCATCATTTTTACACCATTATATTTGAAATCGGTTCAGTATTTCCTGAGATTGCTAGAAATCGCAATTTAGAACATTTTTTACAACGTTTTTTGAGCATTTCGACCCCCCCTTTTAAATTTCGACTTTTTTAGGAAATGTCCTTAGAGATCATTGATATCTTATAACTAACTACCATTCTAAATTTCACGATTCAGGGCCCTTCCGTCACGCAAAAGCCGCAATTTAGAACGTTTTTCTCCTGCACCCCTTTGGGGTAGTGGCACCGACATAAAACATAGTCTATGTTGGAGCAAGGATTTTCGCCATCATTTTGACGCCATTATTTTTTTAATCGGTTTGGAATTTCCTGAGATTGTGTAGAAATCACCATTTAGAACGTTTTTTAGAACGCTTTTCGCGCATTTTCACCCCTTTTAAATTTCGAATTGTTTAAGAACTGTTTTTAGAAATCCTTTACATCTAATAAGTAGCTGATACTTCAAATTTCATATTTCTAGGCCCTTCAGTAACGCGAAAATCGCATTTTTAGAACGTTTTTTGCTCCTGCACCCACTTTGGGGTAGTGGCACCGACATAAAATATAGCCTATGTTCTAAGTTGGACTAACACCATCATTTGATACCATTACTTTTTTAAATCGGTTTGGTGTTTCCTGAGATTATGTAGAAACTACCATTTAGAACGTTTTTTACAACGCTTTTTGTGCGTTTTCACCCCTTTTAAATTTCGAATTGTTTAAGAACTGTTCTTAGACATCATTTATATCTTATAAGTAACTAATATTCCAAATTTTATATTTTTAGGCCCTTCAGTAACGCAAAAATTGCATTTTTAGAACGTTTTTTGCTCTTGCACCCCCTTTGGTGTAGTGGCACCGACATAAGATATAGCCTATGTTCTAAGTTGGGCTAACACCATCATTTTGATACCATTACTTTTGGAATCGGTTCGGTAGTTCCTGAGCTTACCTCCTACAAATAAACAATTTTTTCCTCTTTATAATAGGAGTATAGACTAGCGACATACATTAGACCAGGAGCCGGCAGCACAGATAATCATCTCATCGAGTTCACGACTGAAATTTCAGAATTAGTTAAAACTCCATACGCATATTCAAACGCAATGGGTCAGCCTGGTCATATCTTTGTGGAAGACATCTGAAAACCTGATTTTAGCGGTCGACTCGGAGGTTTACCATTGTGTTTTCGTGCACCCAAAAGTATGATTGGAAGTAGGATTGGGAGTAGCAAAACGCAATAGCAAGCGTACAAATCAATCGCTAAAATCGGGTTTTCGGGTGTTTTCCACCAAGATATGACTTGGCAGACTGGTTGCAATTTAAGTTTTTTCTGATTGCATTTTAAGATTGCATTTTAAGTATCGAGTTTTTACTAATTTTGGAATTTCAGCCGTGAACTCGATGATTGTATGTGCTGCCAGCTTCCGGTCTAAATTGAAGAGCTTAGTGGAAGAACTTGTAAAGTAACAAGAATTACAATTGAAGAAAATTGAAGTGAAAGTTTTTGTTGCAAATTTTAAGGATTTATTTTCTGTTTGATACCATGTGTTTAAAATATCAACAGGTGTTTTTCTAAACTCTCTCAAAAAAATTATTCATATTTAATTTACAAATATTCAAAATTATTAATATTATTTACATTATTAAATATTAAAATATTAAATATTAATAAGTAATGTCTTAAATCTAAATAGAATCTTAGTATTTTAGCTTTAGCATGTGATAGAATACCTCATAACGCCTTCATCCAAAAGATTTAAAAAAAAATTTAAGAAAATGTAGCATAGCATGTTCTTCCACTCAGCTCTTCAATTATGTATCATTAATAAAATTTTAGGTAGCTTCACGTAAAATCTTTATGTGCATGAAAAATCTGAGTAGGGGACACCGGGGCTGAATGGGGTGCCGGGGTAGAATGGCATACGTTGATGAGTAGCGAATGTCTGATTGCTGGAATTCATTAACTAATTTTGGCAATTTTTAGCTATAAATTGTGTGTCTTACTCAGGGCCGAAATGTACCGGGGCAAACCGGAACGATATTCCGGTTCGTGAAATTATGAAATATATCGTTCCGGTTCGTGAAATTATGCTAAATATCGTTCCGGTTCGTGAAATTATTAAAATACACTGTTACAGTTCCCGAAAACCATTATTTACTTTCCGTTTCAGCTTCATCCGAAAAAAAAGGATAGTTAAAACGTGCTGATACGCACTTAACAACCCTGTGGCAAGCCGCATACTACACTCCACTAAGCATGCGCAGTGCCAAGCCCGCAGCGGCAGCGGTGAAGCAATTGCGATATTTCCTACTCTAAAAGAACGACTCATAAGGGAGATATCTGAACTCTCCCCTCTCTGAAACTCTCCCCGCGTATGAAAAACGTACGTTAGCGAGTTAGCCGTTGATTTGATTGTCGCGTAATGTTATTTTTCTTGCGATCTGATATTCTTTTGATATTCTTTTTGTGGTTAATAATCAGATTTAATGGATTTAATAGACCAACATAACTGAGCATTAATCAGTACGGTTGTTTTTCATCTTTTTTATAATTTAATTATGCGCATCATTAAATATAAATATGGCTTATTAGAGAAATCTGATAAAATGATTACTAACTAAAAAAGATCTATAAATTCAAATATCGTGAGTACTCTGGCTGCCTAATCGAAATAAAATGAGCAATTTAAAAAATTGGCTTGTTAAGACTGACGGTAGCAGTAAAACTTTTTCTGAAACTGAAAATACTGCAGCAAGAACAAGTAGCAAAAATGATTGCAAAACAGATGAAGCTACTCCACCAGCCAAAAAGCAGAAATTGAATCCAGAAGAAAATGTACCAAGTGAAAACGTTGAATTGCCAGACTTTTTGACAGAAGAAAAATTAAAACGATTGAAAGATAATAATACTTGGTTAATTGTAGACAACGGTGGATTAGGTTGTTTAATCTGCAGAAAAGTAAAAGATTTAGGAGTACTTGGTGATAAAAGTTTAAGACTTTCGAAAGTGTGGCAAAATTGTTCTGTCACGCCAAGTGGTAAAACCGCAGGCTCGGTACAATCCAGTTTGAGAAAAAAGATATACGAACACAAAAACAGTGATGCACATAAAAAAGCTGCAGAAATTTTGGAAAAATCAGCTAAAAAAGAAATTGATAACAACATTGAAAATATGCACAAACCGCAATTTTCGAATACAGAAAAGATTTTTAGGACTGTGTATAAAATTGTGAAACAACAAAGACCATATGTCGATCTTCCAGTTGACGTTGATTTGCAGAGATTAAATGGAATACCCATGGGAAATAGTTTGCACTTTGATAAAACATGTGCAGAAATTGCAATACATATTGCGTGTGAAATGAAGAAAAAAATTTGTGAGGAAATAACATCTAAACGAAAAAGTATCTGTGGTAATAGATGAATCGACAACATTAAGTAAATCTTCTACCTTAGTTATTGTACTCAGGACATTTTTTGGTGATTTTTCTGGTGATACTTATGTTTTCAATCTTGATTTGATTGAACTGCAAGACACCTCAGCAAATAATATTACGTTACAATTGCTGAACACTTTGAATAAGCATGGTTTCGATGAACATTTGCTAAAAGAATGTTTTATAGGATTTGCATGTGATGGAGCATCGGTAATGTTGGGGAAAAATGCTGGAGTAGCAACATTGCTGAAACAAAAATTTCCAAATATGATAACCTGGCATTGCGCCAACCATCGGTTGGAACTTGCTGTTTCTGATACAATTAATGAAGTATCTGGGATAAATAATTTCAAAGTATTTATTGATAAGTTGTATGCTTTGTACAACCAATCGCCAAAGAATCAGCGAGAACTGAAAGAAGCAGCTGCAGTACTTATCATACAGTTATTAAAAATAGGGAAGGTTTTCACTGTGCGTTGGGTATCATCCAGCAGAAGAACAGTAAATGCTGAATTAAATAATTACGTTGCTCTCTGTAAACATTTTACTCAAGTCTCGAATGACCTTACAAGAGATGAAAGAGAGAGATGTAAATATAAAGGGTTACAGAAAATGTTGACAAATGTAGAATTCGTACAAAAAATCTGCATATGATGGCTGATGCTTTGGAAGAACTGGCAGAACTTTCTCTATTTTTACAGAGAAGAGATATTACGCTCATCGATGCTGATAAGGCAGTTAGAACAACAGTCAGAGTATTAGATTCTATGGTCAATGATTGTGGTCCTCGGCTGTCAAATGTGATGACTGATTTAAATGTAAAGAATTTTAAAAGAGTTCCTCTTCATGAAGCTACCATGAAGGCAGTTAATGTTGGTGTCAATTTTATAGATCTTTAACGAATAATCTGCGAGATAGAATGATGATCACTAGATCGTCACATGTTGCACGAACTGAAACAGAACGCACAGAAAATGAAAACACATATAGCAAATATTTGGAACATTTAAAAGTACTTGATCCAAAAACGTGACCAAAGAATGATGACGGAGAAGTAGAGATAACATATGAGGAAGATGATGTTAGTGCATTGTGCAAGCTATTCACATTAGACGAAAAAGAAATCATTAGGGGATTTAGGCATTTTAAAACAGATGAAAAGCAAATTCCCGAAGATTTGAAACCTCTTTTCAAAGCTGTATCAACAATTGCAGTTTCAACAAGTGAATGTGAGAGAAAGTTTAGTGATGATGAATGTACTATGAATGAAATATTGACACCATTGAGATGTTCGCTCTCCCTTAATACTGTGGCAGCTCTGCTCTTCATTAATTCTGTTGGACCACCATTACTTCAGTTTAAACCAGAAAATTACATTCATTCCTGGTTAGCAAAAGGTCATCATTTAGCGGATGACACAAACAGCAGAAAAAGATAATTAAAAGATGATACTACTTTTGAGTATCTTTGGAAACTACTTTAAGATTTTGATAATACGGGATTTTGCTTAAGAAAAATTTATGTCCTTAAGATCCTTTAAAAATTTTTTCACCAACAGGACTCTCCAGAAAATTCTTGTTATATAAAAGAACTTCCACAAAACTTTTTCATATCAAAAATGATCTCTTCTCAATTTTGATCATTTTAAAACAAACTTGAACCGTACTCAAAACACTTAGAATTGCATTGCCAAAAAACAAAAGAATGTTATGTAGCTATCTATATTATAAAGGACAAACATATCTGTGCGTAACGCATACGTCATTTTGCGAATGGCAACACTTTGAAATTTGAAATAAAATTTTGGTTTTGAAATTTTCTCTGCTGCGAATTTTTAAACTTCTAAACATTGCACATTTTAATTTTGTACACCGCCGTATGAGGAAAAAATGCTCTTTTAAATGAAATTTGTTTGAAAGCTGTATCTCAATTTATTTTTGAGATATTAATTTTTTTGTAGTTTTTAATATCATTTTTCTTATCGTGGCAACAAAAGTACCCCATTTCTATTGAAAGTCATTGAAAGTAAACGAAAAATAGTCGAAAATGGGAGATGCTGTATATTTTTATTGCCATTTTCTAATAAAACCTAAAAAAAAGTTGAAATTAAAATATGGGCTATGTCAAGAATATTGTATGTTATTCCGTGATAATGACGTCATATGCGTACTTTTCTATAAACGAAGATATAAGAGCTTCATAAGAGCCTTAATTGATAAGCACATCCTAATAACTGATCTTTATAATATTTTAATGATTAAGTATCTATCTATATTATAAAGAACAAACGTATCTGTGCGTAACGCTGACATCCTTTTGCGAATGGCAACACTTCAAGATCAAATTTCAGTCTTGAAATTTTCGCTATTGCGATTTTTTTAATCTTCTGACCATCGTACATTTTCAATTTTCGCCGCATAGGGAAAAATTTACTTTCAAATGCAATTTCTTTAAAAACTGTATCTTAATTGACTGATGCGTATATTTTCTAAAATAATTTTTAAGCATGATTTTTTTTTAAGTTTATCTCATTACCTGCCGGATTCAATGCATAATAATAATAACTATTTTGCACATAAAGCATCAAACATTTTTCAGCATTTGTTTCTGACTATTTTTGCATAACGAAATTAATACTTCCTTTATATACAAATAAAATAATAATATTAAAAAAACCCACCAATCTAATATATTTGTGAAAGACAAATTAACGAAATTAATACTTCTTTTATAAACAAATAAAAGAATAATATTGTAAAAACACAAATCTAACATTTTTGTAATTGTACAATTTAAATTTATAGGTAACCAAATATTTTTTTTTTCAAATGGAATTTCTTTCCAAAGTTCATCTCAGCTTACTGATTGTCTATGGTTTTAAAAACAATTTTAAAGCATGAAATATTTTTAAATTTATCTATATCGCGCGGAGTTTGATTACGAAAGATTAATCCGTTTGCTCTTAAAACAAAATAAAGAGTTCATCCTTTTCTTACGGATAATATCCATTAAAAAACTTCCCTATGAATAAATAAATAAAATAATATAATTAAAACAAAAATTGGTACTTCTTAGTTATCCTGTCGACCAATTTCGCCAAATTATATAAATCGCCAAACCATTCGCCAAATTATACACATTGACATAATTTTTATTTTAAATAACGAAAGAACAAATAAATTAGCAAAACATTAATAAAAATACAAATAAAACGTCGAATTAATGGTTTTATTGGCCATTATTGGCATTTAATCTTGCAATTAATCAATTAATTAATGGCAACCATTATTGGCATTTAATCTTACAATTTGGCGACAGTAATTTGGTCGACGGGATAACTAAGAAGTACCCCAAAATTTAATGTATAAGCTCTGAAATTATCAAAATATAAAAGGTTGCCATAAGTAGCAAAATCTTGCTCAAATAACTCTTAGCACGCGGCTAATAAGAAAATATCGCTTTTGATAAATTCCAAAAATTTATTTCATTGTATAATTCGTATTTTCTATATGAAAAATGCTTTTTTTTTTTTTTTTTTTTGTAAGTGGAAATCTATAAAATTTATTGCATCTAAAAAAATTATTAGTTTTCAATTAAAAAAAAAAACCTATGACCTATGTTCTTTAACCCGGGAAGCCCGGGTACGATCCACTAGTATTTATAAAGTATGTATGTATACATATAATTTTGTGTCTAATTTTAATGCATTTATGTACATTGTTTGCTAAAGGACTTTGTTAAAATTCAGTTGTCTAAACAGGAACTTTATTGCTAATTTAAAATTCAGAAAGTTATTATTTGATTTTTTCACAAGTGAAAGCACCATTCATGATTTTCATGAAATACAGAACCCTGTGAAAAAAGTCTGGGCAGATCCAGGTATATATATATGTCGTAGGCTAATTGCGAAATCCGGCTCTTTGCAAACAGCCTAGGTTCTTTGCAAAGAGCCGGGCTAATTGGAGAATCCATATCCCTTTTTCCAATTAGTCTGATATTTTTCAGGCTTATTGCAAAGAGCCTAGAGAGCGTTAGGCTAATTGAAAAATGACCACTTATTATCCGATCAGGGTGATATTTTTGGCTCACAGGCTATCAAAGCCTGAGAGCTTATGTGCCCGCCGATTCTGTATGTACGTGTGTACGTACGTACGTAGGTACGTATGTACGTAACACGATAACTCTTGATAGAAATATCCAATTTGCTTCAATTTTTTTTTTCTAGGTTCATTCTGATCAGGTGCTTCCCTGATTAGTTTTTGGGGTTCATTGGTTAAGGATATAGGGGGAAAAAGGGGCTAGTCCCTCCCCTTAATTTATATAAATGGGTTTTTCATGCAGCTATATTCGATTTGCTCCAAATTTGGTATACCGGTTTATTGTGTTAAGGAGCTTCCCTGATTAGATTTGGAAGCTCATTATTTAAGTATAAAGGGGGAAAAGGGGGGCTACCCCCCTTAATTTAGATAAATCGGTTTTTCATGATGAATTATTCGATTTGCTCCAAATTTGGTATACCGGTTTATTAAGTTAAGGAGCTGCCTTGATTAGATTTGGAGGTTCATTAGTTACATATAAAGGGAGGAAAGGGGGGGGGGCTATCCCCCCCGTAATTTAGATAAATGGGCTTTTCATGCAGAAATATGCGATTTGCTATAAATTTGGTATACCGGTAAATTATGTTAATCAGCTTCCCTGATTACATTTGGAAGATCATTATTATGTATAAAGGGGGGAAAGGGGGGCAATTGTCTCTCCCTTTAATTTAGATAAATGCGTTTTTCCTGTAGAATTATTCGATTAGCTCAAATTTAGTATACTGCTTTATTATGTTAAGGAGATGGCTTGATTAGATTTGGAGGTTCATT
Source organism: Maratus speciosus (assembly GCA_963932465.1). Classification (NCBI taxonomy): domain Eukaryota; kingdom Metazoa; phylum Arthropoda; class Arachnida; order Araneae; family Salticidae; genus Maratus; species Maratus speciosus. Next base: position 434,956,025 of record OZ010788.1, read on the forward strand.
AGTTAAGTATAAAGGGACGGAAGGGGGGAGGGCTAGCCCCTACCCCCCCCCCCCCCCCTTAATTTAAGTAAATGGGTTTTTAATGCAAAATTATTCGATTTGCTCCATATTTGGTATACCGGTTCATTATGTTAAGAAGCTTCCCTGATTAGATTTGGAGGTTCATTAGTTAAGTATAAAGGGAGGAAAGGGGGTCTAGACCCTCCCCCTTAATTTAGATAAATGGGTTTTTCATGCAGAGTTATTCGATTTGCTCCAAATTTCGTATACCGGTTTATTATGTTAAGGAGCTGCCTTGATTAGATTTGAAGATTTATTGGTTAAGTATAAAGGAGGGACAGGGGCTAGTGTCCCCTTAATTTAGATAAATGGGTTTTTCATACAGAATTATTCGATTTGCTTCAAATTTGATATACCAGTTTATTACGATATGGCTTCCTTCATTTTATTTGGAGGTTCATTGGTTAAGTATAAAAGGGGGGAAAGGGTGGCAATTGCCCCTCCTCTTAATTTAGATAAATGTGTTTTCATGCAGAATTACCTAATTTAGTTTATTTTTTTTTTCTAGGTTCACTCTAATAAGTAGCTTTTCTGATTAGATTTAAAAGTTCATTGGTTCAGCATAAAGGGAGAAATGGGGGAGCTAATACCCCCACCCCTTAATTTAGTGAATTAATTTAATTAAACCCCCTCAATTTGTTTTTTTCATGCAGAATTATCTGATTTGCTTCAAATTTTATATACCAGTTTATTATGTTAAGTAGCTTCCCTGATTATATTTGGAGGTTCTTAGGTTAAGTAGAAAGGGGGGAAACGGGGACTAATACCTTCATTTATTTTTCGAGAGGCATTATTCTTTGAAATAAGAGTATAATATACAATTAGTGTGAATAGCCTGTGAGCTCAATGCCATCAGTTTAACTGGGCAATTTTCTTTTTATTAGGTTATTAGCGCATAACCCTACCCAAACCCGAAAAATAAATTACAACAGACCGTACCCCGATCCGAGCAAGACAAAATAACTTCAGTCTACATGCAACCCGACCCGAACCTGAGAGTTCCATTTGAAAAAACCCGAAATCCCGACCAAATCTGATAACCGACAAAAATATTCCAAAGATCCATAACCGGATCCGAACAAGACAAATTAGTTTCCGTGGACACGCAACGCTACCAGAACCTAAAAATTAAATTCGAAGCCAACCTGAAACTCGTCCCGAACCAAATCTTAACCGACAAAAATATTCCAAAGAACTATAACCCGATGACAGCCAGACAAAATAATCTCCGTCCACCGGCAACCCGATCCGAACCTGAAAGTTCTAATTGAACTCATTCCGAAATCTGGTTGTGGTCGGTTTTCGGGTTGACTTCAAATGGAACCTTCAAGTTCGGATCCGGTTGAAAAAAAATTAAACTAAATCAGATAATTCTACATGAAAACCTATTTATCTAAATTAAGGGGAGGGGCAATTGCCCCCCTTTACCCTCTTTTATACTTAACCAGTGAACCTCCAAATCAAAGGAGGGAAGCCATATCGTAATAAAATGGTATATCAAATTTGAAGCAAATCGAATAATTCTGTATGAAAAACTCATTTATCTAAATTAAGGGGACACTAGTCTCTGTCCCTCCTTTATACTTAGCCAATAAATCTCCAAATCTAATCAAGGCAGCTCCTTAACATAATAAACCGGTATACGAAATTTGGAGCAAATCGAATAACTCTGCATGAAAAACCCATTTATCTAAATTAAGGGGGGGGGTCTAGCCCCCTTTCCTCCCTTTATACTTAACTAATGAACCTCCAAATCTAATCAGGGAAGCTCCTTAACATAATAAACCGGTATACCAAATTTGGAGCAAATCGAATGATTTTGCATTAAAAACCCATTTACCTAAATTAAGGGGGGGGCGGGAGCTAGCCCCCCCTTTACTCCTTTTATATTTAACTAATGAACCTTCAAATCTAATCAAGCCATCTCCTTAACATAATAAACCAGTATACCAAATTTGAGCTAATCGAATAATTCTACATGAAAAACGCATTTATCTAAATTAAGGGGAGAGGCAATTGCCCCCCTTTCCCCCTTTATACATAATAATGACCTTCCAAATGTAATCAGGGAAGCTGCTTAACATAATTAACCGGTATACCAAATTTATTGCAAATCGCATATTTCTGCATGAAAAACCCATTTATCTAAATTACGGGGGGGATAGCCCCCTTTCCTCCCTTTATATGTAACTAATGAACCTCCAAATCTAATCAAGGCAGCTCTTTAACTTAATAAACCGGTATACCAAATTTGGAGCAAATCGAATAATTCATCATGAAAAACCGATTTATCTAAATTAAGGGGGGTAGCCCCCCTTTCCCCCTTTATACTTAAATAATGAGCTTTCAAATCTAATCACGGAAGCTCCTTAACACAATGAACCGTATACCAAATTTGGAGCAAATCGAATATTTCTGCATGAAAAACCCATTTATAATTAAGGGGGGTGGTGGACTAGCCCCCTTTCCCCCCTTTATCCTTAACCAATGAACCCTTAAACTAATCAGGGAAGCACCTTATCAGAATGAACATAGGAAAAAAAATTTGAAGCAAATCGGATATTTCTTTCAAAAGTTATCGTGTTACGTACGTACGTACACACGTACATACAGAATCGGCGGGCACATAAGCTCTCAGGCTTTGATAGCCTGTGAGCTAAAAATATCACCCTGATCGGATAATAAGTGGTCATTTTTCAATTAGCCTATCGCTTTCTAGGCTCTTTGCAATAAGCCTGATAAATATCAGGCTAATTGGAAAAAGGGAGATGGATTCTCCAATTAGCCTGGCTCTTTGCAAAGAGCCTAGGCTGTTTGCAAAGAGCCTGATTTCTCAATTAGCCTACGACATATATATATATTAATTCATTTTAATTCATTTTTATCAGTTTGATATCTGATTAACTTTTCAATTACGTACTTAAATAAACATTTATAATTATATATGGACTTTATAAACAAGTGTATATTGCCCCCTCTCTAAGAATTTAATGTTAGTATTTATCCTGTCATTTTTACTTATTGTTTATTTTCTTTATGTAAGGCACTCCTTTAAGGTAAATTCTCATGTGTTTGATTTGATATCAAATATTTTCCGTGTTTGTGGCCAAAATTTCAATTTATTTTTTTTCATATCTTTTGATGAAAACTGGATTTCTTTTTTCATACTTGGCTAAGTACTTTAATATATATATATATATATATAATAAAGAATTTAATAGAACATTTTTCTCTACGGTAGTAATTACTTTAATAAAAAATCCCTGCCGGCCCGGCCTACAGGCAGAGGTAGATTTCGAAGTCAAATATACTAATTTCACAAACAAAAACTAAATCATGATTAGAGATAAATCCATTTTAACAATTTTATCTGGCCGCTCTTGACGAGTTTTCATTTCATTTTCATATAATAGCTGGTTTTATCAGAATCATGTTGGGGCGGCATTAAAAAAAAAATACTTTTCCATGCTCAACAACTCGAAAATTTCTGCCTTAATTCCAGATTCATTTTTAATAAAAAAAAATATGAAACATGCTGACGTGATTTTTGAAGAGATTTATAAGCGGCCGGTGTTTTTATTTTTTGTTCAATTAATTAAAACTTGATATATAAACAATTATTTTCTCAGAAGGACAATATTTTTCGTTTCTAACACAATCGCTTCGGGAAATTCCGTTCAAAATGCCCACTTTGACATCATTTTTTGAAATATATTCTGCTCTATCTAAAAATCGATTATTACGGTACATTATATAGTTTCTGAATAAGCGAATCTACCAATTAAATGCGTTTGAGAGCAAAAATGAATTTAAAAACCAGTCCGAAAATAAGCAGTTTGGATTTAAGCGCATCCTTAATACAATGATTTTTCCAACACAATCCGCTTCGGTAAATTCGGTTCAAAATGCCCTTTTTAACAGCATTTTAAAAAATATATTCTGCCTCTATCAGAAAATCGACCATTACGGTACATTATACAGTTTCTGAGTAAGAAAACGTACCAATTGGAAGCCTTTGAGAGCAAAAATGAATTGTAAAATGAGTCAGAAAATAAGCAGTTTGGATTTGATTCCCTTACTAAGATCATTTTTTTTCTTCAACCGGTATGTATTTTTAATTTGTTTTTGCTCTAAGAATTGGTCCTATCCAAAACTTGTCTATATAGATGTTGTAGACAATATTAAGAAGATATATGATAAATTCATGGGGATTTTATATCTTTTGAATTGACGGAGTTATGGATTTTTTTTCTTCTTCAAACCCCCTTTTTGTTTTCGTTTTTAATTTTTTTTTTGCAGTACGAATTGGTCCTATCAAAAACTTGTGAATATAAAAGTTGTAGATAATGTTAAGGAGATTCATGATAAAATTAATTGGATTTTATATCTTGAGAATTGACGAAGTTATGGATTTTTTTCTTCTTCAAACGCCCTTTTTGTTTTCGTTTTTATTTTTTTATTTTTTTTTTGCGGTACGAATTGCTGCTATCAAAAACTTGTGAATATAAAAGTTTTAGATAATGTTAAGGAGATTTAAAATAAAATTAATTGAATTTGATATCTTGAGAATTGACGAAGTTATGAATTTTTTTTTCCCAAAAACCCTATTTTTTGCGCCCCTTGAGCCCATTTTTAAATTTATCAAAAATCTGTGATACATAAATTTTTGGCCCTATTTTTAGAAGTAATAAAAACTTTAAACTGATTTGATATGTACAAAAATTAAGAAGTTATGGGGGGTTTTCTGTTTTCACAAAACCCCTCCCTATTTCCCTCCCCTTGGTCCGATTTTACCCATTAACGAACTTGACCGAGATTTTATGCCCATTGATTTTATGTATCAGTTTGGAAGAGATTGGTGCAGAATTACGAAGTTATCGTGTCCAGAAGAAAGTGATATAGATAGATAGATAGATAGATAGATAGATAGATAGATAGATAAAGTTTTTTACTGAGGGTGGTTTTGGGTTCTAGGGGTCATGATCGGTGTAGATCTGCAAAAATTTTTTAGAAATTCCAACATAGGAACGATCCCAATAGGTAGTATTTCATACGAAATCTACCTAAAAATTGTCTTATTTTTATTTGGGTGAAATGCATATTAATTAAAAGATATATAATATATTTTGTAAAAGAGGAAGAAATTTCAAAGAGTTAAAATATATAGAATTAAAATAAGAAAATACATTTCAGAGTTAAAATATATAGATAAAATATAGCGCACGATATTTTAATTCTTTTATTGTCACATTAAATTTTGTTATTTGCTGATAATTTAGAAGTGTAGTGACTTTTTAAAGACAGTCTCTGAAATTAAAAAGAAATGTCATTAATTCTTCATGCCACTAGAAAAAAAAATAATAAATTTTTATTCTCTGCCTATATGAAAATTTTTCTGATTTTGTGTTTAAATTGTGTAAACTTAATAAGTAACTAAGCTTAAAATAAATCTATTTTAATAAAGATTTAGAAAAATTCCAAGTCCGAAATATAATTTAATCTTTTACCGCAAAAAAATCCTAAAACAAAATTAACTTTTATGTTCAGTTTAGAGAATTTATTCCTAGTCCAAAATTAAATTAATAGTTTAAAAATATAAGATGTGAATTCATTTATTAGTTTTCATGTAGTGAAAATTTTTCTCTTCCATTCCTTCTCCGAATAAGTGACGGACGGCGGGAGGGGTTGCACGTTGCAAAAAGAACAGGTGTTAGTAGAGACGCCATATGGGAGAAGTTCTCGCTACGAGATTGGCAATCTACGCTAGAGGTATGCGCAATGATAAACAATTGTTGATGGCTTCTGGTTTGTTTACATTCAGCACTTGTATTCCTTTCAATTAACTAATACTATGTTCACACTGGATACCTTAAGATATCTTAGGCCGCCGAACTCTCTGAGAGAGTTCCACAAACTCTCTCAGTGAGTTTCGACTTACTTCGGCTAGATACAGGAACGACCACTCACTCTCGTTGGCTATGAAGCTTCGCTTTTACTGATTGACTGTTGCGGCCCTTTTTATTTTAAGCGCATGCGCATACTTTACTTTTCTTCCGATCACACACACAGTGACGCTACTGAGATATCTTAACCCCTTAACGCTCGAATTAAATTACGGTTAAAAAATTCAAATTGCTTATTGGCACCAGTTTTATGAAAAAGAAATATTCACCTTATTTAATGACAGGAAAAACGATACTAAAATAATGCCAGTTTCACGATTTTATAAAACTGGTGAGAATCAAACAATCTGAGTAAAAGACACAGCCTGAGAATATGCCGGTAGCGAGAATTAAGGGGTTAAGGTAAGTTTTTCGATGTGAACAGGCATCCAATTCTGGGAGTCTCCCCTTCAAAACTGGCGGTCTAAGATATCTTAAGTTTCTAGTGTGAACAGGGTATTACATCCAATCTTAAACTTTAGTTACTAAATAAATATGACAGTCCACACACACATTTAAACTTTTTTATTTTAATATTTTGTTATAACGGAGATGGAATTGTTTACATACCGCATGTTGTTACCGGCAAAGTAAAAAAACAACCTTTTTAAACTTAAATCGCTGAATAAATGTGAGTCTTCACATCCAGACTTTTAAAATTTATTTTTTTGATATAATGGAGATGGAAGCAGGCGAAATTTTGGCCTTACTGAAGACACGGACCGTTTACATTCCGCATGTTGCTTACCGACAAAAGGAAAAAAAAAAAAAAAAAAACGGCGTTTTTGGTCTCGCAAACATATCATTTTACATGTATATAGCTTATTCTGTTCAATGTAACTTTTAAAAACTGTTTTTGTCAAGTTAAAAATATATTTAGCTATACTTTGAAAAAAAAATAGTCAAAAATAATTTTGAAAAATAGCGTTCCGGTTCGTGAAATTTTCCATTTCGAGCCCTGGTCTTACTGTAATATTTGGAAATTTTCAAAGCAAGGTAAGCCTTCTTTCCGTATTTTGTCCACAATTTACTTTAATTTCGTTGAACTATATATGTTTTTAAATATATATTTCCATGATGCATTGACTTTTTTCAAATTTTAACGCTCGGAGCAGAACGGAACCGCCTAGTTTATATAACAAATATATAACATATATATAATATAAAAAATATATATAATAATATATAATTACTCTGCCCCCTGCAAGCTACGCTTGCCAACCCCCGTTCAGACACCGCAGAATCTAAAAACACGCTAATCTGATGAGTTTTAAAAATATTAGAGAAGATTGAATTATGCTGAAAAAAGCTGTGCAGATCTCCCTGTAAACGGGTTTCCATTCAATTCCCTTTGATTGCAAAAATTTAAGGGCGATTCAGTTGCTGTTAAGACATCCAATGGTTGTTTTCGTTTTTGATTAAAGAGGATCAGTTAACATTTGAAAAGAAGCTAAAATAAAATAAATTAAGTATAAGAGTCTTTGTCTCCCGGTATTTTAAAACAATCTCTATAACAATAGCCTAAGTCATGTGACTATCATCAACAGTTCCAGGCGGGCCACTTCGCTTTTTATACTCTAGGTGCCATTTTGGTACTTTAATGTTAGCCAGGCACAGGTGATAAGTCGCCAAATATTATTCTATCGCCATCATTTCATCTATATTACAATAGTTCATCTGTTGGGCAGATCCAGGTCCATATACCGGCACCAACTTAGCTACCCAGACATACATGGGATTGGGGGCATGGTAAACCCCAATCTTGAAGGTGGGGGAAAAATAATTGGTAATAAAAGTAATTACCTTAGTAATTGCAGGTTAACTACTCCTCAATTACTGTACCTGAATTATTATAGTGGGTATTTAAAAACATTATAATTTATAAACAAACATTTGTGATCGTAATAATTGAATAATGGTCCTGGCTATTCCTGATAATTAGATTAACCATAATTATCTTAAATTGAGGCGGGAAGAAACACATCTCCAAAACTGCCCCAAACTGCATTGTGTAATTTTAGTGAAGAAATAGCGTATAGACCGCGCAGTTATATCTAAATAAAACCTATCGAAACTACGCATAAATAACATACTAAAGAAGTTCATAATCTGAAATAAAACTTAGATTAAATTAAAACAATGGACTCATGTTGTATTAAAAACATAGCCAAAATTTAACAATAAACAACAAGTTTATTTACAGTTAATTTACATATTTACAAAAATAAAATAGAAATGTGTCACAAGACACCAGCGTTCCAAAGAACGAAATTGAATTAGTATTTGCATTAAGTTTACCTTTTAATTTATCATTACAAATATTAATTAATTGCTTGGATACCATAAATTGTACATCCCTAGTACAACATGGATTATTAAAACAATGGGAATACAAAAATATTGAATAACACATACCTTCTGTAATAGAGGCTTACTCGTAGTTTTAAATCGCACTTATATCCGTGGCTCCTTGAATGTTTTTTTACACTCTAGGAAAAGTTCACAAATTTATTTAAAACAGGTGATGTATCAAAGTCCACGAACTGCCGTTCTTAGGGCCGTCCCTTAGCGGGAAAACACGACCCGAATAACCCGTAATCATTGTTAGACGCATCTTGAAACACATAGGTCATCTGGGTTTAACTATCCCTGTTGCGTAATAGAACTCATCTTTATTAAGCACTCATCGTTGAGAATTGGAATTCATCTTCTAAACACCAACAGCACAATTCTTTATTAAACCATCTTAGTTGAGAACTCGAACTGATCTAACTGTAACTTCATTCTTCGCTTATGACATCACCTCGTAATAACAATATGGAGGATGGTCCTTTGCCCCCTTCGTCAAATGGTCGGTCAGTCTTGCCGACCCCCTCTTCTTCCGTCTTCTCGCAAACCTGTGATTTGGTATTACACTTTTTCGGGGTATACAGTGCTCCGCCCCCTGAGCGTCAGCGATCGTGAGATGTGGAAACCCCGGGCCTTCTTCTATCGCCCGTGTGGTCCATCTTTTACGACTTCTTTATTAGGACCAATAAATAATCTTACATCCCGTCGTAAATACAGCTTGGCATTTTATGTCAACCTTTTGTTAAACTTGGAGACTTCGTGTCTGTCTAAAAAGATCCCCTTTAAAGATAAGATCCAATTGTGCAGTCGTTCTCATATTAAGGCTTTACAGCGTAGATACATATATGAGTATATTTATATCAAATAACAATAATAATAATCAAAATAAATACATGTAAGAACACACTCTATATATACATACACACTTTATAAAATAATAATAATAATCAAAATATATAAATAATAGTATTTTTTATGGCATTAAAAAAAATAACAACCTGCTGAAGTGGTATCAAAAGTGTTTATATCAGTTATATGATAACACTTCCAGCATCATCAACTGCCATAAACAAATACGGTCTGATCCCTTCGCCGTTCATATGAAAGTTTGGCAAAGATGTCATATACATCCCATATTGGCGGGGTTTTTTAATGACGCCAATTTGGGGAACGCATCAACAGCATAAACAGCAACATCCGGCTTACCATATGAAGCAAAATAACGATACTTTGGCGGCAGTTATGTACCCGTTCCGTATATCACATTGTCGTCAGAAAAAAATCACGCCAATATGGGACCGTAAGTTTTCCATTTTGATTAAAAAATCAATTTTTTTTTTTCGAATAAAACTACATAAAAGTTACCATGGTCGCAAAGAATTCTAGGTAATGTTACGCTAGCAGGATGCAAATCTCGCCAATAGCTTTTTTTCAACTCGCCAGTTAGCATTTTTTTTTTCCGAGTGGTAATATTTGGCCAGATACGGTTATGCAGGTTACAGATATACAGGTTTGGCGTGATTTTTATTTTTTTACGAAAATTTGGCGAAAACCTCGTTTTCAAATACCAGTTACATATGCATTTTTGGTATTCCTTAGATATCCCGACGACCAAAAATCTATCGCCAAACTATAAGATTAAATGCCAATAATGGTTGATCGTAAATGCCACATTCACTTGACTTTAAGCAAGCTACACGTGTTTACGTCATCAAGTGATTTTTATTTCGACGTTTTATTCGTATATTTATTAATGTTATACTAATTTATTTGTTCTTTCGTTATTTAAAATAAAAATTATGTCAATTTGTGTAATTTGGCGAGTGTTTTGGCGATTTATATAATTTGACGAAATTGGTCGACGGAATATCTAAGTAGTACTGTATTTCTTAATTATTTTCTATTATTTTCTAAAGGAAATATCAAAAGAATAATTAATAAGCATAGAACAAAATAATTTATATAATTTGTAAAAAGAAATAAAAGTAAATAAACATTTATTATCAAATAAACAAGAATAGCCGGGTTACCATGTCAACCTTTTCTGAAATATAAAAATAAAAAAGAAAAGTGCCCAGCTAAACTGATGGCATTGAGCTCACAGGCTATTCACACTAATTGTATATTATACACTTATTTTAAAGAATAATGCCCCTCAAAAAAATAAGTGAAGGGGAATTAGCCCCCGTTTCCCCCTTTATACTTAACCAGTAAACCTCCAAATCTCACCAGGGAAGCCCCTTATCATAATAAACCGGTATACCAAATTTGGAGCAAATCGAATAATCCTGCAAAAAAAAACATTTATCTAAATTAAGGGGGTGAACTAGCCCCCCTTTATCTTTAACCAATGAATCGCCAAAACGAATCAGGGAAGCTCCTTAGCATAATAAACCGGTATACCAAATTCGGAGCAAAGCGAATAATTCTGCATGAAAAACCCGTTTATATAAATTAAGGGGGGTGGCCTAGCCCCCCTTCCCCCTTTATCTTTAACCAATAAACCCCCAAAACTAATCAAGGAAGTTCCTTAACATAATAAACCGGTATACCAACTTCGGAGCAAATCGAATCATTCTGCATGAAAAACCCATTTATCTGAATTAAAAGGGGTGGACTCGCCCCCTTTCCCCATTTTATTCTTAACTAATGAACCCCCAAAACCAATCAGGAAAGTTCCTTAACATAATAAACCGGTATACCAACTTCGGAGCAAATCGAATCCTCCTGCATGCAAAACCGAATTATCTGAATTAAGGAGGTGGACTAGCCCCCCTTTTCCCCTTTATTCTTAACCAATGAACCCCCAAAACTAATCAGGGAAGTTCCTTAACTTAATAAACCAGTATACCGAATTCGGAGCAAAATCGAATAATTCTGCATGAAATACCCATTTATCTGAATTAAAAGGGATGGACTAGCTCCCTTTCCCCCCTTTATTCTTAACTAATGAACCCCAAAACTAATCAGGGAAGTTCCTTAACATAATAAACCGGTATAACAAATTCGGAGCAAATCGAATCATTCTGCATGAAAAAACCATTTCTCTGAATTAAAAGGGGTGGACGAACCCCGTTTTTCCCCCTTTATGCTTAAGCAATGAACCCCCAAAACTAATCAGGGAAGTTCCTTAACATAATAAACCGGTATACCAAATTCAGAGCAAATCGAATCATTCTGCATGAAAAATCCATTTATCTGAAATAAGGGGTGGACTAGTCCCCCCTTTTTCCCCTTTATTCTTAACCAATGAACCCCCAAAACTAATCTGGGAAGTTCCTTAACATAATAAACCGGTATACCAAATTCGGAGCAAATCGAACCATTCTGCATGAAAAACCCATTTATCTGAATTAAAAGGGGTGAGCTAATGCCCCTTTTCCCCCTTTATCCTTAACCAATGAACCCCCAAAACTAATCAGGGAAGTTCCTTAACGTAATAAACCGGTATACCAAATTCGGACCAAATCGAATGATTCTGCATGAAAAAACACATTTATCTGAATTAAGGAGGTGGACTAACCCCGTTTTTCCCCCTTTATCCTTAACCAATGAACTCCCAAAACTAATCAGGGAAGTTCCTTAACATAATAAACCGGTATATCAAATTCGGAGCAAATCGAATAATTCTGCAGGAAATACCCATTTATCTGAATTAAGGGGGGTGGACTAACCCCCCTTTACCTCCTTTATACTTAACAAGTGAACCTCCAAATCTAATCAAGGAAGCTCCTTATCATAATAAACCGGTATACCAAATTTGGAGCAAATCGAATAATCTTGCAAAAAAAAAACATTTATCTAAATTAAGGGGGTGGACTAGCCCCCTTTATCCTTAACCAATGAATCGCCAAAACGAATCAGGGAAGCTCCTTAACATAATAAACCGGTATACCAACTTCGGAGCAAATCGAAACGTTCTGCATGAAAAACCCATTTATCTAAATTAAGAGGGGCGGGCTAACCTCCCTTTTCCCCCATTACCCTTAACCAATGAAGCCCCAAAAGTAATCAGGGAAGTTCCTTAACATAATAAACCGGTATACCAAATTCGGAGCAAATCGAATCATTCTGAATGAAAAACACATTTATCTCAATTAAGGGGGGTGGACTAACCCCGTTTTTCCCCCTTTATCCTTAACCAATGATCACCCAAAACTGATCAGGAAGTTCCTTAACATAATAAACCGGTATACCAAATTCGGAGCAAATCGAATCATTCTGCATGAAAAACCCATTTATCTGAATTAAGGGGGGGGGGGTGAACTAACCCCGTTTTTCCACCTTTATCCATAACCAATGAACTCCCAAAACTAATCAGGGAAGTTCCTTAACATAATAAACCGGTATACGAAATTCGGAGCAAATCGAATGATTCTGCATGAAAAACATATTTATCTGAATTAAAGGGTGGACTAACCCCCTTTTCCCCCTTTATCCTTAACCAATGAACCCCCAAAATTAATCAGGGATGTTCCTTAACATAATAAACCGGTATACCAAATTCGGAGCAAATCGAATGATTCTGCATGAAAAACCCACTTTTCTGAATTAAGGGGGGGGGGGTGGACTAACCCCGTTTTTCCCCCTTTATCCGTAACCAATGAACCCCCAAAACTAATCATGGATATTCCTTAACATAATAAACCGGTATACCAAATTCGGAGCAAATCGGAGGATTCTGCATGAAAAACCCATTTATCTGAATTAAGGGGGTGGACTAACCTCCCTTTTCCCCCTTTATCCTTAACCAATGAACCCCCAAAATTAATCAGGGATGTTCCTTAACATAATAAACCGGTATACCAAATTCGGACCAAATCGAATAATTCTGCATGAAAAACCCACTTTTCTGAATTAAGGGGGGGGTGGTGGACTAACCCCGTTTTCCCCCCTTTATCCGTAACCAATGAACCCCCAAAACTAATCATGGATGTTCCTTAACATAATTAACCGGTATACCAAATTCGGAGCAAATCGAATGATTCTGCATGAAAAACCCATTTATCTGAATTAAGGGGGTGGACTAACCCCCCTTTTCCCCCTTTATCCTTAACCAATGAACCCCCAAAATTAATCAGGGATATTCCTTAACATAATAAACCGGTATACCAAATTCGGAGCAAATCGAATGATTCTGCATGAAAAACCCACTTTTCTGAATTAAGGGGGGGGGGTGGACTAACCCCGTTTTCCCCTTTTATCCGTAACCAATGAACCCCCAAAACTAATCATGGATGTTCCTTAACATAATAAACCGGTATACCAAATTCTGAGCAAATCGAATGATTCTGCTTGAAAAACCCATTTTTCTGAATTAAGGGGGGGGGGTGACTAACCCCGTTTTTCCCCCTTTATCCTTAACCAATGAACTCCCAAAACTAATCAGGGAAGCGCCTTATCACAATGAACCTAGGAAAAAATTTTGAAGCAAATCGGATATTTCTATCAAGAGTTATCGCGTTACGTACATACGTACATACATACATACATACATACAGAACGGTCGGGCACATTAGCTCTCAGGCTTTGATATACACATACCTTCACATATACCTTCACACATACACATACCTTCTGTAATAGAGGCTTACTCGTAGTTTTAAATCGCACTTATATCCGTGGCTCCTTGAATGTTTTTTTACACTCTAGGAAAAGTTCACAAATTTATTTAAAACAGGTGATGTATCAAAGTCCACGAACTGCCGTTCTTAGGGCCGTCCCTTAGCGGGAAAACACGACCCGAATAACCCGTAATCATTGTTAGACGCATCTTGAAACACATAGGTCATCTGGGTTTAACTATCCCTGTTGCGTAATAGAACTCATCTTTATTAAGCACTCATCGTTGAGAATTGGAATTCATCTTCTAAACACCAACAGCACAATTCTTTATTAAACCATCTTAGTTGAGAACTCGAACTGATCTAACTGTAACTTCATTCTTCGCTTATGACATCACCTCGTAATAACAATATGGAGGATGGTCCTTTGCCCCCTTCGTCAAATGGTCGGTCAGTCTTGCCGACCCCCTCTTCTTCCGTCTTCTCGCAAACCTGTGATTTGGTATTACACTTTTTCGGGGTATACAGTGCTCCGCCCCCTGAGCGTCAGCGATCGTGAGATGTGGAAACCCCGGGCCTTCTTCTATCGCCCGTGTGGTCCATCTTTTACGACTTCTTTATTAGGACCAATAAATAATCTTACATCCCGTCGTAAATACAGCGTGGCATTTTATGTCAACCTTTTGTTAAACTTGGAGACTTCGTGTCTGTCTAAAAAGATCCCCTTTAAAGATAAGATCCAATTGTGCAGTCGTTCTCATATTAAGGCTTTACAGCGTAGATACATATATGAGTATATTTATATCAAATAACAATAATAATAATCAAAATAAATACATGTAAGAACACACTCTATGTATACATACACACTTTATAAAATAATAATAATAATCAAAATATATAAATAATAGTATTTTTTATGGCATTAAAAAAAATAACAACCTGCTGAAGTGGTATCAAAAGTGTTTATATCAGTTATATGATAACACTTCCAGCATCATCAACTGCCATAAACAAATACGGTCTGATCCCTTCGCCGTTCATATGAAAGTTTGGCAAAGATGTCATATACATCCCATATTGGCGGGGTTTTTTAATGACGCCAATTTGGGGAACGCATCAACAGCATAAACAGCAACATCCGGCTTACCATATGAAGCAAAATAACGATACTTTGGCGGCAGTTATGTACCCGTTCCGTATATCACATTGTCGTCAGAAAAAAATCACGCCAATATGGGACCGTAAGTTTTCCATTTTGATTAAAAAATCAATTTTTTTTTTCGAATAAAACTACATAAAAGTTACCATGGTCGCAAAGAATTCTAGGTAATGTTACGCTAGCAGGATGCAAATCTCGCCAATAGCTTTTTTTCAACTCGCCAGTTAGCATTTTTTTTTTTCCGAGTGGTAATATTTGGCCAGATACGGTTATGCAGGTTACAGATATACAGGTTTGGCGTGATTTTTATTTTTTTACGAAAATTTGGCGAAAACCTCGTTTTCAAATACCAGTTACATATGCATTTTTGGTATTCCTTAGATATCCCGACGACCAAAAATCTATCGCCAAACTATAAGATTAAATGCCAATAACGGTTGATCGTAAATGCCACATTCACTTGACTTTAAGCAAGCTACACGTGTTTACGTCATCAAGTGATTTTTATTTCGACGTTTTATTCGTATATTTATTAATGTTATACTAATTTATTTGTTCTTTCGTTATTTAAAATAAAAATTATGTCAATTTGTGTAATTTGGCGAGTGTTTTGGCGATTTATACAATTTGACGAAATTGGTCGACGGAATATCTAAGTAGTACTGTATTTCTTAATTATTTTCTATTATTTTCTAAAGGAAACATCAAAAGAATAATTAATAAGCATAGAACAAAATAATTTATATAATTTGTAAAAAGAAATAAAAGTAAATAAACATTTATTATCAAATAAACAAGAATAGCCGGGTTACCATGTCAACCTTTTCTGAAATATAAAAATAAAAAAGAAAAGTGCCCAGCTAAACTGATGGCATTGAGCTCACAGGCCATTCACACTAATTGTATATTATACACTTATTTTAAAGAATAATGCCCCTCAAAAAAATAAGTGAAGGGGAATTAGCCCCCGTTTCCCCCTTTATACTTAACCAGTAAACCTCCAAATCTCACCAGGGAAGCCCCTTATCATAATAAACCGGTATACCAAATTTGGAGCAAATCGAATAATCCTGCAAAAAAAAAACATTTATCTAAATTAAGGGGGTGAACTAGCCCCCCTTTATCTTTAACCAATGAATCGCCAAAACGAATCAGGGAAGCTCCTTAGCATAATAAACCGGTATACCAAATTCGGAGCAAAGCGAATAATTCTGCATGAAAAACCCGTTTATATAAATTAAGGGGGGTGGCCTAGCCCCCCTTCCCCCTTTATCTTTAACCAATAAACCCCCAAAACTAATCAAGGAAGTTCCTTAACATAATAAACCGGTATACCAACTTCGGAGCAAATCGAATCATTCTGCATGAAAAACCCATTTATCTGAATTAAAAGGGGTGGACTCGCCCCCTTTCCCCATTTTATTCTTAACTAATGAACCCCCAAAACCAATCAGGAAAGTTCCTTAACATAATAAACCGGTATACCAACTTCGGAGCAAATCGAATCCTCCTGCATGCAAAACCGAATTATCTGAATTAAGGAGGTGGACTAGCCCCCCTTTTCCCCTTTATTCTTAACCAATGAACCCCCAAAACTAATCAGGGAAGTTCCTTAACTTAATAAATCAGTATACCGAATTCGGAGCAAAATCGAATAATTCTGCATGAAATACCCATTTATCTGAATTAAAAGGGATGGACTAGCCCCTTTCCCCCCTTTATTCTTAACTAATGAACCCCAAAACTAATCAGGGAAGTTCCTTAACATAATAAACCGGTATAACAAATTCGGAGCAAATCGAATCATTCTGCATGAAAAAACCATTTCTCTGAATTAAAAGGGGTGAACGAACCCCGTTTTTCCCCCTTTATCCTTAAGCAATGAACCCCCAAAACTAATCAGGGAAGTTCATTAACATAATAAACCGGTATACCAAATTCGGAGCAAATCGAATGATTCTGCGTGAAAACCCCATTTATCTGAATTAAGGGGGTGGACTAACCCCCTTTCCCCCCTTTATCCTTAACCAATGAACCCCCAAAACTAATCAGGGAAGTTCCTTAACATAATAAACCGGTATACCAAATTCAGAGCAAATCGAATCATTCTGCATGAAAAATCCATTTATCTGAAATAAGGGGTGGACTAGTCCCCCCTTTTTCCCCTTTATTCTTAACCAATGAACCCCCAAAACTAATCTGGGAAGTTCCTTAACATAATAAACCGGTATACCGAATTCGGAGCAAATCGAACCATTCTACATGAAAAACCCATTTATCTGAATTAAAAGGGGTGAGCTAATGCCCCTTTTCCCCCTTTATCCTTAACCAATGAACCCCCAAAACTAATCAGGGAAGTTCCTTAACGTAATAAACCGGTATACCAAATTCGGACCAAATCGAATGATTCTGCATGAAAAAACACATTTATCTGAATTAAGGGGGTGGACTAACCCCGTTTTTCCCCCTTTATCCTTAACCAATGAACTCCCAAAACTAATCAGGGAAGTTCCTTAACATAATAAACCGGTATACCAAATTCGGAGCAAATCGAATAATTCTGCAGGAAATACCCATTTATCTGAATTAAGGGGGGTGGACTAACCCCCCTTTACCTCCTTTATACTTAACAAGTGAACCTCCAAATCTAATCAAGGAAGCTCCTTATCATAATAAACCGGTATACCAAATTTGGAGCAAATCGAATAATCTTGCAAAAAAAAATCATTTATCTAAATTAAGGGGGTGGACTAGCCCCCCTTTATCCTTAACCAATGAATCGCCAAAACGAATCAGGGAAGCTCCTTAACATAATAAACCGGTATACCAACTTCGGAGCAAATCGAAACGTTCTGCATGAAAAACACATTTATCTAAATTAAGAGGGGCGGGCTAACCTCCCTTTTCCCCCATTACCCTTAACCAATGAAGCCCCAAAAGTAATCAGGGAAGTTCCTTAACATAATAAACCGGTATACCAAATTCGGAGCAAATCGAATCATTCTGAATGAAAAACACATTTATCTCAATTAAGGGGGGTGGACTAACCCCGTTTTTCCCCCTTTATCCTTAACCAATGATCACCCAAAACTGATCAGGAAGTTCCTTAACATAATAAACCGGTATACCAAATTCGGAGCAAATCGAATCATTCTGCATGAAAAACCCATTTATCTGAATTAAGGGGGGGGGGGGTGAACTAACCCCGTTTTTCCACCTTTATCCTTAACCAATGAACTCCCAAAACTAATCAGGGAAGTTCCTTAACATAATAAACCGGTATGCGAAATTCGGAGCAAATCGAATGATTCTGCATGAAAAACATATTTATCTGAATTAAAGGGTGGACTAACCCCCTTTTCCCCCTTTATCCTTAACCAATGAACCCCCAAAATTAATCAGGGATGTTCCTTAACATAATAAACCGGTATACCAAATTCGGAGCAAATCGAATGATTCTGCATGAAAAACCCACTTTTCTGAATTAAGGGGGGGTGTGGACTAACCCCGTTTTTCCCCCTTTATCCGTAACCAATGAACCCCCAAAACTAATCATGGATATTCCTTAACATAATAAACCGGTATACCAAATTCGGAGCAAATCGGAGGATTCTGCATGAAAAACCCATTTATCTGAATTAAGGGGGTTGACTAACCTCCCTTTTCCCCCTTTATCCTTAACCAATGAACCCCCAAAATTAATCAGGGATGTTCCTTAACATAATAAACCGGTATACCAAATTCGGACCAAATCGAATAATTCTGCATGAAAAACCCACTTTTCTGAATTAAGGGGGGGTGGTGGACTAACCCCGTTTTTCCCCCTTTATCCGTAACCAATGAACCCCCAAAACTAATCATGGATGTTCCTTAACATAATTAACCGGTATACCAAATTCGGAGCAAATCGAATGATTCTGCATGAAAAACCCATTTATCTGAATTAAGGGGGTGGACTAACCCCCCTTTTCCCCCTTTATCCTTAACCAATGAACCCCCAAAATTAATCAGGGATATTCCTTAACATAATAAACCGGTATACCAAATTCGGAGCAAATCGAATGATTCTGCATGAAAAACCCACTTTTCTGAATTAAGGGGGGGGGGGGGTGGACTAACCCCGTTTTCCCCTTTTATCCGTAACCAATGAACCCCAAAAACTAATCATGGATGTTCCTTAACATAATAAACCGGTATACCAAATTCTGAGCAAATCGAATGATTCTGCTTGAAAAACCCATTTTTCTGAATTAAGGGGGGTGACTAACCCCGTTTTTCCCCCTTTATCCTTAACCAATGAACTCCCAAAACTAATCAGGGAAGCGCCTTATCACAATGAACCTAGGAAAAAATTTTGAAGCAAATCGGATATTTCTATCAAGAGTTATCGCGTTACGTACATACGTACATACATACATACATACATACAGAACGGGCGGGCACATTAGCTCTCAGGCTTTGATAGCCTGTGAGCTAAATAAAAAAGAAAAGTGCCCAGCTAAACTGATAGCATTGAGCTCACAGACTATTCACACTAACTGTATATTATACTCTTATTTTAAAGGATAATGCCCCTCAAAAAAATAAGTGAAGGGGAATTAGCCCCCGTTTCCCCCTTTATACTTAACCAGTGAACCTCCAAATCTAATCAGGGAAGCTCCTTATCATAATAAACCGGTATACCAAACTTGGAGCAAATCGAATAATCTTGCAAAAAAAAAAAAAAACATTTATCTAAATTAAGGGGGTGGACTAACCCCCCTTTATCCTTAACCAATTAATCGCTAAAACGAATCAGGGAAGCTCCTTAACATAATAAACAGGTATACCAACTTCGGAGCAAATCGAATCATTCTGCATGAAAAACCCATTTATCTAAATTAAGAGGGGCGGGCTAACCTCCCTTTTCCCCTTTACCCTTAACCAATGAACCCCAAAACTAATCAGGGAAGTTCCTTAACATAATAAACCGGTATACCAAATTCGGAGCAAATCCAATGATTCTGCATGAAAAACCCATTTATCTGAATTAAGGGGGTGGACTAACCCCCCTTTTCCCCTTTTATCCTTAACCAATGAACCCCCAAAACTAATCAGGGAAGTTCCTTAACATAATAAACCGGTATAATAAATTCGGAGCAAATTGAATGATTCTGCATGAAAAACCCATTTATCTGAATTAAGGGGGGTGGACTAACCCCGTTTTCCCCCTTTACCCTTAACCAATGAACCCCCAAAACTAATCAGGGAAGTTCCTTAACATAATAAACCGCTATACCAAATTCGGAGCAAATCGAATCATTCTGCATGAAAAACACATTTATCTGAATTAAGGGGGGTGGACTAACCCAGTTTTTCACCCTTTATCCTTAACCAACGAACTCCCAAAACTAATCAGGGAAGTTCCTTAACATAATAAACCGGTATACCAAATTGGGAGCAAATTGAATGATTCTGCATGAAAAACCCATTTATCTTAATTAAGGGGGTGGACTAACCCCGTTTTTCCCCCTTTACCCTTAACCAATGAACCCCCAAAACTAATCAGGGAAGTTCCTTAACATAATAAACCGCTATACCAAATTCGGAGCAAATCGAATCATTCTGCATGAAAAACACATTTATCTGAATTAAGGGGGGTGGACTAACCCCGTTTTTCCCCCTTTATCCTTAACCAATGAACTCCCAAAACTAATCAGGGAAGTTCCTTAACATAATAAACCGGTATACCAAATTCGGAGCAAATTGAATGATTCTGCATGAAAAACCCATTTATCTGAATTAAGGGGGGTGGACTAACCCCGTTTTTCCCCCTTTACCCTTAACCAATGAACCCCCAAAACTAATCAGGGAAGTTCCTTAACATAATAAACCGCTATACCAAATTCGGAGCAAATCGAATCATTCTGCATGAAAAACACATTTATCTGAATTAAGGGGGGTGGACTAACCCCGTTTTTCCCACTTTATCCTTAACCAATGAACTCCCAAAACTAATCAGGGATGTTCCTTAACATAATAAACCGGTATATCAAATTCGGAGCAAATCGAATCATTCTGCATGAAAAACCCATTTATCTGAATTAAGGGGGTGTTGTGTGGACTAACCCCGTTTTTCCCCCTTTATCCTTAACCAATGCACTCCAAAAACTAATCAGGGAAGCGCCTTATCACGGTTAACCTAGGAAAAAATTTTGAAGCAAATCGGATATTTCTATCAAGAGTTATCGCGTTACGTACATACGTACATACATACATACATACATACAGAACGGGCGGGCACATTAGCTCTCAGGCTTTGATAGCCTGTGAGCTAAATAAAAAAGAAAAGTGCCCAGCTAAACTGATGGCATTGAGCTCACAGACTATTCACACTAACTGTATATTATACTCTTATTTTAAAGGATAATGCCCCTCAAAAAAATAAGTGAAGGGGAATTAGCCCCCGTTTCCCCCTTTATACTTAACCATTGAACCTCCAAATCTAATCAGGGAAGCTCCTTATCATAATAAACCGGTATACCAAACTTGGAGCAAATCGAAATTTATCTAAATTTAGGGGGTGGACTAACCCCCCTTTATCCTTAACCAATTAATCGCTAAAACGAATCAGGGAAGCTCCTTAACATAATAAACAGGTATACCAACTTCGGAGCAAATCGAATCATTCTGCATGAAAAACCCATTTATCTAAATTAAGAGGGGCGGGCTAACCTCCCTTTTCCCCTTTACCCTTAACCAATGAACCCCAAAACTAATCAGGGAAGTTCCTTAACATAATAAACCGGTATACCAAATTCGGAGCAAATCCAATGATTCTGCATGAAAAACCCATTTATCTGAATTAAGGGGGTGGACTAACCCCCCTTTTCCCCTTTTATCCTTAACCAATGAACCCCCAAAACTAATCAGGGAAGTTCCTTAACATAATAAACCGGTATAATAAATTCGGAGCAAATTGAATGATTCTGCATGAAAAACCCATTTATCTGAATTAAGGGGGGTGGACTAACCCCGTTTTCCCCCTTTACCCTTAACCAATGAACCCCCAAAACTAATCAGGGAAGTTCCTTAACATAATAAACCGCTATACCAAATTCGGAGCAAATCGAATCATTCTGCATGAAAAACACATTTATCTGAATTAAGGGGGGTGGACTAACCCAGTTTTTCACCCTTTATCCTTAACCAACGAACTCCCAAATCTAATCAGGGAAGTTCCTTAACATAATAAACCGGTATACCAAATTGGGAGCAAATTGAATGATTCTGCATGAAAAACCCATTTATCTTAATTAAGGGGGTGGACTAACCCCGTTTTTCCCCCTTTACCCTTAACCAATGAACCCCCAAAACTAATCAGGGAAGTTCCTTAACATAATAAACCGCTATACCAAATTCGGAGCAAATCGAATCATTCTGCATGAAAAACACATTTATCTGAATTAAGGGGGGTGGACTAACCCCGTTTTTCCCCCTTTATCCTTAACCAATGAACTCCCAAAACTAATCAGGGAAGTTCCTTAACATAATAAACCGGTATACCAAATTCGGAGCAAATTGAATGATTCTGCATGAAAAACCCATTTATCTGAATTAAGGGGGGTGGACTAACCCCGTTTTTCCCCCTTTACCCTTAACCAATGAACCCCCAAAACTAATCAGGGAAGTTCCTTAACATAATAAACCGCTATACCAAATTCGGAGCAAATCGAATCATTCTGCATGAAAAACACATTTATCTGAATTAAGGGGGGTGGACTAACCCCGTTTTTCCCCCTTTATCCTTAACCAATGAACTCCCAAAACTAATCAGGGATGTTCCTTAACATAATAAACCGGTATATCAAATTCGGAGCAAATCGAATCATTCTGCATGAAAAACCCATTTATCTGAATTAAGGGGGTGTTGTGTGGACTAACCCCGTTTTTCCCCCTTTATCCTTAACCAATGCACTCCAAAAACTAATCAGGGAAGCGCCTTATCACGGTGAACCTAGGAAAAAATTTTGAAGCAAATCGGATGTTTCTATCAAGAGTTATCGCGTTACGTACATACGTACATACATACATACATACATACATACATACAGAACGGGCGGGCACATTAGCTCTCAGGCTTTGATAGCCTGTGAGCTAAAAAGTATCTGTTTGATTAAAATTTGAGTTGCCATCATTAGAAAAATGTATATAAAATTAGAAAAAAATTAATATTTCGAAAACTAATTCGAATTTAAAAATTCTAATACCAGTTTTGAAATCTGCGGATCAATATTGATTTTTGGTGTCAATTTCATCGCAAAGTATTCCATATTTTAGGAGAAATCGAAGTGAAACATAATCAGTTGTTTAATCAGTCGATTCATACTTCCGTTTCATACTTCCGTTTCATAAATTCGTTTCATTAGGATTTTATATATATAGGGGAGATAAATATATAATTGCAATGGCATTCAATAAAGTTGCAGTTTTACAAATGAAAATCAAATTTTAAAGTAATTGCTTAAAAGGCGCAAAGGCCAACATAGTGAAAAAGATTCCAAGCCGGGACACGAACCCGGGCCATCAGTATAGCGCACTGACGTTCTACCGACTAAACCACTTGGAACGATACCTAGCTCGGAAAATTTCTCACTATTATATGTTGGCAAGGCTACAAACGCAGCACAAGATGGAATATTTATCGTGAGTCACCGACCTGGGACAAACACGAAACATAATTAAATCCAGCATCGATAGAAACTATATTAATACATGGAAATTATTCCAGAGAGAAACACTCTCTGGAATAATTTCTCTCTGGAATCTCTCACTGTTTTTCTCTGTAATAATTTCCATGTATTAATAAAGTTGCAGTTTCCCAGTTTTTTTACTTATTGATTAAAGTTATCGACGAAAACAAACTAACTACAGCAAGAATTTACAATACCGACGAAAGTGGCGTAACTGTGGTACCAAAACAACATTCAAGAGTAATTGCAATGAAAGGGTAGCGTCAAGTTGGTGTTTTGACACTTTAAATACAAAATATAATCTATAATATTCCAAAAACCATTGTACCCCATTCTAGCCCTTGCATGAGGCAGAATAGTGTTGACTCAGTTACTTTTATCTTTAATTTTTAAAAATTATATCTTATTTTTTTTTTTTTACAACTTTGTATACTACACTGTTAAAAATTTTGCAGCATTCTGGTCGGTCATTCGACCGTTTTTTGAAAAAACGGTTTCATAACCATAATTTAACTATATTCCGACCATAAAATGGCCAATAATATGGTCAGAATAGTGTTAAAATTACGGTTGTGTAACCGTTTTCGGAAAAAACGGTCAAATGACCTGCCAGAATGCTGCAAATTTTTAACAGTGTAAAGTTTGTATTAAAATGCATGAAAAAACTGTTTCAATATAGGATAAGGTTTTTTTAGTATCTTAGACCTAAAACCTTGCTTCAAGACTTAAGTACCCCATTCCGTCCTGGTATTCCCTACATTACTTTAAAATTTTTATTCAAGTTGTATTTCTTATTTCTTTTCTTGGCTTGGGAAATCAGCTGATTTGCATCCACAGGGAAGAAAAAATAACCTATTCAGCTATATTAAAATTTTGTGTGGAAAATTATCGTTCTGGCTGTAAAAGATATCAGAAGTTCTAGCATAAGAAAAATTCAAACGTGGAACCAGAGACCAAACGCGACCAGAGAGCGGCGTCTGTGAGCAAATTGTTTAGTTCACGAACTGACATGTAAAATATAGAAGTAGTTATAACATCTTAATATTGGAGCGTTCGAATAGGCATTAGTACTATTTGTGTTTAATCTGGTAAGATTCTCAAAAATTATCAAACGTTATTTGCTTGCCAATCAAGAAAAAAGTGTTTCAATCAGTGTAGTTCAACTACTGCCCACGTGGGACCACCAATTTCTTAGAGACATGTTCGCCTTATTTAATCGCGGAAATATGTGTGATTAAATAAGAAAAAAACTTGTCTAAGAAAATAGTGGTTCCACGTGGAGCGCCGTTGGACCGCACAAGTTTAAATGATTATTCAAGAGATCTCGTTATTCAAGAGATCTATCTATACTGTCTCAGAGTATGAGACTGTAGAAAACGGACAATTCGGTAAGGTAAGATTAGTTAGGTAACTAGAGGTAAGATTGACTAATTAGTCCCGATATGCTATTTCTTTCGGCCAACTATTAAAGAGTCGTCTCTGAAAAATAACGTTCCGTTGTATAAGCCAGTCGTAAAACAAAGCAGATGTATCATTGTACGGTTAAATACTCTACTGCAATTTTTTAAACTTTTAAACATCGCACATTTTCAATTTTTATACCGTCGTATTGTGGAAAAGAAAGGTACTTTTAAATGCAATTTGTTTGAAAACTGTATCTCAATTTATTTTTGAGATATTAATTTTTTTAAGTTTTTAGCACCATTTGTTTAATGTTTTAATGTTGGCAATTTAAGTACTCCGTTTCTGTAGAAAGTAAAGGTAAAATAGTTGGTAAGTATTAATTATATCTTTTTGTTGCCATTTTCCCATAACAACTGAAAAAAAATGTAGTTAAAATACGTGCTATTTTGAAAAAATATAGATTAATGATTTCCGATAAAACATGGAGCTATTATAAACTATATTTAATTTTAATTATCTATATTAACATT
Source organism: Maratus speciosus (assembly GCA_963932465.1). NCBI lineage: Eukaryota > Metazoa > Arthropoda > Arachnida > Araneae > Salticidae > Maratus > Maratus speciosus. Next base: position 434,981,768 of record OZ010788.1, read on the forward strand.
ACAAACAAATGAAGGCATTTGAATCATTAGATACCCGATTTTTTTTCTTTTGTCGAGTTTCTTGAATGACGACATCTCTTTTTTTGGATTTGTGTATTATTCAGCGATAGTGACGTCATATGCATACTTTACAGTAGATGTTGCTTAAGACTGAATCATCGCCCCCTGAATACTAGGCCTGAGCACTGACACACAAATGGCGGCTGCCGAAGGCGGATTTTTTTCAGCGTGTGTACGGCCCCTTAAATTTTCGTACCGATAATTTAAGTTTTTTCCGCGTTATTTTTCTGATATTAAACTAGTCAGAGAAATCTTTTATAAAATACTGGTGTCTACATTTAAGGGACCGTACCTACGTTTAAAAAAAATCCGCCTTCGGCAGCCGCCATTTTTCTGTCAGCGCTCAGGCCTAGTATTCAGAGGGCGGTGACTGGATCGTAAATGAGGAATTGTTCAGCGGATGCGGATGACGTCATTTTATATAAAATAAAAGCGTTTGTTTTAAGTCTTAAAACTGAAATATGTTTTGTACTATCTATATTTATATATATACAGGGTGATTCAGCTCGTCGGTGACAAACTTTAAGGATCGATAGAGCACACCTAGACGAACATTTTTGAATAGGGAATGTAGGGTCCCTGACGCGATGGTAAGGCGCTAGGCGCTTTCGAAAATTTGGGTGCCGAAATTCGAAACGTCATAAAAACTAGGGAAATGGTTAGATTTTCTTGCTTGTTGCGTCGAAATGATTCTGTTTGTTTAGACTTTCTTCAGTACCAATTTGATAAGCGTATCTCTTAAAACATGGATAGGGGGCGCTGCAGACTTTGGAGAGCTAGACAACAACTTTAAGCCCGTTATTTTGATAATTTAACACATGCTCGCCAAAGTTTATACTCTAACTTAAAGTTTGAACCCAAAAGTAGAGCCCTGCAAAAAGCGTAAGAGCCGGAATAAAATGTCAAAGTACAGGGTGGTCGAAACTCGAAGGCTCCTAGGAGATAAACAAACAGATTTCTTGACTTATGGCATGCATTTTCATGATTCTGTTTGCTGGGGCTCTCTGAAACTCAGTTGAACGGTACAAAAAGAAACATCGATAGGGGGCGCTTTGGGCAAAAAACATAATTCGTTGACATTTCGGACGCTAACTGGAAACGGGGCGCTACGATCAGTTAGTAATAATGAAAACACATTTTCTACCTCTGCTCAACACTTCTGAATAAATTTAGACCAAAAACATCAATGATACTGGAAATTTATTTACAAAAAATAACACTACAGAAGATGCTCGAAATTTCGACCTTGGGCCATGATGCAGGCTTCGCACCTCCGTCGCATTGAGGAGTGTGTGTTTCCAACAATGCCAGGAGTATCTCTGATCTGCCCTGCAGCTGCCACAATGCGCGCCACAAGTTCTTCAGCACTGCTGACAGGTGTATGGTATACCTCGGCCTTCAGGTAACCCCAAAGGAAGAAATCCAAGCAGGTGAGGTCTGGTGATCGGGCAGGCCAGTGAACTGGACCCCCACGCCCGATCCACCGCTGGCCATACCTTGCGTTTAGATGGAGACGCACGTCGTTCGTGTAATGGGCCGGAGCTCCATCGTGCTGGAACCACATCTGGCGACGCGAACCTTCGGGTACGTGCGCCTCATCCAGAAGCTGCGGCAGCACTTGATCCAGGAAAATCAGGTAATTTCCACCTGTCAGCCGTTCAGGTAACAAATAAGGGCCAATGAGGCAATCCCCCAGAATGCCGGCCCACACATTTACTGAGAAACGCTCCTGGGCTGCTCGGCTTCTGGTTTCATGTGGATTTTCATCACACCACACATGACTGTTGTGGGCGTTCCACATTCCCTCCCGGCTGAAGGTGGACTCGTCCGTAAACAAAATGCTGTTTACAAAACGGGGATCCCTGGATCTCATCGCCAAGTACCATCTTGAGAATTCCACTCGAGGGCCAAAATCCTGCTCTCTGAGCAACTGCACCCGCTGGATGTGGTAGGGGTGCAGATTCCGGGAACGTAAGATGCGCCACGCAGTTGCTTGCGAAATGCCAACATGTCTGGCGATATCTCTCGTGCTAAGACCTGGGTTGTCCTCAACCAGGTTAAGCACAGCCTCTTCGTTGTCGGGGGTGCTCACTGATCGCTCCCGTTCAGGCCTGCCTCCGTCGAAAGGTCCCGTTGTGGACAACCTCTGGTGTACTCGAGCGAAGAAGGCATGGCAGGGGATTTGCCTGTTGGGGTAACGCTCGGCGTACAACCGCTGAGCGGCTCGTCCATTACAACCAGCAGCGCCATACGCCAAATGCATGTCAGCCAATTCAGAGTTTGTGTACCGTTCCATCCTACTACCGATCTGCAGACAAGTAACCCGAAGCTTAAGTAGGTACCGCACGTTCAAAAGACGTGTCTGCGCATACAACTACGTCATCTCGCGTTGTCGTCTACGCATTACGTATCTTTTGCATATCGATATGGTACGATATCTTTTGCATAAATCAGCAAAAAGCACCTTATGTAAATTTTATTGCGCGCATTGTGCATGATTGAAACCAGCTATGTTTGTTAAAAAAAACAAACAAACTGCAGTTTTAATAGCTTCTTATGATAAGTAAATTACTCTCTTGTTTTGTTTCTAACTGATCGTAGCGCCCCGTTTCCAGTTAGCGTCCGAAATGTCAACGAATTATGTTTTTTGCCCAAAGCGCCCCCTATCGATGTTTCTTTTTGTACCGTTCAACTGAGTTTCAGAGAGCCCCAGCAAACAGAATCATGAAAATGCATGCCATAAGTCAAGAAATCTGTTTGTTTATCTCCTAGGAGCCTTCGAGTTTCGACCACCCTGTACTTTGACATTTTATTCCGGCTCTTACGCTTTTTGCAGGGCTCTACTTTTGTGTTCAAACTTTAAGTTAGAGTATAAACTTTGGCGAGCATGTGTTAAATTATCAAAATAACGGGCTTAAAGTTGTTGTCTAGCTCTCCAAAGTCTGCAGCGCCCCCTATCCATGTTTTAAGAGATACGCTTATCAAATTGGTACTGAAGAAAGTCTAAACAAACAGAATCATTTCGACGCAACAAGCAAGAAAATCTAACCATTTCCCTAGTTTTTATGACGTTTCGAATTTCGGCACCCAAATTTTCGAAAGCGCCTAGCGCCTTACCATCGCGTCAGGGACCCTACATTCCCTATTCAAAAATGTTTGTCTAGGTGTGCTCTATCGATCCTTAAAGTTTGTCACCGACGAGCTGAATCACCCTGTATATTTTTTTTTTTCATCGGGCTGACACTAAATTCTGAAAAAGCAGAATTCCTGTTTTCTAGTTATTAACTTTTATATCGGTACTGAAATCGTCATGCATAAAGCACCGTTCTTACGTATATTTGTTTTATTTTTCTAACTTATTCATGGAATATTTATGACAAGCTGGGGATCGCTTAATAGTACATATATAAACTGAAACTATAAAATTTTTACTAAGTCGCACGCTGGCGAAATTTCCCAAAATTTTGACCAAAATTTGGAAATAAAAGTTACACTCCTTCTAAGCAAAAGTTTACATAATTGTATATCGATGCCATTAAAATGTTTAGTTTTCCTTGTATGAAACCCATCAGGGTCACCATCACATTGCAACACAAACATAGCTAGATTTTAGCATTTAAAAAGACTGTTTATTTAAATAAAAATAGAGAAGAACTGTGATAGAGCTTTAGAGTTCTACACGGGCCTGGGCTTTACCCCGCAAAATGAAGGCGAACTTTCAAACCGACCAAGCCAGGCCGGCAGAATTAGGACAATTTTTTCAACGGGCCTTACCGACAAAAAAATTAAACGGCACTGCTGACCGATAAAAAAAATTAAGCCGGGCTATCTGCCCGATAAAATATGAAACATTTTCAATGGATATGACTTTTGAGAGGATAAGTATAAATGTACGTCCCGAGCCCATGTGAGTTTGACAACATCAATATAGAAATGTAACATTTTCCAGCATAGAGATCGGCATCGGGCAGTTACATCATGTCTGAGCCCGGGTTTAATTTTTTCAGCAGACTCATGCCGGGCCGAGATCAGACTTACATTTTTTTTTCTACATAGTCGAGCTATGCCATAACTGAACTTAATTGTTCTCAGGGTGCGTCAGGCAGGAACTATGTTTTGTAAAAATATTAATAGCGATAATGAACTTTTGTTAGCAGAATCTTTGAAAATATTAGGTGGTTCTCAAATTCCTTGCTCAACAACACGAAAGTTTTTGACACATTTTCTGACTCATTTTTTTATTTTTTTCTTAAATAAATTCGTTATCAAGTTATAAGGGATTCTTGTCACGTGAGCGCAGGTTTTTCTCCTTTCCCGTGCTATAACTTCCGGAAATTTCATTCAAAATGCTAACTTTGACAGTACTTTCTCAAAGATCTATTGCTTTTATCAAAAAATGGATAGCGCCATTCTATTACATGGTTTCTGAATATGAATGTCTGCCAATCTTATGCGTTTCCGAAAAGAAATGAATTCAGAAATGTGTCAGAAAGTAGCTCTTTTGGATTTGAGAACAGCTTTAATAAATTATAGAGAAATATTTTCACAAATCTACGTTTTATTATACAGCTTCAAAAGTTATGATGTTTTTAACCCTCTTTTTTTCTTTTACTCTAAACTACATAATTATTTAATGAATCTTTATTTGAATGTTGAAAAGTCTAAGAGTCTAAATAATCATTAATGTTACTATTGTGTATTTTCTGTCTTGCAAACACACAGTAATTTTAAAATATACAGTAAAATTATCCCATAAATATGTATGCAGTATTCTTTAAAAGAATTTTAATTGTATGCTAAGGAAAATTGGAATTTTTTGTAGAAATTGAGTCGGGACGGGGGCCGGTCCCGGGCCGAACTTTTAATTTTTACCCCGTAGATAGCTGTGGTTCGGGCCGAGCGCGGTCTTTGAAATTCCGGCCCGTTCAGACCTCTATGGAGCTTCTCAACGTAATGTAGTCTACACTACTCTGCACTTAAAATCAATCTAATTCTTAAATAAGCTTTCGGTTTAAGAAATAGAAAGTAACTAAGTCTAAAACTAATTTACATATAGCAGGCTGGCTGACAAGTGGTTTCGAAAAGTAGATACGATGTCGAGCACGAATATCGCTGAAAGTCATTGATTGACTCACAAATTCAATAAACTATGTAAGTGTGACTAATATCTTCGCAACCCGTGAACGCTGCTGAGCTTTATTAAATAATGGCGAAAATTCTCTCTTATCCAAGATGACAACTTCCCTCAGCTAATTCTAGACTTAAAATCTCGCAGAGCAAGTGTGACGTTTCAACCTCAAAAAGCAGAAGAATTGCGTTTCTCACTGTGGTTAAGTCTCGACCGTTCAAAACGAGATCCGCCGTTACCAACTTTAAAACTTTATACGTTTCAGATTGACCAGCATACACTAATTAGCATAAAGCTACAGCGAAAACCATGGACCGCAAATTCCGAGAACCACAAACTCACTTGAAAAAAATACAGTTAAAACGAAGTATAGCGGGAGCTTTTACGCTTACAGTTTAATATCGAGCAGAACGCTCTCAATCAAAAAACTGGACTCCCTTTATAAGAGAGTAGTTAGTCCTCTACAATCTTTATGGCATAAAGTAAAGACAATACAGTTTCTTTCATCTCATACCATCACAGTATTAAATATTTTCAAAAATAATGATTTTCATTGTTCAAAATAATACACTGAAAATACCCTTTTTTTCTGGTGATATTTTTTAACGTTTTACGTTTATAATAAACTTCGTTTCAGGAATGTATCAGTAAGTTTTGATCTTAAGTATTTACGAATTTTTGAAAAAGGCCACGACAAAATGAACAATTTCATATTTTCTTACATACCGGGTGTCCTAAAAAGGACTGACTGATTTTAAAATTCAATAACTTGCAAACGGTGACAGATATTTAAAAAATTCTTGCAGGAAGGTTATACCAGTGGCGTGGCGTGAAAATTTTTGGTGGTCATCGCAATTATTTAAGTTTGTGGTGAAAAATTATTAACTCTAAAATTCAATGGTTGAATGTTCAAAAAAGAAACTTTAAATCTTACCTTCACTTATACATGAACTCCAAATGTTCTGCTAAAACTGGATCGTAGAGTTTTAAAAGCTTATTAAGAGTTTTAAAATATTGCTTGGTCATCGCCGCATCCAGCGATGACCGGACGCCACGCCACTGGGTTATACATAAGGTCAAAAGTTCTTTTACAGTGATTTTTGATTTTAGTTCGAATTACAAACAATAGATGGCACTGTAAGCAATAGGCGCTAAATACAGGCTCGATGTTTTGCGCTTTCTCTTCTTCCATGCGGAAAAAGGAGAGTAAAATGTATTAAATGGGTTCCGAAGTACCAAATTAGAAGCTCGTTCCAAAACGAGCCTGAATTTAGCGTCTATTTATCGCAGCGCCATCTATTTTTTGTAATTCGAACTAAAATTGAAAATCACTGTAAAAAAACTTTTGACCTCATGCATAACCCTCCTGCAAGAATTTTTAAAATATCTCTCACCGTTTGCAAGTTATTGAATTTTAAAATCAGTCAGTCCTTTTTAGGACACCCGGTATATATTTATGAAAAAAGTTTTATATTCAACCGGATCCAATCGAATTAATAAATCAGAAAAGCTGTTTGTAATGTTAAACTTTGCAACATGATTGATTTTAATTGGTACTTTTTGCTATTTTGAACAAATACTACTGTTTTATTATTCAATAACTTCTCTGAATAAATTAGCGAAATGGCTTGAATTTACACTGAAATTTCTTAAATTTTTGCTATATGGTATCTGTAAGCTATACGTTTCATAAAATACAGATTCCCCCGTTATTTAGTAGCGCAAATCACCATTCTGACTGTTCTCGAAGAAAACGCAGAAAATCGAAAACAATTCGAGTTTTGGTCAAGATTTAAGGAAAATAGATCACCGTCGAATTAATAAATCAGAAAACTGTTTGTAATGTGTTTAACTAACTTTAGAACATGTTTTTCTCAACAACACTGAGATTGAGAAAGTGCAGAGTTATGCATCACCTTGGATAATGAATAACATCGGGCAGTAGCATAATGAATAAAATGGACAGAAGAATAAGAAATGGGTGGGGAGATTTGGGGAAGGACAAAATTATTCTGAAGAGTAACATGTCTGATTGTTTGGGCGGGGGGGAAGTGTTTAACTAATAGGTTTTGTCTGCCCTAACTGGAGCTGAAACATGGACACTAACAAAACAAATGATGCAAATATTACAAATAACACAATAATGTACGGAAAAATGTATGCTAGGCACAATTAGAAGAGAGAAAAATAACGTTAATCAGAAGTCACGTAAAAGTTTTTGACATCAGTCAGAAAAGTTAACAATTAAAATGGAAATGGAGATGATCTGGGTACATTGCAAGAAGACAAGATAATAGATGGAGTACAAACAGCCTGTAAAGGTATCCCAGAGGTGTCAAAATACCGAGAAAATGACTTCAGGTAACGTGGAACAACGAAATCGGAAAAATAGCTGGAAATAATTGGATGACTAAAATACTAGACAGGAAACAAAGGAGAAACCAGGAGGCGACCTAAAATCCAAAAGTCGATTGAAAACGGTTGATGGCAATGACGATATTATGTATATGTGTGTGTGTGTGTTAGTAATCGCAGGAGAAATCAACCGCACGTAGAGGTCTGAAAATTTGGATGAGGATAGACAAAGGTAGTTCCGAATGCCCCTGATGGTCAGAATTTTCATTTTTTGAAAATTAGCCGAGATATTAATTAAAATCTATAATAAACATCACAAGATGGTGAGCTTCCTTCGACCCAAACTCTAGGTTAGTTTGGATAAATTTTCATTTAAAAAATAAAATCATACACAATCGAGGTTGTACGCTGCCGAAAGCAGTAAGGCCCCTTCAAACCATTCGTGTCTTTAAGTGCAGACAGGCTTTATTACTTCAGCGAATTTGAACTTTCCACGTTCCATAGTTTACGAGTAAAATGGCTGTGACAGACAGACAAAGGAGTGAACTTATAATGGTTCCGTTTTTACTTTTTAAGTACGGAACCCTAAAAAAACGAAAATAAAAGCTTATAAGATAAGACATTAAAAGATTAATTCAGCCATTAGACAATTATTTTCTTTTAATCCAGCATAAATCTTCAAGAAACCTTCAAAGAAATTCCTTTTTTAATCAATATGGAAAAAATAAATTTTTCTGGCAGTCAAGAAAAGTCGTAACAGAAAAAATTATATAAGGCAAGACGTATATTGAATGAGAATAAGATAGTTACAAAAATGGAAGTTTTCGCAGGAACAGAAAAAGATTGGAGCACAAAATGGAAAATCATTCAAAGGGGAAAATGTAATATCTGACTCCCACAGGACAGAAATATAAGTAATTGAAATGTATATTTTTATACACGCCATAAGCTAAAAGTTTTATAAATGAGAAGTACTATTGTACAAAAATAAAGGACGCAATAGTACTTAAAAAGTGATGTTTGACTAGCAAAAAAAATATGTTTTTATTTAATTCTGCTTAAAGAAAAATGAATGTAGCAAAAAAGTATTCTAGAGGTTTTTGAAAAAGCACATTAAAATAAATATTTAGCCATTAAAAGAATATTTTCTTTTAATTGAATGTAAAACTTCAAGAAACCTCGAGAAAAATGTATTGTTTAATCGATATTGGAAAAAGAAATCTTTCTGACAGTCTAGAAAACTCATAACAGAAAAATTTAGATATGGGATGCAGTGTTACCAGATTGGGGACTTTTTTGTCCCCAGATTGTTGATTGTCATCGCTTTTTTGAAATAGAAATATTCGGCCTATTTAAAAATAGATTAAAAATTCTGAAAAATAAGGCGAATTATACTATTTTAAAAAAGTGGAGACAGTTAAATAATCTGAATTAAAAAAGTCCCCAATCTGGCAACACTGAACGGAAGACATACTAAGGTAAACGCACCGGTAGAGGGCCACGTACCTGTAGTGGGCCACTAATTTTCAAAGTTTAAAAACAAGCTCACAATCCATTTCTGAAAAACGACTGAAAGAAATCTGATTAGCTAAAGTCCTTAAATGTTAACTTTCCATAAACAGTTTAGAATAATTGCTATTTTCCTGTAGATATATTTGTTTATTTTCTAGATTGTCTTCAAACACAGATTTGTTGGCAAATTCTTAGTGATTTCATTAAGAGACGAGATTTTATTTAATGCGTTGTTTCTTTAATATTATGTTTTGTTTTAAATTAGACTCCCGTTGATATACTCGATTACATTGTAAATAATTTGTTAGATTACCTGAAAACTTAAAAATTGAGTATTATATTGATTTTAAGGGGTGGCCCACTTCTGGATAACAATTTCTTAAATTGTACCAATAGTGGGCATGGGGGCCCACTACTGGAGCATAGGACAAAAAAAATTTATGTTTAATTTATTTTAATTAAGTATTTTTTGAAGTTCTAAGACTTTGTATATAATTTACTTAGTTTTTTGTTCATCAGAACCAGTAGTGGGCCAGGGGCCCACTATTGGTACACAAGTGGCCCACTTCTGGAGCAGCGAAAATTAAACTTCACTAAGATATCAGACATATTATTATTAAAAGAAATTAATATCTAAAATAGTTCATACTTCAAAATTGGTTGATTATTTGGTTGGCTAAACTTTCATTATTGAATGCTTTATAGAGTTTTAAATAGGATAATTGAAAAAGTCTGTACCTATTCATATCCATACCGAAGGATGGAGTAGCACAGTTGAAGTTTATTCCAATAGAGCGAAAAATGTCCAGACCAGGAATAGAACCTGGATACTCGGCGTGCTGTGCCAATGCTTTACCTGTTAAGCTATCCGGGAGATACCCGGCTAACATAATTCACTCTTATTTGTTGGACATGGCTGCGATCTGCAGCGCTAGTTTCAGCTATGTTCTAGCCATGATGATAGAGCCATGTAGCAGATCGCAGCCATGTCCAACAAATAAGAGTGAATTATGTCAGCCAGGTATCGCCCGGATAGCTTAACAGGTAAAGCACTGGCACGGCACGCCAAGTATCCAGGTTCGATCCCTGGTCTGGATATTTTTCGCTCTGTTGGAATAAACTTCAACTGTGCTACTCCGGCCTTGAATATGATTTAATCCAGTTGAAAAAAAAAATATTCGTTATCTACATTAAGTCTATACCTGTTAACTTGCATTAGATTTTAGCTGCACTAATTTTTTTTTTTCATTAAAATTTTGAATTTATTTTATTTATGTCCTAATTAAAAGAGTTCTTTTTTGGCCAGAAGGGGGAAATAACACAAAGAAAAAGTAAAATAGAGAGAAAACTCCTGCAGTTGTGACTTCTCCCTAAACACTTCAATATTATAAGAAAAGAGATGATCTTAAAAATGCTAAAGATGCTGAAAATGAAATAAAAAAAAGAAAAGTGTCCAGTTAAATTGATGGCATTGAGCTCACAGTCTATTCACACTAATTACATATTATACTCTTACTTCAAAGAATAATGCCTTTCGAAAAATAAATTAACGGGGATCACCCCCCCCCCCTGTTTCACATCTTTATACTTAACCAATGAGCCTCCAAATATCATCAGGGAAGCGCCTTACCGTAATAAACCGGTGTACCAAATTTGAAGCAAATCGGATAAGAAAACCCATTTATCTAAATTAAGGGGATATTACCTCCCCCTCCCCCGATCCCACCTTCTTACTTAACCAATGAACCTCTAAATGTAATCAGGGTAGCGCCTTATCACAATAAACCGGTATACCAAATTTGACGCAAATCAGATAAGAAAATCAATAAAGGGGGTGTTACCCCCTATCCCCCTTTATACTTAAACAATGAACCTCCAAATCTAATGAGGGAAGCGCCTTATCTGAATTAACCGGTATACCAAAATTGAAGCAAATCCGATAATTCTGCATGAAAAACACCTTTATCTAATTTAAGGGGGGATTAGCCCTCATAATCCCCCTTTATACTTAACCAATGAAAATTCAAAACTAATCAGGGAAGCGCCTTATGAGAACGAACCTAGAAAAGAAATTTGAAGCAAATCGGATATATCTATGGAGAGTTATCGCGTTACGTACGTACATGCAGAACCTGCGGGCACATTAGGCTTTGATAGCCTGTGAGCTAAAAAGAAAAACTGAAAGAGAAAAAAGAAAAAATTGAAAAAAAGAGTTAAAAAAGTAGCCGATGGGAAAAAAAGGAGAGTCAGGAAATTATCGCCCGATTTGATGCCTCTCTGTCATTGGAAGTTTCAACCAAAAGTACTCTTAATAAATTGGCTGTAAACCCTTCTCACATTTTGAGATTTCTTTCGTTTTTGGATAAATCATTTCGTTTTGCAGTCATTTCAGCTTTTAATTATCCTGTTTATTATATTAATCATTATTTATCACCACAACAAAATAACATTTGGGAAGTTTTTTTTTTTTTTTTTTTTTTTTTTTTTTTTAATTACAGTAAAGCGAGGAGAGTCTGCACACATTTCAAAAGAATAATAATACAAAATCTAAATATTAATATTTTGCTAAACTATGCATGAATAATTTTGACTTCATTTGTTTTTTATGCATTTCCATTGTTATTTTGTTGTTATACTGTAATTTAATAGAACAGCAGTAATAAAACCAAGAAAACTATTTTGCGCAATCTCTCCTTACAGGGTAGGAGAGAACGCGCACATGGGTAGGAGAGATTGCGCACATAGGTAGAAGAGATTGTTATTAATAATAACTAAAATTAAATTTCAAATGAAAATCAAATTTCAAATTTTTTTGCTTAAAAGGCGCAAAGACCAACCTAGTGAAAAAGATTCCATGCCGGGAATCGAACCCGGGCCATCAGTATAGCGCACTGACGTTCTACCGACTAAACCACATGGAACGATACCCAGCCTGGAACTTCTCACTATTACAGGTTGGCAAGGCTACAAACGCAGCACAAGATGGAATAATTTCCATGAGCCACCAACATGGGGCAAACACAGACACTTAATTAAATCCAGCATCGATTGAATCTATATTAATATTTGGAAAATTTTCCAGAAAGAAACATTTGCCTTGCATACAATATTTCAAATGAAAATCAAATTTCAAATTATTTTTGTTTTTTCAAATTATTTTTGCTTAAAAGGCGCAAAGACCAACCTAGTGAAAAAGTTGCGCCTTTTAAGCAAAAATAATTTGAAATTTGATTTTCATTTGAAATATTGTATGCAAGGCGAATGTTTCTTTCTGGAAAATTTTCCAAATATTAATAAAATTAAATTGTTAACAATAATAATTACACTTAATCGACATTGTTGAAAGGTTTTTGCGAGTAAATATTATTGTATTAGGAGTGAATATTTCAAACAAATGTTTAAATAATAAATAAAAGGAAGAATTATTTTAACAACAGTTAAAAATTTTAATTTAAGAAGATTAAAATATCAGAAAAACAAGCCCTACTAAGATTACAAAATAACATTATTCTAGTTGATAACATGTTTAACTTGAAAATTACTTCATTTCCATTTCCACAGTTTCATTGTATTTTGTTTGCGAACCGAAGATGTCGTCGTCCACAATCGTTGCACTTATAGTTGTAAATAGTGCACCTTTCGTACAATCACTTGAAACAAGCAATACATTGAATCCAGTCAGTTGTCGAAGTTGTCTCCTGGTACGGTTACAGACATTCAGTGCACTCATCCTCATTGACCTTCGGTTCTTTTCCTTGAGTTTTTTTTATCCCACTTTTTGTGGAAGCACCTTACCTTCAGCTGTTTTTTTTTTTTTTTTTTTTTTTTTTTTTTTTGTAGCGGCATCCTTCTTAAGTCTTTTTTCATGTATATTTTGTGGATCAGTAACATTAGTTGCACTCTGTTTCCTTTTGCTTTCGATGGCATTACACTACTTGGAATGGGTGATAGCTTTTCCAAAACATTGTATTAGAAAATTTATTTTAGTTAACAAAATTAATTTATTAGCAAATTAATTGCTCATAAATTAAAAAATATATATAAATATTTAATTAAATTATTAGCAAATATATTATTAATTTATTAACAAAAATAATTACATAAAATTTATTTAATAACAACTGTATTATTAATTTAATAATAAAATTTTTATCTGCAAAAGTATTTTTTTGCAAATTAATTTGCTGCCAAATTTAGTTTTGATAATTATGTGTTTTCCCGAAATTATTTCAAAATTGATTCATTCATATGTTTTACACGTAATTTGCAATTCATACGAATTTATCAATAAGCTGTGTAATCTCTCCTAGCACTTAAACTTATGGGGAAATGCGCCATCTCTCCTAAGTAGCAGATGCGCAAACTCTCCTATTTTGGTAGGAGAGATTGCGCGGCCTTTTATTTAAATATGGCCGCTTCTAAAATGAATTTTTGGTGTTCACATACTTAGCCCAGGTTAGTAGTTTATAAGAAATCGTTTAAGTTCAAAATATTTTGTATTACTGACGTTCTATAAAAATTCTGACGAACAGTTATGAAAATTCAAGCACTTACTTTGGAAAAACAAAACAAAATAGCACTGCTTTATCCAAAACGCTTGGAACAATCAATATGCACATTCATGTAGACTCTGCACTAATTCTGCTGTACAACTACCTGGAGTTGCTGGGCGCGCACTCTACTCCTTCCCGTCGAATCTCTTTGTGCGCAATCTCTCCAACCGCGCGAAATCTCCTCGCTTTACTATATAAAATGTAACAGACTGTTATTTAGAGAAGAAAAAAAAGAATGCATTTCGAGAAAAAATGGTTGCTAAATTGTCTGCTATTATTTTCGCCCCACCAGTGGCCCAGAGGTTCTGCTCTCGAAGCTGGTAGAGTTTTTTCGTTTCGGAGTTTTCATGGTTTTCTTCGAAACCTTGGATTTCCAAGCGTAAATACGGTTTAGGTTCCCTTAGAAAGACCCCCACGGAGGGCACTTCCCCCCCCCCTCTTAGGGCCTATATCTCTCGTGTTGATAATTGGCCGTCATAAACACAACCAACCAACCAGCTATTTTCGATAAAACTGGTGATTTTTTTTCCGCTACCATTTGTATCATTCTGGTACAAAACAGAAAAAATGCATTTTTAATGTCTGAAATCACTCAAAATTCACTAAATTCATTTTAGCACAATTCAGAGAGTTTTGATCACAGAATATAGGAATATTTACTGCTTATTATTTACTGTTTTCTAAATATAACTTATATATCACAAGAACTGCACAAAAATTAAATTTTGTTACATTAAGAAAATGTAACTATTTTGATGGAAATGGATTTTCACACGATGAAAAGCATGAGAAATAGTATAGCAATTAAAATTATACCTCTAAAACTAATATCTTCTTGGGAATTAGCAATTTTTAAACGATAAGAAGGGACACCCTGTATGTAATCTAAAAAAATTACTTTGCGGATTGTAGAACATTAGCTTTTATACAAAGTGAGATAAAATTAAAATTGATTTACAGAACTGAAGTTGAGGCCCCTGATCTGCAGATTTACTAGTGAGATCATTTTACGTAATCATCTAAACTTCTATGTATAATTTCATTACTGTGTATATTCAATTCTGGAACTGCAAAAAAAGTATAACTTCAGTATTTTCACACTAGACTCAAAACTGGAGTGGCCCACTACTGGTGCATCAAAATTTTACTATGCCCACTACTGGAGCATAGAGGAAGGTAACCTTTTTCATTTTTTCCAAAGAATATATTTTCAAACTTTGAATGTTTATTCCGATACATGAAGGTTAGGACTTGGTTAAAAAAATATACGTCTTTTAGAATTCGTTAATATTTTAATAATAATTAGATAATTGTCCTTAAGCGGCCCACTACCGGTGCATTTACCTTAAATGAGAATAAAATAGTTACGAAAAATTGGAGTTTTGGCAAGATCAGTAAAAGAACGGCCCGCAAAATCGAAAATCGTTCGAAGAGGAAGATGTAAAATCTGAGTTCCAGAGGACATAAATATAAATAAATGAAATGTATATTTTTATACATGCTATAAGCAAAAGCTTCTATAAAAGAGAAGTGCTGTTGTACAAAAATAAAGAATAAAAAAAGAAGTTTTATTTTATTTTTAAGGTTCTTGACATTTTGTATGTCTTTTTTTTCTTTTTTTTTTAATTTTTAAAATAGTTATTTAACTTTTTTAGAAATATACATAAGTTATTTCACTCAAAATCTAATACACATGTAAAGTAATAATATAAAGTGACTAACAATATACTTTTGTTTCGATGTAGATTTTAAATTTAAACATAGCATGACTGTTTTTCTTTCGTTTTGAAAACTCTTACATGCTAATCGTTAATATTTTTAGAAATATATATAAGTTATTTCACTCAAAATCTAATACATGTGTAAAATAATAATATAAAGTGATTAACAATATACTTTTATTTCAATGTAGATTTAAAATTTAAACATAGCATGACTGTTTTTCTTTCTTTTTTTAACTCTTACATGCTAATCGCTATTTTTTTAGAAATATACATAAGTTATTTCTCTCAAAATTTAATACATATGTAAAGTAATAATATAAAGTGATTAACAATATACTTTTGTTCCGGTGTAGATTTAAAATTTAAACATAGCATGACTGTTTTTCTTTCGATTTGAAAACTCTTACATGCTAATCGTAATTTTGATGCTGAATATCACTTACTAATTAGATTAAAAGACGCAACACTTTTTTGTTACACGATCTATACAGTATTGTCATTCCGCTATTTTTTTTTTTTTTTTTTTTAATTCAGGTTGTTTGATTGCTACCCCTTTTTTGAAATAGTAATATTCGCCTTATTTAATGATAAATTAAATAAGGCGATTTATACTATATTATTATTATCGTGTATATTACTATGTTATATTATTATTATTAGAACAAATTATTTTTCAAAAAGTGGTATCAATCCAGCAATCTGAATTTTAAACTAGTCGGATGTGCCAATCTAAAAACTTTTTTCTTTCTCATACATGTTAATAAGTATAACTTCGAAAATCCGACATCATCAAGACCGAGACTATGCCGGATTTTTGAAAGAATATCAAAAGAGTTACTAGGAATATATATCAAAAGTAGTACTATATTCTTAATGGTGTCTTTTGACATAATTTAATTCATTATTAAGTGATAATTATGTAAGAAAACGGGAAAATTAAATACAAAAAAACTTACCTTAATTGATATTTTCTATGTTACAGAGGAAAAAAATCTAATAAAGAGCGAAATTATTTCTTCTTTTATAATTTCGAAAACATTTGTATTTTATACAAATGAAGAATGTCTATTTCGGAAATACAGTCTTGTTTCTCTACAGCAGATATTAATTCTCCAGTGAAATTTATGCATTTTTCTAGTGACACCTTTTCTTTGGCCGGTTGTTCATTCTCGTCTTCTGAGCTGCTGCTAGCATTATCGGCGGTTCTATTTAGCACAGCGTCAGCGATCTCAATGTCCGTTAAAATTTTTCTTTGTTGATGCATTTCCGTCAAGAAAAATTGAAAATTGAAAATTGCCTAGCCAATTGCCTAAAAAAAATTGCCTAGCCAATCATCTATATCTCTTTTTTCGATACTTAATGCATTTTCAGATTTTGCGCGTTCAATCAGCTCATAAATTGCCGTCTTTTCACGGGAAATGTAAAAGCCTGAAAATTCTTCCTTATCATTGATGTCGCCGTTGCCGAAAATTCGTTCCGGCCATATATTGTGCCATGCATTCGCCAAAGTTGTACCCAAAGTTGTTCCCTTGCTAAGCATCTATGCAGCCCTCAGATAATTTGTTCAAAAAATAATCGCCTCTGGAAAATGAAGAAAAAAGTCAAACATTCTTTTCTTTTTTTTTTCATTTTTACTTTCAATCTTTAAGTTTTTAATTCATAAAGAATTGCTGTTTTTCTTCTTCTATCATTTGAAAGTGTAAAAGGAAAGGAAGGGAAAAGTTGGTTTTGATGCCGGATTTTTGAAGTCACACTGTATTTCAAAAAGTTTACACATGTTAATACTTCAATGTTATAACTTCAATACTACACCAACTTTGATTTCATCTTAAATTTCTGCTTCATTTTATTAAACAGAGTAAAAACGAGTTAATCTCGATCATGATATCGTAAAAAATCAATACTTTCGTTATTCTGTTGTCGTCAGCTGTTTGAGAATCGCCGGTTTAACTGGTTGCGAAGTGGCCGTTGCTGCACGAGCAGCCGATGCGCGATGTTAGAATCCTGCATCCGGTCGGGTTTCCCGCTTTTACCCGCACCCGATCCAACACGCGGGTCGGATAAACTTTCAAGGCTTCGGGTTGGGTTTGGCTCTTACAGTTCGAATTGACCCGATTTTTCAAAATAATGTCCATGATATTTTTTATATTTAAAAATCTATATATAATAAAACCTCAACAATGGATACTTCCGAAAAGCGGAAATCTCTATTTACGAAACACTTTTTCAATTCCTAACATTTATATGTTCGTACGCTTATAACTCTAAATAGATGGGCACCTTCCAAACTAACACACACGTAACATATATATGTGATGTGTGCATAAACTATCACAAATACCATACATGTGTTTTTGAGTGTGTCAAAAATGATATGTTGGTAATATTTTTTATATTCCGAGAGAAGAAAGGGGGGTTCTTAAAGAAAGAATAATCTATGATCACATTTCTTGTATACATTTTATTTCTCGTGCAGTAAATTGAATATGTACTCATTCATATTCAAATACGTATCTTTTTTCATCTGAAACAAAGTTCTACTCAAACTTTTGTGGAAACCCAACAACTGGAATTGGAAAAAAACCTAAATATGACCTGTAAGAAATATTCCAGGGTGAACGCAACACGCAGTAAGAAAATTAGAGACATCGCGACCCGACAAAATAAAATGAGGGACAACCCGACCCTATGCAGTTTCTATTCAACGATCCCGAAGTATCCGCTATTCAGAGGTTTTACTATTTTTGAATATCAAACAATACATATTTGTCCATTTTTCTATATAAAATATAAAATTGGTATTAGAAATATAATTGTAGATTACTTTTCATAATTGCATTGAAAGATAATTTACTTTCCTTTCATTTCGTGTTCGGGTCGGATGCGGGTTGAAAAATGACGGGTTCGGGTTGACTTCAAATAGAATTTACGTATTCGAGTCGGGCTGTACCCGACCCGCGCAGGGCTCTAGCCTATGTACAACAGAACTACGAAAAATTGAGAAAATTGCACAAAAATTGCTATCGCCCCTTCCGGGGGAATATCCTCATTTTCAACTGGGACCTGACGGAAATAGTCAAAAACATATATATGAAGGTTAGTTCAATTCTACGCATAACTTCGTGCACTTTCCGATGATACAATAACAAAAATGATACAAAAATCGCTATTACAGCAACCCCTTTCGGCAGAATATTCCCAAATTCAACTGGGACCTCCTGGCCATAGGCAGTGTCATGTTTGTATTTCAGTTGATTAACTCTAGATGGCAGCACCAGAACTTTTATTTCTTCCCACAATTCTTTTCCATAGAATTCTCTTCTGTTTACTTTTGTGTAGTCATGTGACCTATGTATGTAAGTGTTGTGTTTGTTTGTGAAGTACATATTAAATGTTTAAATGTCTACCAGCGACCTCGTTATTCAGAGTTATCTTAATTATTATTAGTTAATTACTAAATATATAATAGGCAGAAAACCATATATACACTGGCCTCCAAAAGTTAAGGTACAGGGACTGGATGCTTTCGATTGTACACGGTTTGTCGAATATCTACCAACATTATTGACGAATTGTTCTTGAACTTCTAGGATGTAAAGAACATGTTTGATTTTATGTTTCTCGGTGAAGATTTATCGGGGGGTACAATTATGGGGCTAATAATAAATTTAATAATAAAATAATATTTGCGATCGCCTATGTAACAGAAAAGGCTGGAAATGGTTTGTCAGTGTGGCAAATGACTATTTGGGTCCTGTAATAACAAGCGTTCACATAGACAAAAGAATGTCAGAAATCTTTAACTTACCCCTTCCTTCAGGTAAGCTCTCAACACTTGCTTCTGGTTCGGACTGCCGCATTTGATGACTTAATTCTAGTTAACAACTGACTCAACTAAAATAAGACATAACTCGGTTAATCTACAATACTTATTTACAATATATTACAAACTATATACAGGATTATAGGACTTGAACATTTAAAATGCTTTAACTTCAATCGAAACATCACGGAGGCGCAACTCCGTTCACAAAAACAAGAATTATTCTAAAAAGTTTTTTCAGTTTCTGTTCACTTCACTTGGGTACGTAAAAGTTTTTAAATTCAGGTGTCACTGTTACTGCAAAGGGATACAGGGGGAGCTGTCCGCGACATACTCCCCCCGTTGAGTTTTGCCAGGTCAAACTCAACCACAGTCGTGGACAAGTTTAGGAGGTCCAACCGTTCTGGTGTTCGTATCACGCGTCCAAATTTAGACATTCTAGGAGAATCCTTTTCAACAGAACCAGGAGAATCTTTAAGGTGAGCAGACTCGATGGTTTTCGGAGAAAAGTCATTTGCCTGGAAATTCGCTTCCATCGGATACAACCTTTGTACTGGTCGAAGCAACTCACCAAACTTAGTTCGTAACTTTGCCAATCGTACTATGCCGTCTTTACCTGGAAACAACTGGATGACTTTTCCTAGAGGCCAATTCATTCTCTTTTCTTTTGTATTAATTATAACAATATCTCCAACTGAGAGTTCAGGATACCTGTTTGACTTTTTATGATAATTTTTCAGCTGTCCCAAATATTCTAGTCGGAACCGTTTTCTCAAATCTTCACGAATTTTCATCCGATATTCATATCTTCTTTGAAGATAACTTGCATCTATATTGTCCAGATCAGGAACACCACCTTCTTTAATTTCACGAAGAAACATGGCAGGGGTTAAGGGTTCTAATTCAAGATCTTCAGATATGTATGTTAACGGTCTGGAGTTTACAACATTTTCACAATCGCAAAGAATAGTATTAATTTCTTCATATTTCAATGATGCATTTCCTAAAACTTTTCTGAGAATATTCTTCATCAATCCTATCATACGTTCCCAGAATCCTCCCCACCAAGGAGATGCAGGCGGAATAAATTTCCAAGTAATTCGTTCTACGGTATGTTCCTTAATCACTCTTTCCCAATCTATTTTCTTCAATAAACAATTTGAACCAACGAAATTGCTTCCATTGTCTGTATAGACAATCTGAGGTCTTCCACGTCGTGATATGAATCGTCTAAATGCAAGCAAGAAACTGTCAGTGGATAATGAAGTGACAAGTTCGAGGTGAATAGCTCGATATACGGCGCAGGTGAATAAGACAATCCAAGATTTTGACCCATTCTTCAAAAACAAAGGTCCAGCCAGATCGACACCTATGACTTGAAATACAGAACAGTCTTTAATTCTATCTTCCGGCAGTGGTGGTATTTCAACATCGTGGGGTTTGGCATCAAACTTCTTACATCTTACACAATTCTTCAGAACTTTCCGGATCGTTTTACGACTTTTTAAGATCCAGTATTTCTCTCTTAAGACTGCCATTAATGTTTGAACTCCACAATGTAGTGATTGATTATGTTTCTCAATTATTAGTTTCGTAACGACTGGGTGGTCAGATGGCAAAATTATAGGTAATCTGAAATCCTCCGAGTCTTCTCTCATAATTATTCTGGATTTGAGTCTTATGAGTCCATATGGATCAACGAAGGGTTTTAAATGACGTAAGCGTTCATCCTTCTCTGATTTGAAGCAACCTTTTTGCACAATTTTCCATACAATGACTTCAGCTCGTTTAATTTCTTCAATTTTTAAATTCCCAAATTCTCGTTCCTTTTTGTTAGTTTTACAGTTGTCAATAAATCTCTTCATCCAAGCAGTGATTCTAATTATCTTCTTGAACTGTGAAACTCGAGAAAAATATGGAAAACCTTCATCTAGAGAAATCAAAGAAGATATAACTGTCTTCTTCTTTTCTTTATCAACCTCATCCTTTTTCGGAGTTATATCAAAGGCTGGCCAAAAATCTGGCTCAAGTTTCAGCCACGTCGGACCTTCATGCCATTTCTTAATTTTAAGTGTTTCTACGGAACATCCTCTTGAAATAATATCAGCGGGATTTAAATTCCCAAGAACAAACTTCCAGTTTTCCGGATTACTATGTGCCCTAATTTCTTTGACTCTATTCATCACGAATACACCCCAATTTTCTGTATTTTTAATCCAATACAAGGTATTCATTGAATCCGTCCAGTAGAATATAAGAATATTTTCCAATTTTAAATCTTGCTTAACCGTTTTCATTAGTCTCACTCCGATAGCGCAAGCTAACAATTCAAGTCTACAAATTGTTGTAGGTTTCAGGGGGGCTACTCTTGCACGAGCTTGTACAAGTTGGCACGATACTTCATCAGTGTTTTTACATCTTAAATAAATGCATGTTGCATATGCCTTTTGGGAGGCATCACAGAAGACATGATAAGACAAATCTGTATTTGAATTAGGATTAAGCATCATATACCGGGGAATTTTCAAGTCTGCCAAATGACACAAATCCTTTTCCCATTTAAGAAATTTTTTACTTATGTTGTCGGGAAGAGCTTCGTCCCATGTAACTTTTAGCTCCCAACACTTTTGTAGTAAGAGTTTTGGAGTCAGTGTCACACCACATGTAAAACCTATTGGATCATAAATTTTGTGTGCTTCTGATAAGATCACTCTTTTTGAAATGCATTGGTTATCGGATTCATTTATTCCTTTAATGTCGCAACTTAATGTATCTTCTTCTAAATCCCAAATGAGGCCAAGAATAGAAACCGTTTTCCTTTTATTTGAATTTTCGGACACTGAAATTTCCGAAAAAGTGTCATTACCTGTAATTTCGTTCTTCGTTGGCAAATTATAAGCCCAATCTTGCAACTCAAATTTAGCATTCGTTAAAATTTCAACAGAATCACTTTTATGTTTTCGCAGTTCTTCTTCATTATTTACACTTGTAATTAAATTGTCAACATACCAAGCTTCAGAAATTTTTTCTGCCGTTGATCTAAGATGTTCAGGTACGTCATTTAGTAACTTAGTTAAACTAGCACTCAATAAGAAGGGACTACTGGAAATTCCGAAAACGACTCTCCTATGTCTATACATCTTAAAATGTCCCGGATTACCTTGTTCCCACCATAAGAAGGGCCCCACCAGTGGCCGAGAGGTTCTTCTCTCGAAACTGGTAGACGGGAGGTGCTGGGTTCGATCCCAATCGCGCCCGTCGGCCTAATCGTTCGGAGTTTTCGTGGTTTTCTTCGAGCCGTGGATTTTCCATGCGTTAATACGGATTAGGTTCCCTTAGAAATACCCCCACGGAGGGCACTCCCCCCGGGCCTATATCCCTCGTGTAGATAATTGGCCGTCAAAAATCAACCCAACCCAACCCACCATAAGAATCTCAAAAAATCTCTATCATTCGGATTAAGTCCTATTTGAAGAAAAGCTTTTTTGACATCAGAACTTACACCGATGCATTTTTCTCGAAATCTGTTGATAATTGCAGGAATAGTTTCTAGCAAATTAGGCCCCTTTTCTACACAATCATTTATTGACGGAAACCCCTTAATTTTCGCTGACCCATCAAATACTGGTCTTATTTTTGTTGTTGTGGAATTCATTCTAATAACGGCACGATGGGGTAAATAATGGCAGGAATTATTATATTCATTTTCAGGTACAATTTCTATAATTTTTTCTTCCTCCCAAGATTTGAAAACCGCTTCATAATCTTCTAAGAAACCCTTGTCTTTCAAATTTTTTACTGTATTTTTTAATCTTCTCTCGGCGATCTCTAGATTATTAGGGAATGGGGGATGGCCCTCTATCTAAGGTAAACAGACTTCAAATCTGCCTTCGTTATCCCTTTTAACCGTTGAAAGAAAATGTTGCAGTGTTTGTTCTTGCAACTCTTTTTTAGTTTCATTTTCGGATGGATCTAAAATTCCTAGAGTATCAAGATTCCACAATTCAGAAATTTTATAATCTGATACGTGCATCGAAAATGTAAATGAGTTGTCAGTTTTATTTTCTATTTCCAAAGGAACTTTCCCCATAACTGTCCAGCCTAAGTAAGTTTCGACACATACTAAACCACATTTTAATTTTCTTATCTTACCGGTGAATAATTTTCCTGCAATATCCGCTCCAATAAGAATATGAATTTCAGTTGGGGATGATTCAAACAACAATTTTTCCTTCATACGGCTAGTGTCATTCAAATATATTCTATGTTCTTTAAGCTCATGTGATATGGGTTTTATTTCTATTTGTGGTACATTGGAACAAATTTTAGTTTGATCAAAGGCCTTAAAATTACATTTATAATCACCCTTTACATTACTAAGATTCACAATAAATTGTTTATGGATTTCAGAAACCTCCGTTCCGCCAAATAGACTATGAATAATGTTGCTCTCACTTATAATTTTGTATTGCATCATTTCAGCAACAAACTTCGAAATATACGACTTTTGTGATCCAGTATCAATTAAGCACCTAACAAACTTATCTTCACTATTTCCGCAGATTTTTACAATTAAAGTTTGCAACAAAACTTTCTGTGTGAATGTTTTATTTGTTAAAGTGACATTTCTATCGTCAATTTGTTTTTTCTCATCTACTTTATTACTCTTGTCACAAATTAAAGAATTATGTTTTCCACTGCAAAACTCACATCTTATTTTTGAAAAGCAATCTTTTGCTAAATGATTTCCCTTTTTCATACAGAGATAACACATTCCGTTTTTTCTCAAACGTGCTCGTTTTTCTGCTACGGACTTAGAACAAGCTGCAGAATTGTGATTAACTGATTCAGCGGAATCTCCGAAAAAATACAATGATTTATCGAAGCCTTCAATGAAGCAGCAGTAGGAACTGTAAACTTATTTATTTTTCTCTCCCTCTGCACTTGCGGTGGATTTTGAACGATAACCCTATCTTGTATTTGAATCGCAGTTTCTCTGCATTCTATTTCTGCCCGTAGAAATTCAAGCAGTTCGTTGACTTCAAAAAGATTATCCTGAGTTTTCCGTTTACGTTGAAATTCCAAATTTAACTCATTGGGAATTAATTTAAGCAAAATTGGCGTTAGTAACGTACCATATGTTCCGGAAGTTACTTCAAGTGAATTTAAACTTCTTATTTGAGTCTCAATGTTATCATACAGCTTTCGCAATGCAAAAGTATTATTTACATTTTTAACTGTTTCTAAATTCAATAATTTTCCCATATGAGCATTTATAATCAGGTCTTTATGACCAAAACGCTTTTTGAGTAGATCAATTGCTGCTATATAATTTTCACTCGATAGCGAAAACCCACTAATTGCACTAGAAGCAGCTCCAATAAGGAAGGAATGCAAATAATTAAATTTATCAATGTCAGTTAAGCTATCATTTTGATGTATCGCATTATCATATTGGTTCCAAAAGCAGTGTTGAATTCAGACACGTTTCTCCGGGAGGGATTTCTGTGGACCCGGGAGGGACATTATAGAGTTCCGGGGGGGAAATTGCACTTTTTGACCATTGAAAACACAAAATCTCAAATCTTCTGGGGGGGACATCTCATTGCTCCGGGGGGGGACATTCCCCCCGGGCCACCCCCTGAAATCAACACTGTTCCAAAAGGATAACCTATAAGCAGTATCTCCATTAAATTTATTAATACTCAATTTCGGTAATTTAATTTTTGAATGAGAGCAAGAAGTCAAATTCTCTGTTGAAATACTTTCATTAACCGAATTTGTTTTGTTAATAAAACGTTCAGGTTCAACTTTTATTTTTAAAGCATACGTTAGTTTCGATTTCATAGAAATTATTTTTTCAGAATAACCCTCGGCAGTTTCAAATTCAGTTTCTAATTCGCCGTCATCATCCATTAAGTTTTGGATCTGCTCATCTAAAGTTGTTAAATTATTATACTTTGCGTTTAACTGATCAATATGTTCCGTAAGAACAGGAACTTCCTGTACCGATTCTTCAAGATACTGCTCACAAGTATTAATTAATTTCGTAGTCGCCGTTCTAGAAACAGCACGTTTCTTCTTTATTTTTTCAATATCAGACATATTTAATCCGTAATTTTAAATATAATCAATTTTATAACGACTTAATATAACAACAATAATATCACTTTCAAAATATATTCAATAACTTTCAAAATAACCCTGTTCTTAAAATACGCTATCAATCAATATTATTAATAATATTATCTTCAACAGAATTAAGCATTCAAGACTTTTATTTATTTTTATACTCAATTCTTCATTATATTCAAGGTCCAAACAAACCATCAACAATTCTTTTCAATAGAACTGAATATTCAAAACTTTCGTCTATAAATAATTTTTCATTCAATTAAGATCAAATCAAAACGGCGTCGCTGTTCTCGGGCGCCATAAAAATGTAATAACAAGCGTTCACATAGACAAAAGAATGTCAGAAATCTTTAACTTACCCCTTCCTTCAGGTACGCTCTCAACACTTGCTTCTGGTTCGGACTGCCGCATTTGATGACTTAATTCTAGTTAACAACTGACTCAACTAAAATAAGACATAACTCGGTTAATCTACAATACTTATTTACAATATATTACAAACTATATACAGGATTATAGGACTTGAACATTTAAAATGCTTTAACTTCAATCGAAACATCACGGAGGCGCAACTCCGTTCACAAAAACAAGAATTATTCTAAAAAGTTTTTTCAGTTTCTGTTCACTTCACTTCGGTACGTAAAAGTTTTTAAATTCAGGTGTCACTGTTACTGCAAAGGGATACAAGGGGAGCTGTCCGCGACAGGTCCTGCTCAACGTTTGTATGCATTTGTGTAAGCATAGCACTCATATTCGTGAAGATGTTAACGTTTTTGTGAAAAATTCAAAAGTTTTTTGTTTATAGCATACAAAGTTTTCAACCAAATTTAACACAACTTTCCAAAAACCTGACAAAGAACAGTAGCAACAGTATACTGCAATTAAAACATGAATATATTGAATATTTGATGAGATATGGGCACTTGTATGAAATAATTTTTAGCTGCACATGCGTGTAAGATTTCAAAATTTTTATGTCATAATTTGGTGGCCAGCTATTTTGAGTAACTTCTGTAAAATGTCCAGTCAAATATTGTGAAAACTCAGAAAGATATAATGAGTTGATTGAAAAGTTGTGGAAAACCCTTATAATAAAGCTATTTTTAGAAAGCAACTCACTATATCGCCCCTATCTTTGTGTAATTTCTCGATATTTGACTGGACATTTTAAATAAGTTGCCCTAAATAGCTGACTACCAAATTATGAAATAAAAATTTTGAAATCTTCCACACATGCGCAGTTAAAAATTATTTCACACAAGTGCCCATATCTCATCAAATATTCAATATATTCATGTTTTAATTGAAGTGTACTGTTGCTACTGTTCTTTGTCAGGTTTTTGGAAAGTTGTGTTAAATTTGGTTGAAAACTCTGTATGCTATAAACAAAAAACTTTTGATTTTTTCACAAAAACGTTAAACATCTTTACGAATATGAATGATATGCTTACACAAATGCACACAAACGTTGAACAGGACCCAAATAGTCATTTAAAGCAGTGACAAACCATTTCCAGCATTTTCTGTTGCATAGCTGATCGCAAATATCATTTTATTATTAAATTTATTATTAGCCCCCTAATTGTCGGCCCGACTAAATCCTCATCGAGAAATATGAAATCAAACATGTTCTTTACATCCCAGATGTTCAAGAACAATTCGTCAATACTGTTGGTAGATATTCGACAAACCGTGTGCAATCGAAAGTATCAGTCCCTGTACCTTAACTTTTGGAGGCCAGTGTATAAAATTTGGTTCAATTCTATGCGTAACTTCATACTTTTTTCGATGATACAAAGAGGACACGCACAAACACGCGCCGGGACATACGGGCGGCCAGACAAACATTTTATATAAACATGTTTTTCGGAATCTCTGACCCCTAAAACGTGTAAATCCGTCGAAAACCGGAAGTCGAAAAAAAAATCTTGATTACAACTCTTCCTTCTTTAGAAAGAAGAAATTTAAAAAAGGCGATTGCCTGCCTTCTTCTAATATTTAAATTCAATATTTAATGTTAGAATTTATTTTTGAAAGATTTTTCATAAAAGGTCAACCGATTCCCTGAGCTGAAGTAGTCATCACAACTCCTATAACAGCACTTGAATTAGATATTTTTAGAGTGTTCGGTAACCGTTGATTTTTTTTTAAGTATTTTATATCTTTGGACATAGTACTAAATGGTTTTATGAGGGAAAATGATTTTTTTAACGTAATTTTTGTGATAAGATTTGAAATTTTTAATTAAAAAAAAATTAAGAAATTTTTAAAACCACACTTCTACAATTTTGAACACCTTGTAGCAATTTTTTTCCACACGCTTCTTATGAGTAACTGTAAGAACTACATTTCCAAAATGTTAATTAATTTTAAAATAAAATAAACTATATGCCATATGATATAAGTAATAAATAAAAATTAAAAATAGTTTTAAAAAGCACGCTTTGTTAAGCATTCAATGTTTATCTTATAGACTGGGAGGCTGTTGTACCAACCATCATCTCATCGAGTTGATGGCTGAAATTTCAGGATTAGTTAAAACCTGATTCACATATTAAAATGCAACTGGTCTTCAAAGTCTTATCTTAGTGAAAAAACATCTACAAAACCAATTTTAGTGGTTGACGACTGGTAGGTTTGCCATAGTGTTTTCTGACCCAATCCTCCATGTTTTCATACTTTTGGGTGCAGTAAAACACAATGATAACCTTCCGATCAACCAATAAAATCGGATCTGCAGGTGGTTTCCATAAAGATATAACGGGACTTGTAAGGTCAGTTGCATTTTAATAAGCTAATCGAGTTTTCTCTAATCCTGGAATTTCAGTCATCAACATGATGAGGTGATGGCCTGCGCAGTCACGTCCCGGTCTATTAAAAATCATGTGTAATTTCGTGATTGCAATTCATGATGTTACAATATGTGAATTTAGCGTCGGCCCCGATTACTGAAAATTCATCACTTTTATTTATGTTTGGTAGAAATCGCAAACACGTAAATTTATTTAAAAATACATAATTTTTACTCTGTTTCTTTTTTAGATATGGCGACAGGAACCAGGGCCGAAACTAGCCTTTTTTGCACCCGGGGCAAACATGGATTTTAGCGCCCTCCCTCCTCCTTCCTACTCCGCAACATATACTTACAAAGAAAATTTTACTAATTTTCTAAAAGCCGACTTATTTTAAATTTTAAAATATATAATCATAAAATATGTAATATTGAACTACACTGTTAAAAATAGTCTGAAATTCACGGATATTGTTTCCTGAATTTCACAGGAAAAGTCCCTTTTCTCCGTTAAAAAACAGAAAATGTCATCATATTTCCTGAAAATAACGGAACGGACGGAGACGTATGGACAACGGAGATATCCCGTTATCTGCTGCATATTTATTTTTATCTTGAAATACACGGATTCGCAGTCAAGAGTCACATTTGTTTATCTCGAAGCCGGGAAACAACTTTGCTCCTGCTATTGTCGATCTTTTGCATTTGCTATTTGCTTTTCTCTATTCAAGGGCAGTTGATTTCTTTGGCTGTGGATTTGAATTTGAAGTTAAACTTGATGACAACGAATCCGACTGGATTCTTTAGTAATTTCTTTAATAGATGTTATTTGAAGTAATCTCGAATCGAAGTATAATTACTTTTCTACTGTCATGGATCCCTAATATTTTAATAAACGTGTCGATGAATTTGGGAATGCTTTGGTTCGGTTGTTTAAATTAAAGACCTTCCTTAGCTTTTTCAATTTCTGCAATAACCACATTTCTCAGTATTTTTAAGTTAAATATTTCCATTATCATTAATATTTAATACGGTATATCTATTAATATTATCTCTCAGTTTTGTGCTACGCAATGTTTACAGATTTATAATTAAAGTTAGCGTTTATATTTTCTTTTATAATCACATTTAACTGTGTTTTTAAATTAAACATTTATTTTATCATTAATAGTTTATCTCTTAGTAATTAATACAATGTATTGGTGTTGTATGTCTGTCCTGCACTAAACAATGTTTACAAATTTCTTTAAATCTAGGACTTCATGTTAAACGCTTAGTCATTATTATTGTTATCTTTTCAATGTTAGTCCAAAAATCTATGATAATCATGTTATATTTTGAGTAAATTTCAATTTGATATCATTTATAAATTTACAATTAATCATCCTACTACTAATGAGTAAATGAGTATAAGATTTGTTTAAAATCATTTACCATGCTCAAGAATAGTAGTAATTAAAATTACAGTTTCACCAAAGTCTTATTAAAATACATTTCCTGTAACTGAATAGTTAATACCTAAATACGGATTCCATTCTTTTTAAACCTGTAACTGTTTTAGTACTTGCATTCATTCAAAATTCAGATTTTCTCCTAGTTTTTCCCCCCATTGTTTCAGTACAAAACTTTCATAAAAACCCGATGTTTGCAAATAAACATGTTTCTTTTATTTACAAAACAACTTGTATTTATTATTTTTATTTATTTAAAGCTTTAATTGCACTTTTTATGTTTTCAGTTGCAAAATTATCCCAGATAGCAATTTTAGATTGCAGAAAATTTTCAGCAATCTTACTTTGAAGACTTGCAATGTTGCAGCAAGCTCAGCATGACAAGTCTGAAAGTTCATAACAAAACTGTAACAAGATTATGCAAACTCCGAAGTCACCATACTTTGAACTTGCAGCCAAGTTGTCGTGCAAGTTGCAATCTTGTTGCATCAATCTTACTGCAAACTCATAGCAAACTAGTAATATTGCGATGTCAGACTATTTGCAAACGCATTGTAAATTTGCAATATTGTCATGTCAGAACATCTACAAATGAATTGCAAACTCGGAATCTTGTCATGAGAAGTATAGCTGCAAATATGTAGTAATTTCATTGAAATGTTGTCAATTCTCTGAATTTTGCGTGTAGTACACAGGTAAAATAGGATTTTTTGAGACAACAGATGGCCATTCACCCAAATTTGGGAAGAACTTCGTTTTGATACTAAAAATGAAGATCCAATGAGTACTAAAAAAATAAAGTTGTTTTATCATGTTTTGTGCGCAAAAGGGGGCATTGTTAGCTCAGGGAGGGGGGGGGGGTAACTAAAAATAAATAAATAAGTAGGTGAAATGGGATATTGTTTATTATGTTTTTTATAATGCCGAATCAGGTGAAATCATCAGCAGGTCAATGCGATCATTTCTTACAAAGTTACGGCAGGTTTTATTTATACAAAGTATTTTACAGGTAAGATAGGTTTTTACAGTAACAAGTGATTGCTATTCACGAAAGCTTGAGACAAACCTCGTTTTGGCACTACAAATTAAGATCCGATGAGTCTCCAAAATGTAAAGTTGTTTTACCATTTTTTTTTTTTTTTTGGGGGGGGGGGGGGGCATTTTAGCTCGAGGGGCCAAAATTGAACTTTTTTTAAATAGGTTAAGTGGGATATCGTTTCGTATGTATTTGAATAACATTATCGGCAAGTCGATACGAACATTTATAATAAAGTTACAAAAAAGATTTTATCAATGCAAAGTGGAAAATTATATATATTTTTTAGCATAGTTTTGTCACATTTATTTTACGTTTAAAAAGAGTTTTTTATGTCATATTAAGTCATCTCAAAACTATTAAATGTCTTCAAAATATCAATAATCAAAATCAGGATAATTTTGAGTTTATTTCCAAGTCATTAATCCACTACTTATAACCTGGCCTAACTTTGTAAACAATGATCGTATCGGCTTGCGTGCGATATCATTTGATTCAGAATAAAAAAGTTCATAACAAACGATACCCCATTTGACATTTAAAAAATAAGTTCTGTTCGTCCATGCCGTGTTAAAGCCCCCACCCCCACCCCCACCTGCTCAAAAAGAACCTCACGATGAAACAACTTTATTTTGAGGGGACTCATCGTATCTTCATTTCTAGTGCCAAAACGAAGTTCTTACCAGATAAAGTTTCTTGAACGGCTATCAGTTGCTGCTGTAAAACCTACTTTGCTTGCACCAAATTATAGCTTTCGACTTCGTATTCATAAAACTTGTCGTAACTATGTAACAAAGGATCGTATCGATTTGCAAATGGTAATCATTCAAAAAAAAAAAAAAAAACACATAATAATTGATACCCGTCTTTTAACATACTTAAAATTTTTAGTTTGCCCCTCCCGCTCCTCAAGTTAAAAATGCTCCCAAAACATGATAAAAGAACTTTATTCTTTAAGGACTCATCGAATATTCATTTTTAATATCAAAATGAAATTGTTTCCAAACTTTGGTGAATGGCCACCAGTTGTTGCATTTCTACTCAATTTTTGATTGTATATTTTTTATCTGTACGCTAATAGCCGTACTTTTGAAGGTTGTGCGAGTTTTGTGCAGGATTCCATATAATCGGAGGTTTGTCAGATGCTTGACATTTTTATGCTATATAGACCGAGTAAACAAGGACTAATAGTTTAAAGTAGATTCCAAATCACCGCAAATATACTACCACACCCGCAGGAATCAAACCCGACATAGTTGAATCGGAGGTCACAGGGCTAACCATTCAACTACCTGGTAAGCCCCAATAACTTCCAATAATATACCTTAATTTGTTTAGAAGTTTTATTAGAATCGCCAATTCTGAATTATTTGCTTATTCCCTTCTAATTCTTAGAAGGTAATTAAAAACATTATCTAAAAATAAGTGGTCCATGTACATAACCAATTCAAAGCAAACCTAGATGAGTATAAACACCCCCCCCCCCCACACACACACACACACAATATTAATTTCATATACAATTGTATTAAAGGAATTATAATTTATTTTCATTTCTTTTTGGCCAGAGTGGAATATAACTAAAACATATTAACTTCCAGGAGAAAAAAAACTCATTAAAAACATTGGAATTTCCCTATCCTCAAATCTGAATAAATATAATTCCGCAACAACAAAATATTTGAAAAGTTTCAAAAATTTAAAAAGAACAAAGTTATAATAAAACAGTACAAGCTATAAAATTACAAAGTTTATTTTCACACAGTTACAAATAATAGTTTATAACACAAAGTATTAACATAATATTCACCAAATTAACATACAATTATTTAACATTCTTCTCTATATTATTTCCGTGTCTTTGCATCCTAAAAGAGAGAAACAATAGAGTGCATTTTAAAAGTTACAAGTTAAATTTTTACTATTTTCAAGAATCCTGCTTACAGTTAGTTCTAAAGGTGATCACAAATTATAACTCTTCAGGCAAAATGACCGAATCGCTAATGTTAATCCAACGAGATATTTTTTTTTAAATATCTCGTTTGTACTTTTATATTTTAAAAATACTTTTTCTTTTGCATTGGATAGCTGAGGTCAATTTCTGCAATTGTGGTTTTTTACTTTATTTTAAGTTCGTTGAAGTTTTTATTTTCTTTCTTTCTTTTTATTTTTTTGTGTGGACACTTTCACTCTTTTCACTGTTTATACCGACTCCAAAAGTGAAAGTATATAAAAAAAATCATTTAAAAATATTGAAATGCAACCGAGTTACCTTAAAAAATTTCTCTTATTGGATTAACATTGGCGAATGGGTGTTTCCGCTTGACTGAAGTAGCGTCTTAACCCTTTAAGCCCTGACCCACACGCCCCACAAGTGGCTGAGAGGTTCTGCTCTCGAAGCTGGTAGGCGGGAGGTGCTGGGTTCGATCCCAATCGCGCCCGTCGGCCTAATCGTTCAGAGTTTTCGTGGTTTTCTTCGAGCCATGGATTTCCATGCGTAAATACGGGTTAGGTTCCCTTCGAAAGACCCCCACGGAGGGCACCCCCCCCCCTTTCGGGCCTATATCCCTAGTGTAGATAATTGGCCGTCAAAAATCAACCAACCAACTTGACCCACACAATTGTGCGGGCGATACTAAAGTAAAAGAGAATGACTGTTTCCTGTTTTCATGCGATTTAAAACCAAATCTGCACATTTATATGAGTTAATTGGCTTTAGATGTTTTGATAAGACACACCTGGGAGGGGGGGGGTACCAACTACAATACAGGGTTAGATTTTCTGCTTTAAAAAAGACTATATCATCTGACAGCAATAGACAAAAAGTATGTACTGTCGTAATTTCTTTTAAATATGATTTATAGTGTTTGCTTAGATTTAATTTTTCTTTTCATATAGTTTATTCATGATTTTAATTGATTTTGTCTTTTATAAATTTAATTAGTTTTCACAAAAGTTGAAAAACAAATGACCCACACAATTGTGCGGGTCCGGCATTTACCATTTCCAAAATAGATACAATTCCTCATATATAAAATTTTAATTTTTAAGTGATTTTTTTTAAACTCATGTTTTTAGCAATTTATTTTTTATTAATTACATTTTTAAAGCGGACCAATTTTAAATTAATAGGTTTGTACTATTCATGATTTCTATTTAAAATGGATAGTATTATATAATATGCACATGTAACGAACTGTATGTTTCTGCTCTGAGTTATAGATGCCATATATGATTTATAAGTTTTATATGAGTTATATGCATACCACGAGATTGATTTTTAAGTTTGATAAATTCATTCCATTTTGTCGACACAGCAAGTAAACCACCAGGAATAAATCATAAATTATGGAAAGTTCAGCAAATGCTCGACAGATTCTGTAATGTCTGCTTGAATTTATCAGGAAATCAGGGAAAAATTTCCATAGATGAGCAGACTATTCCTTTTTTTAGGACGTGCCTCAGTAAAGTAGTATTTCAAAAACAAACCACACTCTGTTGTAACAGCATCATCTGGGATAGTTTTAATTTTTGTATTATACCAGTGGGAAAATACAGACCTGGTCCACAAGGATCTGGGCTTAGGACCTGCTGTAGTCCTTACTCTGGTTCAGACCTAGTTTTATGTACTTCGATCGGTATTTCAACAAAATACCACTGCTGGAAAAACTAAAAAAAAAAGAAATTTGAAGGATCAGGTGCAATCCACACGAAGTAAAGGGCATACCATTTGACAAAGGCTCTTAAGAGGGGTGCGAGCATTGATCACGTCTCAGAAAATGAATTTGTAGTGGTCTGTCCAAAAACAAAAATTGTTTCAAATATTTTCATTGTGGCTGATGAAAATTATCTCAATAAACAACTTTTTTTTGCTTAGACTTTTATTTTCAGATATTTGCACACATAATCCCAAACTACACAATTGTGTAGATTTCGCCCAAAAACGGCTACATTAAGGCCGAATCCACACAATTGTGCGGGTCCTCTCTTGTCATAACCTGACATCGGGTATTTTTTTTCAATCAAATACGATCCTATCGATAAAGGGAAACCACGCAAACTTTCAATTTCTACCAAAAAAACTCCCGGTCTTAAAGGGTTAAGAACCCATACTGGTCACTTGGAAAAAGTCGAACGTTAATGGTAAGTCTATGGGAGCGTTTTTTTTCAAATTTCTTTCTGAAATTTTAATAATTTTGAATGTTTTTTTTTTTTTTTTTTTTGCATAGAATAGCTGAGGATCATCTACAACCGAACTAGTTTTTACTTTCTCGATTTTGATTCTTTTTCTTTTCTTTTTTTTAATAGGATAGTTTTAATTTCGAAACCGGTTCCGAAAGTAATAGTATTTTTTTAAAAAAGAATCTGAAACCGAAATCGAAAAAGTAAAAACTAGCACGGTTGTAGATCGTCCTCAGCTATCCTATGCAAAAAAAAAAAAAATTAAAATTTGAGCGAGATATTTGAAAATAACGCTCCCATAGACTTAGCATCAGCGTTTTTCTTTTTCCCCGTGACTAAAGAGATTTCTTAAGAACCTACATTAGTCATGCGAAGAAACTCAAACCCTAATGTGAAGTATGTGGGAGAAATTTTCACCGCGATAAAGCTGTACAGCTTAAATGATAGAGATATATATGCATAGGATACATGAGGTCGATATTTCATGTATCCTATGCATATTCATGCATTCATGTATCCTATCCTAAATTTTAACGCTAATGTTAAAACTGTGGGAAAAATCTTTTCAGATTTCTCGCTTGCATTTTAATATTTTTAAAAGATTTTTGGCATAGGGTACGTGAGTTCGATAACTTTTATCGATAGAGTTGTGCGTTTGTAATTTTTCGATTTTGTTCAGTTTTTTTTTTTTTTTTTTTTTTTTTTTTTTTTTTGTATGCGGCATTTTCACTATTGAATCTGGTTGGAACGTGTTGTGAAAGTGAAACTATCCTCATATAAAAAAACA
The DNA here is from genome assembly GCA_963932465.1 of Maratus speciosus. NCBI lineage: Eukaryota > Metazoa > Arthropoda > Arachnida > Araneae > Salticidae > Maratus > Maratus speciosus. Next base: position 435,017,305 of record OZ010788.1, read on the forward strand.
AATGCAAACGAAATAGAAAAGTGCAAACTCACAACAATAGATATCGACCTCAGGTATCCTGTTTAACGAAAATTATTTAAAAATATTAAAATGTGAGGGAGAAATCTGTAAAAAAAATTTTCATAGATTTAACTTGAGTTTCTCCGTGTAAAGGGTCTACACTAGTCACGCGAAGAAATTTGATCACTAATGTTCAACCTATGGGTAAAATCTTTTCAAATTTCTCGCTTGCATTTTAATATTTTTACACAATTTTTTTTTCCAGGATACCTGAGGTTGATATATAATGTTAGCGTTTGTGTACTTTCTCGATTTTGGTTACAGTTTTTTTTATACGAAAATAGTTTCACTTTCAGACCAGGTTTCAACCTCTTCCGAAAGTAAAAGTGTCCGCATATTGAAAAACTGTTACCAAAACCAAAAAAGAACAAACGCACAACAATATATTTCGACCTCGGGTATCCTATCCGAAAGAAATCACTTAAAAATACATTAAAATGTGAGCAAGATAGATAGGTTTAAAGTTAGCGTTCGAGTTTTTCCGCGTAAAGGGTTAAAACTAGTAACGCGAAGAAATTTTAACGAGTTCGATAACTTTTATCGTGCGATTGTATTTTTTCGATTTTGGTCACAGTTTTTCATATCAAGATAGTTTGACTTTTGAAACCGGTTAGAATCGGTGCTGAAAATGAAACTATACTTATATAAAAAACTGCAACCAAAATCGAAAAAGTACAAATGCACGATAAAAGTTATCGACATCGGGTACACTATGCAAAAAATATTTTAAAAATATTAAAATGCAAGCGAGAAATCTGTAAACAATCCTCACATAGGATTAACATTAGCGTTCGAATTTATCCACATGACTAGTGTAAGAGGCTATTTCAGTCACGTGAAAACACTTGTTCGGTAATGTTAATTATGTGGGAGAAATTTTTAAAAATATCTCGTTTTCATTTGATTATTTTTATTTGATGATTTTTTGGTGCGTTCGTAATTATATAAATACGTAGCACCTATAGCCGTCGTTCGGTCCGTCTGTCTGTCCGTCCGCATATAACAGAGCAAAAACTACCCAACCGAATGGTCTGAAATTTTAAATGCATAATTGCTGCAAAATTTATTCGAGTTATTTCAAATTTTGTGAAAATCGGATGTACAGTTTAATTACAGGGACATTCAAAAGTTTTCCGTTACATTACGGCTAATGGGGAAAATTATTGCAAGTGCATTTTAATGATGTTACAGCCTTTCGAAGAGAATGAAATTGATATGCACTTATGAAGTGCGCTAAAATATACATTAAGTAGAATATGTGGTGCAAAAAATATTTATAAAGCTAGTTATAGTACGAACGCACCTCATTTGCCACGTTTGACAAGCAATTTCCAACTTGTTTTTTTCGCATATGACAGCTGAGGTCGATCTCAAAAGAGACAGTTTTTTACTTTTTCGATTTTGTTTGCAGGATTTTTTTTATGAGGATGCTTTCACTTTCGAAACCGATTCCGAAAGTGAAAGTGTTCTAATTAAAAATACTTGTAAACAAAATAAAAAAAAGTGCAAAAGGATCGCTGTACAGATCCACCTCAGCTTTCAAATGAAAAAAAAAATAATAATAATAATAATAATAAAATAAAATAATTAAAATATTAAAATGCAAACGAAAATAGCTTTAAAAAATTCTTCCATTGTATTAATATTAGCGAACGGCGTGTTTTCGCGTAACTGAATTAGTCTCGTAACATTACATATACATATACTTAACCCACTACATAATTATACATAACCTACACTATAGTCACGCGAAGAAACTCGAACGCTAAAGTTTGTATATGGGAGAAATCTTTACAGCTAAAATGCTATACAGCTTAAATAATATATATATTTGCATAGGATACCTGAGGACTATATATATTGTTGTGCTTATTTGTACTTTTTCGATTTTGGTTACAGTTTTCTTTTATACGAGTACAGTTACACTTTCAGAACAGGTTTCAAAATTGAAAGTATCTGCATATAAAAAATAGCATAAAAACTCGAAAAGGTACAATTGCACAACTATATGTATCAACCAGATGTATCCTATGCAAAAAAAAAAATATTAAAAAATATTAAAATGTGAGCCCGAAATATGTGAAGAACTGTCCATAGAATTAACATTAGCTTGAATGTTAAATTTTACTTGTTGATGAATGTTAACTTGAATGTTAAAAGCTACATGTATAAAACTATAATACTAATATGTTTTAACGATTCGGAACGATATTTACCATAATTTCACAAACCAGCGGGAGTGTATTGGAGGGTACACGGAGGTAAACGCCGTATACCTTCTGGATTTTTTTAGAAAAATTCCGTATACCGCTGGTTTCTCGAATAAAGTTATACCGTATATACTCTAGCCATGACGCTCATGACTTTAGCGTACACCTTCTGATTTTTTTACGATTACAACACTGCAAACCAGATCAATATTTGGCATAATTTTACGAACCGGAATATTGTTCCCATTTGCTCTGGCACATTCCAAGTCCCGGTTTTCTGACGCGAAAAATTAACAATTTCAAAATATTCGTATTTAAAATTTAAGAAAAATTGGAAATAAAAAGACTTATACACATCCGATTAACAAGCAGTTATGTCAAAAGAAAAGAGAAATTTTTAAAGAATTAAATAAAACTGAAGCCGGAAGGAAATACTGTTAATAATTTTAATAAAAATTAGAAAATAGCGATACAATAGAAGTACATGATAAGAAGCATGGAGAATAGCACACTAAGAAACTGTTTAAAATACTTAATATTTATATAGAGAAAAGGGTTTAATGACCATGAAAAGATAATTTAAATTTAAAAATACATTCGAACGCACTGCTGAATTCAAGAGGAGGGCACCCCCCCCCCCCCCAGGGACATTGAATTACGTTCCGGAAGGTAGATTTTATGCTTTTTAATAAGCGATTTCCACACCGAATCTCTGAAATGTCGCCCTCCCCTCCCCCCGAGCCGCAGAAATTGCTCCCGGAGAAAAATATCTGAATTCAACACTGCTCGATCCGCGTGAATAGCAAGAAAAAGGCAAATATTAATTAAAACGATATCTTAGAAATTCCCCTTAAAGTTGAGAAAAATTCATTTAAAAATTAAAATTTTCAATAATGCCTAACATGGACCAAAAACAAACTATTTTAACAATGTAAGCATTACCCAGTAAATAAACATAACTTTTTAATTTATTAGAATTTGTATACAAAATAAGTTGTAGTTTGTACAGAAAAAATACAAAAATATCCGAATCACATTTGAATAATTAAAATAATAAATACCTTTATATCTGGGTTCTTTACTTGAACGCTAATCCAATGGCGCTGCTTCATGGGATTCAATAAAGAAGTATTGTAATTTTATCTTTGTCAAATTTCCGCGCATGCGCGTTGATATCTGTTCTCCTTCCAACAAAAGGAATTTTTCGCTTACGTCGTTATTTTATGACAGTGTTGTATCAGTTTTAGAGCAAAGTTGCGTTGCAAGGGAGCTATTGATTATGTTCCGTCTACCTAGTAGTGTCCTTGCGGCAATATTATTACTTCAAATTTGTCGTGACAAGAAAATATCAAGAAAAAATTAATCTTGCTGCAATTGTTCATGCTATCTGGGATAATACTTGATTTGTTTCAGTTAGATTTACTCTTTCTTAACATATCTAGTAAATCATATCAATTTTTAAATGGGTTTTGTTAAAACTTGTCTGATATAAAAATTACATTTATAATGCATGTAAACATTATGCAGTTTTGCACATAATATTTTGTCAAAACAAGCATAATTGAATCTGTTAACTGTTACTGACTGCGTCCAGAAGCAAATCCTATCCGCCATTTAGAGGGGTGGGGAGACACGGGTCATGTCTCTTATGAGACTGCGGGGAGGATCAGATGTCTTCATTAGTAGCTTTGATAATTTTGATCAAAATTGGGCTACTTTCTGGCATATACCCGAATTCACTTTCATTTCGTAAATGCGTAAAACTTTCAGAAAGTATAAAAATAACTGGTTTTATGCATAGACTAAGAAATTAGTTTCTTATAAAAGAAAAGAATCTTACAGAAAATGTTCCCAATGTTCAAATTTTAAGACTATTTTGGTGTTTAACCACTCCACTCCTGGACAACAATGAGGCAAAAAATCTATTTTTCTGCTCAAGATTGTGTTACATTAAACTTTGTGTATACTATTATAAAAATTCTGTTTAGAAGCTGAATTTTAAAACAGTAAAAATCTATTTATATTCATTTAAAATATAAAAGGAATAGGGTTAAAAAAATATGGCTTTGAGTAATTTTCTGTAACATCTACATGTTATATTTTGAGAAAGATTTTGTGGGGACCCAATAAAAATGAAATCATTTCTGATGTTAATACGTTTTTATTTTCCTCAAAAATGTTCATTTTCAAGTTAGAAATAATTACTTTCAAATTGTACTTTCATTATGTTAATGGGAGTTAAAACAGATAGTGACCAGACAAAAGTTGCTAAAAATCGGAAATATACCCTTCTCACTATATTAATTAATGGATATTGACCTGAAAAATGTTAAAAAATGGATATATACCCTTTTCTCTATATTAATTAATGGACAATGACCTAAAAAATGTTTATAAAAAAACGGAAGTATACCCTTCTTGTTATATTAACAAACGGAAAATTACCATTCTGGCAGTAGCAAATAACGGAGAAATACCAACATTATAACGGAAAGTTACCACTTCATTAAACGGAGTTTTTCCTTTTTTTTATCTCCCAAAACGAAAATTTACTAACTGAAAGGAAAAAGTCCGGTAACTTTACTGCCAGTTGTTTTACTGTGAATTCACGGATTTATTTTTAACAGTGTACGTAATCTGCTTTATCAAATATTGATTTATTGAAATCTTGAAAACGGAATCGAAAAGAATCAAAAAGAAAAAAATCTGCTTTATACAGGATCTTATGCCATATCATCCTTAGATTTTTCTATGATTTGGCATACCCCAGACAGGACGAATTTAACAATACCGTGCTAAACATAGAGGTGAGAAAAATCGACAAACAAAACCTTCATTTGGCGCACCTTCGTTCTGGTGCCCGGGGCACATGCCCCTTCTGCCCCCCTTAGTTTCGGTACTGACAGGAACGAAGAGAAGTGTTATTTAAATTGTCTATTCGAGAATTCTAAATTGTTTTCTCAACGTATAGTCATAATTTAATTAATATTAAACAGTTAATTAATAATTTAGTTCTGAAAATATAAAAATACTGTATCGGGAATAGACATCTGTACATAATTTCTAGAACTCTAGCACATCAGGGGGTGGGTAAAAAATAAATTTCAAAATGCCATGAACCAAGTTGAGTTAAACAAAAAAAACGAAAAATCAATCCTCCAGCACAGATTATGAAGGACATTTCAACACATTCAGGATACTGTAATAAAATTTCACAGTTTATTAAGGTAAAAGATGTCGTCAAGTAAGCAATTTGGAAAACGTATAACACATGTGAAAACTCCATTTCTGCAATTACCATCAATATCGAAAAAATATCCGAATTATTTTGCGCCTGTATATGAGAATCTAGGAAAAAAGGTGACCGGAAAAAACGGGACCGGAAAAAACGTGACAGAAAAAACAAGAGCGGAAAAAACGGGACAAGGAAAAAACGGGACCGGAAAAAACGTGACAAGGAAAAAAGGTGACCGGAAAAAACGTGACAAGGAAGTGTTAAATATTGAACTTGTCGATAAATAAATGCTAAAAACTAAAGTTTTTCCACTGTCAGTTTCTTACAGCGTAGGGGGGGGGGGGGGGCAGAGTTAATGGGCGAGTTAGACAACTCTAAGATTTGGTCCAAGAAAGTACAATTTTAACATTTCATTAAGAGAAGTTTAGTATGACTTCTACAACGGACAAGTTAGTGCTTTCTACGGAGGGGGGGGGGGGGGGGGGCGTTAAGGAAATACAATTTATTGATTCTTTCAATTCGCTATTGATAGTTTATATATGAGCAAAGATGTTTTATAAGGCGGAGGAGGAGGGAAAAAATTACGTACACAGCTTGTAAAGGGAATAAAATAAAGACGAAGAGAGGAGGCATTTTCTTTAGAGGAATTTTTTCATTATCCTGCTATTTAGCTCACAGGCTATCAAAGCCGAAGGGCTAATGTGCACGCAGGTTCTGTGTGTATGTATGTATGCACTTACGTCTGTATGTACGTAACGCGATAACTCTTGACAGAAACATCCGATTTGCTTTAATTTTTTTTTTCCAGGTTCATTCTGATAAGGCGCCTCCCTGATTAGTTTTGGGGGTTGTTGGTTAAGAGTAAAGGGGGGCTATTATGGGTTTTTCATGCAGAATTATTCGATTTGCTCCAAAATTGGTATACCGATTTATTATGTTAAGGAGCTTCCATGATTAGTTTTGGAGGTTCATTAATTAAGTATACACGGGGGAAAGGGGGCTAGACCCCCCCCTTAATTTAGATAATGGGTTTTTCATGCAGAGTTATTCGATTTGCACCAAATTTAGTATACCGGTTTATTATGCTAAGGAGCTGTCTTGATTAAATTTGGAGGTTTATTGGTTAAGTATGAAGAGGGGGGCGGGGGCTAGTCCCCCCCTTAATTTAAATAAATGGGTTTTTCACGCAGAATTTTTCGATTTGCTTCAAGTTTGATATATCGGTTTATTCCGATATGGCGCTTCCTTCATTAGGTTTGGAGATTCGTTGGTTGAATATAAAAGGGGGAAAGGGGGGAAAGTCCCCTCTTCTTAATTTAGATAAATGGATTTTCATGCCGAATTATTCATTTTATTTTTTTCTATGTTCATTCTGATAAATGGGCGGGGCTGGTATGGACAACAGGGGTAAACTAGTATTAATATATAGGTACTCTTAATATAATTCCATATGTTTTAATATTATAACTAATAGTTATTTATAATTTATTTAATTTTATTAATATTTTGTTTCCTATCAAACAATTAGATCGTTTTAAAGAGAGGGCAATATATTAACATACGATTAGATTTGGTAATACTGTTTAACTAACTTTACATGACCTCAGGGTTTAAACTAGAGGGAAGCTAGGGGGCGTATACCCTGGGCTGCCGGGTAGAAAGGGGAGGCATTAAATTTGGTTCGTCTTCCGGTTCAAAAAACAAATAACGAAATTAAGTTAAAAATGTCATGGAATCGGACAACCGAAAATAAATATATATACATTTAGGCGGTTCTCAAATTCTCTACTCAACAACGCGAAACTTTGACAAATTTTCCGATTCATTTTTAAACGTAAAGGCCTGGCTAAATAAAAAAAAAAATAATAAATAAAAATAAATAAATAAATAAATAAATAATTCTATAGCTTACTAAAAAATATATAATTGAATAAAATTAAAATATCTCAAACTAAATAAATATGGCTATTAAGAAAAAATGTACCCATATTTTGAACTTTAATGAAAAATCATGCTTTCGAAGCATGGGACCCCCCCAGGTTAAGTACTTAATCCTTCAACAAAGAGAGTGGTTCCTCTTATTATTGATTGATAATCTTTCAAAATATTTTGCTTTCTATTTGATTGTAACAGGCGTTTTGCAGATTGTAGTTTTAAAAGAATGATAGACAGGTATTATGTTGACGGAAAATACATTGGAATTTTACAACTCACTTCAATATACATATTTGAAAGTGATAGAAGATGAACCTTAGTTTTCCAGAATGGTTTTTGTTGAATGATATTAATCTGACAGACGAATAATGTATAATAAAAGGGTTGTTTCTTCTGTGAAATTTTTACGTGCCACCCATCGTGTTTTATGAGATATTTTCATGTAAATAATAGGTAATGGTGTTGATTTTAGATATTTCACACAATTTGATATAGCGTATAACGAATAACTTTGAACCGGATTATTGGAACAAATACTCAGCTGTATTTATCCTTTTTAAATATTCCCTGAAGTGCCATATGCTACATTTCTAGAGACCTCACAAGTTTAAAGACTGAATTATTTTTTGCTTAACTATTGCAGATTGATGTATAATAATTTAAGAGATTGGTTCGTTGTGTTTATGACGGCCAATTATCAACACGAGGGATATGGGCCCAAAAGGTGGGAGTGGCCTCCTTGGGTGTCTTTCTAATGGAACCTAACCCGTATTTACGCATGGAAATCCATGGTTCGAAGCAAACCACAAAAACTCCGAACGATCGGGCCGACGGGTGCGATTGGGTTCAAACCCAGCACCTCCCGTCTACCAGCATCGAGAGCAGAACCTCTCGGCCACTGGAGGGGCAACAATTTAAGAACTCACATTGTTTTAACCTTGTTGTAGATTTAGGAAATGTACAAATGTCATGTTCTTACAACAGAATCCCCCCCCCCCCCCAATCTTTCAACATCAAGAAAGCTGAAAAGATGCAAAGGCAAAGAAATCATCATTTTAAAAATACTTTTGTTTTGTGCAACCAATAATGCTTTCGAACATGATAGAGTAAAGCGTCTGTAACTCATTCTAAACTGTACTACTACTAATCGATGTATTAAATGAATTTTATAAACAGTTATTTTAATGGTATTTTGAAGAACTGTCGTCACATAAAGGGTTAATGTATTATTTAATTGCTAAGTTTCATATTTTCCGTTTCCACGTTTGCTAATACGATTACGAAATATTTTTTATTCCTATATGTATGAACATTTCCAGAATTTTTTCTCGATCAGTTTCCACAGAATTAATCAGAAATATAAATCTTAATTTTCCCATGCGGTTTTTTTTTCTGCCTACCAAATTATGTTTAGGTACATAAAGATAAGTGAATACAGTCAAACCTCGTTAACATGAACCTCAAGGGGAATTAAATTTTTGTTCATGTCACCCGTAGTTCATGCTATCAGTATAACAAAAAATCCAGATAACAAATATTGAGGAAAAATACATATAGGGGAGACTGGGGGCTAATGGGACATAGGAGGAAACGGAACAATAGGGTTTTCTTGTAAAATATAACAGTATAATATAATCTTGTAAAATACAACAGTATAATATAATCTTGCAAAATATAACTTTCGAAGAATAATGCACCTCAAAAAAAAAAAAAAAAAAAAAAAAAAAAAAAAAAAAAAAAAATGGAGGGGGGGTGTTAGCCTCCGCCCCCCCCCCTTATACTTAATCAATGAACCCCCAAATCTAATCAGGGAAGCTCCTTAACATAGTAAACCGGTATACCAAATTTGAAGCAAATCAGATAATACTGCATGAAAAAACCATATCGGTAAATTAAGCTTTATACTTAACTAATGAACCTCCAAATCTAATCAGGAAAGCTCTTTATCAGAATGAACATAGAAAAAAATAAAATAAATTGGATAATTCTGCATGAAAATCCATTTATCTAAATTAAGAAGAGGGGACTTGCCCCCCTTTTATAAATTTAACCAACGAATCTCCAAACCTAATGAAGGAAGCGCCATATCGGAATAAATCGATACATTAATTTGAAGCAAATCGAAAAATTCAACATGAAAAACCCATTTATTTAAATTAAGGGGGGACTAGCCCCCGCCCCCCTCTTCATTCTTAACCAATAAACCTCCAAATTTAATCAAGGCAGCTCCTTAGCATAACAAACCGGTGTACTAAACTTGGTGCAAATCGAATAACTCTGCATGAAACACCCATTTATCTAAATTAAGGGGGGTCTAGCCCCCTTTCCCCCCTTTATATTTAACTAATGATCCTCCAAAACTAATCATGGAAGCTCCTTAATATAATAAATCGGTATACCAAATTTGAAGCAAATCGAATAATTCTGCATGAAAAACCCATTTATCTAAATTAAGGTGGGGGGAGTAGTCCCCCTTTACTGCTAACCAATAACCCCCAAAACTAATTAGGGAATCGCCTTATCAGAATGAACCTGGAAAAAAAATGAAGCAAATCGGATGTTTCTGTCAAGAGTTATCGCGTTACGTACATAAGACGTAAGCGCATACATACATACATACAGAACCTGCGTGCTCATTAGCCCTTGGGCTTTGATAGCCTGCGAGCTAAAAAGCAGTATAATGAAAAAAATTCCTCTAAAGAAAATGCCTCCTCTCTTCCTCTTTATTTTATTCCCTTTATAAGCTGTGTATGTAATTTTTCCCTCCCCCTCCGTCCTCCACTGTACCCAAAAATCATTATTGATTAAAGTTTTAAAAATATATAAAACATCTTTGCTTATATATAAGCTATCAATAGCGAATTGAAAGAATCAATAAATTGTATTTCCTTAATAACCCCCCCCCCCCCCCCCTCCGTAGAAAGCACTAACTTGTCCGTTGTAGAAGTCGTACTAAACTTCTTAATGAAATGTCAAAATTGTGTTTTCTTGGACCAAATCTTAGAATTGTCTAACTCACCCATTAACTCAGTACCTCACCCCCCCCCCCCATCTCCTACGCTGTAAAAAGCTGACAGTGGAAAAACTGCACTTTAGTTTTAATTGTTTATTTAAATATGGCCTTCATGTCGTTAAAAATATATATAAGGTTTACTGTGTTTTTAAAATATACATTAAATTCCTTAAAAAACAAACTTCATATTATATTTTCTGTTATGTATACAACTTAATAAATAGAATACTTTCCCGTGGTCTTTTATCCGATTTGTTTTTTCCTACGTGCGCTTTTTTTCCTTGATTCCAGTATCTTATAGAAATGTTTATTTTAATTTATTTTGTTTAGTTTAAATGTTTAGAATAATATATCTGGAAATTCCATGATGAAACCAAAAATTAAAAAAAATTTGACTTCAATCAATTGCTTAATATAGCAAAAAAAAAAAAAAAAGTAACAAACTATGCTAATTTCTAATTTTTAGGCATATCTTAACAAAGATATTTATTTATTATTATTTTTTCTTTATTTGTTCTGCTAATATCTGAAAATACTAATGCCACTGATCGGGACATAAAAATTATAAATTGATAAGTGATTCAGAAAGTCTAAAAAATATTATTATTATTATTATTAATATAATTTTATGTTAATAAACAAAAAATTCAAATAGCGTTAAATAAAATAAAAATAATAAAAATAAAACTTTCCAATCGAATCTATTATAACTAACTTCTTTAAAATTAAAAAAAAATAAAATAAATTTTATATGATATTATACATGCGTAAGTCGAAAAACAAGTTGTTATGTAAACGAGCATTCTCGTATGCGAACATTCACAACATTTTTCAATATTAGCATTCGTAGAAATCGACAAAAAATATTTGTATTGGCGTTCGTGAATGTGAAGTTGAAAGAATCTATAAATTGTATTTCCTTAATCCCCCCCCCCCCCCCCCCCGTTAGAAAGCACCAGCTTGTCACTTGTAGAAGTCATGTTAAACTTCTCTCAATGAAATGTTAAAATTTTGTTTTCTTGGACCAAATCTTAGAATTGTTTAACTCACCCATTAACTGTGCCCCCCCCCCCCCCCCCCCCCCCTACGCTGTAAGAAACTGACAGTGGAAAAACATTAGATTAGTTTTTAACATTTATTTATCGACAAGTTCAATATTTAACACTTCCTTGTCACGTTTTTTCCGGTCCCGTTTTTTCCGTGTCCCGTTTTTTCCGGTCCCGTTTTTTCCTTGTCCCGTTTTTTCCGCTCTTCTTTTTTCTGTCACGTTTTTTCCGGTCCCGTTTTTTCCTGTCACCTTTTTTCCGTTTACCGTATATGATCCGTAGACATGTATGTATACTGCATATTATGCTAAAAGTTAGCTCTGTTAAACGCATAGCACTGTTGGAACTATCCATTCAATCAGTGGCGCAGCGAGGAGGGGTTTTCGGGGTTAACCCCCCCCCCCCCCCCCCAGAGCCAAGACAAAAATACAGAAATTTCCATTTTTTTTATGAATCAAATAATTTAAAACAAAACTAAAGTTAGAATTATATTTATTTTGTTCGAAATTCGCCGCTTTATCGAATCAAATCCTGCTCAAAAGTTTGATTCGTTTAAACGGCAATAATGTATTTTATTTTAAAAATGAGGAAAACACATGGTAACAGGTATCGACTTTTAACGAAAACAAGGTCACTCATTTCGAGGACAGCATTCCTTCGCGCTATTGGAAATCAGCCGTAGGCTAAAAGGAATGGTCATTTCCTGTCCCTGTGAATGCCGCCCTGGGTTCTTCAAAACTGCACCATTGGGAGTCTTAATTAATTGCATCTGTTTCTTGCTCTTTTTTTGGAAACGGGACTTGACAGTCGAATTCCAGGAAAAACACAACATGCATGCTTTGAAGAGTAGACTCCACACATGTTCTGTTATCAGTTGCCGTTGTGCTGAGGTATTAGTTTGATATTAAACCCTCTTCAGAGAAGAAAATTATGAAAAAGATGGTAAGAAAACATTTTTTTTAAGTCTTTGACTTCCTCCAAGCTTTCATTAATTCAGATATGTTAGGAAAGTATATAATTCTTTTATATTTATGTTTCTGGAAAGATATAAACGCGCATGCTTTACAAGGGCGTCCATATGGGGGGGAGCAAGGAGTGGCTTGACCCCCCCCCTAGATTTTTTATAATTCAGTTGCAAGATATGAAAATTTTAACTTTATCTTGTAAAGACAAAGCAGAATAAAACCTGCATCGACAACAGAAGGCACCAGAACAATTTTGCGTTTTAGATGGGTTTCCGTCTTAGTACGTATAATTGTTGGGAATTCATTTTGTCATACCATGATTTTTTTTTCTTTTAAAGCTGGATTCTGTTTTAGACAGGCTTTGTTTTCATGAGTTTTTAATTAGTGCTTTCGAATAATAATTTAATCTTCTTACAAAAAGAAAAAACACAAGATAGGAAACAAATTCCATTTTAGACAATTTTTATCTTAGCAGGTGTTACAGTGTGGGTTTTTTCCTACAAGACAATAACAGTTTTTCTGCATAAGCTAGGATTTCGTTGTAGACATGATCCATTTTCACAAGTAAAACTGATTCAGCGTAAACAAAACGCTGAGAAATTAGAGACAGATTTAACAATAATCGGTCGTCAATCCGAAAATTCAAACATAAAAAATTTCACGGAAGAATATCGCAAATTGTGACAAATGGTCGCCGAAAAAAATCCATTTCGTCAATAGTTTCCAGAAAAAATCACCAATTTTGTCAAAGGATCGCGGAAAAGGTAGGAATTTTGTCAAAAGATCGCGAAAAAAAGCAAATTTCGTCAAAGGATTGAAGGAAAAAAACGAATTTCATTCAATAATCACGGGGAAAACGCAAAATTAGTCAAAGAATCGCAAATTTCGTCAAAGGATCACAAAAGATGCAAATTTCGTTCAACAATCACGGCAAAAACGAGAATTTAGTTAAAGAATAGCAGGAAAATGCAAATTTCGTCGAAGAATCATTGAAAAAAACGCAAATTTCGTCACAGAATGATGGAAAAAACACAAGTTTTGTCAAAGAATCGCGAAAAAACACAAATTTCTTCTTAGGTTCGTGATAAAAAACATAAATTTCGTCAAAAGGTTGCAGGAAAACACTCAAATTTCGTCAAAAGATCACGGAAAAACGCAATTTTCGTGAAAAAATCGCAAAAAACACAAATTTCGTTCAACAATCAAAAGGAAAACGCGAATTTCGTCAAAGAATCGCGGAAAAAAACGCAAATTTCGTTCAAGGATCACGGGAAAACGTGAATTTCGTCAAAGAATCGTGGAAAAAATGCAAATTTAATCAAAGGATCGCGAAAAAATGCAAATTTCGTCAAAAGATCGCGAAAAAATGTAAAGTACCTTAAATATTTACTAACATGTATGGTAGCTTTGGAGGATGTTGAGATTTTTCTCACCCCCCCCCCCCTTTAAATTAATCACATGGGCGCTCTTGATGCTTTACAGTTCGGATATATTGTCCTTTTGTTAATGCTGTTCTCAAATCCAAAGGGACTTTAAGACACTTTTTTTAATTAATTCTTATTCAGAAGCGCATGAAATAGGTAGGTTTTGTCATTCAAAAACTATGTAACTGAAAGACGTTTTCCATTCTTTCATAAACGCAAACGATCTTTCAGAAGATATTGTCACAGTGGATGTTTTGTACCGAATTTACGACATGATAGCGACAAAAAGAAGAAAAAAACCGGCCGTAACGCGATCAAAATCTCTTATAACTCAATAACTAATTCACTGGCGCAGTGAAGGGGGGGGGGGGGGGATTCAGGGTTGAAACCTCTCCCAGAGCTACAAAAATTACTATAGTTGTCGCTTATATGAATCACTAGTTAATTCATATAAGCGGCAGTCAAAATTAATATTAACATTTTTTGGCTTATTTGGAATCTGTGACTTTGCTGAATGAAATTAAATTCAACAAAGTGATCCAATTAAACGGCGAATATTGTATTTAAAACTGTGAAAGCGTATATTACATGCATTGGTTAAGTGAGAACTAGTCATTTGTTTTGAAAAAGGTCGGTGATCACATTTTCGAGATGTCTTATGCTAAGAGAATGATCATTTCCTGCCATATAGACGCTTTGAGTTTAAGTATTGTGCAGTGTACAATTTTTTAATTGCATTTCTGTATTTGCTCCGTTGGAAACGATAATGGACCATCGACTTCCAGACAAAAACATAAAACATACGCTTTATAGGTCTCTTTCAGTTTCAAACTTCTTGTTAGAAGTCCGTACAGGCCGAAATTTCAGCACCCGAGCGCGAACCGATCCGTAGAAAAGAATTTCGACTCGGTATAAAAAGCGAAAATTTCGGTCCGGCCCGTTTTTCCATTTTTTCCACAAAAAAATTATTGGCAAGGTATAAAATCTGAAATTTCGGCCTGGCTCATACAAAAACTTAATAAGCCCTACCCTGCCCGACTGAATTTCTACAAAATAGAAATTTTTACGCCATTACGGTTAAAAATTGTCTTGTAAGAGGAGTTCTGACAAAAAAATACTTATTTTAGCTTTTTTTATGTTTGTATTCTCCATTTTTTTAAAAAATGACTTGGGCTGCGATATTTATTTTGCTATCTTGAAATTCACAGCAAATTTTCTGAAAGATTACAGCAGAGGGGGAAATTCCCTCCCGGCATTAACTATGTGTTTTTGCCGCGGCCTTTTCACAAAATTCGTGTTTTTTCCACGTTCCTTTGACGAAATTTGCGGTTTTTTGCGATCCTTTGACAAAATTTGCGGTTTTTTCGTGATCCTTTGACGAAATTTGAGGGGTTTTTTCGCGATCATTTCATGAAATTTGCGCTTTTTTTTCTGCGATCCATTGACGAAATTTGCTTTTTTTCGCGATCTTTTGACGAAACTTACGGGCTTTTTTCGCAATACTTTGACGAAATTTGCGTTTTTTCCTCGATCCATTGACGAAAGTTGTGTTTTTTTGCGATCTTTAGTCGAATTTTGCGTTTTTACGCGATCTTTAGACGAAATTTACGCTTTACGCGGTCCTTTGACGAAATTTGCGTTTTCTCGATCTTTTGACGGAATTTGTGTTTCTCGAGGTCTTTTGACGAAATTTGCCGTTTTTTCATGATCTTTAGACAAAATTAGTGTTTTTTCGCGATCATTTGGCGAAATTTTTCTTTTTTTCGCGATCCTTTAACGAAATTCGCATTTTCTCCATGGTACTTTGGCGATCTTTTTCTGCGAACGAATGACGAAATTGATTTTTTACGGTGACCATTTGTCGAAATCCACGATATTTTTATGTCCAAGTTTTCGGAATGATGACCCTTTTTTTTCTGAAAATTCAGAACAGAATCACCCCTGGCTATGTCGTAAAATTTTCTAAGACGGAATCGCATAGGAGAGCAGAAATGTACATTACAGACAAGTTCCCTTCTTAGCAGGTACACCGTGTGTTGTAAATGTATTATATTCTTTTCACACGCATTATTATATTCATTTTGTATGGATCAACACATTTTTTCCGTTTAAGACAGGATTTCGTCACATGCTGGTTCTTTTTCAAACGTTATATTTATTTTTATTGCCTAGAAATTGTTATCGTCTATAACATTTATTGCCTAGAAAATGACAATTCTTTAAAAATAATAAATTGAAAATTTTAATTGTAGCACAATGGAAATTTAAAAAACAATTACAAGACTTACCCTGCACTGTTAAAAATATCCAGCAATTGCTGCATACTCACTCCACCACTTTTATACAATGTTTCTGTTCTGACCAATGAGAATGCCCCATAATATAGTCAAGTTACAGTTTCCTATAAAAGACATGGAGTGACGATGCAGCAAATGCCCCAGATTTTGAACAGTGTATACTACGTATCATGGGTAAGTAAAATATACGCAAGTTTTGAAAAAGTTGTTGGGCCGGGCGAAATTTTACTAATTTTTGCAAGCACTAGGGGGCTCGGCCCCCTACGAGCTACGCTCGCCAACCCCCGTCCAGACACCGCAGGCTCTAAATGCACGCTAATTTGATCGGCTTTAAAAAGATTTCGAAAGATTGAATTATAATTTTAAAAACAGTGGCGATCTCCCTATAAACGAATTTCTATTCATTTCTCTTTGATTGGGGAATTTTAACGCCAAATCCGCTGCGGTACTACTTGATTATCCCGTCGACCAATTTCGCCAAATTATATAAATCGCCAAACCACTCGCCAAATTATACAAATTGACATAATTTTTATTTTAAATAACAAAAGAACAAATAAATTCGTACAACATTAATAAAAATACAAATAAAACGTCGAAATAAAAAAAACTTGATGACGTAGACACGTGTAACAACATTTCAAAATAAGCTAATATAAAAGGAATTAAGTAAACAGAGTCTTTGTCTCCTGGTATTTTTTAACAAAGAGAAAAGAAAGTTCTTTTAAATGAGACATTTTAAATTAATCGTTTTTAATCTGACGTAATTTTTACCAAGCTATTCTTTCTCTTTTAAATAATCGCGTGAAAGTACTTTTGTTAGCAATGAAATATTATTTGCGGTTTCCTAACAAAAATAGTTGAAAATATTTTCTCAAAATATTAAATAAATGTCTAGCGCAATTTCTAAATTTAAACTTTTTTGCAATATTATTTTGTGTTCATTTTATGCAATAACTATAATGTGACGTAAATATGACGTAATTTCTCCTAAGACTTCTAACGCATGTTAATGAATTTATTATTTTACAATATCCTTTCTCTTTTAAAATTCACGTGTGTACTTTTTATGACGTAATTTTTAATAAGTTCCTGCTTTTTATACATAATTATTTAATTCTAATTTGAAAGTTTTTTTTCCTGTTTATAATAGTCACGTGTAAATAAATTTTTAATTTGAAGCAAACATTATTGCTTGCGCTTTTTATACAGTTGGCAACAGTTTAAATTAGTACAATTTTCTGAAATCTGTAAAAAATATCTCTAGAAATGATGAAAATTTGAATTTAAAATAGAAATAAAACCTGAAAAAATGAGTCAAAATAAAAAAATTAATGCAATCTGCACTCCGGCAAATTCTAACGCATAAAATGATCTAAAAATGATTACACTGCCATGTATAGTTTTTGCTGCTATAAAACTTTTTTAGTGGAACGATTTTGTCCAACTTTAGCATTAAATATCTCTTAAAATAATTCTTCGATTTGAAAACTGTCTGCATCAGCGTGTTTATCAAACATTTCTGTATAAAACCACTGATTTTCATATTTTTGTATGTATTATTTTTCTCAATATTAACGAAGAAAGACCTCCGGTCACAAAAAATTCAAAACCGGCGACGGCGGCGGCGGTGACAGCGGTAGTTACTTTTTTTTAGAATAGAGAGATATATAATAATGCCAGCTATATTCTAAAATTCAGCACTGTTTGGACACGGATGATGATAAACTTCACCAATTCTCGTGATATTGTTACATCTGACACAATGCAAGGTATTTCTATTGAAAATTTTGCTAAAATTGTTTAATTAATTTTTAAGTTAAGAACAAGAATTCGGGATTGTCTTGGAGTGAAATCCCGTGTGTATTTTTGACTAAACAATGGGTTCCTGATTTTCCGTACAAAAAGTGTTTGCTCTTCCATTTCTTAAAGTTTTCCTCATCATTTTTTAAACGATTTATATAAATCTAACATAGTAGTAGTATAGTTATTTCATTGGTGTATTTTATGTTTTGCAACTGTAATATTGTAAACGCTGTTTAAATGAATCACAACCAACGTAACAAGTGATTCTACTAACCGAGAAAAAAAGCATTATGATTTCATTCATTACTAGACTGATTCAATTAATCGGTGATTCAAGTAACCGGCGATCACCATTATCAACATCTCAACACCCCCCCCCCCCCCCCACCCCCCCAGAGCGGATTTCTGGCTGCGCCACGGATTCAACAATTTCCGTCAATAAATGGAAATGTAAATCAGATCTTTTGTGCAGCTCTCTATAGGATCTATAGAATTTATACACATTAAGTAGTATATAAAAAAGTAGTTAAATTTAAAAACACGTAGCGCAATTGAAAACTCACTTCCAGCAATTATTGTTCATAGGCAATACTGTAGCCAAATTCCTTTGAGTAACCATGTAAATTCTATGCACATCATATTCTACAGTAAGCGCCTTGTATATGTTACCGGCCAAACCATAGGATAGCCCATAGGATAGACTAGTTTTTCCTAGGCCAAACTAGTTTATCCTAATGCCCATAGGATAAACTAGTTTTTCCTAGGCCAAACTAGTTTGGCCTAACGTTCGTAGGATAAATTAGTTTAGCCTGCTATTCATTGGTCCGAACTAGTTTATCCTAGGCCGATCTAGTTTATCCTAGATCAATTCAGTTTGACATGATTTTATTGATCCCAAAGATCGCTCTGGTGCCAACCTTCTAGTTTATTCTAGGCTAATGTAGTTTATCCTAGGCCAATACAATTTGACGTGCTTTTATTGATCCCATCTACCGCTACTATGCCAACCTGTGCAAAATAATAATGCCTTGTGCAATATCCCTGTACAATATATTTTATTCGATGGGGAGTGGGATACCGTCCCCCTATCTTCCCCGTTTCACCTCCACCGGTAGTTATAAAATATGATCCATATGACAAATTGTGTGCTGGAGGACCAAAGAATGGGATGATAGGTTATCATAAAATTTAGGAGATGAAGAATTTGGAGGATTGGTTAATGTACAGTATAACCTCGAAAATCCGGCATCGTCGGGACCGGGACTTCGCTGGATTTTTAAAATTCCAGATTTCTGAAAGAATATGTACTTCTGATATTCTTAATGGTGCATTTATTCATGATTAATTCAAAACCAAGTGATGTTTATGTGAGAAAAAAAATAAATATAAAACAAAACATAGATTTTTTTTTTCTCACATAAATATCATATGGCTTTGAATTAAGTATCATTAAGCACCATTAAGAATATCAGAAGTACAATTGATATTCTTTCAGAAATCTGGAATTTTCAAAAATTCGGCAAAGTCCCGGTCCTCTTTTGGTTTAAAATACATATATTTTTAAGATACCATTAATCCACAATTAAAATTCTCTTTAAAGAATAGTATGTATACATTTATACGGATGGGGATACAGTACTGTAAAACCTGTTAGAAGAATCTGTGTATGACGAAATCCTGTTTTAAACGGGCTTTTTTTAATCGGTGCTAAAAATGGAACTTATCTACAACGAAGTTTTTTTCCTCTCCTATGTGATTCCGTCTTAGAAGAGTTTTCTATGTAAAGATTTTCAGATTTTCAAGTCTCCAAGCCATGTGAAAAAATTAATGGCATTAGTAATTATTCAGATATTTACATACAAACAGAAATTCATTAAAAAATCTAAGTAGTTTATAATAGAATCATTAATATTGTTAATCCGCATTCTATAGCATGGGGATTTAAAATTTTAAAAATGCTATAAACATATACCACAGTAAAATCTTCTAAGACGGAATTACATGGGAAAGTACTAAAATCCGTTATATGCAGGTTTCCTTATTAGGAGGTTCATCGTCTGTTGTAAATGCATTATATTCTTTTTACAAATACTAATATCTTCATTTTACATAGATCAACATATTTGTTTTTGTTAAACACCGGATTCCGTCATAGTCAGTTATTTTTCTCAGGTTTAACTGTGCTTTAATTTTATTACCTAAAAATGCATCTACTCATCTTAAAATTGTAATAATAATAATAAATATATGAATTTTAATTGTGGAATAACAGCGATTTAAAAATTTGTGCATTAAAAAAAGTTGGGACAAGCCAAATGTTACTGATATTTTTACTGAACAGACCAAAGATCCTGCCAGTCCAAATGAGCCCCATTTGAGCTGAGTTTGCTGAAAATTTTTGCCTGTGCAGACCTCAAGAAGAATGCAGCGCAGTCTCGACTTAAGCCGGAAAAAAACTGAGTCCTGGTCCATCTCGGTCCGAACCTCTCGAAAAAAGTAATCCCCAAACCAAGCTCGCACAGAGTGTAGGAAATTTGGGCGGGCCCGTAAAGACCCTTACATAGAATAACCAAAAGATAATCTCACACAATTTTGTAAACTTGGACGCCAAACTTCTATTATATTAAAAAAATTTACTTTTATAAAAAAATGTGTTTGAGTTGAGCGGATTCGTTTAAAAAACTTTGAATTTGAGCGTGCACTTGACTTCACTTTTTGAGAAATTAAATTTGAGTATGATTTTTTTTTCTTTTTTTTTTTTGTGAGCGTGCTCAACACTGGGTTAGCATCAATTAAAGCACGTCAAATTGAATTGCCTAGGATAAACTAGATTGGCCTAGGGCAAACTAGATTGGCGTAGGATAAGCTAGAAGATTGGCGTCGAAGCGGCTTTTGGGATCAATAAAAGCACGCCAAATTGAATTCACCTAGAATAAACTAGATCGGCCTAGGATAAACTAGTTCAGACCAATGAAAAGCAGGCTAAACTAGTTTATCCTATTAGCGTTAGGCCAAACTAGTTTGGCCTAGGAAAAACTAGTTTATCCTATGGGCGTCAGGATAAACTAGTTTGGCCTAGGAAAAACTAGTTTATCCTATGGACGTTAGGATAAACTAGTTCGGCCTAGGAAAAACTAGTTTATCCAATGCGCGTTAGGATAAACTAGTTTGGCCTAGGCCAATCTAGTTTGGCCTAAAATCGGGTTTGGCCGGTAACATATACACCTCAATGATATATGAAACGATAAAGCTAAGCCTCTTTTTTAAAATTTAAAATTTAAAAGCTCGTTTTAAAATTTGAAATCCCCTTTTTAAAAAATGGAAATTTAAATTTAGAAATTAAAACTCAAACTTTTTAAATATTTAGCTTTAGTAATTGTGTCTCAATGATTAAAATTTCCTTTGCCCCTGAAAAGTTCCTTTTCCCGCATCGCTTTTTATAACTTTTAAAGATCGTTTTGTCATACTTCATAGGAACACTTTTGCTGACGTTAGCGCAATTTTAAATTATATCGGCAACCCGTGGGACGGTTCGAGCTAACGCCTCTTGGCCTGTGTAAGCAATCAAGGAACTCGCGGCCAATTAAATTATAAATACGCCCAAGTTTGGAGTAAAGACTTCTGGCTGAAATAATCCAACTACTTCATTTAAATAGCCCTGCACTAGAGGTCTGCACGGGCCTGGACTTGACCCGAGGCCCGTCCCGCTGGCCGGGCCGGCGGAATGAAGGCGAATTTACCAACGGGCCAGGCCGGGCCGGCAAAAAATTCAACGTCCTGCAAGGCCGGGTCGGGCCGATAAAAAAATTAATCGGGCCTATCGGCTCGATATAAGAATTCAAGGGAAGCAGATAAAATACGAGCCATTTTCAATGAATATGATTTTCTCGAGAAGTATAAATGTGCGTCACGAGCCGATGCGAGTTTAACAACATCAATACAGATATGTAACATGTCCATCGTAGAGATCGGCATCGTACAGTTACAAGATGTCTGATTACGGGTTTATTTTTTTTTTTTTTTTTTTTTTTTTTGCAGCAGACTCGTTTCGGGACGGAACTGTTCTTAATCGTTCTCAGGATGTGTAGGACAGGCATTATGTTTTGTAAAAGTATTAATAGTGATAATGAAGTTCTCTTAACAGTATCTTTGGAAATATACTTAAGGGGGTTTTCATATTCACTGCTCAACAATGCGAAACTTTCAGACACATTTTCTGACTCCTTTTTAACTATAAAGGCATAAAATTGACAGGCTTGACTATTGAAGGCATTTGGAAACGAATAGCTTTCTCCATATTTGATAAATTACTTACAGAGATAACAGAGATTCTTGTCACGTGACTGTACGTTTTTCTCCTTTCCTGTGCTATAGCTTCCGGAAATTCGATTCAAAACGCTAACTTTGGCAGTATTTTCAGAGAAAGATATATTGCTTTTATCTATGAAAAAGACGGCATTTACATAGTTTCTGAATAAGAATACCTGCCAATCTTACGCGTTTCCGAAAAGAAATGAATTCATAAATGTGTCGAAATGTTGCTCCTTTGGATTTGAGAATAGCCTTAAAAATGAGAGAAATATTTTCACAAATCTACTTTTTATTATACAGCTTCAAAAGTTATCATGTTTTTAATCCTTTGTTCTGAACTACATTAACCTTTTGATGGATCCTTATTGGAATTTTGAAATGTCTGTAGAGACGATGACTAAAACACTGTGTAATCGTTAATGTTTACTATTGTGTGTTTTCTGTTTTGCGAACACATAGTAATCTAAAATATACTGTAAAATGTTCCCATAAATATGTATGTAATATTCATTAAAAGAATCTTAATTGTATGTCGAGAAAAAACCGATTTTTTTTTTTTTTTTGTAGAAATTGAGTTGGGCCTGTTTTCACTGATTTTTGTACGGGCCGGGCCGAGAACTGTAAAAATGCAAACGGGCCTTGCCGGGCTCGGGCCGAACTTTCAATTTTTACACCGGGCCCGGAAATTCCGGCCCGTGCAGACCTCTACCCTGCACACCTTTGGGAACGCAGATTTTAACATCTACACCATGCAATAATATTCACGCCAGTCTGTTCTTTGGGGGAGCTTTGCGATAGACTAACGCCTGATGTCCGTAAAGCAATAAACAAATCTCCGTTCTCATGCCAAAGGGGCCTGATTCTCAAAAGGATGTAACTAAGACAAATAAATCAGGTCCTCAGAAAATACTGTGTGCTTATTCCGTACAAAAAGACTGTGTCTTTACTTCCACACGTACATTTTATCAGACTTCACGGGACTCAGTGCACCACTTTAGACAATGGCTACACGAAAAGGCTAAAAAGACCCGCCATCGTAGAACGCCCCGAAATTCCTGAGAGCCCCGCTAATGTTAACGAGTCCGCGGGACAGAGAATCACCTCTGCCTCCAAGATTCCTTTCATATACTATATACCGGGTGTCCTAAAAAGGACTGACTGATTTTAAAATTCAATAACTTGCAAATGGTGACAGGTATTTAAAAAATTCTTGCAGGAGGGTTATGCATAAGATCAAAAGATTTTTTACAGTGATTTTCGATTTTAGTTTGAATTACAAACAATAGGTGGCGCGGCGATCAATAGACGCTAAATTCAGGCTCGATTTTTGATACTTCGGGATCCATTCAATACATTTTAACGTCCTTTTTTCCGCATGAAAGAAGAGAAAGGCCAAAAAATCGAGTCTGTATTTAGCGCCTATTGCTTACAGCGCCATCTATTGTTTGTAATTCGAACTAAAATCGAAAATCACTGTAAAAAAATCTTTTCACCTTATGCACAACCCTCCTGCAAGAATTTTTTAAATATCTGTCACCTTTTGCAAGTTATTGAATTTTAAAATCAGTCAGTCCTTTTTTGGAGACCCAGTATATTTTAATATATTTAAAATAGTGTGATATCATTAAAATATACTCCAAACGATTTTCCCCCATAGACCGTAATGTGACGGAATTCTTTTCAGTGTCTCTGTAAACGAACCGTAAATGCCACGCACTTTATTTACAATACCAAACATGCCATAATAACATATATCAATATATGTTACTATGACATGTTCGGTGAACATGTTGATATGTTATGATGAACACGTCTATGATATGTTACGATGAACATATAACATATATCACCTCCCCCCCCCCCCCCCCCGCCGATAACTTATATCACTTTCATGGTGATCTGAGCAGATTTTTTAACGGAGTTTCGTTCAGATACAGTTTTGTTAAGAATAGAGAGCGCTCCTTGGTGGTGGAATGTGGAACTAACAGAAAGCGATTTTATTTAAATTAGGAAATCTAACACGGCGATCTGTTTGAAACTTTAGGACAGTTTATAACACATAATAAAAAGTTTTAAAAAGAATGGCGCGAGAAATGTGAGGGAGGGGGACACTAACAAATTTTAAACCTTAGCGTTTTTTACCGTTTTATGTGCGGTTTTTAAGGATTTAATAATTATAAATTATCAATTTGTGTTTATTAATTGAAAAGTAAAGTGTTTTGAAAGGAACATTAAACGAAACCCTCTGTACGATCTGTGATCACACTTACCCACTTGTTTCTCTGTTACTTCTTTAATAGAGCTCCCATTAAAAAGAACTACTTCCAGATATTGCCAAATTTAACCATCATATTGAGTTTATAAACAATAACTACAAATCCTGAAAATATGCATGATTAAATTTTCAAAGTATGTTTCTGGTTTTTAATGTGTTTTCACGGGTTTTCAAAATATCTATCATGCAAATATTAACGAATTTTAATTGAAATGATTGATGAATGGATGAATGAATTTAACATGAATGGATTTTGAAGAAAGTATTCTTTATAATGGAATACTCTAATAACAGAAAACCTTGTAACGGACAAGAAAATCTTCAAGGGGCGCCGCCTTGGACATACCTGATCTATAACATTTATCCATGCACCGTAATATTCAAAGTTTAATTAAACTTAAAAACGCTGTACTGTATTCAAAATCTTCGGTGTATCCCTGTAAATAAACGATGAATTATATACTTTGCATCCATATTCCTCAGAATGTATGTGTTAGTATACTTCATAAATGCATATCAATTTGATTATTCTTAAAAGGGTGCAACATCCTTAAAGTGCACTTAAAAAGACGTTTTTCCATTGACCGTAATGCAACGGAATACTTTTGGCTGTCCCTGTAAATGAACTATAAATGCTAGAACGCTTCAGTTTCAATAAGGATCATGTAAATGTGAATAACATAATAAAATTACACAGCAATCCGAGTATATATACTTACGTAAATATATTTACAAAAATGTACTTTACCCATGTGACGTCAGCCGCGGGTAAAAAGAAAAAAACACCGATAGGCGTGAAGAACATTTTAAAACTGCTTCCCCGCAGAGACGTGGCTGTTGCCATTCGTGGGTAAAGTGCATTAGATCACGGATGGACGGCTATACGGACAGACAGACAAACAAACCGATGTCAAAAACACTGACTTGTAGAGAAAGAGAGATTTTACAAATAAAATCAGCTATAATTTTTTCATCTGAATCTCTTTGCCGTTTTAGGACGCTTTAAATAACTTCAGAAATCTTTAAACTAAGTTCATGAAACCGGTTGAACAAAAACTTGTTCAAATAAGACATTACAGAGCCTTCCAGTAAAAATTAATCAAAAAGTGGAAGTAAAAAGAAACAAACTATACAGTGAGAAAAAAATATTCATAGAAAATTTTTAAAACCCTTTTATCAAATTTATTTTCTGCGTATTAGAAAAAAAAAAGTATAATATTTTGATGTATATTTTAACCCTTTCAAGGGCAAGTAATTGTGTTTCTGTAATGTTGAAATCACACCACAATTTTCGAAAAAATTTATTTGAAAATATGGAAAAGCAAATAAGCAGCATTTTTCCCCGAAAGTTATAAAATGAAAATTTTTATTTAAAAAAACCGGTACAAATCTTGATTAAAATTGTGTGGTATAGAATATATCCCACCACCCTTCAACGGGTTAAACACATTGGATGAAATTTGCAAAATTTTTGTCATTCATACAGATTTTCTTACGTGGGTGGATTTTAAAGAATGGTCATATGAGCCATGAAAGTAAAAAAACTTCCTCGGGAAACCTCATTTTTTGTAAGTAACAATGTATTAATATTAAAGATAATAACATTAGGAGATGTGAACGCCTTCCTCATTCTCTCAAAAAAATTATTTAAGCCCTTCTAATCCGCTTGATTTGCCCTGCTCTTTTTTTCTTTTTTTTTATGGTTTATTAAAAATTTTTAAACAAAATTACAGGTTAAAATGCTAGTTTAGTTGATCTTTTAAGTCTGTGTTTCATAATTTTATTCAAATTATTTCATCTCTATATAGAATATTTTTTATTATATTTTACTGTAAATTATTATTAAAATAAAAAGAGACAAGAATATTTTTCAAGCAGTTGCTTTGGTGATACATATATATATATATATATATATATTTACGACACAATTCTATTTAAGTATTTGAAATCATTTACTTTTTTGAATATGTAATTTCACATCCTCCCCCGCCCCTCAAAACAAATTCGAAGAAAGAGGGTACGGTACTTAGATTTCAAAATTATGAAAGCACAAATTAGCTCGTTACGTCGTTTTATTTATTTTATGCTTATAAGATTTGAGCAATTGCTCAATTCCTTCGTTTTTAAAACTACAATATATTACACGTACTTTTTTAATGCTTTTTTTTCCACCGAATATTTAAAAAAAAAAAAAAAAAAAAAAAACTATAAAATGTTGAATTGTTGAACTGGTCTCGCGTACATATTCAATATGGGCGCAACAGGCGTTCCAAACGTGTCTCCAAATATTTGATGTGACCAATAGATTTCTTGTTGAGTTACTCCGTAAAATTCATTGATATACGACAGAAAAATGAATGTATAGGAGTAACTCAACGCAATGATCTACAAAATTGCACATATTTCGAATCATTTCTAATTAATAAGAAAAATTTCATTTTTGATAATTTATTTTTATATAAATAATTTGATTTTGTTTGAATTAATTTTGTTGTGTGTCAATTACTCTGACCAATATAAATTCTTTTTGATAATAACGGTTTTGAAATAAAGTGTATCTTTTATGCAGTATATGCTGAGAAAGTAAATTGCATAACACAGTAAAAAAATATGCTAGATTGCATAATTTTTATAATTCGTATATTTAGCGTTATTTCAGTTTAAATGTACTAGATGGCAGCACTAAACTAACAATGAGTTTTATGCAGGAGTGGGTCGTTGGTTTCTCGGAGGAATCAGTAGTTTATTTTTTTTTATATATATTTCCCTAGATCATTTTCCTTCAATCGTAAAGCAAATACTCTTGATTTATACTTAAAAAAATCCTAAAAACATCTGTACCTAATTAAAAAAGCCATTTTTCAGAAACTGGTATGTTGGTATGTACTTTAAAAAATTACTCAACTGAAATGCTTTTTTATGTTATTATTATAATAAACTGAAATTTTTTTATTTTATATAATCTATATATATTCTTACTAAAAATTAATGTAAAATATATTTTGATTGCATTACTAACTGCTAACTGCATCTTTTAAAACACACGGTCACAGTGAGTTATTAGTTTAGTTGCGTAATACATTCAAAACAAAACAAACGTAAACAAATACTTGTGTTTGGAAACACAACTTACTGTATATGCAGAATACTTTTGATGTTCAAGGACAAAAAATGAGATTTAAATGTAGGAAATGTAGACATTTATTGTTTTCCGATAGCGAAATATGCGACGCTCATGGGGAGCCATTCATCTACAATAAAACTGGATCAGAAACTTGTACATCGAGTAACGTTTGGTACCTTCGAGAAGATGCCATTCCTCCTTGGATTAGAAATCAAATTGATGATTATGACTGGACTAAAGGTAAAATTCACTGTGACACATGCAGATGTAGGATTGGTTCTTTTGATTTTGTTAGCGGTGCAAAATGCAAATGTGGATCTTCCGTTTTGCCTTCACTACATGTCGTATCCTCCAAAATTGATTGCCAAGTAGCCTTATAGTGATGTTGTATCTATTAAGATTTTGTATTGTATTTTAAGTGTATCTATATCGATATTATGATTAAAAATCTGTTGAATAGCATTCGTATTTCGTGTAATGTAATGTGTATTAGTTTATTGAAGTGAGCGTATTTATTTTTTTCCTGTATATATCGTATTATCATAATTTCTTCTGGGTTTAAAAAAGTGCAAGTCATATTTTGGATTCTTAAGCATTCTGTTTTTGAAACTACTGTATTTTCTTGCGTATAATCCGCAAGAGCTTTATTCCACATCACAGGAAACTACTAACACTTCCTATAACGCCAAAAAAAAGGCACATTTCATCAAGAAATTGCACAAAAGAAACTTAAATTTCGTCACTAGGTCGTGAAAAAAATTAGAGAATTTCAAACAATCATAGGAAAAAATTGAGAGCATTTTGTCAATCGCCCGTGGAGTAAAATCCCAAATTTCATCAATCAGTAGTGCAAAAAATCATAATATTCGTTAGTTGGTCGCAAAAACAAATCATGAATCTTGACAAATGATCCAAGAATAAAATCAATCTCAAATTTCCTCGAACGACCGTGGGAAAAAGTTGCAAATTTCGTCAATCGGTCTGGGAGAAAATCGTAAATTTTGTCAATTGTTTGCGAAAGAAACTGCGAATTTCGTCAAACAATCGCGGAATGCAGTTGCAAATTTCGTCAAACGAACTCGAGAAAGAGCCGCAAATTGCGTGAAACAGTCGTGGAAAAAAATCATAAATTTTGTCAAAAGATCGCAGAATTTCGTCGAGCAATTGCAGAATAATATCATGTATTTCATTGAGCAATCGCAGAATGATGTGTTATCTCATCGAACGATCATGAAATAATATCGCAAATTTCGTTGAACGATCGCAGAAAAAAATTGTAAATTTCGTCATTTGGTCAGGCAAAAAACCCATTAATTTTGTCAAACAATTTCTGAAATTAATAGCAAATTTTGCGAAACGATCATGGAATAAAATTGCGAAAAAAGCGCTAGAATAAAATGTTGATCTAATTTTGGATCGTTAAAGCGATTAGCACCGTCTGTTAGTATTTAACACCTTAAAAAATCGCTAATTTTTTTTTTAATTTCATGATTGGAATTTGTAGTGGAAAAGGAAATCTTCTTATAATCCACATAACGAAATTCGCAACTTTTTTAATGTATAATCTGTGGATTATATGCAGAAAAATATGGTACTTTTAATATTTAATAGTCAGGGAACTCTTTTAAAGACAGTTTTGAGTCAATTTATTTTTTAATACACAATAGAGTAAAGACACTTTTTTTCAACTGGGGGCAAGAAGGGTGCTATTTTGTAAACCTAAGGGCAGGCAGGGCGCAGTACCCTCCTGAAACTGTCTGGAAGTAACTCTGGTTTTATTTTATAGAGTAGTAGTCTTCGCAATACTCGGCCATTGATTTCTTAGTCAGAATTTTTTTTTTTATTGTTTTGACATAAAATTTTAATATTTTATTTTAATGGGAAAAGGTGTGCTTGAAAATCGAATCCTACAATTTATAATCATATGCTTTAACATTCAACAAGATAAGCATCAAGTAAAAAGCGATATTCTTAGATGTTATGTTGTGTAAATAAGTTTAAATTAAAATTCACTATGGATTTATTTTTAATAGAAATGTATAAATCACTAATAAGTAATAATTGTTAGCCTTTAGAGGTCTAACAAGTGTTCATACTCATCAGGTATAAATTTTGGTCATAAAATTCAGGGGATAATGCAAAAAATTCCCCAAATCTTGGAAAACCTTGCAAAATGATTGGTGAGGGGCAATTACTGCTATTATTTGTGATGTCATTATGAAATCACAGTATGACATGCCTTCTGATATTGTGAGATATAATAGAATTTGAAACTACCCACTTTTTCTTATATATTAAATATAACATACGTTATATATAATCAGTGCTGCTTCTAACATCTGGCGACATCAATTCAGTTACTAGACACACCTTCTAATATTATGAGGTTTGAAAACTGTTCAAGAGGAACTTAAAAACCCGGTAGCAGAAAGTTCGAGATGGGCATCGCAGCTTTTTCTTTTCTCTTTTGTAGATTCTTTTTCATCGAACCTTTATTTTGCTTCGTATTATGTTTAACTCTTTATTACTTAATACAAAAAAAAAGTTAAGATTATTATTAATAAAAATCTAAAAAACGCTACAGGTAGGTAAGTGATCGTTTGATTAATTAATGTTTCAGTTGTAAAAATATTTTACCTGCAGATTATTTTTTGCCCCTGAAGTATCTGTCGCAGACACTTGGAGAAATTTCTGCTACTGAGCTTAAGAATAATAAAGGACATTTTTAAATTGATATTGGCACTTGCAGATGAAACACTGGTGAATCAAAAAACTGGTGGTAAATCACAATTAGAAAATAAAATTTTGTTAAAATCACCATAAAATAAATAAAAAATCCTTGCCGGCTCGGGCCTACAGGCGGAGGTAGATTTCGAAGTTAAGTACTAAATTCATCAACAAAACTTAAATCAAGATTAGAGATAAGCCCAGTTCTTTCACAAAGAATGAGCTCTAGGTAGCTAAACATTTTGTGAAAATTCTAATGTACACGAATACACACATGCATGTATATGGAATAGGTTTAAAAATGGCTAAAGCAAATTCAGAGAACCTCAAAGTGTTAAAATATGTTAATATTTCCATAGTCGGGTTTTTATCATGTTTTAATATGTTTCTTCAAACTCACATGACGTTACATATTCACCTGCTGAGGTCCATTATCTTTCTAATTTGATGCAATATTTCGATTTTTTTTTTAATTCATCAAACTATTTATTTCATTTTGAGTTTTCATGCGAAAATCTTGCTCTAGAAAACTTATGACGTAATATTCAATTTGTTTTCAATTCATCAAATTGTTTATTTAATTTAATTTTCACGTGAAAATCTTGCAACAAAAAAGCAATTGTT
The DNA here is from genome assembly GCA_963932465.1 of Maratus speciosus. Lineage (NCBI taxonomy): Eukaryota > Metazoa > Arthropoda > Arachnida > Araneae > Salticidae > Maratus > Maratus speciosus. The sequence continues at coordinate 435,048,357 of OZ010788.1, forward strand.
GTGGTGAGAATTTTATTGCTTTTTTTTTAATTGTTGGCAACTGCTATAACGAAAAATATTTATTTTTTCCTGTCATTGTTGTGAAAGAGCTTGTTTTATCAGAATCATGTTAAGACGGTAATTCAAAATTTTTAACTCTCCCCATTTCCATTCCCTTGGGCTGATTTTGCCCGTTTTCAATCCCCGCTGAGATATTAGCCATCTCAAAGTTGTTGGTGAGTTTGAAGATGATCCGTGCATAATTGCGACTTATCGTGCAGACAAAATTTAGTACATATATATATATGAACTTTTTAGCTGGGGGTGGTTTTGAATTCATGGGGTCATATAAGGAAAAGTCATGAAGGAATTTTTCGAAAGTCACACCGTGGTAACGACTGCAATAGGTAGTATTTCTTACGAAATCTACCTAAAAACACACAGGATGCTTTTCAGGCTGTTAATTTTAACAGCCCATCATCATCATTAGCCAAAGTAAACACATCTCTGAAAGTGGTGAAGATGACATAACATTGCCATGCTTACGGAGTGCCAATGCACTTGTAACCTCACAATTTACAGGATGCATTTCGGGCTGAAAATTTTAACAGCCCGTCATCATCATTAGCCAAAGTAAACACATCTCTGAAAGTGGTGAAGATGACATAACATCGCCATGCTTACGGAGTGCCAATGCGCTTGTAACCTCACAATTTACAGGATGCATTTCAGGCTGAAAATTTTAACAGCCCGTCATCATCATTAGCCAAAGTAAACACATCTCTGAAAGTGGTGAAGATGACATAACATCGCCATGCTTACGGAGTGCCAATGCGCTTGTAACCTCACAATTTACAGGATGCATTTCGGGCTGAAAATTTTAACAGCCCATCATCATCATTAGCCAAAGTAAACACATCTCTGAAAGTGGTGAAGATGACATAACATTGCCATGCTTACGGAGTGCCAATGCGCTTGTAACCTCACAATTTACAGGATGCATTTCGGGCTGAAAATTTTAACAGCCCGTCATCATCATTAGCCAAAGTAAACACATCTCTGAAAGTGGTGAAGATGACATAACATCGCCATGCTTACGGAGTGCCAATGCGCTTGTAACCTCACAATTTACAGGACGCATTTCGGGCTGAAAATTTTAACAGCCCATCATCAACCAAAGTAAACACTTGTCTGCTTTCATATTATTGTGTGTTATTTTGTATTTTATGGTGATTTTAACAAAGTTTTATTTTCTAATTGGCAATTGTAAACTTCATATTATTCATAATACTTTTGAGAGGTAATAAACGGACAAAGTGGAAATTAAATTAAATTCTTGCAGAAATCTGCCAAGTTCTATAAGCACAGCACCACAAGCTTGCAGACTTCATCTTTGTTGTGCACAAATTAATGTTTTTCCTTTAAAATTTTGTTCTTGTTTAAAGTGATGTATAAAACTTATTTTTTAAATTACCTTGTTTTTATTTTATTTTGAGGGGCAATGTCATGATACTGGTTTAAAAGATGTTGTTTTTAATTGTTGAAATGAAAAAATTATGCATCCTAGAAAATACATCAGGGGATTCTCAGAGGATATTTTTCTGGGAAAATGAGTATGAAAGCTGCTAATCCCTGAACACAAATTTTATTATTATTTGGTCAAGAAAAGAAAGGGTGAGAAGTCACCAAATTTTGGCAACTTGGCTATTTTTTACGAGCAAACCTAAAACTTCAAAGAGAAACAAATTATTTTCAGAGACAAACGTCACCAATTTTCATATGTGCACAATCGGTGGATATTGTGCATAGTCATTGGCAATAAAAATTACTCCTTGCAATTCCTTGTCTTCATATTGAAGAGAGGGAGAAGCAAACGTTAAAAGAAAGGTCTTAAAAGCTAAACCGAAAATACGTTATTTATGTACTTCGAAAATATAAGAAATTAATGGAACAATTTCAAAACTTGAGTACTGGTGTTTGTGATAAGTTTGAATTTCTCATAATTCATTGTGTCGTCTTTATAACATCGTAGCAAAACAACCATTGCTTTTTAATTTCCAAGATGGACATTGTTGAAGTCTTAAATGAGTACCTACCAGTTAAGTTTTCTCATGGGCTAGACGCTAGACTGAGAATACCTATCGGCAGGGTTGACTTTTTACCAGTCAAAACCTGGGAAAAAGTGATAAAAACTTAAGGATACAATAAACTTTAGGTCAATTCCATCGTAACTGATGTAACACTTGATCATCGAATTTTGTTTTCAAAACTGTATAGAAAATTTACTAATAAAGCTAGAACAAATTTTTACAATTTAAAATATTTCTTACTAAGGACTTAATACCCAAAGCCTGCAGATTATTTCAACCTCTCTTTTAGTCCCAAAAATTGCAATTCAAAATTCTGTAACTGATGTAATTAGGACAAACATTTTTTCTACCTTCATTGAAGTGTGAAAATTATCAAAACTATCCCATTAAAAAGGGGGATTTAATGTTCTCAATAACACTAAGTAATGACAAATTGTAACTGTAACTTGTTTAATTAATTTCTGAACAATAGGTAAAAAAGAAAAAATGGCTATTACACATGTAACTGATGTAACTTTTATTGTGTAACTGATGTAACATTATGACTTTCAAAGACAATAATGGTTCTTAACTTAGTTTGTAAACAGTAATTTACAATGCCTTTTTATCGGGATTTTATTATAAAACATAAAAATATCAAACTTTCCAATCATACCCCTAAATTAAACATATAATAAATTTTATTTATCCCCCCCCCCCCCCAAAAAAAAAAATGAGAATTTTCCGTGGAATTGCCCTTTACTATTCATTAAACTGTATTGTAATATTTATTTTCATATAATTGATGTGTTTATATATATATATATATATAGTATAAAGAGATGGGAAATAAAGAACAAGTCAGCTCTCTAAAGCTGCTAATACAACACTTTAATCATATAGATTTTTACCATATTTTCTATTCCCCATCTATAATATAGAACTAGATGTTTACTATCTGTTTCACAAAGCAGGTTTCCATCCCACTTGTACACTTATCATTTGCAATGAGCTTCTTTAAAACAAAAAATGTAAAAGCCAAAGTTTGGTGAAAAGTGTTAAATAACAAAGAAATTTTCTAAACAAAGAAAATTCTGAATGCATACATTTAATGGTGAATCTTCTCTCCATACCTTGTTCACCCATAGAGTGAATTTTTTCGATCTTTTCACATATCGACAGAAAATTGACAAATAGACTTGGTGTACAGAAAGCTGTAAAGCTTGTATTTTGTTATAGAATGCTAAGAGGCTCCAAGGACATAGATTGCTAAACTGTACAAACTACATTATGTGATAATTAATATTTGTAAGCATTTGGTTTTTATTAAAAAGGATTAGCTTTTTAAGTGTGATAAAAGTGTAAAATAATTTTTCCTTTTGCTTTAAGTAAAAATTAGTAAACTAGTCTTCATTAAAATAAATATTGTAATGTGCATTCTCATAATAAAAGTTATAATATTTTTAGGCTTAATAATTATATATGTACAATTGTATCTTAAAAATTTTGAATTGTTATAGGATGAAAGTTTTCTGGGCTTTTTACATTCCTTAAAGCCACTATTTTCGTATAGTATTCTTTTACTTATCTAATCAGAAACTAAATTAGTAGGTGAATATTTGTTACATAGAATTATGGTATTAAATACTCGGAAAACTTTCACCTCTGGAAAATGAAAAATTGGTAGATAAATTTTCATAAAAGTGACAAAATCAGTCAAACTAATAAGTTTTTTCATAGGTGGTGAAAACTCTAGTAAAAACATGTTTTTCCAAAGACAGTTAAAACTAGGGATTGACCGAATACCGAATAGTTGATTCGGTATTCGGTGGTTCGGCATGTAAACTGAATATTCGGCCGAATAGTTGCACATAAGTATTTTCTTAGAAGTAGAATAATTCTCTTTTACTTAACAGTGGAATAGGCTAAACCAGGGTTGGCGAACCTATGGCACGCGGGAAGATATTTTTGGCACGCCGTTTATTGAAGTTCTAAATCAAAATTCAGTCAAATTTCCAAAATTCTGCACCTCTTCATTTTTTTTTATTAACACACGAGCTGTATTGAAAATAGCTTTTGTTTTCTATAATAGGTACTTGTGTACTTGTTATATCACTGAACTTCCAACTTAGAAATATTTGACCCTTACCAACTCCCCATTTCCTCGATTTCGTTATGATGGCACCTATGATTCGCATAGAAAGAGAGAAATCTAGGAAATTAAATTATTCTTTGCTGTAACATTTCTGCATAATTTAACACGTTTTGACCTGCAGATGAGGCTTTATTTAACTTTTGCTAGAATTTGATAATTGATCTTTAATTTGTTAAAATGCAAAAGTATTAATAAAACTAATAAAGCATGACTTTTTTCATAAGTTATGAAAAAAATAATAATTTGATTGCTATAACATTTGTAAAATGAAATGAAAACTATAATTATATTTTTCTATAATTATTTCTATAATGCGTATGTTGGTATTACCCGCAGGTATGTTAGCTATTTTAATAATCTAATAATGATATATAATTTTGACACTATTATTTACTATTATTAGAATTAAACTAACTTATAATTCGCTATTTTTTGCGGGAATGTGGGGTCGTGGGGGGGGGGGGGGTGCGTTGTTGGCACGCCATATTCAGTTGAAATATTTTGGAAAAATATTGGCATGTGGATGTAAAAAGGTTCGCCGACCCTGGGCTAAACAATGAGCTTCAATATTATGTGCATAAGTTCAGAGCTCAGCTGCACTACAAAAAACAAGTCAAAGGTCATTTTTAATTTAAAGAAAAAACTTTTTCCTTCCAAAAATAGTTTTCTACATAGGTGTGAAATCAAAACAGCTGTCTAAAACAGAGAAAAAAAAAGTAAGGAAGATGTACATCTTTCCCTTATCATTTAATTTTATTTACTTCTACATTTGTTTTTTTTTTAGTTAAATTTATTTAATGTGTATTTCTTTAATATACACATCAAATAAGTATATCAGAGTTCATATCTGTATATTTAAGGTGTATATTAAAAAAATACGCAAATAAAACAAGTATACTCCTATGCCTATCGTATAGCTTTTACAACCATTATATCAAAATCGCTCAAATTTCTTATCTTCATCCCCACAATGTTAAAATATTAATCAGACTATAAATATTCTATCAATAATTTGACAGAAAATAGTTAAATGTACAAAGTGATACGATACCTTTTGTATTTTGAGAACATTCCTATTCAATATGTTTATAATTAGACTTACAGAATCAGTAAATCAGCTTAATGACAACATTGTTTCTTTTTATTTGAATGAACTTTTGTTTTTCTGACAATCCTTATCCTTAATAATACCCTGTATAGTTTAATACTTTCACAGGTTATTTTTGGGTATTGACTAGTGATAAAATAATTAAAAATAAGAGTTAATGAATTTGTGATTGGAAAGAAGTCATTAACTTTTTTTGTGTAGTTAGATTTAAGAATAAAAATGTAACTGAATTAAATTATTGAGAATTTAATTTCAATTAAAGCTTAAAAAAGCTAATATATGAAAAAATGCGTATTAAAAAGTTTCAAGTATTCGGTTGCCGAATACCGAAGCTTCGGTATACACTTCGACCGAAGCTTCGGTATTCGATATTCGGCAAAATTGCTGCTTCGGTCAATCCCTAGTTAAAACCATCAGAACAGTAAATACCCTCCAACCCTGCCTATTGGGAAATATTGCCCAACTTGGCAATCCCGATGTTTAGTAAAAAAATAGGGAGCATGAAGTGTCTTTTTGGAATTTTTTAGAGGATTCTTCGCTAATCGCTTCCAAAATACAGGGAATTTTTTCGATGCAATTAACGTTATTTATTTTTTGCTTAAACATTTTTGATTTTATTACAGCCTTATATTTGAGATTTATGACTCAAAATTTTTTCATGTCTTTTTGTAATTTTTTTTCTTTACAATCATAGGTTTTACAAAAAGTTTTCATTATTGTTTTTAAACTTGTTCTGGTTTTCTTTTTTGTATCTCATAACTCCATGTCATCCATCTCTTAAACAGCGATCAATCATCAAATGGTATGTTGAAGTTCACAATTTTATGTATCTTTTTTTGTAAAGGTCAAAATTAGCACTAACAACCGGCCACAGGGCCAGTAAATGAAAAAAAGTGGCTAGTGAAAAATTGTCTATCAGCAGCCACATTTTTACTAGGAGATAATAAAATTTTCTTGCATTTCATCAAGGATTCTACTTTTTTTGGTTCCAATATATTTAGATAAACATATTTATTTGAGCTACTCAGTTTTAGATTAATACTTATGGAAGTTTTACTGTTTAGCATTTTGAAACAAAAAAGTGGCCACTTAAAAAATTAGTCCTACCCGTCAGTGGCCGCTAATGAAATTTCCCAATTTTGACCTATATTTTTTTGCATTGTTTTATGTTGTTATTCTGTCTCACCTCCTCTCCTGCTCATGACATAAATATATCATTTCCGTTTTTTTCTCATGTGCCATCATCTGTAAGTATCATATTTCCTATGATTCCAAGATGATGGTACATTAGAAAACAACAGTCTGATGCAAGCATGGATTGTTCATTTTTTTTTTAAATGTGTCTGCTGATTCCACATCTGTTCCAATATTAATATTTAAAAATAACGAATTTAATCCATCATATTATTCATATCTTCTAGATTTACCCTTACTCCCCCCCCCCCCCCTTTTCTTTGAATATGTATGTGCGGCTCTTTAGAAACAAGAATATAATTGGTGGAGGCTAGGGGAGCACTTGTCCCTCTCCCACCCCAAGGAATGTGATATTTAAGATTGTATCAGTCATAGGTCAGACCAGGGGTAGGGAAATACATCATGAGTGAATTTTTAGTCAATCTTTGGAAAACTTCAGGTTATAGAAGATATGCCAAAACTTCATTTTTTTTTTTACTAATTAGCTATATTTTGCAACTTTCCAAATTATTGATAAACATGGTACTAAATTGTAAGCTATAACTAAACTTTACTCTGTTGTATATATTTCTTAATTTTATAAAAGATAAATTATGTAAAATACATTGTAGTACAAATAATAATTAACTATTTTTGAAATCACATACTTTTTTTCATAACAATTTTCACCTGTACGTATCTTGCTTGCTGGTAAGATTTTCTGAAAATTCCCCACCGATGGGACAAACTAAAAAAAAACTGCACAAAAGTGAAAATAATGTGTCAAATTTGACTAAAATAAGGACATTAGCATTAAAATATCACTTTAAGCCCAGAAATTAATAATAATTAATTTTATTTGCGATTTCAACATTCTCAAAGTGAAACATATTTAACATTATTGAGTACTTTTAACTATTTTTTCAAATATATGTAAGAATAAAGTTGTATCAATTTCATCTCAGGTGTGCACAAGATTAAAATGTTTGCTCACCTCAAAAAAAAAAAAAAAAAAAAAAAAAAATGCTTGCTCCCCCATCTCCTAATTCATCAATAACAGAAAGATTTTCAATTATACCAATTTCATCTAATTAACAAGAAAGAAAAATCATGTGTTAAGCATAGAGATGTAAATTTTCCGGAAAATTTGAAGTGGTGGAAAAAAACGGTTTCTTTCCAGTTTTTTTCTGGAAAAATTGATTTCCTATAAATGTTTCTCAAAAATAAGTTATATTTTCTTAAAAAGTATAGAATAATAAACTTTTTCAATATTTATGCACACTAAAAAAAATTATTTTCCCTTTACATATGAATATGTTATTAAAAAAGAGAGAGACAGAGGAAAAAAAGCCAACCCTTTCAGTCTCCGAATTCTGACAGTAGCTTTTCTTGCTTAATTTAACATCAGTGTTTGTAATATATCATGTGTATGTTGAAATGATTTTTCAGTAGCACTTGTTTAATTATATCAGTAGAACTAATTTAAACAAAAAAAAAAAAAAAAAAAATCTTTAGTTTGAACCAATATCACTGTTTTAAAGCAGTTTTAAACTGCATTGTACTGGTTTTCAAATTTATAAAGGATGCTAGTGTAAAAGAAACGAATTATAGTAGTTCTGGTATTATTATTTTACAATATTATTCCACCTCCCCCCCCCCCTTATAGTTATAATTTTCATTTCCTGTATATGTAGTTTTGGTACAGCTTTCCAGGCTAAACCAAAACTATGTTTTAGCAAGATTTAGATCCTTAATATCGAAAGTGGTATTTTTTTTTTTTTTTTTAATGAAACTGTTAAAACAGGTGGATTTTTCCATATGTTTAAAGGTTGTTTTCAACTAGATTTTTCACAGAGATTTGCTTACATTTTCTTTGCATAGTTTGTATGTATTTATATTTTTTGAAAATACATTCAGACAACTCTAAGAATCTATATTTCAAGAAAAGAAAAAAAATGATACATAATTTCAACTGCATGTTATTATCAAAAGAAATTTCTAACAATAGTGAAAAATTACAGCCATGTGAATAAAAATAAATGCATGTTTCAAATTTTACAGTACGTTTTCCATCTTACCATTTTCATTTTTTCTTTCAGTAATTTATACTAATAGATGGAAACATACTTGAATACTTTTGTAAAACCCTGTAGTTTACCTAGAATCTTTATTACACGCCATTATTTAGCTAAAATTTAATTCAAACTAAAACACTTTTAAAACTACTGAAATCACATTTCCAGAAATTATCATTTATAGATGGCCTTGTATCCAATTCTTTGCGTGACCTTGTATATAATTTTATCTATATTCTACAAACATTTCTTAGTAAACTAAATGCAGTTCAGCATAAAAATGCACAACTCATTTAAAAACCACTTTAAGCATTTTGCACTCATAACCAGTAGCCCTTACTAATTCTTTTGTGTAGCCCTGTATATGAATTATAGCATTTATACACACCATATAGTATGTATAAATATAGTGAAACATAAAAACGTATATCATAATTAAAAATGAATTTCCAGCAATCATCGCTACTGTACAGTACTTCGGATACAATATAGTATCTGAAATCTTTTGTGTGTCCCTGTAAATGCTTTGTATTATACATGAAATAAGTTATAGTAAGCCTCAACAATGTATATCAATTTCATTATATACGAAATAGTTTAACATAATTAAAATACGCCTTAAACAATTCTTTCCATTTCTGTTATGTAATGGAATTCTTTTGTGAGGCGCTGTAAATGAATAACAACTATTTTTTACATCGCATATTCTACAGAATGCATATTTTAGTGCACTTCATAAATGCATATCAATTTTATTATGTTTGAAAGTATGTAACATCATTAAAAATCATTTGAAAAGATTTTTTCCCATTGGCTGTAATGTAACGGAATTACTTTTGACTGTCCCTATAAATGAACGAAACGTTCAACAAACTTCATTTGAAATAGGGAATGTGCTATGGTAAACATCAATAACATCCAAAAATTTCAGGACAATGTGAGTATATTTACGAGAGTTAGAGTGCGAACAGACAAACCGAAGCCATCAACCCTTTTGAACTTTGTTGGAAAGTGTTAAAAAAACTGCACAAAAGTGAAAATAATGTGTCAAATTTGACTAAAATAGGAACATTAGCATTAAAACATTACTTTAAGCACAGAAATGAATAATTATCAATTTTATTTGCCATTTTAACATTCTCAAAGTGAGACATATTTCACATTATTGAGTAATTTTAACTAATTTTTAAAATACAGTAAACTCTGTCTAAGACGAAATCAATTGGGACCAAGAAAATTTTCATAGTAGACAGTATTCCACCTTAGACAAATTTTACTCTATGTCTATGGATTCGCAGGGACTTGAAAATCTTTCCAAGTTAGACAGATTTCCATCTTACACAGAGTCTGCCTTACGCAGAATTTACTGTTTATGTAAGAATAAAATTGTATCAGTTTCTTCTCAGATGTGCACAAGATTAAAATATTTGCTCACCTCAAAAAAAAATGCTATTTACCCCATCACCTAACTCATCAATAACAGAATGATTTTCTAATTATACAAATTTCATCTAATTAAAAAATGTTTTATTTTAGGGTAATTCCAAGCCAATTTTACCATTTTTAATATTTTATTTTTTGCATCAAATATGTAATGCACATATTTTCTGGTAGTATTAAATCTATATTTATTATATTTGCAATGTATTTTATAAAAGGTTGAATAGTCAAAATTAATGAAAACCATTACAATCAGCATAGCTTCTTTTTTTTTTTTTTTTTTTTTTTTTTTTGTGCTTGTTTGTCTGTTACCTATTGGATGTATACAGGTAAGATTACATATTTTTCATAACTATATTGTGGCAACAGTCAAATTTTGTAGAAGTCGGATGTTTCTGAACTGCCTCTGAAGGAAAATACATTTTTGTTATAATAAATTGTATGTTATTTTATAAATAATATAAATAAACTTCAAGGTGTCCGAAAAGCATGCTAGTTCCTGTTTGTTTGTTACAATACCACTTTTTCAATCATAATTAGTCACATTCAATAATTTATTCATAATAACTATATATATATTAATTATACATGGTCATATACTAACTGTAGCCATCTTTTAATTTCCTAATTATTATTTTTTAAATAAGATAAAGTCATTTTCTTCCTCTATGACTGTTAGTCTGTTATAATAGAATCGCTCTTTACCTTTTCTGACTTTTGTAAATGATCACTTGTTGTTTCATTCTCTTCTCTATTCTACACCTCTCTCATTTAAAACACTTCTGCAGTATTCAAACTAAAAAATTTCTACCACTATTAAGTATGCAGAGTTTAATGAGCATGTAAAAAGTTTTTAACAATTGCAGGGTTTTTTTTTTTTTTTTTTTTTTTTTTTTTTTTTTTATGATACCTTTACTTTTGGAACCGATTTTGAAAGTGAAAGTATCCCCATAAAAAGAAAAACCTACAAACAAAATCGAAAAAGTAAAAAACGACGATTGTGGAGATTGACCTGAGCTATCCAGTGCAAAAAAAAAGTTTTAAAAATATCGAAATGTAAACGAGATATTTTAAAAGAACTGCCCTGTAGGATTAACATTAGCTATACTCCCTGTAGGAAAAATTGGCTTTCCAAGGACAAACAACCTCTTTTCATTATCCCTTTGTTGGTCAATCTTCGGCCCTTATCTTAGGTTAGTAACTATGGTAACGAAGGGAAAATGAAAAGAGGACATTTGTCCTTGAAAAGCCGATTTTTCCTACCGGGAGTATAGCGGATGTTTTCATATAAGGGAAATAGCATTCATAATCACTTGCAATAATTACAAAATATGCTAGGAACACAAGCAAGTTATGGACTTAATTATGAAAGTTCTTCATAAAGTACAAAATATAAATACCAGATATGGCAAAGATGTGTATTGACTGATTTGTGTTGATTAGGGGTAGCCGAATATTTAGCATACAGATGAGATATACCAAATATTGGTTTTGCTGAATAGTAATATGTTTCAGGATTAAAAAATATTTAAAAGCTGAATTTTAAAACAAGTTTACATCATATTTAACACAACTATAGTAGAGTACTGCCTGCTGAATACCTGTAATACGTATTGAATCTATGAATGGAAACGCAGAAATTCTTTAAAAACCAAATTTTGATTCTCCCCCCCTCCCCCACACACACACACCGACTTTAATATTATTTCCCTTTTTTTTTTTTTTTTGGTGTGTGTGTGTAGTTATTATATAACTTTCTTCTTTACAGTTTAAAATCACAGTACATGTAAATGTAATTATTTTCTTTATGTAATAATTTACTCTTGCAGTATTTGAAAAACTTGAAATAATTTGAGCTCTTATTGAAAAGTATCTGTTATAAATGAAAGAAGCTTAGTACTTAGATAATAATATTAATAATTTATTAATAATATTGTCTATAATTGTTATTTAATAATTTATCTTCTTTTCATTAAATTATAAATTTGAAAACATTTTAAAATATTATATTTATTATATTTGAACACTCATTATTAGAAAGTGTATTAAAATAGCTAACATCGTGAAATTTTCTATTATACAATCTAATATTATCTTAAAAAAATATATCTATTACTCATTTTCACCAATGGTTGGCATAACCTTGCAATGCATCAAATTCTGTAATATCGATCGTTCTTGCAAAAGTAATTATGAAAATAGTCTTGAAGTTGTAATTCAAATAATAAAATTTTGATTGTTTTCTTTTTTGCTTTTCTCATGACATTATTACTATCATGTCTAAAACAAAACTTACTGGATTCTTTGATCTTGTTTTAACACTTACTGCTGGTTTTAGCGCCCCCCCCCCCCCCCCTCTTCATGATTAGAAATTTGAAAACATTTTAAAAACTTATATTAATAATTTATTAAGATTGTTTTACTCTGAAATATAAATAAAACTTTAATGACCGTTTTCATAAATAGATGGCGACACCACATATCTGCTGTTAGGAATACTCTAATTTTGCTATAAAGATTTTGCTGTCTTGTGGTGTTACGTTTTATTGGGGGGGGGGGGGGGGGCATTATTATTGTTTGTAAATGAATTATTTAAACTTATTTATATATCATAAAAATATTATACATCGCAATAGTTATATTATACTAGAAATAAAATTGAATTAAAAAAAAATCCTATTAAATCGATGCTTATTTCTGCTATCTTTTGACAATAAAATGGGAAAAAAAAAAACCTTTGATGAAGGTTTTGCACCAAGCCAGAGATATTGCATCTTTTAGACTTTAGAACAACAAGGTTTTGTGACGCAGCAAGAATTTATTAGTATTATATACTGCAAGTTAGAGAAAATTAAAAAAATAATAATAAATTATTATTTTTTTTAAATAATTCTTACCTTATTTATATATTTAAGTGAGCAATTTATTTTTAAGAATTAACAATCTAAATTTGTGCAAAATAGGAACTTATATGAACTTCGAGGCTTCTTCTGTGAATTAAAATAAATTAATAAAATTTTTCTTTCTAAAACAAATGTTTTAAAGTCGAAGAGAAATTTGGTTTTCCTAAATAAGTTATGATTTTTATGAACCATTTCCCCCCTCTCATTCTTTCTAATTTAATCATAACTGAATCATAGGCGCCATTCTTCCTGGGGGTTGGGGAGGGCAAAGTTTTCTTTGAGGGCGGTGGCAGAGCCAAGAGTGATATTCGGGGACGGGGGGGGACCCTCTCCCCTCCGAACAAGAACCGTTAAAAAATTCCGTTTTAAGCAGGTTCTAATCTTAGCAGGTATAATTTCAAGATACTGACTAAGAAAGATTTCGTTATGGACAGTTTCCATTTTTACAAGTATCCTCTAAGGCTCTTAAAACATGGAAACGGAAAAAAAAGTCAAGTTTCTATGTAAAAAATACCATATAATTTATAGTACTAGCTAAGACAGGGACCTGTCTAAAATGGGGCTTTTTTCCAGACATTTTGACTCCTTCATTGCAGGTTTTACTGCAAGGGTGCGGGAGGAGCATTCCGAGAGGTTCTTGGAAGGGAAAGGGAGAGTGCAAAGTTTTCTTTGAGGGGAAGGGTTTGAAATAGCGTGCGGGATTTTGCCTTCCAAACTTCTTTCACAAGCATGGGATTCTTCCCGGAATATTTTTTAATTTTCATGGAAGACCGTGGTAATTTTTGTTGTTGTACTTTTGCAGAACTACACAAAATCAATTCGCCAATCGACCGCAAAAAGAAAAATAATAATATAAAAAAAGCAATTTTCAAATTACAAAGACCATTTGGAAAATGATTTTTTCAAAGACTAAAATTTAAGACATAAAAAATCGCACGGAGTTGAGCATACATTACGTACGCCATGAATTAAACATTAATAGTTTTATGACGCGTAAAATTTCCAAGCGACAAAAATCGCCTGCGACTCGTACGTATTATCCACCTGAAACTTACGGATTATCCAAGCATTTCATTGGCTGTTCGGGAAAAGGCTTTTCTAGCGTCAGATTTCCAAGAAATCTGACGACACATTTTAAATGAAATTTCATTCTTAAACTTCTAAACATCCGACAATATTACTTTTTGCACCGTCGGATAGAGAAAAAAGTGTACTTTTAAATGCAATTTGTTTGAAAGCTGTATCTCAATTTGTTTCTGAGTTATTGATTTTTTTTTTTTTTTTTTTTTTGTAGTTTTTATTACTTTTTTGTCATAGTGGCAACAGAAGGTATCCATCTCTGTTGAAAGTAAAGGGAAATACAGATTACTGTATAGACCAATCAGAAAACGAATAAAATGCGGATTAAACCAATAAAAACCTTCAGATATGCTTTTGATTTCCTACCCTGACAGAGAACAATAACCATTTTTCCAAATGGTTAAAAAAAAAAAAATGCGAATTTTGCTAATTGCACTTCTAAAAAATAGTTAATTTGGCAAATTAGTCGCGGAAAAATATAATTTCCTAAAGGACTATGGAAAAATATTGCAAAAATCGTGGAAACAAACAGCGGTTATTGTCGATTGGTTGCGGGGAAAAATCGAAAATTTCAACATTCGGTCGTAAAAAAATCAAATTTGTCCATCAGTCACGTAAAATAAAAATCATGAATTTCAAATAGCGAGAATTTGTCAAAAGGTTGCGGGAAAAAAATCATGAATTCAGTCAAAAAATCTCACAAAAAAATTAAAAATTTCATCGCGTTAATCGCGCAGTTCAGTCAAATTTTGTCAGTCGGCTGCACGGAAAAAAAGAATTTCAACAAACGATCGTAGAAAATATTCGCACATTTCATCAAAATATCTCGGAAACAAATAGCGAATTTCGTCAATCGGTCGCCAAAAAAATATCGTGAATTTTGACAAATGGTCACGGAAAAAAAATTGTGAACTCTGTGAAACGATCATGGAAAAAAATCTCGAATTTCATCAAATGGTCGCGAAAAAAATCGTGAAATTCAGTCGGTCACGAGGTAATCAGCACACAAACATGACCAACAAGTCACGAAATTTGCAGTGATCCATAGGAATAAGAAATTTTCAACAATGATTTTCTGTCGGTAAAAAATTTCCTTAATCATTTTCTGCCGTATTCTTCATACTATTATCTATAAATTCCACAAATTCAGAAAGCTTCAAAACCAGTTTCATGTAGAGTCTGCATTAGATCGGGCCCAACACGACCCAATCCGTCGCACATATCGTGGCGGGTTGACCTTTTTTTCGTTTCCGGTTAGATTGACCATTTGATTACAGTCGGGTAATATACATCTCTGTGGACTATTTTTCATTCTACCACTTTTTGAAAACTAATCTCTGCAACACACTTATATTAAGATATTTTCAAGAGAAATCAACATGATTTTTTTTTTTTTTTACCCGACTGAAAAGAAGGGTTATCTGTGTATGTGCATTTCTTTATACCCTCGAACCACCCCCAACGACTGGATGGATTTTAATGAATGAGGTCTCTATCAATTCGTCTTAACAGTCCGATGGTTACAGGCTAGGTTTTGTTTTTATAAATTCAAAATGGCAGCCCTAAAATACAAAATGGCGGTCGAGACGGAAAAAAAATACGCACCCTATTGAGTGGCATATCATTGTATAGGTCTTTCAAAATGAAGACGATGTTTCATTGACAATTTTACAGTCAGAAGCTCCGTTAAAATATTATACAACCTGGAAGTTGTGTATGTATTATGGATCTCTAGCTTTACTACAACTCTAACCATCATAGAATATAAAATAAGTAATATAAACAAATAATATATAAAAAAATATTTTAAGTCAATTCCTACTTAGGTCAATAAGAGAATTTTTTTTTCGCCCTTTCTTCTTGAGTAGCGCTTAAAACGCCTTGATCAAGAAGAGGGCTCTCTCGATTATTGAAAATTAATTAATTTAATTTAATTAATGGATTAATATTTAAAAAAACTGGATTAACATCAAATGTCATCCAGTACAAGTTTAAAAAAAATTATTTGAGCTTGATTGGATGAATAATAAGTATTTTATTAACGATTGACAATTTGAACAAGATATATATAGCGAGAGTGGTAGCTAATAGTAGGAATTGAAAAAAAAATAGTTTCACATTGATGAGAAATAATTAATTAGTTCGCTTTTTACGCAGTCGGGTTTTTTAATTTTTAAAATTTAATTGTTTATTTGGGTATTAATTGTTTATTAAATTGTGGTACGGTTGAACATAAATGTAGTCGCCAATCCTGTCCTGTAATCAAAGAGTTACTTGTTTCGGACTCAGGTTGGGTTTTCACTACAATGAGTCAGGTTCGTGTTGACACGATTTTTCAAAGAAATTCTGAATATTTTCAGATGAAAAAAACTATATGCTTGAACATTATTGCGTGTATATACATGGTGATCGTTAAAAAAAACTTCCCCGATATATGAACCCGTAGCGGCCCAACCGCTCAACCAATCGAAAAGAACTTTTAGATTACTTCTTTGAAGGTATGCGCTCGAAATCGTGATGATTTAAAACAATAGAGCTCTCACGGTTACGGTTACAGTGAAAAAATTTCGAATGGCAACACCCATTTTTTTCATGCGCACATTCATCTGCGCATTGAAAAACCATAAATGGTGTTGGAATGATACACGTGCAATGAAAATTGCCGGCTTAAAACACTTGCAAAGAAAGGCCGTTGTAAAGGACCAATGACAAGACAACAGAGAATAGAGAAAAAAAAAAACATTTATTTGATACATTGATTTGCACAGTTTTCAACATGCCCACCTTCACAAACAATAAAGTATGGTATGTGTGAGTCTGTTGACAACAATGCCGAACGTAACATCGCAGAAAGAATCTGTACAACTTCACGTTTTATGTTTTATGGCATCTTTCAATTCTGACAAATTTCTTGGATTTGATCTACCATTGATTTCAGATAACCCCAGAACCAAAAATCTATTGGAGTGAGGTCGAGGGATCAGGTGGCCACGAAACTGCAAAGTTACGAGAGATGATTCTATCATCAAATGCTGCTGCAGCACTTGTCGAACAGATGTGGATGAGCACCATCTTTCTTTCTTTCTAGCCAATGACCAGGCCCCTACCTGCCGGGTTGCCCCAGCTTAACGGGTTTAGTACCTGACATCGGGGCGGGTGACCGCTTAATCGCCGCGAAGCGGCAATAATCCTGACATCATTGCCTCGATCGTCATCCTATCTGCAATGCCTACTGCTCGTTTGTGTATACTTTGTTTTGCCGGTTACTTAACGTTATATCCTGTTGTTTGGCACCTGCACATTGCTACTCAAGTTGGTCTCGAAATTTAGAACCTTGATCAGATGACGAGACCTTCACCTAGCAAGGCACCTCCAGAGGTATAATTCACAGGTAACTTGGAGGACTTTGCACCCACGACGGATTTTACATGCACCAGGTGCCATTAGCGTACATGACGGAATTTTAGCCGGCAGATATCCTGGGTCCTGCGACCAACGGCTACGAGTATAATGCTCTACCAGCTTGGCCACCGCTGCCCGATCTAATTGGGATAGCTTGGAATTTTTTAAGCCTAATTGTTGATGCATACTTGTCAAATGAAAATGATAATTTTTTGTATGGGGGGGGGGTAGAGAAAACAAAGAAATGGGCTCCGCAGATAGAAAAATTGCACCATCTTACATTCATACAATATCATTAACTACATTTCGCTGCTGCAATTTCGGAATTACGTAATTCTGTAATATTGTTGTATACCGAGCACGTTTTCATACCTGTGGAAGTGTGGAAAAAGTACGGACCGAGAACTAATGTGTTTGCAATGCCACACCACACAGTCACTTTAGCTTCGTGTAAAGCCGTTGGTGTCACATCGTCAGGATTTTCATCAGCCCAGTGAACGCAGTTTTTGTAGTTTACGTTCCCAGTTAAAGAGAAATGTGCATCATCCGTCCATAATATTCCCAATGGCCAGTTGTTATCTTCATCATATCTGATGAGAAAATAATTTGCAAAGTTCAAACGCTGTTGCTCTTCTCCAGTTGTAACATCTGTACGCGCTGGAATCGATAGGAAAACATCCGCAGAACAGTGAGCAGAATCTTGAGGACTGTTGAACGGTACATCCAAACTGCGTACAACACTTCTTGCAGCATAAAAGGCGCGCCACACATCAGGGAGACATGCGGCAGAAAACCGTAAGGCATGCGATAAAGAAAAAACCGGTTTGAACAACAAAATTTGCCTCATGTCTCACGATTATTGTCGCATGTCTCTCTGGTGTGTGGCGCGCCTTATGGATCTGCAGTAATCCTGTTATGCACTTCCGCAACAACTTCAACAGGAACAGATGGTCGTCCGGATCGTGGTCTATCAATCCAGTTTCTTCAAATTTTTTCACCAAATCACGTACACTGTTAAAAATCTGGGGCATTTGCTGCATCGTCACTCCATCGCTTTTATAGGAAACTGTAACTTGACTATATTATGGGGCATTCTCATTGGTCAGAACAGAAACATTCTATAAAAGTGGTGGGGTGAGTATGCAGCAAATGCTGCATATTTTTAAGGCTGTTCTCAACTGCTCTGCTTAACAAGCACAAAATGTTCTGACACATTTACAAATTCATTTTTTAACGAAAAGATATTAAATTGGAAAGTCTGGCCATGGAAGCGATTTGGAATCGACGTGTTTTTTCCATTTTTGGATCCGTCAATTACCTATTGAGTTATAAGTGATTTTGATCATGTAACAAAGACTTTTTTTGCCCTTCGCTGACTGGTTTTTCTGCTTTCTTCGGGAACTTCGGTTCAAAACGTCAATTTTCACACTATTTTTTGAAATATCTATTGCATTTGCAGGAAAACGGAAAAAACAGCTCGACGACATAGTTTCTGGACAGGGATGACTGCCCCGGGAACCCAGCTTTCGCTTTAGAGTATAAGTGCAATCCGGGGGGGAGAACAACACCTGCTAGTTTCATGCATTTCCGATCAAAAATAAATTTAAACTTATGTCAGAAAGTTGCCCTTTTGGATTTGAGAACAGCCTTAACAGTGTACAGTTTTTACGCCTCGTCGTAACTTATGATTTCGGTGATAAACTCGCACTGCTTCAGCTGCATTTTTCCCGTTCAGATAAAACATCTTTATCAATTCACCTCGTTGTTTTATTTAAGTGTCATCTTATTGTCATGTACGAACAATTGATTGAAGAAACAATCTTCCCAAACTGTTTATTAAAAATTTTCTACACGCAATAACTTGCATATGATGTTCTGTGCTTGGTGCTTTTGCTATCTATTCCTGTGAATTATGCAAAGTGCATCAGTGCACCTCGTATTTGAAACGAGCCGTTAATTCCCAAATTGGCTCATCCGATCTCAGCAATCTGATCCTTTGTTAATATTAATATTTTGGATTACTTTACTGTCATTTTGATCAAATTTAACAAAATAAATCAATTTAAGTCATTATAATTGCATTCTATTTTACATTACACTACTTCATAAGAAAATAAATATAATTATCTACTATATAAATATCAGTTTTAGCCAATCAGATTGCTGGGCTCGGTTGAGCCAATTTGAGAATTAACGGCTCGTGTATTTGAATTGTCATTGGTGATTTATAATGCTCTGTTTTGCAAATGTTTTATGCCGATGTAATGACCCTAAATATCACTTGGAATGCGTGATTTTTCGTAAGATGCGAAACCCCTAATAAACTTTGGATACACCATGAGATATGAAAGCAGGACTTGCTCCTGAATTGGAATCCTTTTAACTTGCGTCTGGCTGGCTTAACTATCGTTACAGCATCTAGAATACCTAGTCTGGAAATATGCTATCCAAACAATGCTAAAAATTTGTATCCCTTAAATGTGCAACGATGCTGCTAAAATCCCAAGTGTCGATCGCAGCGACATCTGCGGGATTTTCGTATTACATTGTATAGACTAGCAATATCTTGCAGTTGTAGAAAATATCCAGCAGATGTCGCTGTGATCTTCATATTTCAGCAGCATCGATGCACATTTAAGGGATACAATATTTTAGCGCTTTTTTAAGTATTAAAGGGATAGACGATTTCCACACTATATATTCTAGGCGCTGTACTATCGTTACAGCGCCTAGAAGATACAGTGTGGAAAACGGCTCTTCCTATAATGCTTTAAAAAGTGCTAAAAACTTGTATCCCATAAATCTCTAACAATGCTCAGCGGCAATATGCTGATACGAGCGCCATCTCGTAACTCTTTTCAATATAAACACTGTGTTTTCAAAAATTATAGAATGTTAAATATCGGACACTACAAATATAAGATATTTTGGTCTGTTATAAGCTAATTTAGTTAAGGAATGACGTGAAATAGGTTAAAGAGTCTCTTTTAGAATGACTATCTTTTTTAAATCACTACGATGGCGCTACGATCGACATCTTATTATTCAGCATCGTTGTACATTTATGGGATTCAATTTTTTAGCACTATTTTGTAGCCGTTTTCCACACGGTACAGCGTTCGAAATCCTTGGTGGTCCACTGGTCCGAGACCACCTAAAATGCAATCGGACCACTAATTTGAAAAATTTAGTGGTCCGCAGGACCAGTAACTTTTTTTCCCTTTCTCACAGGTAAACTTAATTTCCTCGTCCCCTAGAAAACTGCAACCAAACACAAATCACACAATAATTAAAAAAAATTGCATTAAATCTTAGTCATTTGAAATAAATAATCAGATAAATAAAATATCTAATTAATAATTTTATAGTTTTTCGTTATGTATACTGTTTATTTAATTTTTAGTAAATTATAATTTTACATTTTACTATGCTGAAAATTTTGGATGGCTGTAAAGGAAGTTTGGTTTATATTCTAAGAAGTGGGGGGGGGGGGGGGGAGGTCACTCAAGGGTTAAAAGGACTTAATAGAATTTTATGTAGTGGGCCAGTGATGATGACTGCGGACCAGTAAACTCTCATGCTTACTGGTCCTTGGGACCAGTGACTTTTTTTTATCAATTCTACCGCTGCTGTATCTTCTAGGCGCTGTACTATCGTACCGAAGGAGCACGTTTTCAATATGCGAGGAACGAAGGTGTGGGGTGTGGCTACATGACATGTTTTTCTGTAGCCGATTTTTTTTTTTCACTTGTGAACTGAGTAATGTTGTTAGATTTGTTTTAAAATATATGTTTGTGTGCACATAACGCAAATAAAAATATAAGGATTTGTTTTAGAGTGTTGAATATTACGTTACATAGGAACTGATTAGTATTGAGTAACACGATATTACGCCTGCAATTTTAGTCATACGTGTATCGTTCCAACGCCAGTTAAGGTTTTTCTATGCGCTGATAAAGTTGCGCAGGATAAAAAAGGGCGTTACCATTCGAAATTTTCGAAATGTTTTCAATGTAACCGTAACCGCGATAGCTCTATTGTTTTAAATCATGGAGGAAAGAGATAGATGGAGATGCAGTGTGCCGTAAAAACGGTTTGCAATATGATGCGCGTTATCACTCAAATTTAAATACTCTCAATCGACCCAAGCAAAACAAGCACCTGGAACAGGGATCGAATTCTTTGACATCATCCATGAATTTTTTTTTCTCTAAATGAAAGTGATCTGCTTATTTTTAAGCATTCTAAAGCAGCATTCCGTAGTATTGTGAATTAAAAATTGTATTACTAAAAGTTTTCTTTTTTTTTTTTTTCGTGAAAGAACGTGCTTATGGTTGGGCCTACTCTAGCGGATTTTAGGGTTACTTTATTGGCGTTACCCCCAAGCCACCTTACTGCATCTCCATCTATATCTTTCCTCCATGGTTTTAAATCATTACGATCTCGAGCGGATACCTTCAAATAACTAAATCTGAAATTTCATTTCGATTGGTTGAGCGGTTAGGTCGCTAGGGATCATATATCGAGGAAGTTTTTTTAATGACCATCCTGTATAAGAAATTTAATAAGACGAAAGGATTTTGACAACAACTTGGCGAGCCTGCCATTATAGGCAAGCTAATGTTCGTTGATTTGCCTCACTTAAAGTGCTTAGATATGAAAGTGACGATATACGTGATATGAAATTTGATTGGTTGAATCTACTCTGGACAAAAACGAACGAATCGCCAAGCAGTTTGGTGACCCCTGCCATTATCGCTTGTTAACTTGTCTCAAACGTATAATCAAATTTGCCCAGGAGAGTATAGCAAAGCTCTGGAATGTAGTTTGCCATAGTTTGGATAAAAACGTTTGTCTAAGTACAGTCTGCTCATGCACCCTGTACGTATGTCGCATGTATTTTTCGTGTTTTGTGGTCGAGCTAAAAGCCAGATGCCTGTGATTTTCGACATTCTTCTCAGGCGGCGGTCTGCTTTGTAGAGTTTTATGAAAACAGTTAGTTGGGCAAAGGCCTATCTGTTGTATAAACTATTTTCGCTTTTTCGGAGGCATTTCTCATCGTAATTAGAAGCGCTTACTTGCATTCTCGGCGTCTCCCGTCCGGTAGAGACACCACATTTTTGCGGTAATGTTTATCGCCAAAAACCTTTGTTCACTTTCGCGCAGTCACCAAAAAGTTTGTAAATTGGCGATTATGTGCAACGCCAAGATTTCTGGACTTCTAGCAAAAACTGACACTTCTGTTTCAGCTTTCGAGATGTAAAGTTGTCTAAAAAGTAAAGGCGCTTTTGGCGTCCCATGTATTAAGGGGGTCTCTCTCTCCCATTTTTCTCTAACTGAACCACCTTTTAAAAAAATGCTTTAAATAAAGAGTAGTTCCAGTAAATTTATAGTTGGAGTTTTTTTTAGCATTTAGAGCCCGGTCTTCAATATATGTTATAATTGCCAAGTTCTGGAATGTGGGATGCAACTGTTCGCATAAACATTCCCTGTATGAGATGCGCCATGTTCGAATGGCAACACCGTAGAATTAATCACTGAATGTGGAAGACCGGTCAGCATTTTTGCCGATCTCACCGAAGCTAGATAAGGGAGAAAATACGGGCTTCTGATTGGTTGAATAATTTAAAAAGCAATTGTTATTTGTAAATAAATCGTTTTGAATGTGGATGTACGTGTTAGGGGCGTATATGTGCATATCATGTTAAAATAATAATAATAAGAAGAAATAGCAATTTTTTTTAAGTAATATAGAACAACTGTGTCTGTAAATATCGCGTAATTGACGCCGTAGAAAGGAAATGTGATTATTGTTTGTAAATAAATTGTTCTGAATGTGGATGTACGTATTAGGAGCATATGTGTACATATCATGTTAAAATAATAATAATAAGAAGAAGAAACGGCAATTTTATTTTTATTATTATTTTTAAAAGTAGTACAGAGCAACTGAGTTTATAAATATCGCATATTGACGCCATAAAAAGGAAATGTGATTATTGGGTTTATATGAGTATACAAATCGTGCACAAATTTTAAATATTAATAGCTATAAATATCGGTATAATAAATATATATCCTGATATAATGAAAGGATTCTCTCGTATTTTAATTCCTTTTTTTTCTTGCGTACCGGCTTTTGATGTATTTTTTCAACAAATATCTTTATATCTATAATTATTTCATACTTAATTTTTTTTTATAGGGATAGGTTTTAAGGGGGGGAGGTTACGTAAAATGTTAAATTCATTTGAAATATTACATTAATTAATGATATGAAAATTCTCCCCTTAGAAGACTATAATGTCACCCCCTGGAATTCCTGAATTTTCTCCTATGAAAAAAAATATCAGAATCAATATTTGTTATAGAAATATAATATTTAAAATTATTTCATGTTACATGCTTAAATTGGTTCAAGATTTTATATTGTTTCTTTCAAATAAGCCAAGGCTATATCCCTTTAGCTAATTTCTTCTAAATAGATCAGTACCTTTATTGTACTCAATTTCTTAAAAATACAGTGAAAAGGTTTATGCACTATATATATATGAAAGGATTCCGCTTGTATTTCTGTTCTAGGAATGAAATAGATTACAATGGGATTTTCCGCGGCAGGACACCATCCTGCCGACTCCTAAAAGGATTCCGCTTATATTTCTTTCTACTTCATGTAAGATGTAGTCGTGGTAGATTACGGGGTTTCTTTCCCATCTCATCTTAGATATATTCAATAAATGCACTTGGGTGAATCCGCAATATTGAAACAATTTGACTCGGGACCTCGCTCGTTGAAATAAATTTCTTTTTATTTAGTCATTAGACGGTATACAGCATTCATTCGCGATTCGCGGAGTCCGCCAGAGGCCCCGAGATACCATATTTTTTCCTGAATCACATGCTGTGACTATTAGAGCCAGCTCAAATCTCTGAAAAAGTCTGCTGTCTTAAGGCTGAGCACATGAATTTTGACATGAAGTTTGGATATTTTCCAGCAGAGGGCGAAAGTGTCAATTTGGGTGGGAACTTTAATTTAATTGGCTAAATGTTCTTTAATAGGTGTGGTCTTGTGATTGCACCACAACTGGTAATTTCCACTTTTGACATTGATGGTTATTTATGTTTTAATAAATGTCAGCTTAGAGAAAAGTTAATTACGATTTATCACCTATCAACTACTTATTTTGACATTGATTATAATATCATAATCATAAATCTAATAGCTGTAAAATGTGAGGAAAGTAATTAGAATTTATAGCCCTAATGTAATCAACAATCATATTTGGAAAAGTAAATCACTATTTATGGTTTTAAGCATTTATTTAATGTTTATTTTAACTCTAGTTTGATTTTATGAACTCGATAACTGTCATAAGGATAGTTGGTTTTGACTTATGATTTTAAATACTCATAACATCAATTAATGTCAAAGAAGTTAGAAATTTATAATATTAAGTTTAAAAAAGGGTTTGATTTTTATCCTTTCATATATATATATATCTTTATAAAAATTCCCCCCCCCCCTTAATAAGAAAGAAGTGTGTGAATTTTTATCTTTTTGTCCTATTTGTCATAGAGTAGAAACATTTTCGCCCCCTGAAATGTCCATTCCCTCCCTTTCATACAATCTTCAAAATTCTTAATTCTTAAAAGAAAAAAAAATATGTACTTTGAAGTAAGTATAAAAAATCAACTAACTATTCACTCAAGCAAAGTATTCGAGTAAAAAAATCTTTTGTTTGTCAATCTGTCGTATTATATTTTATTATTACTAAAGTTTGCTGGTAAGTTTCTCGACCTTCTCAAAAAAATAAAACATTAAGTACTATAGGAATACATTATCTGGAATAATAACATAATGAAGACTAATGTATCAAAAGAAACGAGAACTGTAACGTGAATGAAATAAGTATTAGATAACGTTTTTTCCCCTTCAAGATTTAATCACGAAAGAAAGATATTGCATGTTTCTTTCTAACTTATTTTAGCAGAAACATCATCATTAACTTCTTTAATTCTAAATTCCAGAAAATCTTTCTTTTTATCTATTAATAAATATGTCAAATCAGAAGGAAATTTATCAAAATCTATCTTCCAAAAGGTTTTCTAACAGAAACAGATGGTTAAATAAACATAAACTCAAAAATGAACTCAAACAAAATGCTCTTTAAATTACTCAACCAATCAGAAGCCCGTATTTTCTCCCCTATGCTAGCTTCGGTGGGATCGGCAAAAATGCGGCTGGTCGTTGAAGCAACTGGGAATAGCAAAGTTGGCCCATGCGCATCTGTAAAAATTGGGCTCTTGGTTTTCGTCTGTACGAAGATCGAGATCTAACCTAAACAGCGTTAAGGAAATTTTGCATTTTTATTTTTGATGTGTTATTTATTGTAATGTAAAGCACATTCGAAAATTATAAATAAATATTTATAATATAAATTTATAATAAAATTAATTTTGATTTAGGCGAAGATTATTTTAATAATTAATACTGTTTAAAAACCAGCAAAATTTATATATGTTTAAAACTAAATCATGCTATATAGGGTAGATGTGCCAATAATGCACACTCTTAAGGAATTTCTTTAAAAACTACTTTTTAATTAATAGTTGTAATTGTTATGTTCCAAATTTTTCAATATTATATTGATCTATTAACAATATTTAACCATTCTTATGGCCTCATTTCCCAATATTAATCAAAATTTTATTGTAAATAAGAGAAATGTACCAAAACATCCAAAATTCCTGTAGCGATCATTTTATTTAATCGTTGACATTGCTCACAAATTCTGCGCTAAAATAATTTGAAGATTACTTTTCGAAAATTAGTGGTGAGAAATTTAATAACTGAGCCCACCCTGGTTATGCCATACCCTGCGCGTAATCCCGGGTTAAGCAACATACTGCTTCCTGATTTCTTTTATTGGTTGCCAGATAATAAAATATGCTAGGCAAAGTTATGAAAAAATAAAACATTGAAAATTTTATTAACCACAAGTAATCAATTAAAAGCAGCTGTTGGTGTTATTACATTCAGGTAAGTGCAATTTAAAAATTAAATTTGATTACTTGGGTTTTCAGTTAAAAATGAAAATATTTTATGCACTATGAGCATTACTGAAATTACATTTTTAGCAATGTCTACATGGGGGATCAGAGAGTCCGTTGCTGGAAATTGACTAATTGAGCATTCCAGTAATGGACACGAGTCTTAAAACCTTAAAAATAATGAAATTTTGTAAATGAGCATTAGTATATAAAATTCAAAATTTTCTATTACTACCAAAACAAAAATTTTACAGGAAAATAAAGAATATATAAATTTATTAAATGAAGCAGCGTGTTCTTTAAGATTTTCGCTGAAAAACAGTGAAACTTCGAAGCATTCTTTTCTGCTTCCTGATTGATTTCATTAAGAGTGTCATCAATAACCCATATTATAAAACAGGCAAGAGGAAATTACGAAAACTATAAAAGTTAAATTTTTATCGGTTATTTTTTTATAAACCAAAAACTTTGAAGTGTGTTTATTGATGGCACATCTACCCTATATTCCAGTTTTTATAACTGTAAATTTTATTATATGAGGATTCCACATTAATAATAACAAAATATAAAATAATTATAATCCATGAGTCACAATTGTAAGAAAAGTATAAACTTATCAAAATTTAAATTCTTCAAGATATAAATTTAGAAAGAAAATTTTAATTTACAAACAGAACAAAAAAGGGTAAAATTAATTTTAAAAAAATATACTAAAATGTGGTACATTTTACTACAGGATTTGTACAGTCCTTTGAAAGTCTTTAAATTTTTCAAAATGTTATTTTTTGTCCTTAAAAGTGCTTATTTTTATGTAAAATCTGCAAAAAGTCCTTAAATATAATTTTAATTTTGTATTATTTCTTAATCAAGGTTGAAACTTTTCCGCGTTTCTTTGGATTTCTGATTTACAAAAAAAAAGTCCCATCTAAATCAGTTCTTCCCTTGCCTTGTTCCGAAATTTCATCCCCCCCCCCCCCACACACACACAGTACCAAAGTTAAACACCTTTAAAATACCTTTATTTTATTTTTTTTTACTTTTTCTGCTCTATTTTTACTTTCTTCTATCTTTACAAGAAGAAAGTATTGGATTCATGAAAATTTTCGAATTCCGGTTTTCGACGGATTTACACGTTTTAGGGGTCAGAGATTCCAAAAAACATGTTTTTACAAAATGTCTGTCTGTCTGTCTGTCTGTGTGTATGTGACACAAATTTTGTGGGCGCTCTGTCTCAAGAACTAATGCACGGAATTTAATAAAAATTGATATTCAGTTAGTTCCTAATACAAATTGATGTTGATTAGTTTTTGGTGTAAATCGCTCAACAGGTGGCGCTGCAATGCTGCATTTTTCACGATTTTCGCAATAGCTCTATCTCAAGAACTAATGCACGGATTTTGATCAAACTTCAGATTTAGTTAGTCCTTGATATGAATTGATGATGATTACATTTTGGTGTAAATCGCCCAACAGGTGGCGCTGTTATGATGAATTTTGCAGGATTTACACGATTTCCCCAATAGCTCTATCTTAAGAACTAACGCACGGATTTTCATCAAACTTCAGATTAAGTTAGTCCTTGATATGACTTGCTACTGATTAGGTGTTGGTGTAAATCGCCCAACAGGTGGCGCTTCTCTGCTGCCTTTTCCACGATTGCCTCAATAGCTCTATCAATAGAACTAATGGACCAATTTTCATCTAACTTCAGATTTAGTTGTATGTTGACACAAGTTGTTGTTAATTAGGTTTTGGTGTTAATCACCCAATAGGTGGCGCTGCTATGCAGAAATTTTCACGATTTCCGCTATTGCTCTATCTCAAAAACTAATGTACAGATTTTCTCCAAACTTCAGATTCAGTCAGACGTTGACATAAATTGTTGCTGATTAGGATTTGGTATAAATCACCCAATAGATGGCGCTGCTAGGCAGCATTTTGCTGAATTTAGACGATTTCAGCGATAGTCATATCTCAAGAACTAATGCACGGAATTTCATATCGTTAGAATCCTCATGAGATGCATAGATTGCCATTTAATTTTGGCAGTGTGATAGCGAATTTTGAAGTATTAACATGTATGAGATAGAAGAAAGTTTTGGGATTGGTACATCCGACTAGTTTATTTTATAGTAAAAATAAATAATCAATCATGAATTTCATTAACAGTTCACATCAATTTCATTAAAATTTTATCTAAATTCCCCTTTTTCAAAATTTTACTTCCCCTTTTTGCTCCTCTTTCTTTTACAATACCCAGTGTTTAAAAACTTTAAAAAATTTTTTAAAACAAATTTCTGCTTTATTTGTCACTTTATTGTAATCGATCATAAAAATTTTCCTCCACCACCCAAAACTGATGTTTCCTCTCCCCCCCTTTTACGAAGCCCATAAAATTTAAAGTCTTTAAAACTTCTTAATTTATTATTTTTTGTTTTACGTTTTACCTTATTTCGGACTGTTTCAATCTTCGAGCAGACGAAAGGCAAAGACTCCTTAGCGCATGCGCATATTTCGTGATACCCAGCTGCTGCAACGACCGTTCGTTACCCTTGAATGTGGCTGTCACAAAAATATACTCTTTTATGCCAAACCACTCCTAAAATACGTCAACTGGGTATCAAAATGGATTATAACCTCTTCAGATCCCAGGGTTTATATATATATATATATATATTACTTCAGTTATGAATTTATTTTAACAAACTGATACCTAAGAACGATTGAAAACCGAAAAAAAAAATTTTTTTTTTTTTTTTTTTCATAAAATTTGATGATACGTGGGAGTACATTTTTTGACAATTTGTTAGGATTTTATTTATTTATTTTTTGCCTTGCAAAAACAATGAAAAACATGAAATAATTATACATTTAATAATTTTCTTTTACTAATGGACTCTGCAAATGGTATAATTAACGTAGAGAAAAATTGTTTACATTTTCGTTTTTGGACATTTCGTTCATTTTTGCTGCAAGCCATTTTGATATAACACGTATCTCGCAAAAAAAGCGCTATAACAAACAAATTGCTATTTTGTTTAGTTAGTTCTGCTATCTGTTAGGCTCCAGTCACACTATTTTTTTAACCATTTGGAAAAATGGTTATTGTCCTCGGTCAGGGTAGGAAATCAAAAACATATCTGAAGCGTTTTATTAGTTGAATCCCGCATTTTATTCGTTTTCTGATTGGTCTATACAGTAATCTGTATTTTCCCTTTACTTTCAACAGAGATGGATACTTCTGTTGCCACTATGACAAAAAAGTAATAAAAACTACAAAAAAATTAATAACTCTGAAACAAATTGAGATACAGCTTTCAGACAAATTGCAATTAAAAATGCATTTTTTTTTCTCTATACGACGATATAAAAAGTAATATTGTGGTATGTTTAGAAGTTTAAAAATGAAATTTCATTTAAAATTGGTTCAGGAATATTAATGTTTAATCCATGGCGTACGTAATGTATGACTAGCTTCGTAGAAGTTTAAAAATTTACAGTACGGAAAATTGTGAAACGGAAATTTCTTTAAAATTTGTTCATGATGGGTCCAGGAATGTTAATGTTTAATCCATGGCGTACGTAATGTATGATCAACTCCGTGCGATTTTTTATGTCTTAAATTTTAGTCTTTGAAAAAATCATTTCCCAAATGGTCATTGTAATTTGTTAAATTGCTTTTTATATTACTTACCCTTTTTTTGTCTTTTTTTTTTTTTTTTTTTAGTTATTTATATACGTGAAAAAAATTGTAAAGATGCTGTATGCTATAGGACAGGGTCGGCGAACCTTTTCGCATCCGCGTGCCAATTTTTTCCCAAAACTATTTTAAATGATCACGGCGTGTCAACAAATTTAGTGGATCGAAGCGGCAAAATTAATTAAAATATTGATTGAGGATTTAAAATATATAAGTAACATTTTGAAACATACTTAAGTATGTTACAAAATCCTACTTCTCTTGTTACATCTTAGATGTCAAACAATTCAGATCAGCTTCGTATTCCAGTTTTTCCTTATGAGAATGCTAGCTGGATTGGAGACACATGACAACAGGTTTCTACTTGAGTTTTCCATACTTTTCATGCCTACCCAACACCCTCAAAAATAAATAAATATAATAAAAATAAAAATAACTATCAGAAAATAAAAATATCAAAATGGTTTCTTAAAGAAAAAACTTCTGACTATGGAATTGAATTCAAAATTCCAACTTTTTCCATTTCACCATCGGAATTTTCGCTTATGGTCGTTATTTCCCGATAATCTCCTAATTCTCTCAATATAATTTTTTGACTCAATATTGAGATAAATTGGGATTTATAAAGTTGCATTTCAGTTTATTCAATCTGTATGACAACAACAAGCAACATAATCTAGAAAAACTCAGCAAGTCTAAATTCAAAATAATGCTCTTTTTTTATTTTTATTTTTATTTTTTTTTTTTTTGTAAAATATTTTAACTGCATCGTAACAACTTTCTAGAAGTACAGAGATTTTACACAATATATATTAATTTAATAATTTTCACGTCTGAATCCACAAAATGGAAACTATTTGCACACAAGTCCTAAAATAAAGTCTATCAGGGAAAAATATTGCACATAAGTTAACAGAAGTTTTATTCTTAATAAATCAGCTGTTTAGCAGGAAACAATTATAGGGTAACTCTAGGATAGATGGCCATAGAGGAGAGATGGCCAGTCTAAATATCTCCAAAACTTCATCATAGATTGCAATATAAACATTGTTTGTATGAAATAGTTCTACGAGTTTATTTATTGCGACGTGCAGTTGCGTTTTTCGATTATAAAAAGTAAGTGTAATTTTAATATAAATTAAATAAGTGGTTGATTTTTTTTTGACTTAGGTATCTGAATGTTTTGCAGTACGTACGTTATATATATATTTTACTATATGAACTTTTAAGGCAAGTATATAATCTAATCTTTGCTTCTAAGACTAAAATAAAGACGTACAATGGCTGTTGATGCTTTACATTGGGCTACCATCAGTCCTTCAATTTCAGGAGAGATGGCCACAATAAATCAAGGAGAGATGGCCACCTTTAATCAATCTTTCAAAACTATACTTAGTGATGATTTTAACTAAATAAATATAAAATAAATGTATAACGTTTACTTTTATAAATATATTAAATCCTATAGTTATTTAAATTTTAACTAATATAAATATTTTAATAATAATAATAATAATATAATAAGACCTAACGATTTATTTGTTTCAGAAAATACTAAAAAATGTCGCAAACTTTTATAACAGAAACTGATAAAGCTGATAAATAAACTAAATTAACGTAATAAATCTACAATTAACGCGAGAAAAAAAAAAAAACCACGACAATTCCAGTAGCGACGAAAATGAAATACATTTAAATAATCAGATTCCGGGTAAATAGAATTGGATTAGGATCACTGTGCTGGTTGTGCAAAACAATATAATATCACATCAGGCCCGTAGCCAGGTGGGGGCCAGGTCGGGCGAAGCCCGACCTGGAAAAAGTTTTGCCCGACCTAGCGCAAGAGTACATTCCAATAAAAACATTAAATTTCCAATTTTCCCTCACTTCTTGTCCAACCTAGAATGAAGTTCGACATTCCGATCATTTTTTTCACTCAATATTTCCCTTTAAAAATGTATGCAATACAACATCAAATTTCCATTTTTCTTCCTTCGTGCCCGACCTCGGCCTCTACCCCTAAATTTCCTTTCTAGACTGGAAACAAAAATAGAAATTTTTTATCTATAAAGCTTTTTTTCTCTCCCTCTTTAACAGACCTGTGGGATATTGCTCCATTGTACATTCCTCGCTTTTTCGCTTTGTAGAAATGATCCCATACCGCTTCAACAACAAATCTAGATTACCTTAGGCAGGTTGAAACCAAAGGCTTCTAAAACTACAGTGAACCATACTGTACATGACAGTTAGTTGCTTGTTTCAGGGAAACTTGGTACGATTACGATAAACTCAAAAAGGCAGTCCCCACCCCCTATGTGAAAATACAAAATAGATAATGGAAGGTCTGTCTCTCCATCTCTTCGATTGTCTCCCATTGCACTGAAATTTTAAAAAGTTGGCGCTTCTAAAATAAAACAATTATTATTTCAAATTTAAACAATACAGTATGTCAGGTTACTTACAATTTTACAAATCCAAATTCATTACTTACTGACACATTCATAAAGTCATTTTTATTCTTAAATTCAAAAATGTTAAAGATGCTTTTATTAAGAAACGAAGATTCAGATGCACTGTTTAATGAAACTGTTTTGCACTTTTCAGTCAAATCACTCAATTTCCCCTTCCAAAGTGGTTGTCAAAGTTGCATTATAAGCTAACTTTTGAAAAGCGATAGCCTGATACAGGCCATCATAAAATAGAAATCAATTACAACTCTATGTGTAATGCATTTATTGAAAAGTGAAAAATGGTATTCGATTCCAATTCCTAATTAAAAGAAAAACATTTTATTTACGTTATGCTCTGGGCCGTAGGAAGGTCTTTTGAGGCCCCACACAAACATTTTTTTCGACCCCCTCTAAGATTTTGGAGAAATATTTATATTTAATTTTCTATCCGAGTTCCATTTTATAACAACACCAGCTGAATCCGCTGGTCGATTTTTCCAAAACAAAACTCAAAATTAAACGAATCTGGAGTTGGGTTGATCTGCTTTCAGCAAAGTACACTCATTGGGGCTAGCCCGCTCAGATCTCGAATCAAACAAACCTTGAATTATTGTAAATTTTTATTTCGACCCAGATTAAATTAAAATTTTCAACATTTCGTTCATGCCGCTACAGGAACAGATTTCATATTCTTACAACTTGAATTTAATCAAAGTACTAGCAAAATGTAATTGAAAATTCTTCCGTTTAGGAAAAAAATGTTAAAAAATCGCCGCAGAATGCAAAAGAATGCCAAAAATTGATAAAGAAATTTCGAAGTTCATAGGA
This sequence comes from Maratus speciosus, assembly GCA_963932465.1. Lineage (NCBI taxonomy): Eukaryota > Metazoa > Arthropoda > Arachnida > Araneae > Salticidae > Maratus > Maratus speciosus. The sequence continues at coordinate 435,081,770 of OZ010788.1, forward strand.
AGCAAAATTTACTATATTTACTAAAAGATTGAAACCGGATTTTTTTATTTACGAATGTTAAAAAAATTACCAGAAAAAACAGATAAAAATCGCATAAAAATTCTCGAAAAATTCAAAACTAGCAGAGAACAAAATTTAGCAAAAAAAAAAAAAAAAAAGAAAAAAAAAGTTTGAAACTGAATTCCCTTTGCAAATGTTAAAAACCGTTAAATATTGCACATAGATAAAATAAAAAAATATGGAAGTCTTTTCGTATTTTCTGTTTTTTCTTCAGTTTGACAATGTCATCCGCATGGCCCGGACAGATTTTTTGAAGCAGAAAATACTCACTTAAAATAACTTTTATCTGCTCTGAACGATGCCTTTTATTAAACAAATATATATTTAGAGATTTACTAATTTAAAAAAAATTACCTTTGGCATGTCGTTTTCATATTTTTCAGTTTTCTCCAATTTAAAATTATCACCCAAGTTGTCTGGATAGAAATTGAAAAAGAATAGCTTCGGATAGACAGTACCTTTCTGTGGGCAACGAATACTGGGTTTAATGGTAGATAATAATAAAGATAGATGTTTCTCTGTAAAGTTTTTTTTTTTTTTTGGGGGGGGGGGGGGGGGGGAGATCTGACTAGACGTTTTTCTGTTCAGGACAAGATTTGACAGGAAGAATACCTGTATGCCTGAAATTATGCACCTCAAAACAGGTTTTTAGTTTTTTTTTTTTTTTTTTTTTTTTTTTTTTAATTTTTTATGCTATTTTCAGTGCTTTTTCGAGTTTCGTGCTTTTTTCCCCCACATTCATAAAATCAATCCATTTTCAATCTATCTTTCATTTTAGCCGAATATAGTAAAATAGATTTTTGAATATTTCATGAAGTCTTTTATGTGATTTTAAACTTTTTTTCGCGTTCCGATGGAACTTTTTGACATTAGTAAAAAGAATCAGGTTTCAATCTTTTAGCCGAAAGTATAAAATTTTTGTCCTCTGCAGTTTTTGAATTTTTCGCGAACTTCTTATGCGATTTTTAAATGCTTTTCCCGGTTTTAAGACCCCTGTGATTAGAAGAGATTTTTTCTCATATTTGAAGAAATTTTCGTCTTTTGAATGGAAAATTTCTAGAAATTTTTATCTTTGTTTCGCGAATTTCTCGTGTTATAAAGGAAAAAATATTCCTGCGTAAAAGTTCAGTTAATAATAGGGAAAAGTACAATACAACACAGTTACGCTTGACGGAACACTATTTGGATTTGATTTGACGAAAATGCATCTTTATATTTAAGGATGCTAGGTAATTTTTACGTTAGATTGGTGACTTTCTATATTTTTGCGAAAAATGGACAAATCAAAGCTTTTTTTTTGTGTGTGTGTGTGAGTGTTTGAACAGAAAAAAAACCCTTCAATTCACTGATTTATTTATTTTATTTTTATGAGAATGTAAAAGGATTCCAGTTTCAATCTTTTATCCCAATATAGTAAATTTTGCCCTCTGAGGCGTTTTATTCGCCTTCCGCGGTGTTTTTTTAACATCCCTAAAAGGAATTAGGTTCCAAGTCTTTTAACTCAATATAGAAAATTTATCCTTTGCAATTCAGAATTTTGTTACGAACATTTTATGTGATTTTTAGCGTATGTTTTAACCTTCCACTTTGAATCTTCTGACTCGATATAGTCAAATTTTGCTCTCGCCGATTTTTGCATTTTTTTTTTCAATATTTTATGTGATTTATACCTTTTTTTCGCGTTTTGCAGAAACTTTTTGATATTTTTTTCTGAAACCGAAAATTATCCAGTAGATTTTGCTGCTGTCATGATTAATCTGAAGGTGGAAACATAACAAATTGGCTCTTGTAGCAACGTGAATGACGATGCTGGAAAATTTAACTTTTACCTGGGGACTATCACTTTATCGAAAGAAAAATTACAATAATTCAAGAATTGTTTGATTCAAGATCAGATTTAGGATATCCCGAACGAGTTTACGCTGCGGAAGACAGTGGGGCCCCAAGCCCCCCCCCCCCCCAAAAAAAAGGTTATCTTTTTGAAAAACCAGCCAGCAAAGCAAGCGAAGCTCCGCTAGTAGATAAAATAATTACAGAATATAATTTATGTATAATTAACATTAGTAATTTATCGAAAGAAGAGAAATGAAACGTTAAAAAAGAAACAGGACGAGCATAAGGGGATAGGTGGCAAATGCGTGGCACACAGATGCCTGCTTATTGGGACCCCCAACGAGATTAAAAAGCACATGTTTTTAAACATTTGAATAAAAATACCGGGGCTTAAAAGTTTTCAATCTTGGGTTCCAACTTTTCCTCACTTTTAATAGCGATCCCAAAAAGACATTTTAAAAAGTATCTAGAACCTGCAAAATTTCTTTCATCTGGGCACCTTTAAAAAGAATGGTGGCTATAGAAAGAAGCGCATTTGGTTGATGGAAGTAATAGTATTAAAGAAGTTTTGAACCTTATCTCCAACGAGATTAAAAAACATATTTTTTAAACATTTGAATAAAAAAATGGCGGCTCCAAGTTTTGAATCCTGGGTTCCAACTTTTCCTCACTTCCATAACTCCCCCCTCCCCAACCAAAAAAAAAAAAAAAAAAAAAAAAAAAAAAAAGAATTAGAGCCTGAAAATCTCTCATCTGGGCATCTTTTAAAAAAAATGGTGGCTGCAGAAAGGAAGCACATTATCTGTTTTGAATGAAGGAAGTAATAGTATTAAGGAAGTTTTGAAGCTTATTGGGATCCTCAATGAGATTAAAAAGCATATTTTTTAAACATTTGAATAAAAAATATGGGGCCTAAAAGTTTTGAATCTTGAGTTCTAACTTTTCTTCATTTTTAAAGAGACTCCCGAAAACATAATTCAAAAAGAATTTAGAGCCTGCAAAATTTCTTTCATCGCCTTTAAAAAGAACGGTGACTATAGAAAGAAAGTACAAATCTTTTGAAGGAAGTAATGGTATTAAGGAAGTTTTGAAATTTATTGCGACCCCCGATGAGATTTAAAAGCATATTTTTTAAACATTTGAATAAAAAATTTGGCCTAAAAGTTTTGAATCTTGCGTTCCAAATTTTCCTCACTTTCATAGAAGGCCCTAAAAAAGGCAATTCAAAAAGAATTTAGAGCCTACAAAATTTCTTTCATCTGGGCACCTTTAAAAAGAATGGTGACTGTAGAAAGAAAGTGCATATCTGTTTTGGTTGAAGGAAGTAATAGTATTAATGAAGTTTTGAACCTTTAGTTTCACCTTTTTATCCCATTTATAGAGGGCCCCCAAAAAGACGAAAATACCGTTATATTTTTAAAATAGAATTTAGAGCCTTCAAAAGCTCTTCCATCTGGGCACCTTTATAAAGAATAGTGGATATAGAAGGAAAGCGCATACCTGTTTTCTAAATCTGACCAAGATCTTTGATAAAAAATGAATTTGGATAAAACAAATTAAAATTTTATTAAAAAATACATTAAAAAATAATTATAAAAGTTTTAAAATATTATTCGGCTCAAAGGTACATTAACTTACTACTGGGCCCCTGACTTTGCTCAGCCCCTACCCCCTACCCAAATGGCGGCGGTTCCTACAGCCCTGGTTATGTCAAATATCTTATTTAACTTTAATATATTTTTTTATGTCTCTCACTGAAGAAACTTTAAAAATTTCATACTGACTTTAAAAATATCTTATATTTTAAATGAAAAAAAAATTCCCTAAAATTGCAGTACATATTTTTGAAGAACTACGAATAAGAGACTAGACAAAAATGAAGAAATAATCTGCCACCCCTGGAAAAACCTTTGCCCTACCTGGAAGTATGGTCTAGCTACGGGCCTGTATCACATCGAAAAGGAATGTCTGGATACAATGCATAAGGTACCTGAAGTGGTTCCATGAAACGTGTACAAATTATCAAGACCTTTGCCAAGCATGTGGTAAGATTTTACGAAAAGTGAAGTATTGAAATTATACTTCAAATTTTGTTTATTCGAGTTTTCTTCATTCATTTTCCATCATATAACTGCACCTTTACAAATTGATATATGTTTTTCATGATTAACTATATGAAATGTTATTTTTTTGCTATTTAAATTAATATTTTCTTTCTTGTATTGGATGGCCATCTCTCCTCGGCTTGAAGGAGAGATGGCCATCTGTCATTTAAATTTCAATTTTGTTTAATACTTTTCGTTTACAATATTTAATTATTTTTTGCATAAAATATTATGAGTATATGTACAAGAATTTTAAATATGCATCAATATTTCTTGTATTTGCTTTCTAAGAATTTTTATTTCAATCTTTAAAAACTATAGCCATCTATCCTAGAGTTAACCTAATAGTTTTGTGTGTATTTTCTTCACAAAATTTGAAAATTGACTGCATCAAAAGTTCCATTTTGTTAATTATCTTGCTTTACACGGGAGCTCTGCAATATCTTAATTTGGAATATGAGTCTATGCCGTGCCGAAAATAATCTCCCGCGTGCCACCTGTGGCACGTGTGCCATAGGTTCGCCGACCCTGCTATAGGATATCATCGGGTCTGAGGAGGATAAAATGTAGGTAATGTTAATATCATGAGGTTTTTTTTTTTTTTTTTTTTTTCACAGTTATAATAGACCGGCGGCCGGCAGCACAGACAATCACCTCATCGAGTTCACGGATGAAATTCTAGGATTAGTTAAATCTCGATTCGCATATTAAACCGCAATCGGTCTGCCAAGTCCTATCTTGGTGGAAAACACCTGAAAACCCGATTTTAGCGGCTGGCTCGTAGGTTTATCATTGTGTTTTCCGGCACCAAAAGGTATGAAAACATGAAAGACTGCGAGCAGGAAAACACAATGGTAAATTGGTCCAGGAATATTAATGTTTAATCCATGGCGTACGTAATGTATGACTAGCTCCGTAGAAGTTTAAAAATTTACAGTACCGAAAATAGTGAAACGGAAACTTCTTTTAAAATTTGTTCATGATGGGTCCAGGAATGTTAATGTTTAATCCATGGCGTACGTAATGTATGATCAACTCCGTGCGATTTTTTATGTCTTAAATTTTAGTCTTTGAAAAAATCATTTCCCAAATGGTCATTGTAATTTGTTAAATTGCTTTTTATATTACTTACCCTTTTTTTTCTTTTTTTTTTTTTTAATTATTTATATACGTGAAAAAAATTGTAAAGATGCTGTATGCTATAGGATATCATCGGGTCTGAGGAGGATAAAATGTAGGTAATGTTAATATCATGAGTTTTTTTTTTCACAGTTATAATAGACCGGCCGCCAGCAGCACAGACAATCACCTCATCGAGTTCACGGATGAAATTCTAGGATTAGTTAAATCTCGATTCGCATATCAAAACACAATCGGTCTGCCAAGTCCTATCTTGGTGGAAAACATCTGATTACCCGATTTTAGCGGCTGGCTCGTAGGTTTATCATTGTGTTTTCCGGCACCAAAAGCAGGGTTGGCAGGTTTTTGACAGTTTAAACTGCGGTTTAAACCGTCATGTGAAAAACCCCTTGTCAAAAACCTCGTCAAAAACCTCAAATACTTACAGTGATCTGTAAAATTTCACATTAAATGTCACACTTTAGATGTAATATTTAAAATTCACTATTACTGTAATTGTATAATTAGTATATAGTATTAGTAATAATTACAGGGTTGGCAGGTTTTTGACATGTGTCAGTTTATGTCGGGTTTAAACCATAATTTAAACCGTCATGTCAAAAACCTCAAATACTAAATTGATCTGTAAAATTTCAAATTAAATGTCACGCATGACAACATTACACGTAATATTTTAAATTCACTCTTACTGTATATCAGTAATTAGTACATAGTAAAGTATTATTGTTAAGTACAACTTTTTAACAAGGTAAAATTTTTATTTAATTTTTTTTTTTTTTTTTTTTTTTTTTTGTAAAATTGTGTTTTTCTAAAAAGTAGACATTAAGCTCACCTGAGCTGTACATTTTTTCTCTTACTTAAAATCGTTTTAATTTCGCTTACTTTTGAGAGCTTAAAGCATTAGCTAGCTTTTTTTATGGGGGAAAAAACTTAGAAAAGTGTAGATTTTTTTGTATATATAACAAGATAATGTGCATCAATGTTATTCTAGTCTAGGCAATAACCATTCCATTCAAAATAGAAATTGGATTATTAATTTTAAACATTTACAAAATAAGAGAAGTAATTAAAAAAAAAAAAAAAAAAAGCTTAAAGTCAAAATCTTTTTAAAACATGCTTTCTTTCAATATATAAAAATGTTTTCGATTTTAAAACTGAACAAAATTGGCTCGGTCATCTAAAAGAAAATTCCTTTAAGCCCATATTGAAAAAGTGCATAATAGAAGGGATCAAATCATGAAACCATACCATTGTTTGGCTTATACTTTGCATCCCAACCATCAGGGGCAAGGCTTTACTGCTGTATCAGTTGATTCAGCTCGCGCTTGAGCTACGGAGAGAGTTTATGGATGCTTACCCATGCTGATGTATGAAGCTAAAGAATCCCCTTTCCAGTCTTCCTATTTCAGTGCTATAGGGAGGACTCCATTGTTTGGTGGAAAGGTATCACTAAATGCAACAGCTTTTTGAGCCTGCTTCAAAACATGCTCATCTAGCAATGCTTTTGCTATCAAGTCCTACTAGCTCAGCATCAATTAAGAGAGCCTATTTTCTAACGCTTCATACACTCTAAACTCAAAAATCTTTTGGGTGTAAATAAATGTGCTAAACACGTGGTGTGCTGCAACATGCTGCGTGGTAAAATTGATCCGGATTATTTAACTGTACAAAATTATTTTCTTCTGGTTGAAAAATCAAAAAAATATTTTATTGCAAATAATATATTTTTTAAATTATTAAATTTCAATAAAAGATCACATAAATCATTGACTTATTTAATGTTTATCTATTGTTAAAATGTTTTAGCGTGTTACATGTATTTGGCAATTTTCGATGGTTTAAACCAGTTTTCGACAGTTTAAACCAGTTTATGACAGTTTAAACCAGTTTTTGACACTTGTCATGTCAAAAACCAGTTTTTGACGTCAAAAACCCAACCCTGACCAAAAGGTATGAAAACATGAAGGACTGCGAGCAGGAAAACACAATGGTAAACCTGCGAGTCAGCCGCTAAAATCGGGTTTTTAGGTGTTTTCCACCAAGGTATGACTTGGCAGACCGATAGCGTTTCAACACGCGAATCAAGAGTTAACTAATCCTAGAATTTCATCCGTGAACTCGATGAGGTGATTGTCTGTGCTGCCGGCTCCTGTGCTGGCCTATAAAGTAAGTCGTTTATTAAGAGTCGGTTGTTTTAATTTGCGGTGATTTTTTTTTTGTTTCAAAATTACTTGTGTATTTTTTCTGTAGAAACATTTTATAGTGCAATATCAATGCAGCATTTTAAGACTATGAAGTTATTTTGGTTATAATAATTATTTTGACTTTTGTGCAATTTCTACATTTAAAGGGGGAAAAAACGACTCTGACATGTGAAGACTGATTCATTTTTAAATATCAAATTTCTTGAGGGAAAAATTGCCTCCCTCCAGGTAGCTGTAGCTTCCACCAAAGATTCCCTGATCTTCTGTTTCTTAGTTTTTGACGCACCGAATTGTCGTCCAGCATTCCCTTCCGCCCTGTAAAACCGTTTCTATATATAACTATATTATATATAATATATTCATACCTTTGCATTGGAGAATTTAGTTACAAGAATAACTAGAAGAAGTAAAAAATAAAATAGTTCATCCGCTGACGCATACTGTCTGGCACATAACTGGTCTTACTGTAAGATGAATCAATTTTATCCCCATTTCATGCTTGAACCTTTGAAATAACTAAACCGAAAAGTGTCAAAAGATATTGAAATCTTAGATGCACTTGGATATGTAACAGTATTCAACCAAACCATGGTTAAAATGAATAAAAAAATGCGTGCATTATTGTTTCTAAGGAACTTCCTCCGTAGAAAAAGAAAATAACCGTAAATAATATACCAACAATATAGTCCTGCTACTCATATTATTCTGATTCACTTAGAAAACTTAATTTAATTTTCTTTTGATTAATTTTTAAACAGAAAAATTTCCACTGCCTTTGTGATTGTTTAATTTGTGTTTTAAATAAAAGCAGGTTATGTGTCTTTTAAAATGCCAAATTTCTATGTCACGCAATACTTTCTAGTAAAGTGAAATAGAAGCCCATCAACCTATTTTGATCATCACATGAGGGTTCAATAATTGGTGGAAACCAGACTATCTCACCTGACAAGAAAGAAGGGAATGAAGTATGCGTTTTGTATAATGCAGAAAAAATCGATTGCAAATCCAGAGAAAACTAGTATGTTGTGGCCATCACAGAACTTTCTTCTATATAAATCACGTCAATTAAATCACTTAAATAATACAAGAAATTACATCAATTTAGCACCAATTCATATCAAAGTATATCTGAATTTGAAGTTTGATGAAAATTCGCGCATTAGTTATTGCGATAGAGCTAATAGTAGAAATTCTGAAAAATGCAGCATAGCAGCGCCACATGTTGAGCGATTTGCACCAAAACATAAACAGCAGTAAATCATATCAAGGTATACCTGAATCTGAAGTTTGTTGAAAATCCAAGCATTAGTTCTTGAGATAGGGCTATTGCTGAAATGACAAAAAATGCAGCATAGCAGCGCCACCTGTTGAGCGATTTACATCAAAAGCTATAAAACGTCTATTCCTGTCAAGGACTAGCTGAATCTGAAGTTTGGTGAAAATCCGTGCATTAGTTCTGGAGATTGAGCTCTTTTGGAAATCGTGAAAAATTCTGCATAGCAGCGCCACCTGTTGAGCAATTTACACCAAAAACTAACCAGCACCAATTTATATCAGGGACTAACTGAATATAAATTTTTATTAAATTCCGTTCATTAGTTCTTAAGATAGAGCGCCCACAAAATTTGTGTCACACACAGACAGACATTTTGTAAAACATGTTTTTTCGAGTTCTCTGACCCCTAAAACGTGTAAATCCGTCGAAAACCGGAATTTGAAAATATTCATGAATCCGATAGAAGAAAGTAATAAAACACTAATTGCGCTCAAATTAAGTGAATACTAAATTTTAAAATACTAGAACTCCAGGTTTCGAAGTCCTTGACTTATTAAAAATAAATATGAAGAGAAGAACACGGCTAAAGTTGAAGACCAAACTGCTTTTATTCATTGTGAAGACATATTTAAAATTATAATGTCAGAGGGCTTTGCCAGAGAGGGACGCGATCTGACGAAATATTTACAAGCACGAGAATCAGAGAATGACTGATTAACGCATGTGCCTACCTTCGAGGCACTTTTTTTGAAAAATATGAAATTTTTATCAAACACACGCGTTTTTAGTTAAAACAGGGATTAAAACTATGAATTCATATAAATTTTTAATGGTATTTTAATTAACTTTTCAAATTCAGGCAATATTTAGCCAAATTTTAGTAAAGAATTGCGTTTATGCGAACCTTCTATAACGAAAACTATTCAATATATTTCACTTTTTTTTCTACAACTAGGGGGCTCTGCCCCCTACGAGCTACGCTCGCCAACCGCTGTTCAGGCACACCAAAATCCAAAACGCACGCTAATTTTATCGGCTTTAAAAATATTGAATTAAAATTAAGAAAAAAAACAAAACAAAAACAGTAGCAATTTCTCTGTAAACGGGTTTCCATTCGTTTTCCTTGGATTGGGGATTTTTAAGACCAAATCTGCTACTGTTAAGAGATACAATGGCTGTTTTCGTATTCAATTTAAAAAAATTAGTTAAACATTTGAAGATAAGCTAATGTAAAATGAATTGAGTAAACAGTATCATTGTCTCCCGGTATTTTTTAACAGCGCCATAAGTTAGTTCTTTTAAATAATTCATTTTAAATGTAGCGTTTTAAATCTGACGTAATTTACACGAAAGTTTTATTTCTCTTACCACGTACTCTCCACGTAAAAATACTTTTGTTGTTAGAAGGAAATATTTTTTACGCTGTCTTCGAATTCACGATAACAGTTGAAAAGATTATCTCAAAATATCAAATAAATGTCTCGCGCAAATATATTTTTTAATTTAAATTGTTTTGCCATATTTTTTGGCCACTTTAAATATGACGTAATTTCCTCCATGTACAAGTCGCATAATAATGATTTTTTTATTTTAACATTTTGTTTCTGTTTTAAAATTTAAATATGGTTCTTATGACGCAATTTTCCTGCTTTTAACATGTAATCATTTAATTCTAATTTTAAAGTTTTTTTTTCTGTTTATAATAGTCACGTGTAAATAAATTTTTAATTTGAAGTAAATATTATTGTTTGTGCTGCTTATAAAGTTGGCAACAGTTTAAATTAATACCATTTTCTGAAATAAATAAAAAATATCTCTCGAAATGCTGAAAATTTGAATTTAAAATAGAAATAAAACCTCAAAAAATGAGTCAAATAAAAAAAAAATGCAATCTGCACACCGGGAACTTATAACGTATAAAATGATCTAAAAATGATTAAATTCTCATGTATAGTTTTTGCTCCAATAAAACTTTTTTAATGGTCCAACTTTAGCATTAAATATCTCTTAAAATAATCATTCGATTTGAAAACTGCCTGCATCAGCGTGTTTATCAAACATTTCTCTATAATACCACAGATTTTCATATTTTTGTATGCAACAGTTTTTTTAATATTAACGAAGAAAGGCCATATTTAAGCATTCAAATTGAATGCCGATCTACCGGGAATATCTACGCAAAATTTCATTGGTCCATTTTCAAATCAAAACTTTTTTTTATATATAGAAGAATTCCACTGAGGATCGATATTCTTCTATATATAAAAAAAAGTAACGGTTTGTAAATGGACCAATGAAAATCTGCGTAGATATCGCGAAACGCATCTGATTGGTCACGCTATAAGGTGGGTTACTAATTGGGAGGGGGGGGGGGGGCTCTGAGCCAAACATCGCCAAGTTTGTCGCCAATTTGGCAATATATCGCCAAATTTGGCAACCAAAATTAATCACTAAAAGGGGCGCCAACTTGGCGCTATTTCCAGTATTTCGCCAAATTTCCATAGACTCCTATTGAATTCCAATAAGGTTTACTTGCCTGCAGAAAATCAACAAATTGAGATATTTCAATGCAACAAAACTAATATTAGCTTATGAATAGAGCTTTATTGAACTATTTACATTATTTTTAAGCACAAACACTATTTAAAATATTCGTAACACTATATATATAATTTTTATTTCATAATTCTTATAAAATTATGAAACTCTGTAAGCTCTAATGATTATGTGCTTGGAGATAAGGAAATAAAATTGTCAGGGGATGAAGAGGAGCGAATTTTTACCAAGTGGAACCTAAAAATTGAATGCATAGAAAATAAGGGATCGCGAAGCAATCCAGAACGGAAAAGCGAAACAATTACGGGGGGTTTGGTGAGCGTAGCGAGCAGGTGGGCGGAGCCCCCTAGTACTTAAAAAACTGAATTAGAAAAGCTTTTTCTTATGTTATTTTACATTATGAAACATTAAATTAAAATTAGTTTATTTAAAGACATTATTGCGTTTAAGAAATTGGTTCTCTGTCAATAACAAAATCAGTATCAATATCAATGAGCTTGAATCCTTGAATAAACTAGTATGTTGTGACCATCACAAAACTTTCTTCTCTATAAATCACGTCAATTAAATCATTTAAATAGTACAAGAAATTGCACCAATTCATATCATAGTATATCTGAATTTGAAGTGTGATGAAAATTCGTGCATTAGTTATTGAGAGAGCTATAGGGGAAATTCTGAAAAATGTAGCATAGCAGCGCTACCTGTTGAGCGATTTGCACCAAAATATAAAGAGTACTAATTCATATCGAGGTATACCTGAATCTCAAGTTTGTTGAAAATCCAAGCATTATTTCTTGAGCTAGAGCTATTGCGGAAATCGCAAAAATGCAGCATAGCAGCGCCACATGTTGAGTGATTTACACCAAAACACAAATAAGCACTAATTCATATCCAGGTATATCTGAATCTGAAGTTTGTTGAAAACCAAAGCATCAGTTCTTGAGATAGATTGCGGAAATCGCTAAAAATGCAGCATAGCAGCGCCACCTGTTGAGCAATTTACACAAAAATATACAAAACGTCAATTTATGCAAGGTCTAACTGAATCTGAAGTTTGATGAAAATCCGTGCATTATTTCTTGAGATAGAGCTATTGCAAAAATCGTGTAAATCCTGCAAAATGCAGCATAGCAGCGCCATCTGTTTGGGCGATTTACACCAAAACGTTACCAGCACCAATTCATATCAAGGAATAACTAAATCTGAAGTTTGATGAAAATCCGTGCATTATTTCTTGAGATAGTGCTATTGCAAAAGTCGTGTAAATCTTGCAAAATGCAGCGTAGCAGCGCCATCTGTTGGGCGATTTACACCAAAACGTTACCAGCACCAATTCATATCAAGGATTAACTAAATCTGAAGTTTGATGAAAATCCGTGCATTAGTTCTTGAGATAGAGCTATTACAGTAATCGCGAAAAATGCGGCATAGCAGCGCCACCTGTTGGGCGATTTACATTAAAAACTAATCAGGGCCAATTTATATTAGGGACTACTATAATATAAATTTTTATTAAATTCCGTGCATTAGTTTTTGAGATAGAGCGCCCACAAAATTTGCGTCACATACAGACAGACAGACTCACAGAACCACAAACTAACAGACAAACATTTTGTAAAAACATGTTTTTCGGAATCTCTGACCCTTAAAACGTGTAAATCCGTCGAAAACTGAAAGTCGAAAATTTTCATGAATCCAATACTTCCTTCTTGTAAAGATAGAAGAAAGTAAAAAAAGAACAGGAGAAATGAGCATTTGGAGTAGTTTTCGATATATGAAATGAAGTGCTCACATTTTTTGTGAAGTAATTTGGCGGATGGAAAAACTGAGTGATTTAAATAATGTTCTTCTATTAAATCTTTTGAATGAGAAAAGTAAACGTTTCTTAAGCATCTTAGATATTTTGGATATTTCAAACAAATATTTAAAACTAGCCGCCTCTGGCGACCAGTTGTGTATCCATTAAATGTATGCTAAGCATTTCATCAATTCATGTTACTTTTATTCATAGTTTATCTTACTTGCTCAATGCTTCCGCCAAATCGGAAGATTCTGATAAAGAAATCAAGAACTCTTTGCAATCATGGCACCATTTTCTATATTTGTTTTTGCTATGTCTTTCACCTGTTTTGACAAATACCGTTCAATTCACTTAGGCATTTATGCTTCGAGTCCGTTTAATTATATGTCCGTTGGCTAATGTGGAGCTTTTTAAACCTATTAAGTAATCTTCCATAATTGGGCCCACTGCCAATTGGCGTATTTTAGCTAATACGATTTAATAAGTGGAGTGTATTTGTGAAACGCAATTATAATATCTATATTTAAATTATACAGAGTGAGGATTTTAATTAACTTTTATGTTTATAATTATGTTAATTGATATAAGTGTTTAAATTTTAACTAATATAAATATTTCAATAATAATAATATAATAGGGTCTAACGATGTATTTTTTTTTTTTTCAGAAAATATTGAAAATGTCGGAAACTTTCATCTCAGGAACAAATATGATTGATAAATAAATTAAAAAAAAAAAAAAAAAAAAAAAAAAAAAAACGTGAAAAAGTCTAAAATAAAGGCGAGAAAAAAATAAAAACACCTTCAGCAGCCAAGAAGATGAAATTTATTTCAATAATCAGATTCTACAGATTCCGAGGGAGTAGAATTGGAAGAAGAATATAATACAACAACCAAAAAGGATGAAGACCTTTGCCAAACACGTGGTAAAATTTTACGAAAAGTGAAGGATTGAAATTTACTTAAAATTTATACTTCAGATTTTATTTATTCGAATTTTATTCACTCATTGTCCGTGATATAATTGCATATTTACAATTTCCTATATTTTGTTCATGATTAACTATATGAAACGTGTTATTCTTTGCTTTTTTTACTGCACATTTTCTTTCTTGTATTAGACGGCCATCTCTCCTCGGCTTAAAGGAGAGAATGCCATCTGCCATTTTAATTTCAATTTTGTTTCCCACTTTTTGTTCTCAATATTTAATTATGTTTTACCCAAAATAGGATGAGTATATGTATCAGGATTTTAAATATACATAAATATTTCTTGTATTTGCGTTCTAAGAATTTTTATTTCAATCTTTAAAAACAATGTCTGTCTATCCTAGAGTTACCCTATCAACAATTCAAACTAGTATGTTGTGGCCATCACAAAACTTTCTTCTATATAAATCACGTCAATTAAATCATTTAAATAGTACAAGAAATGACAACGATTTAGCACCCATTCATATCAAAGTATATCTGAATTTGAAGTTGGATGAAAGTTCGCGCATTAGTTCTTAAGATAGAGCTATAGCGGAAATTCTGAAAAATGTAGTATAGCAACGCCACCTGTTGAGCGATTTACACCAAAAATAAGCAGCTCTAAATGATATCAAGGTATACCTGAATCTGCAGTTTGTTGAAAATCCAAGCATTAGTTCTTGCGATAAAGCTATTGCGGAAATCGCAAAAAATACAGCATAGCAGCGCCACCTGTTGAGCGATTTACACCAAAAATTAAACAGCACTAATTTATACGTCAATTCATGTCAAGGACTAACTAAATCTGAAGTTTGATGGAAATTCGTGCAATAGTTCTTGAAATACAGCTCTTGCGGGAATCTTGAAAAATGCAGCACAGCAGCGCCACCTGTTAGGCGATTTACACCAAAAGTCAAACAGCACTAATTTATATCAGGAAGTAACGTAATCTGATGTTTGATGAAAATTCGTGCATTTTTTCTTGAGTTAGAGCTATTGCGATAATCATAAATAATGCAGCATAGCAGCGCCACCTGTTGGGCGATTTTCACAAAAAAGTAATCAGCACCAAACCATGTCCTGGACTAACTAAATCTGAAGTTTTATGAAAATCTGTGCAGTAGTTCTTGAGATATAGCTATTGCAGAAATCGTGAAAAATGCCGCATAGCAGCGCCACTTGTTGGGCGATTTTCACCAAAAACTAATCAGGTCCAGTTTATATCAAGGTCTAACTAAATATATAGTTTTGTGAAATTCCGTGCATTAGTTCTTGAGATAGAGCGCCCACAAAATTTTTGTCACATACAGACTCACAGAGTGACAGACAGACTCACAGAGTGACAGACAGACTCACAGACAGACATTTTCTAAAAACCATCAAATCGTGTTCTGGGCATTCTAAAACGTATAAATCCGTCGAAAACCGGAAGTCGAAATTTTTCACGAATCCAATACTTTCTTGTAAAGGTAGAAGAAAGTAAAAAGGAGCTTATGTAAATTTTAATTCTATTCAATGGCATTACGATGAAAATTCTTTTTTTTTTTTTTTTTTTTTGTATGCTGCACATTTATTATTTTTATTAAGCCCTCCCAAGCGTAAGAATAATAACGCGGATGTATGCATGTCATTCGATATAACCACATTCTATCAAGTTTCCACTGTATCATTAACGCGTCAGTCGTATTTGGCATTAATTCCTATTATGATTTCATTTGCTCTAATTCAGAATTCAATAATAGAATGAGTAATATGTCAGTTTAGCGTACTTTTAATGTTCCAAATCTACATTTTCCCATCGGATGCTTTTAGCATATATGTATTGTTTTTAATAAATTTAATGACCTTTTTTGTAATGCAATCTTGTCTGAATTGGAAATTTGTCACGGTCCTGTCGGAAGGAACAACATATAGATAGCCCATGGCCATGGCGGATCCACTTTGGGCTAATAAAGGGTTTGCAAGCCGACATTAGAGAGGTGCACAGGAATGGGCCGGGCTCAGGCCAATTTTCACTCCCGAATCTCGGGCCGAGTGTAGCCTTCCCTTTTTCCGACCCGGGTCGGGTCGGGTCTTACTTTTTTATAGACTCGAATGAGGTTGGGCCAGATTTCATTTTTTTTTTTTTTCCAGGTCGAGCCCAGAATGAAAATTCTAATCTCGGGCCCAACCGGTTTGAAAGGTAAAATTTCGGCTCGGTCCAACCCAGCCTGTATGAAAACCAGCCTTGACAGTATACATTCTATGGAACGAAAATTCAAAATTTGTCTGTACTGTATTCGCTTTAGAATGAAAAATTGATGTTAATAACATTAAATTCGAAAATGAAATTAGAATTAAGTTATTTTTGGATATTTTCAGAAATAAATTTTATTTTTATAATTATTTTATTACATTTGCTTCAATTATTTGTTCAATAACAAACAAAAACACATAATTTTAATTCTTACGATATGTCATGAATTTTATTAGCCTCCGATATGCTATTTCTTTCGAGCAACAATTAAAGGGTCGTTCTGTTACATAAGCCAGCCGTAAAACGAAGCAGATGTATCATTGTACGGTTAAATACTGATAATATCTACTGCAATTTTTTAAACGTTTAAGCATCGCACATTTTCAATTGTTACACCGTCGTAGAGAAAAAAAAAAACTTTTAAATGCAATTTGTTTGAAAACTGCATCTTAATTTATTTTTGAGACATTAATTTTTTTGTAGTTTTTAAAACCATTTCTCTAATGACGGCAACTGAAGTACTCCATTTCTGTAGAAAGTAAAGGGAAAATAGTAAATTACTATTTTGCAATTAAATATACATCGATGCCAAGAATATCGTCCGGTGTAAAAATGTATAGTATATATGTGTGACTTTTTTCCTCGCATTTACTTAATTCCTATCAAAAAGGTGAAATAATTCAGTTTTATTAATCCGTGTGTAATAACATTTTCCGAATTAAAAAAAATATAAATGAATGATTTCTGGTGAAACATGGAGCTAATACAAACCATAACATTCAGTATCCATATTAATGTTAGAAACAAATGAAGGCTTATGAATCATCAGATGCGCAATTTTTTTGTCGAGTTTCTTGAATGTCGACATCTCTTTTTTGCTGGGTTTGTGTATTATTCCGCGATCTTGACGTCAAATGCATACTTTTCTATAGATGTTGTTTAAGACTGGATCGTAAATGTGGAATTCTTCAGCGGATGCAAATGACGTCATTTTATATAAAATAAAAGTGTGTAGTTTAAGTCTTAAAACTGAAATACGTTTTGTACTATCTATATTTTTTCCCCTCGGGGGCGACACTAAATTCTGAAAAGCTAATTCCTGTTTTCGAGTTTTATTTAATTTACTTATTTTTCTAATGTAAATTGTGTCGCTAGTCAATAAAGATTAAGAAATATTGCAATAACACGCGACTCTAAGACGCTCACAATTTATAAACCTGCACTTTATTCATGAAAAACTGCTTCCAAATCATTCAATATTGAGATTACGGATCAGTGAACCATTTCTGAAATAAGTTTATTATAGCTGTCATGCGAGAGACTAATTCTGGCGCTGTCATCTCCTTTTATGTTCCTCCAAAAACGTCTTCTCTTTTCCAAGTAAGCAGAGCTTGGAAAGGTCAGAATGTTTCAGTGCATAACATGCTACGTTCTAAATATATATTGGAAACAAAGTATGGTTTATTCCTCCCCTTCCTTTTTCTCTATGGCTGAGTTCTTTCAAAACAGCATTTATGGATGTAGTAGCTAATAATTTGTCAGGAAAAGGAAAAGGTTTATTTCTGAATATACTTTTGCCTGTAAAAGTAGTTTGTTTTCACAAGAAGCATTAATTAATGTAAAATGAAAAACTTATGCTTAATTTAGTTGTGCATTAATTAATTTTAAAATATTACATAAACATAAAAACTTCTTATGTATCACAAGTCTGTTCGCATTTCAAAAATTCATAAAACTTACTTAAATTTTCGCCCAAATTATGCAAGTAAATATACGGTACCTTCATGAATATGCATTCTATTCTTACACAACAAACAAACAATACGTTCATACAAACGTAGTAAAAGACCCAAATAATCCTTTGCTAGTAGCAGATCATTTCGAGCATTTTCTGTCACAGAGAGATCAAAACTATATATTTTTTTAAAATCTATATATTGTTGCCCCCTCGCCCAGTTACCCTCATGACTACATGCAGTGAAACCTCCCTGTGCGATCACCTCCATTAAGCGACCACCTCCCTGAACGACCATTTTTTCATAGAACAAAATTTATTCCCATAGCTCAATACCAATTTTACCTCCATTCAGAGACCGTCCCAGATGAACTCCCTCCATGAGCGACCAATTTTTTTGAAGAAAATTCCGCTTTTTTCTGGCCGCTTGAAGAAGGTTTTATTAGAAAAATAATTCCGGAGAACGCATTATTCATCAAACTTCAAAACTAAATTTAGATTTTTTTATCCCTGTAAATTTTAAGTGTTTAAACAATTTTGTGCCTTTTTAGGCAATGAATTTAACTCTGATGACAAATTAAGAATGACGGTCAGTAAACTTCTCCGCCCTATTCTGTCAGAAAACTCTACAAAAAAAAGGGGGAAAAGAAAAAGAAAAAAAGATAAATTAATGAAATTGCCGTTATTTGTCCCCCGTCCAAAAAAAAAAAAAATACATTTATTTACTGAACTTCGAAAGGACTGGGAAATAAAAGTTATAAAAGAGAAAACCCTAAAATCAAAGCAAACGTCAATGTATTCATTTTTTAAACTTTGCAGTAATTAACTTATGCAATTATCTTTTGTTTTGATACTTAAATTTATATATATATTTTTTTCTAATCTGAAAAGTAAATTTTAGTAACATTAATTGATACCTTTTTTCAACATTTAAAATCTAGATTTAAACATAACCGCCATTAAGAATCCACCTCTCGGAGCGACCAATTTTTTATTGGAACGAAACGTGGTTGCTTTAGGGAGGTTTTACTGTATATAAACTATATTAGGGGAAACCTGTTCTTTATATCTGCGGAGTTCAACGAAGATTAGTCAAGAATTTTTATAGGTATTACGAAAAAACTTCTAAAATCGAAAATGTCCTATACTCATGCTTAATTTGTGAGAATGAGTGTAATTTTGGTACACTTTGTAAGGAAATACATATAATGAATAGATTTCTTGAAATATGAAATTTTGATAATTCTGTTTTAAAATGTATTTATAGAAATGTGTACAGGTAAAAACTGTAGTATCACAGCATCAGTAGTTGATGAGTTAAGAATGTTTTCGTTTTCGAGAGCTCCTCTTGTCTTCCCTGCTCACAGTAAAATTAGATTCAATTTATCTTTAATTTTTTTTTTATGTTGAATAAAAAACTATGCATAGCACATTTTTCTACAACACTATATGGCGAAAGGTGACCGGTCACTTGCAATTTTAGACGTTTTATCAAATATGTAGAAAAAATGCATGAGGAATTAACCTGAAACTCCAGGTGTGTAAACGGTATAGTATAAGTCATATATTTCGGCGAAGATTTTTTCCCGAAACCCCACAGGGGACTGTCATCATATTGAAAAAGAACGAATATCTTTTGGATAACCCTGTAAAAACGAATGTAGCAAAATCATCCAAACTCGAGATTATTAATAATCTCTTGGCTTATTGTAATATACTGTGCTCATTTTTATGAGGATAGTATGCATCCTCGTAGAGAAATTAAGGTTTTTATAAAAACAGTCCCAAATTTCGCCAAGTTTTTTTGCTTATAATTTGCAGAGTTCTTAATATAAAAAAAAAGTTATTTTCAGAAAATATGACAAACAACATTGTACAATGTACCTTGCAATCAGAATGAAAAAATAATACAGTCAAACCTGTCTATCTCGAATCTCTCGGGAGTAAAAAAAAATTCGAGATAAACAGGTTTCGAGATATACAGGTTTTATATAAACAGACTAAGAAAATTTCTTTACACTAAATACTAAACACCGAAGGTTAAAAATAAGTAAGTTTTATTTACATACCTTAAGAAAAGTAATCCGTTAGGAGTTTTTGTTGCAAAACTATTTTAGATTGGACAATTTTTTGCAATTTTACAACAGCAGAGAAGCAATCCTGATCAATATTGTCCTGGGATTCAAGAAAAATTCTCAATGTTTCAACGGCTTTTTCTGCTTCTTTTGGTGTAACAACTCTTTCTATATTAACATTCTCCTCATTATCATTTTCCTCTTCATCATGAGAAATCCCTCGAACGTTTTCTAAAATTTCGGAATCAGTTAATAATGTTCCGCTTGTTACCAGTGATTCATCTACGTTTACAAAATCTTTAAATGAACTGTCAAAATTTAGCTCATCTCTGATAATCCTCCATTCCTTGGAGTTTTCATCAATTTCCTCTGCCGGCTTTTCTGCTTCTTCTTCTAGCTGTTGTTCTCCGACAGTGCATGGTTGCGCAAATCCAGCCTTTTTAAAACAATTCTTTATAGTTTTTTCCGTGACACATCTCCAAGCATAGTCTATCATCCTCATAGCATCCAAAACAGTTATGCTTGGAAGTTTTTCACCATCTTCAATTGCATTGATGAGTTTTCGAACGAGTTCTTTTCAGTATTCAACTTTAAAACTCCGAATAATCCCTTGATCTAACGGTTGAAGTTTTGAAGTTGTATTCGGAGGTAGAAATTTTACCGTAACGTTCTTTGTTGAAGGAAGATTCTTATGAGAGCTGCAGTTATCGACGAAGAGCAGAATTTTTCTGTTTTTCAAGCCCATCGATTTATCGACTTTCTTTAACCACTCGTCAAAAATTTCGCTGGTCATCCAAGATTTTCTGTTTGCTTTATAGAGAATCGGAAATTATTTTACTTTTACAAAACATCTTGGCTTTGCTGAACGGCCAATCATTACTGGCGGAAGTTTTGCACTGCCATTTTGATTAGCAGCTATAAGTACTCTTATCTTACTTTGCTTGCCTCCTTTGTCTCTTTTAAAAATTGCTGTTTTATTCGCCAAACATTGGAAAAAAAGGCCACTTTCATCAGCATTAAAAATATCTGCTGGATCATATCCTTGCAACAAAGATGGAAGTGTTTTAAGCCAATCTTCGATAACACTTTTTGGTACAGACGCGCTTTCTCCACAAAGTTTTCTGAATACTCATTTTCAAGCCAGCCATTACTTGCTTTGAAATCGCTAAGTCTCAGTTCTTTTGCAAAATCTTCAGCTTTTTTTTTTCAGCATTAACCCACTGATAGGAACTCCTTCTCCACAGTATTGCTCAAACCATTTTTTAACACATTTGTCCACATCGGGAAAAGTGCAGGCACGGTTCTTTTTCATGGTCTTAGCGCTGTTTTCAAACTTCTTCTCGATAGAATCTTTATTTTTTATGACGGTGGAAAGAGTACTGGGTGGAACTCCAAATTTAACAGCGACCGTACTTTTCATCACAGATGGATTTTCCTTCAAAAAAGTCAGAATCTCCGTCTTTTTTTTTGATCGATAAAACGTTTAATTTCCTTTTTACACCTGACATTTTTAGCTCTAAATTAGTGAAATGTGTTGAAACGATTTTTTACTTGTTACTCATTTGGCTAAATGGCTGTAGTAGACTGCTTTTTCTCTCTCTCCGCGCAGCACGACCAATAGCGTCGCACCGTGCCTTCTTTTCCCCTTCGTTTCCTTCTGAGTGCTTTCGGTCACGTGTTACGCAGTCAAATCTGAGCTCTACAGAGCGCGCAGAATTATTCTCGCACGCGAAATATTTCGCTATGTGTTGTAAAATTTAGCAAAGTTTTTTTTTAATTAATCTTCTGATCATTCGAGTCGCCAAGATATTTTCATGATTCCTTGAATATCTTCAAAAAGGATCACGAACTAAGAACGAGTTCTCCTTTCGGAGAAAAATTAGAATAAGGTCCCACACCTCTTTTCTTCAATTCCTACCCCCCCCCCCCCCCGCAACTCCCTGCATCGTAGAATCTATCTTAATTCCCGCGCTGTCCCTGTCCCTGCGGTGCGGAGAGTGTCGTATGTCCCTTAGGAATTTCACGGAAATGAGGACTAGCGAGTTACAAACGTTTATTGATGCTCCGGTGGGATTGTTTGTTATTCATAAAAAAGATCGGATCTCGAATTGAAAAGTGGTATTTCTTCCGAAAATTCGAGATAGGCAGGTTTGGAGAAAAAATAATTTGAGATAAGTTTGGAAAATACGTTGATTTTTGAATGAAAATGCAGGGAAATTTGAAAATTTCGACATATACAGGTTTTCGAGATAGGCAGGTTTCGAGATAGACAGGTTTGACTGTAATAAATGGATGAAAAATGAGCAGGTTTACTAAATAATGATTCACTGCGCATGCTCGAACGCAATCAAAATATTATAATTTGCATAATGTGTTAGCTAGATGTATAGAGCAACTTTTGTGAAAGTCTCAAAAACGTAGTTTGAAAAGTCTGATAATAATCGTTTATAAAATAAGCTCATAATCCGTTATTCCTAAAAGGAAGCTAAAATATAAGGATCTGTATCCAAATACAGAAGTTACGTGCAATATTGTGTATGCTATATTGCCACTAATCAATGGATATATGGATACAACCCCTCATCTTTTTGCTTCATTTTGAGCTTCTCGTACATAATCGCTCCGCAAAATGAGCAATGTAACCAGAATAATTAACAAATTATTTAATTTTTGAAAATCCAATCCAAATATTAAAATCAATGAGTTTCATTATGTTTGCTATTGTATTTTAACATAAAATTCTAAGTTTCAAATGTTACTTTCGAATTTTTAATAAGACTTGCCTAGGGATTCAGCAGCTAACATTTTAATTATGGATTCAATACAATGTAAGAAAAAAGTTAGTCTTTTTATCCGACTGCCAAGAAGGGTTATGTGTTTCACGCGTATCTGGGTATGTGGATTTCTTTATACCCTCAAAACATCCCAACGGCGGGATGGATTTTAATGAATGAAGTCTCCATCGATTCGTCTTAACCGTCCGATGGTTATAGGCTAGCTTTTGTTTTCATAAATTCAAAATGGCGACCATAAAATACAAATTGGCGGTAGAGACGAAAAAAATTTTTTACGCGCCATATTGAGTGGCATATCATTGGATAGGTCTTTCAAAAAGAAGACGATGTTTCATTGACTATTTTACAGTCAGAAGCTCCGTTTAAATATTATACAACCTGGAAGTTGTGCAGGTAGGATCTCTAGCTTTACTGCAACTCTAACCATCATAGACATCTATAGGCCTCATCAAAACAGTGTTTATAGATAGGAACTAACAATTAAACACAACTTAAAAGTCATCAATACGAGTAAATTAAAAAAATAGTTAATATAAAAAATAGTTTCACAGTGATGAGAAATGATTAATTAGTTCGCTTTTTACGCAGTCGGGTTTTTTGATTTTTTAAATCGAAATTTTACTTGTTTTATTTCTTTATTTAAGGAAGTTAGATATTTGATCTTCAAAGAGCACCTTCGTAAACTTGTCTCATGTTATTTACGCTTTAAATATAGTAAAACTGATTTAATTTGTTTTTGTTTTGTTTGTTTGTTTTCTTAAAAGTTTTTTGTTTAATAAGTATAGAAAAGAAAAAATATTTCATGCAAAGAAAATTTACCAACACATACGTAATGGCTTCGTAAAACAAGCAAATCAATCAGAATTATTAACAAATTAATTTTTTTTTCATCTAAATTTTAAATCGAATGAGTTTCACTGTGTTTACAAACTATTGAGTTTTATGATAAAATTTGAATAAGACTTATCTGGGGACAAAAAAAAAAAATCAGTCATTTTCTTATATATATACACTATATGGCCATTGATGACCGGCAACATTCATTTTTAGACATTTTGTCGAATATTTAAAAATATTCTTGTCATATTCTTCCCGAATTTTAGGATTAAAATGAATAATTTTGACTTCACATTCATCATCGTCGATATGATAAGTATGACAATTAGGGGGCCAACAAAAAATTAAAGAAAAAATATAATACTTGGGATCACTCTGTAAAATAAAATGCATGAAATGCTCTATCGCTATAGAATATACATAGGCAGACATTGTACAAAATGTGTATTCATTTGTGTAAGAATAGCATGTATATTAATAGAGATATAGCGATTTTTTAAAAAAATAAAAAAAATTCTTGCATGTTTTTTGCTTATAACATACAGGGTTTTAAACGCAATTTAACGCTAGTTTCAGAAAAATTGACAAAATGTAGTAGAAACAATATAGTGTAATTGGAATATAAATATATTAAATATTTAAGGAAATATGGGCGTAAAATAATTTTTATATGCTCATGCGCGAACGATAACAAGGAGCTTTATGCATAATTTAATAGTCAACTCTATAGAGCAACTTATTTAAAAAAAAAATCAATCAAATATCGTAAAAATTCAGGGAGATATCGCCGTTAGAGTGAGCTGTTTTTTAGTTTCTCACTAAAACTCGTTGAATGATACGGGATTATCCACAAATTGTCATTTTAAAGTTATCTGACAGCATTCGGAGCAAGTTTTTTGAAAACGCTATTTAATTATAGTTTACGGTTATGTTTAGGAAGATTTAGACTCTAAATTACGATGAAAAGGAAAATATAGTCCATACATTGATTACATTTAGATAAATTGAGGTGTTTATTGTAAAATTTTGGGAAATTTAGCCCAATACGCAAAACACTCTACAGTAAATTCTATCGCATATATATGTATGTACGCGTGATTTGTATGACAGTGGTGAAGATAATAAACTAAAATCTGAGATATACTATTATACATTTTTCATGAGTTATGAGAATAACTTGCAATTTGATTTTTATACTGATATTTCAATAGCTTTTTGAGAAATTACGTTTTGCGTATGGAATTTTCACAGAAAAGTGCATTTTCCATGAAATACATTTGTTTAACTGAAACATTTACTTAACTACTTTTAACTTTATTTAACATTTTCTTAACAGTTATGTGAATTTGAAATTTACTGTACTTATCGATCAAGGTCTTTTTCTTGATGTGCCGGTATATATGCGATAGAATGTACTGTAAAGTGTTTTGCGTATTGGGCTAAATTTCACAAAATTTTCCCATAAACTCCTCAATTTACGTAAATGTAATCAATGTACACTATATTTTCCTTTACATCGTAGTTTAGAGCAAAATCTTCCTAAACGTAACCGTAAACTACAATTAAGTAGCGTATTCAATAAACTTGCTCAAAACGCTGTCAGATAACTTAAAAAATAACAATTTGTGGACAATCCCTTATCATTCAGCGAGTTTTATTAAGAAACTAAAAAAACAGCTCACTCTAACAATGATATCTCCCTGAATTTTTACAATATTTGACTGATTTTTTTTTAATAAGTTGCTCTATAGCTGCTTGTTGCTATATATGTTGCTATAAGTTGACTATTAAATTATGCAAAAAGCTCCTTGTTATTGTTCGCGCATGCACAGATAAAAATTATTTTATACAAATGCCCATATTTCCTTAAATATTTAATATATTTATATTCCAATTGCACTATATTGATTCTACTAAATTTTGTCAATTTTTCTGAAACTGGTGTTAAATTCGGTTAAAAACTCTGTACATTGTAAGCAAAAAACGTGCAAGATTTTATCTCTATTAATATACATGCTATTCTTACACAAATGAATACACATATTGCACAATGTCTTCCTATGTATAGGCTGTAGAGATAGATCATTTCGTGCATTTTATTTTACAGGGTAATCCCAAGTATTATTTTTTTTCTTGAATTTTTTGTCCCCCCCACCCCCCACCCAATTGTCCTCGTTATCAAATTGACATTGATAAATATGAAGTCAAACCTGTTCTTTTTAATCCTAAAATTCCAGAAGAATCTGAAAAATATATTTTTAAATATTCTACAAAACGTCTAAAATTGAAAGTTGCCGGTCATTAATGGCCGTATAGTGTATATATAGGGGTTGGACAAAAATATGGAAACACCTCGTGAAATGCATGCTTTAACGTAAATGTAGATTCTAGGCAAGCCTCTAGATATCGCTGACGTATTTTCACACTAACACCACATGTACAATGTCCACAATATGTTGCAAGTGTCCGTCGTTTTTAGAACAGTGCTCTGTGTAATTGCGAGAACATTATGCCTGAGCTAAATAATTCGAATGTGGACAAATTGTTTGTGTTCGTATGGTTGGTGGTTCCGCTATCAAGGTTGCCGAACTATTTATTTTATTTTTTTATTTTATTTTATTTTTTTTGTTATTTAGTTATTTAAGCTATGAGGTATTCGCTACGGCTTTTGCCGGCATGACCTCAAATGATTTCAAAAAGGCGTTATTTCCTTGGAACAACCTTCCTCCACGAGGAAAAAAGGCAGAACCCCGAACTATTTCATGTTTCAAGAGGCACTGTATATCGAAGATTTATACCGCATACAGAAAAAGCGGAAAAACATCATCTGCTAAGTCACAACGCAGTTGAAAGTGCGCATTGAATGACCGGTACAAACGGTCATTGAAGAGGATTATGTCAAAAAATAAGAAGACAACAGCTACAAAAGTTACTGCTGAACTGAATTCTGAGCTTACAAAGCCTGTCAGCAACAAAGGAATAAGAAGGGAACTCCATAAGCAAGGTTTTTACGGGATCAGTGACACAAATGCCTGTAAGAGGAAAACGTGGTGCCGAAGTCATAAAACCTGGACTATGGAGCAATGAAAGACTGTCATTTGGTCAGAGGAATCGTGCTTTACACTGTTTTCAACTCCTGGCTGAATTTACGTCTGGCAAACGCCATCCCAAGCCTACGATCCAGACTGCTTGTTGACAAGAGTAATACATGGCGGGGGTTCAGTCATGGTTTGGGAAGCAATATCCATGGGCCCTATATAGTTACTCTGCAAGGTCGCATTACTGGCAAAGATTATGCGACCATTTTTGCCGATCATGTCCATCCCATGGCACAATATTTGTTCCCCATCGGTGATGACACATTCCAAGATGACAACGCTCCTATTCACACATCCAGGATAGTCCAGGATTGGTTTTATGAGCATGGGGGTGATCTGTTGCATCTCCCCTGGTCCCCACAGTCACCAGATCTAAATATTATTGAGCCTCTATGGCAAGGTTGGCGAACCTTTTTGAATATGCGTGCCAAAAATTTCAAAAATATTATGTACCAACATTCTAACGTGCCAGAAACATTTTAACTTACATAAATCAGTAATTTTTATAGAATTTTTACTTAACCCTTTCAAGGACAAGTAATTGTGTTTCTGTAATGTCGAATTCACACCAGAATCTTTCAAAAATTTTATTTCAAAATAAGGAAAAGCAATTTTACGACTTTTTCCCACCAAAGTTAGAAAAGTAAAATTTAATAACATTTTTCTGGTGCAAATCTTTATTAATCCTAGGTGGGATGTAATATATCCCACCGCCCCTTAAGGGGTTAAATACTTATTCACTTATACTAAATTCTATTCCTAATTTATGTTTTATGCTGCATTTACTCAATAATAATAACCATGCCGCATCAAATTCCGTATCAATTATCTATTAAAAAAAAAAAAAAAAAAGTTTTTCTTCTATTGTATACTTCTGAATCAAATCATTTTTAGTTCTTCAGGTAGAAGCAGTTTCAATAAATACGCAATTATTTACACTAACAGTCAAAATTAAATTTTCAAAAATAAAATCTAAATAAAGCCTAAAGTAACCTAAAATACCAAACCTAAATAAAACCTAATCTGAAGTAGAAGCGTGTCAATTAGGAATATTACTATGCAAACTATGTCTTAAAATTCAATTTTCAAAAATAAAAAACCTTCTGAAATTTAACAGAGAAGCAACATGATTTGAAAAATACTATATGTTGAATGGTTTGGCGAGAAAATGACGCTACAGGGCAACTTTGACTGATATTTGTGATAAATTAATTCATTCAAAAGTAACGGATTATTTTAAAGAAAATTGCATACCTGTTACACAACTATGCTTTTGTGATAAAACGTAAAATAGATAATTCTCCATAAACTGAACATGTCTAAGTTTTTTCGCGTGCCAGAGACGTTTTCTTACGTGCCAAGTTCGGCACGCGTGTCATAGGTTCGCCATCCCTGCTCTATGGCCTGTTTTGGAGAAAAAGGTGCGTGATCGCTATCCACCTCCATCATAGTTATCTGAGCTTGCATCTATTTTGCAGGAAGAATGATACAAAATTCCCATGAAAACTATACAGGACCTGTATTTATCCGTTCCCAGCAAGCTGTTTTGGATGCTAACGGTTTTCCTACACCGTATTAGACATGATAATATGTTTTTTGTAAGGTGTTTCCATATTTTTGTCCAACCCCTGTATATATATATATATATATATATATACTATATATATATATATATATATATATATACCATATATATATATATATATACAATTCATATTAAATTTATTCATATTCATTACTATTTAATAAAGTTAACGATTAACTTGTATTTAAATTTTAGGCTACTCAGGACAATATCATATTAATTTCTAATTTCTTTCTTTCCATCTTAAATGATAATAAAATGCATAATGAGTGTATTTGTTATACCTGATGCTATGACAGCATAGATTTTAATTTGGTAATTTTTTTTCCTCTATCCCTTTTTATCTTGTTTCATTTTGAACTTAATTGGTGTTCAGTGGTTTATTTCTCTGTTTTCTGTGTGTGGCAGTCCCAAATTCATATTCTTTAGCTAATTTATGGCTAATATGAAAATGAAACCACTTTTATTTGTGGAACTTAAGGCAATTTTGGACCCGATGATTCTGTCTAAGTTTTACAAATTTCCATCATTCCATTTCTGTTATTCAATTTCTGCTGTTTTTTACGATGTTTTTGGAATCTATGTTAAGTGTGTTGGAGGGAACTGTATTTGTTAATGTCATTTTTTTCATAATTTCACAGTTTTTGTTGGTGGTTGGTAATGTTTATTTAATGGTTATATATACATATATATATACACTGCTCAAAAAAATTAAGGGAGCAAGCAAAAAAGTGAAGAGAACAGTGCAAGACAGCCATGTATGGGTATAAAATGGATAGTACACGTGTATCAATGCGCAATGCAGAAAAAAAGACGCAAAAAAAATTGTAAGGGAACTTTTATTCTTTGAAAAGATGAAAAGAACATGAAAAGATGGTTTAGGGCAACAATTTATTTTCATGTAAATGATAAAAAAAAAGTATTGTTTAGAAATTATGCAAGATTTTTAATATGACGTGTGGTCTCCTCGAACAGCTAAGACTGCTGCACACCTGTTTTCCATGGATGCGATGAGGTTATCGATAAGACTTTGGGGAATACTGACCACTGCTCAAGAATTGCAATCTCCAAGTCCCGGACAGTAAAAGGAGGTTTCGGTCTCGCAGCAATGCGTCGCCTGAGTATGTCCCAAACATGCACGATCGGATTTAGGTCAGGAGAGCATGCTGGTCATTCCATACGCTGTATTGTTTTAGCTTCAAGCATGTTTTCCACAAGACGAACTGTATGAAGTCTGGCATTATCATGCATGGAAAAAAAGAAATCACTAATTTCTGCAACATAAAATACGACATGAGGTCTCAGTATCTCGTCTGTATAACGTCGGATCGTCAAAGTGCCATTCTGAATGATATGCAGGCCCGTACGTCCACATATGCTGATTCCAGCCAATAGCATCAACCCACCTCGTCTGTAATGTGACCTTTCACGAACGAATGTGGGATTATTTTGAGTGCCTCTTTCTCTCCATGCCAAAACACATCATATGTCACATCCAGACTGAATCGGGACTTGTCTGTAAACAGAATTTGACTCCAAACTCGATGTTCAGTTCCTCAACTTCTTTGGGCCGCACAGTAGCTTGAGGTCAACGGAATACAGACCATTGGCTTACGTGCATAGAGACCACCCTGATGAAGCCTATTTCGAACTGTTTGGCTGGACACCCTTCGTCCTGTGGCCAAATACAACTGTGTTTGCAGCTGAGTAGCACTGTCCGTTCCGTCTCGACGAGCTGTTAACAGGATATATCGGTGATCAGTTTCTGTGTTAGCACATTTTCGACCTTGCACTTGTCGATGACTACCATTCCATGTGTCTTGGAGTCGATTCCACAGCCTTTCATGGACACTTCTTGCGACTCCAACAGCGTCCACTACACTTCGTTGTGTTTCCCAAAATTCAACTGTCCCGATAACACGCCAAGTCATGGATTGCAGTAAATCATGTTGTTGTGACATTTTCAAGCCACCTTTTCTCAAAACACAAGCTGAGCAATTGAATTTTACATCCTAGGCAGTGAAACAGACATTTCTGCAAAATCCCGATTTCTGCACTTTTCTCCTTTTTCTAGTTTTTGACGTCATAAACTTTAAATTACATGTGACGTTTTCTTTATCTGTTTTCTACAACACTTTAAATTATGGATGTTTTATTTTACGTTACTTATCGGTGTAAATTTTTGCGTAATTTCGTTAAAGCCATGTGCTCCCCTAATTGTTTTGAGCAGTGTATATATTATATATCATCATCATCATCATCAACCGTTTTCAATCCACTGCTGGATGTAGGTCTCCCCCAGATTTTTCCAATGTTTCCTGTCTAGTGCTTTAGTCATCCAATTTTACACCGGCTACTTTTCTGATTTCATCACTCCATCTTACTTGAGGTCGTCTTCTTGGCCGTTTTACATCTCTGGGATACCACTGTAGGGTGTTTGTGCTCCATCTATTGTCTTGTCTTCTTGCGATGTGCCCAGCCCATTTCCATTTTAGCCGTTTAATTCTTTCAATGATGTCAAAAACTTTCGTCTGACTTCTTATCCAGGTTATTCTTTTTCTGTCTCTTCTAGTTATACCTAGCATACATCTTTCCATACTTCTCTGTGTTGTTTGTAATCTTTGTACCATCCGTTTTGTTAGCGTCCATGTTTCTGCTCCATAAGTTAGGACAGGCAAAACACATTGGTTAAATACCTTTCTTTTCAAACACAGGGGCATGCTACTCTTCAGAATAATATTGTTCTTCCCAAAAGCACTCCATCCATTTCTTATTCTTCTATTGATTTCATTCATGATACTATTATCAGATGATATCTCTTGCCCAAGGTACACATAACTTTGCACTTCTTTAATTTCAGTGTTGTTGTAGACGATTTTCTTTTTTGATGCAAATGAATTGAACATCACCTTAGTCTTTTCCAAGTTTATTTTTAATCCCACATTAATGCTAGCTTCTGCCAAATCTTTTAGCATATTTTCCAATTCTTCAGGACTGTTACTGAAAATTAAAATGTCGTCAGCGAATTGGAGATGACTTAAATATTCCCCATTTATTCTAATCCCTTTGTTTTCCCAATCCAGCTTCTTGAAAATATTTTCTAAGACAGCAGTAAAAAGCTTAGGCGAAATGGTGTCTCCTTGTCTTACCCCTCTTCCAAGCTTGATCTTTGCTTTTCCTTTGTCCAAGCTGATGGTTGCTGTTGCTTTCTTGTAAATCTTCTTTATAATATTGATGTAAGGTTTGTCTATACCAATGTCCTCCAGAGATTCTACTACTGCTGATGTGTAGACCAAATCAAATGCTTTTTCATAATCAATAAAGGCAAGGCAAAGAGGTAAATTATATTCCTTATGTTTTTCTATGAGTTCCCTTACCGTTTGGATATGATCCATTGTGTTGAATCCACTTCGGAATCCTGCTTGTTCTCTAGGTTGAGCTGAGTCCAGAGCTGATTCAAGTCTTGTCGTTAAAACTTTGGTGAAAATTTTATAAATCACTGACAGTAATCTGATTGGACGGTAGTTTTTAATGTTTTCCTTCTCTCCTTTCTTATAAAGTAGCACCATCACAGCATTATTCCAATCTTCTGGTACATCTGACTTCTGGAGACATTTGGAAAACAGTAAGGATAGCATTTTTGCAAATTCTTCTCCTGCTTCTTTGATAAGGTCGATTGTAATTCCATCTTCTCCGGGGCATTTACCTTTTTTCATAAATTTAATGGCTTGTAAAACTTCGTCTGTCGTCACTGGGATTATGGCATCGGTTTCTGTTAAGTTTTCTCGTGGATCACATAAGTTGATTTCCCTCTGATCTTTACATTTATATAAATCGTTATAGAATTTTTCGACAATGTGTACTATTTCTTTATTGATTTTGGTGATTGTTCCATCTGCCCTCTTTAGTGCAAAAATACCTTTTCTTCCAACACAAAGTTTTCGCCTAGCTGATTTTAAACTTTTGTTATCTTCTAGAATTTTCTTGACAAGATCGGAGTTAAAATTTTCTGATATCTTCTGTAACACATTTTCTTACCGTTTTACATAATTCAGCATATTCAACTCTTGATTTAGGATCGTTTTTCTTCATTTTAAATTCTCTGCGTTTCTTCATCAATCTTCTTGTTTCTTCTGTTATTTTCTTTGTCTGCTTTACTTGTGCATCGCCGGCTATCTTTTTTGCAATATCTTGTAGAGTACTGGTTAGTTTCTTGTTCACTACTGTAACATCTTGCTCTTCTTCTAAAGCTGACTGAAGTACTTGGAAACGGTTTTTAAGTTCCAAATGGAATTCTTCTTTATGTTTCTGGAGATTTATTATATCGATTGATTTCTTTGAGTGTTGCAAAAGCTTCATTCTTTCCACTTTAGTATTTAACAGCAGTTTGCATCTAACCAACCTGTGATCACTTCCTGTATTGAAGTTATTGAGAACGCTGCAATCCTGAATAAGATGCTTTTTGTTTGTTAAGATGTAGTCGATTTCACTTGTTGAGCCATTTGCACAACGCCATGTCCATTTTCTTTGTGGCTTTTTCTTGAAAAATGAATTCATGATATACAACTGTTCACATTCTGCAAACTCAATCAATCTGTTTCCTCTTTCATTTCGCACCCCATATCCATGATTTCCTACTGATAACTCACCTTTCTCTTTTTCCCCAATTCTAGCATTCCAGTCTCCCATTATTAATTTTATGTAGCATTTTCCTTTTTGATGCATTGAAGCTACTTCTTCATAGAAATCCTCAACTTCTTCATCAGTATAGCTTACTGTTGGTGCATAAACTTGGGTAATTTGCAGCTTGTATCTTCTGGACACTTGTATTACTAACCTTGCAACTCTATCTGATTCACTATCATATTCTACTATGTGATTCTTCCACCTTTTATGAATCAGAAATCCTAACCGCTTGTTCTTCCATCTTCTGTGCCTCTGTAGTATAATACATGTCCGTTGGCAAGATCTATCTTCTCTTCTCCTTTTCTTCTTACTTCACATAATCCTAGGATGTCCCAGTTGATTCTTTCTAATTCTTCTTCAAGTTCCTGAAAACGATTTTCCGAAGATAGGGATCGTCCATTATACGTAGCCAAGGTCATCAACTTATGGCAGCCTAGCCGAGCCCGGTTATTCTTAGCACCCTCTGTCTTCATGTCTTTCTGATCGCTGCCGTAACCAGGAACATTCAGACCGCCGGGAATTAAGGGCCGTGATTTATTTTGTGAATTCATGGTAAAATAAGGGGGGGTAGGTGGCCAAATTCCTCCACGCTGGCCAAGCGGGTTGGAGGAAGCCCATCCGCGTTCGTTCCCCATGCACTAGGCAAGGGTACTAACAGGCTGTACCGGTGGAAGGTGCGGATTGGACATTAAGCCTCCGCTCCCAGTCGATTCCTTTAAGTCCTCCTCGAAGGCAATTAAAGGGTCTTCTCCTGGTTAATAAGCAGAGGCTATTAAACAGCCCATATATTATATATATATATCCTGTATATATATATCTGTAAAGATATCGGGTTATTGGAAAACAAATTCGTCGATCTAATAGCGATGTAGATGAAGAAGATGAACGTAGCATGGAGTTGGAGGATAGATGTACGAACGTGTAGTAAATGAAACTAGATCAACACCTTCACGTATTTAAAATTGAACAGCTTAATCTTTGTACACGATCATCATTTCTTATTAAAGATGGTTGGCAGTCAAGTGGCTAATGACAAAAAATAATGGAGCTGAAGATTGGGATTTCTCCAGGAGACGAGTAACGAAGGCAATTTTGTTCACAGGATTTTATTCAATAAGATCGGGCAGCAGTTCTCAAAACTCACGATGCAGTGCCATCAATAACTTCGATGTAGAAACATCTATAATCAATAGTAATCGTTTGATTACATAAAAAGGGTAAAATCTGAGAACGAACGTCATTTTGTCAGACACACAGCCAGGGGGCAAGTTTACATTTCAAAAAACTCAGCAAAATCTGCTGGAGAATCGTGCGTAACTGCATTTTACTTCCTAAGCGTAGGAATACAATTTGACGTAGTACGCGTTCTAAACCAATTAAGATGTAAAGTTACACGCCATGGAAAGAGTACTGACAGAGCGAGTGGAGGGATAATAAAGCAAAAAGGAACCCCAGAATTAAGCGCGGGAAGGTAAATCTCGGCTGGAGAAGATTAAAAATGGCTACCAAAGAACATTCTAAAACGCGAAAGATCGGATATGGAACATTTAATTTAAGAATACTAAAAGCATAATAATTAAATGAATTAGACAAGTGAGACATTAAATTAAAGGGAATTTAACAGAATTAATGATAGAGATTATTTAAGAATAAGGATTTAGTGAATATAGAGTAGTAATTTAGAATAGTACAAGGAAATCGCGGAGATAGATCTAATATTGTAACATATATATATATATAGGGTAGATGTGCTAGTAATGGACACCCTTAAGGAATTTCTTTAAAAATTATTTTTTTATTAATAGTTAAAATTATTATATTCCAGGTTTTTCAATATTATATTAATCTATCAACAATATTTAACCATTCTTGTTGCCTCATTTCCCAATATGAATAGAAATTTAATTTTAAATAACAGAAATATATCAAAACATCCAAAAGCCCAGTAATGGACACCCTCTGGCCAGTAGTGGACACCCTCTGTTCCAGTAATGGACACCCCATAAAAAGTAATAAATATAATTGTTTTTATGACTATTTAGAACCAGAATTTAATGAATACATACTAATGAAACAAAATAGTTATTTTCAAATAAATTTAACATTTAGTATACCAGTAATTAATAAAGTATTTGTGATAATCATTTATTGTTTGCATCAGTTATTGAAATTATCAGAAGATCAATGTTTTAATTATTTTAGATGGATAGATTAAAATACTAAATATCAGGCAATTACAGCTATCAAATTATTGTAACAGTGGTGGATTTAAAAGGTAAATAAAAAAAAAGTTTTGGCATATTAATGTTTAGATTAGTGCCACTATTTTTAAATGTTTAGTTTTTTGTCACTATTTTTAACAATCTTCCAGAGACTACTTGATATATCATTTATAATAATTAATATTACAAATATGAAAGAAATGATATTGTGAGTTGAATATTTTAAATACCAAATAAAATAATTTCAAAATAAAACACTAAAACTGATGTTTGAGGCCACTGATCTGCAGATTTACTAGTTTCATGAATATTACCTATAACTTTCATTAATAGTATTAGTTTTTTTTTTTTTAATAAGGAAACATTTAAGACAAAAATAGATTTTTAATAGCTTCTGTAACTGAATTGTTTTTATTTAAACGGAGAGGGATTAAGCCCTATGAGCCCCGCTTTGTCTGTGCTCTTAAACAATATTTTTTGCTTCCTGGCTGGTTTGATTGCCAGATTATAAAATATGCAAGATATATGTACTACACAAAAAAAAATAATAATAAGTAAAATAAAATATTGAAATTTCATAAAATCTCATAAAATAACTTAAAACAGCTATTTATAAAAGTTTTGGTGTTATTACATTTTGGTAAGTATAATTTAAAAATTAAATTTGATTCTTTAGGTTTGCAGTTAAGCCAAACTATTTTATGCACTATAAACATTACTAAAATTGCATTTTTAGCAGTTTCTACATTGGGTGTCCATTACTGGAAAATGACTAATTATCCCAGTAATGGACACCCCTCTTAAAATCTTAAAAATAAATTAAATTTTGTAAATGGCCATTGGTATATAAAATTCAAAGTTTTCTGTTGCTACTCAAACAAAAACATTCAAATTTTGCAAGAAAATAAATAATATATAAATTAATTAAATGAAGCCAACTCTTAGCCTCTTCATTAAGATTTTCACAGAAAAACAGCGAAACTTTGAAACATTATTTTCTGCTTCCTGATTAGTTTGATTAAAAGCATCAACAATAACCCAGTTTTATAAAACATGCAAGAGGGAATTATAAAAAAAAATAATTAAAGCTAAATATTTATTAGTTATTTTTTTATGAACCAAAAACATCAAGGGGTGTCCATTACTGGAAGGGTGTCCATTACTGGCACATCTACCCTATATACAACACACAAGCGAGGCAAAAGAAAATTTGCATGATTTTACTGTAACATGAAATTATAGCACTTAGTTCTGCATGCAGGAGTAAAAACGTACATAAAATTGTCAAACTCTTAAGAATGAATACGTAGGATGAGGTTTGGAGGGTTTTATAATTTTACACCCCCACTTAATCCCCGCCTCTGCTGTGGTCATATAGTGTAATAAAGTTATTTTCCGTTAAACTACACTTATGAAACTTTTTGTGTGGCAAGACGCGCCTATGACAGACCTATAAATGGAATAAAACGCAAAATGAATTTTTGCGAGATGTGTCACTTTTGTTGCGGGTGAGCGATATGATGGCTGACTATTGTTGGAGCATCAAGCGAGATTGTCCACAAACTGAACACTCCAGGAAAAGCTGCAAGCGAAAATTTTTACCTTAAGAGGCTACTTCAGTCAAATGGAAAGACCCGTTCGCTAATGTTAATCCTATGGAAGAAATTTATAAAGATATCTCGGTCGCATTTCAATATTTTTAAATGATTTCTTTTGCATTGAATAGTTGAGATCGATCTGTATGCAGGCCGTTTTTTACTTTTTCGATTTTGTTTACAGGTATTTCTTATGAGGACACTTTCATTTTCGGAACCGGTTTTGAAAGTAAAAGCATCCTCATAAAAAATATCTACAATCAAAATCGAAAAAGTAAACAACGGCCTGCATACAAATCGATCTCAACTATTCAATGCAAAAGAAATCATTTAAAAATATTGAAATGCGACCGAGATATCTTTATAAATTTCTTCCATAGGAATAGCATTAGCGAACGGGTCTTTTCGCGTGACTGAAGTAGGGCCTTAATATATACATTTTGTTTTGTAAAAGGATTTTACGACTTGTATGAACATAATGTAGCTTTTAGTCAGTATATACAGCCGTTGTATGAATAATATATTTGGTAATTTTTTCTTTATTTTCCTTTGTATCCACATTAAGTATGATTTTTTGGGTAGCTTAAAAAGCTGACGTGATAGAAAAGAACTGGAATCATTTTTGGATTTAGATGCCAATAATTAGCCAAAAATAGATGCCAGATATAAGTCAACAAAATATGTGTTCCCAAGTGTTATCAGTCATCACTAGAGATGTAAATTTTCCGGAAATTTTGAAATGGCGGAAAAAACCCGTTTTTTCTGTAAAAATTGATTTCTCATAAAAGTTTCTCAAAAGTAAGTTATATTTTCTTAAAAAATATAAAATAATAAGCTTTTTTAATATTTATGCACACTAAAAAAAATTATTTTCCCTTTACATGAATATATTATTTTTTAAAAAAGAGAGAAAAAAACAAAAGCAAGCCAGCTTTTAAAAGTTTATCCTTTCAGTCTCAGAATTCTGACAGTAGCTTTTCTTTCTTAATTTAACATCAGTGTTTGTAATATATCATGTGTCTATTGAAATGATTGTTCAGTAGCATTTGTTTAATTATATCAGTAGAACTAATTTAAAAAATAACAACAAAAAAAATCTTAAGTTTCAACCAATATCACTGCAGTTTGAAAGCAATTTTAAACTGTATTGTACATCCCATCTACATAGTACTGGCTTTCAAATATATAAAGGATGCCAGTTTAAAAGAAACAAATTATTGTACCTCTAATATTATTATAAATACTATTATCATTTTCAAATTGCAAAGTTTGTATGGATTTATATATTTTTTTAAATATATTTTAGACAACTCTAAGAATCTATATTTCAGGAAAAGAAAATAATAAATAATTTCAAGTGCATGTTGTTATCAAAAGAAAATTTTCTGACAATAGTGAAAAATTACAGCTATGCTAATTAAAATATATGCATGTTTCAAATTTTACATTAAATTTTCCACCTTATCATTTTTATTAATTGGTATAATATTGGAATAATTTTGCACTTGAATTTTCATTTTTAACAAGAGTGCATTTAATTATCTTACCAGGGATTTGCCTGGATTTTTTTTTCATACGATCCTGTTTTTGCGAAATTGTAAACTTTATTAAAAACTTGTAATAAATGAAATGTAAAAAATTGTGAATTTGTAAAAAATTTAATCGGAATTTTATAAATTAGAAATTATTATATTTAAATTCTTATTTAGACATTATTGAGATGGTCCTTTGTACATATATACAGCTAGATAATAGATTCATTGGTGATTGCAGCTATTATACAACAGGTCTTTTATATTCTAAAGTCATTACATTTGTGAAGGATTTATTTTGGAAAATAGGAAAAAATTTCTGAAATGTCAATTTTTAAGAGAAAGAATTTTGTTTTAAGATTTTCAAAAATTGTGAAGGATCCTTTAAGGGACTAGTTCTACTAAGGGTACTAAGGGAGGATTTAATTTGGAGATAGGAAAAAATTTCTGAAATATCAATTTTTAAAAGAAAGAATTTTGTTTTAAGGTGAAAAAACTGTGAAAGATCCATTAAGGGATCAGTTCTAAGGGCACCAAGAGAAGTTCTTTCTAAAGAGGTCCCTGCATACAGGTAAGATTTTCCATGTTAGGGTTTTCATGAGGGACGCTACCTATGAAAAAAATATAAAAATATCAGAATGTAGAAATTATAAAATTTTGACTACATTATTTTATAAATGAAATTTCATTTTTTCCAATTTAGAAAAAATAAAAAATAGCCCTTCGGAAAAAAACTGAAAAAAAAAACGTTTTTTTCCCAAAGTTTCCGTTGTTTTTTTTTTGTTTGTTTTTTTTTTTTTTTTTTTTTTTTTTTCGAGCATTCCCATCTCTAGTCATCACTGACCCAAACGTGAGTGTAAATTATAAAGCAAACAATTCATATATGACTAAAGTTTGAAAACGCTTTCCACGGGATCATTAAAGGCTGTAGTTTGAAATCGCAGGACTGTTTCGAATGTTTTGTGCAAAAAAAGTTGTATTAACACACATGAGGATCATTTACAAAAATCACTATAAAAGATAAATCGATGTATGTAAACCTAAAACATTTTTTAATTTGGTGAAATTCGTACAATTAGAAAATTATTCTGCCTTTTTGAGGAATTAATTACATTTTATTTTATGTGAAAATAAAAAGTTTTGGTCAGAGGCACAGAGATACAACTTGGGCCACGGAAATAAAATTTCCAAAAAGGGCACCATTTCAAAACTTTGTTAGGGGGCGAGGGGAATGGCAAAGATTTTTGGGAGGAGTGGTCAAATATTTATTTTGATCGTGTTGTGTACGTCTGAAAAAAAAAATCGATACATTTTTATTCTTCATATATTTTTTAAATTAGCTAAAGTACTCAATATTGTTAAATATATCAATGTTATGTCTCATTTTGATGAAATTTAAGTATGCACATCAATATTTAAATCTGTACTAAACTAATAATAATTATAATTATAATTATTTTTTTTAACTTATTCAGTACTGCTTTCCTAAAAACGAACTTTTAGGTAGTTTATTTCAATTAATTTAAATGCAAACTATTAAAGAACTCAAAATGTGTGTATATTCAAAAATTAAATAATTATTATTGAATTTGCTCTCCATTTTTTAACTATATTGTTAATTAATTATTGCCTATGATTATTGGTTGTCATAAAGTAACAAAATATAAAAATTGTATTATTATTTATGTTTTGTTTTTGTTTGATACACACATACGTATACACAAGTACGTATGTTCGTTTGTTAGAAATGTGTTTCTATATACGTATAATTAATTAATAATTATGTATACTTATGTATGTATTAATTACTTTACTTTTTTTAACAGTTTCGTTTTCGTTTTTGCCGAAACTAGGAAGATTATCGACATTCTATTTCGGTCTTATGAACCTGTTTCGGTCGAACTCTAGCATAAATATCAAAAGGATTATCAACTTACTTATGCGTTATGCTTCAACATAACGCGCCCAACATTTAAAATTTAATAGATTCCATGCTTTTTTTCGAAATAATGCATATAAATGTCACAGAGAATTAGCGATAAAGAATTTCCTGCATTTAAGCCGTCAGATTGTTTGAAAAATTTCTATCAAATTCGAAAGTAATATGTACTCAAATTCGAAAGTAGTATGACTAATGCAAAGTTTTTATGACATATTTTGAGCTTAAAAAATATAGCAGATTACTAGAGTTAACATGGTGATTCCAAAAATAGCACTATTAATTAAGTTATATTTCTCCATTTGAAGCCACACTAATTCAGAACAAAACATTTTTTCTCAAACCATGTTACGTCTTTTCAAACGTCAGGAATCAAAATAAACGTAAACAAAAGCTCGCCAAAGAAGAACCAACTTAGACCGTGCCAAGTGAGCCAAGGCAACTGAAACCAAAACATCGACAAAAATTTGTCTAAAAAAATTTTTTTGCCTGATCACATGAGATTATGTTTTAGCAGATTTTACCGTATTTTTCAAATATAGTAAAACCTGTCAAAACAGAACTTGCATATAGCGGGATCCTCCCTTAAACGAAAAAAATTGAGGATCTCTTCAAAAAGAATACGATAGCAATGGACAATTACTGCCAAACCTTAAAGTTATCTATAACGTAATTATTCTCATGCTCTTACAATTTCTTTTTAACCCTTAACTGGAAAAGTGGGGTGTTTTGCATCCCAGAGAAATTCTACATGAGTAAAGAAAATTTTTGTGGTATTTAGATACATGTATTATTATATAATTTATATGTATATGTATGAACACTTGCAATAATTTTTCAGTTGTTTTTATACAAGTAAATAATACAAAACTCACAGGAAATTTTCTTATTTTCATCCGCTAAGTTTTAAGGAGTTCACAAGAAATTTAATTTTGGGTGTTACATACACCCCACCCAGGGGCGTAGCTACAAAAATGTTTTCGGTGGGGAGTTCAAAATTTTGCCAACTTATAATTCAAAAATTTCCCAACGTGAAACAAATTGCTCTATTTTCCAACTAAAATGATATGTTCAATGTATGTTTAATGATAATAATAATGATATTTATACAAAAAAAAATCTTTCCAAAGAAAAATGTTGAAACTAAAAACATAAAAATTATAATTATTGGTTCATTTAAAGGAAAGCTTTTGTCTTCAATTGTGTACGAGTCATAATCGTACTTCATATGAAGATAGCCTCATATTTTTCGATTTTTGAGAAAGGAACAAAGTTTTGGAGGAAATGTATTAGAGACACTGTTGATGGACAACAGTAGGGAAATTCAGGTCTGGTAGATGTATGGTATTTTTGTAGCACAGAGAAACACAATGGGAAATTGAGTCTGGCTGCTTTTTGTATTTCTTTTGAAAATTTAACTATTTTACTGTTACAGAACTCAGAAAGGTAGTCAGCAAAACAATAAAAAATTCTGTTTTTTTTTTTTTTGTTGTTGTTACTTTTTATTAAAAAAAAAAAAAAGAAAAAGTGTTTCAAAAATCTATAATTTCCCAACTCTTAAGGCTGTTCTCAACTGCTCTGCTTAACAAGCACAAAATGTTCTGACACATTTTCAAATTCATTTTTTAACGGAAAGATATCAAATTGGAAAGTCTGGCCATGGAAGCGATTTGGAATCGAAGTGTTTTTTCCATTTTTGGATCCGTCAATTACCTATTGAGTTATAAGTGATTTTGATCACGTGACAAAGACTTTTTTCGCCCTTCGCTAACTGGTTTTTCTGCTTTCTTCGGGAACTTCGGTTCAAAACGTCAATTTTCACACTATTTTTTGAAATATCTATTGCATTTGCAGGAAAACGGAAAAAACAGCTCGACGACATAGTTTCTGAACAACAACACCTGCTAGTTTTATGCATTTCCGATCAAAAATAAATTTAAACTTATGTCAGAAAGTTGCCCTTTTGGATTTGAGAACAGCCTTAAGCTCAAATTTCCCAAGTTCACATATATTGCTCCCCCCATAACCCCCCATCGCGACGCCCCTGACCCCACCTCACCACTTACGTTACACAAAAATCACCTCATCACTTAAGGGTTAACGGGTTTTATTGTAATTCTTAAGTAGTAATACACGTACACACATTCAATTTAAAAATAGGTTGAAGGACTTTGTGAAACAGATGGTGAAAGCAAGAAAAAGGACACCATGTCAGACAGCTGAATCAATAATTCTGTTATCTTGGGATGATCCGCGAAGTCTTACGTTTACTATCATCATGTATTACTAAACAGATACCAGACTTTTAACAACTTGTTAACATGAACAAGAAATTGAAGGATTTCATTCATGTCAAGGTAAAAAAAAGAGATTAAAATTTTACATAAATTTTATTTATTTTTTGACTGCATTTGATAAACAAATTTACAAGACCTTGACGCTTATCAAAAAAGTTTTCCTGGCAAGAGTATTTGTACGGTATTGTGTCCAAATGAACTCAGTTCTGTTCTTATTTGTTCTTTCTTGTTTTTGTTTTGTTGTTTTTTGATAAATACCTTTTGTAGTCCAACTAAATCACAAATAACGAGTCATAAATGACATTGGAGAATTTTCGTTCAATGTTGATAATGCAAAGTAATAAACAATTTTCCAAGTAAACTTTGGTCGTTTCTGAAACAATACTCTTGAGGACTTTACTCGTAATTTTATGGTCTCAATAAGTTGGGACGAATTTTAACTAAATATACACCACTCTATTATTACTTGTATCTCATGCTTAAAGATTATTATTAGAAATTAATTCAAGGAAATGTATTCATAACAAAGTTTGTCTAAGAATGCAAAACATTTGATACTGTCTTTCTATGAAATTTACCAAAAAAGTTAATCGATTTACTCTTTTTTTTTTTTTTTTTCTTTTGTCATTACACCGAAAATTCGTTTTCAGCGAAAATGCTGCCGAAAATTTATCTGTATTCCAAAATATTGTTTCTTCCTTCATAAATTTTCAATATTGACCTTTGATTTGAGCTGTATCGGTTCTAATGAGACATTTTTTATTTATTGCTATGAACTTCGCCGCTTACAATTATCAATCCTCATTGAATCAAGATGTGAGTGCAAATTATAAAGCAAGCAATGGATATATGTCTAAACTTTGAAGTCACTTTTCACGTGATTATTAAAAACTGCACACTTAACAGTAATAGAAAAATTTTAGTTTGAACATTGAAAACTAGCAAGCATTAAAACAATGATAAAATGAACTTTCGCACACAAAATCTACCCAAATGCTGTATTAAGATACTGTAATGGCTACTGCTTCTTCTCGCCTAGAGCTAAATCTAGACACTCAGATTTTAATATAATAGATTTAAGTCAAATGAAATGCATATATGCATTTATGCAATACAGTTCTTGAAAGACCAAATGGATTTGTTGCAATAACTTTAAATATGTTCATTTCATGTTTAAGAATTTTGAAAACTAGCAAACATTGAAACAAATTATGATAAAATAAACTTTCCAACACAAAATCTACTCAAATGCCAGTATTAAGATACTGTAATGGCTAAAAAGTTTTTAGCCATTAGTTGTCACAAGCCCACATGGCGACTCAAATTCAGTAAAACTAATTTATCTGAATTTCATCCGACTACATATGGTTTTACCCTACTTTCCCATACTTTTACTTTATGTGATTTGATAAATGTTTTCCTATTACAATATGTTACGTCGCAAAATACTGTTTTTCCATAATATTCGCGTAAACGTTAAAATATTTCAATCTTTTTCTTAAAGTTCCATTTCATGATTCTCCAAAACATTATCTTCATCAGAGATTAATCCAGGGGTAGCCCAGTTCAGGGGGAAGGGGGCATTGGGGGGGCGGGGCATTCCCACCCAGAAAAATCGAAATTTTACATTGTAAGATATAGGATTTTATGCTTATTAATAATGGTGTAGAAGTACAAAAAACACCGGATCTATTTACCCCATCCCCTCTCCTCCCCGGATTCAAATTTCTGAATTCAACACTGATCTTCACCTTCAAAAAATATACCAAAAAGTATATACAATTAAAAATATATACTAAACAAAGGAATTTGAATTATCGATAATAGGCCGTATTTTTATTTTATTTATTTTGATAAATCTATGAGGATTAAAATACGAGTAGCTATCAGTCTACAAAACGCCTTACTTTCTCAAGGGTATACTTTTTCCGCTGATATGGTTTTCAGTTGATAAAAAGACATTGCTTATCAGAATTGCATAGGGAAAAGCAGAAAAAATACCCAGATGAAAGTTTTTTTTTCTTTTTTTCCTATAACGGCCTTTCCTTTTTCTAAAAGATAAGAATTGAAAAAATATCATTTTCAATAGTTGAAGATTATTCTTTTTAAATGTTTTTCCGCA
Organism: Maratus speciosus; assembly: GCA_963932465.1. Classification (NCBI taxonomy): domain Eukaryota; kingdom Metazoa; phylum Arthropoda; class Arachnida; order Araneae; family Salticidae; genus Maratus; species Maratus speciosus. The sequence goes on from OZ010788.1 coordinate 435,126,473, forward strand.
TGAATGACGTAGGTAGTTTCTGTTTTTTTGTCTCTTACTTCCATAAAATGCATAAGTTATATCATGAAATTTTATCGTGCTATGTTGATTGATTGACCTTGGTAAAATTCTTGTTATTGAAAAAAAGTTGAAAATACATTTTAAAATTCCAGTAGAATGAGAATCTCATTTGGATAGATTTGAGAATATTAAAAACTTCTAATTCCTTCTATTTTTTTTTTTTCATATGATTCAACTTTCCCACTGATTCTTAAAGTTTCACTTATATTTGACTGAATAAAACAACTGGTTCAGTCGCACTGTTATTATCTCTGCTAGAAAATATAAATAATCGATTCAAGTTTAATTTTAATATAATTACAGAAAACATTAAACACACTAATTTGGTGATAAATTCAAGCTCCATAACAAATTAAAACGTTATCTTGCAATTAAATTTGTAATATTTATCTCTCTCTCTCTCTATATATATATGTGTATATATATATATATATATATATATGAAAAGATAAAAATAAATAAATAAAAACTAAATCCCTTTTTAAAAATGAAAACTCTTTATAAATTCAAAATTGAAATTAAAGTTCTAAATTTAAATTCAGAAAACTCAACTTGTTTTGCATAAACTTTTAAACCCAATAATTAAAACTATTTTGCTCCTCATAAAAATCTTTGACACTAATTTTGGTATTAATGAAACAGTAGACTTCGAAAAGAAATTACCCTTCGTTGACATAATGCACTTATTGCCATATCATAAAACATATTAAATGTTTTTAAAATCCTTATAAAAGTAATAAATCTATATTATGAGCCAGGTATGTAATCAAATTAAATATTTCCTATTTGTAGTATAAACAGAGTTTGCTGGATTAATTAGGAATCAAATTATAAACAATAAATGATTATCCTTATCCAGAATTACATTTAAATCATAAAGTTTAATTAACCCTTAAATTCCTGATTTTTCAAAAATCATTGTAATAAGGTTTTTCAACTTTCATTTTTTAAATAAATCATGGAAAAAATACTTTAAAAAATCATATTTTGTTTTAAGTATGGTTTACGGCTAAAAAACAGTTTGTTACTAATCGGAAATACTGGTCTTTAATTGAAAAAATAATTTTCCTTGATAAAATTCTATAATGTTAAACACACAAGAATTTTAGGAACTATAATAAAAAATAAATTTTACTTGCTCACTGCAGAACAAAATAGGGTATTTCACAAGATTCCAAACAAAACAAAAAGAACATGCAGCAACAATTGAAAAAATAAACCTATCTTTATTCTTAAACAACACAAGTGTTGCCATCCACAATTTGAAAATCGATTTAATAATATTTTCAAAATGTATTTTATTGGCAACATAAGGCATTATAGCTTCAATATTATTATAAAGAGTCGGAACCCGTCGAAATTCGACGAATTAAAATATTTAGAATGGAACTGTTATATCGTATTTATAATAAACCTACAAAAAAAAATTACAATAAAAAATTCATCTTGCATTGTTGTCTAACTCTTAAAAACAAATAATGTTTTTAACCTAAAATTACCAAAATAATATTTGCACAAACTTCAACTGCTTAAATTATTGAAAAATTAAACTGTATTAGAATACGTAATCAAGCTGAGTAATTATGTTGAAGTTATAGATTGAGGCTATTATGTTTCCGTTTACGGGATGAAAAATCAGTAAAAAGGATTTCGATTTGTCACATCATAAAATTTTTTCCCATAAAAAATTTACATACCCACCACTCAAATTCACAATTTAAAAATATTTTAACGCGCGTTCGATACAACTTTTCATGTGAACATTCGCACAAATTTTAAGTTCTAATCTCAGTACCCGCGAAAATTTACCATTCAGAAATTTGCCTTTAGTTACCATAGTATTGGTCATTTAGTATTGGTCAAATATTCAGTTTTATCAAAGAAAATGTTCGTTTTATTTTAAATATGACATCATGTTTACTCACTTGCCTAGCGTCTCAAACTCAGTATCAGCGTAATGTAAGAATAGTGAAATATCTTCTTCAATCTTGTGATTTATGAAGAAGAATGCGTGTTTTTTTTTTTTTTTTGTTGTTGTTGTTTGTTTGTTTTTACAATGGCTGACGTCATTTTATGTTCAAAAATTAGAAAAAAGTTACTTTTATTTGTATAATGTGAAAATGGCATCAATAAGGATATAATCAATAAAAAAACTAAACCATGACTATTTTCACTTTACTTTTAATAGAAATGAAGTGCTTCAGTTGCCACAATTACAAAATTGGTACTAAAAACGATAAAAAAAATTAATAACTCAAAAATAAATTGAGATAGAGCTTTAAAACAAATTGCATTTAAAAGTACATTTTTTTCCATATACGACGGTGTACAAATTGAAACTGTGCGATGTTTAGAAGTTTAAAAATTTGCTTTAGCGAAAATAGCAAAACCGAAATTTCATTTCAAATTTCAAAGTGCTGCCATTCACAGAATGACGTATGCGTTACGCACAGATATATTTGTCCTTTATAATATAGATAGTATTTTAGAAGCCTAAATTGGGTATGTTGCCGAAAAGCAACACCCGACATTTAAGGGTTAAGTTTCCCCAGAATGACAGTTATTACTTACCACTCTTTGCCCCTCCCTCTTTTTTTTTCAAACATTCTGCGCATTCTCATTTTTGAAGAGGAGGGATTTTGCTCGCGCGGTGCATTCCACATATATTTTTTTACAGACCGCTAGAGCTACGTGATGCTCGAATGCACCAATGAAGGTGTGCGAAAAGATCATCACGTCACTCTAGCGGTCTGTAAAAAAAGTGGGGTGCGATGTACCACGGTAGCCTCTATTTTACTATGGTTGCGTCACAGTAGCATTTTTTTCTGGGTGTCTTTTGCAATTCATGGATGCGAATGCAGCTCTATTGTTGGGTTGCTATTCCCGCCAATAGCTCTTTCTGAAATAATCACTACACATAACACATAAAAAAAAACTCTTGTGGACTCTATCACTAATTTAATTCTCAAACGCAAACAACAAAATGATCGAGAGCCGACATTTACGTTACTCCTCTGATCGGCGTCTTGAACCCAACTCAAAAGTTTTTAAACAATATATATAGATGGCGCTTCTAGCGGTGATGGGGTGAATTTTGCCCTTTAAAATCAATCTTGTAAATATCTGGCTAGCTCTCATTACCCCTTGTGTCTAACACCTTGCCAATACCCTTTTGTGCATCAACTTTTAGTTAGCTATATAAAATTATTATAATATTAGTTATCGCTTTTTGCTTCTGGGAATCTTGTATACAGAGTTGAATTATCCCTCATAATAAAGATATATCTAAATTAATCTTTTATTTATATAAAACTTTTTTACAGTTTTAAGTAATTTAATTAATAGTTTTCTTCATTACAAACTTTAATTATCTTGCGCTGTGTAGTTTTGAAAACCAAGTTCCGTTTGAAGCAGCCAACTATGATGCACATTATTTACTACTATTAAAATTAATCAGACACAAGATGCCATTAATTTGATACTTACTCCACTTTACACATAAACATAAAATTTATTTACATAAAAAAAACACAAAAAGACAATACAAATACACATAGTAATTCCTTGGACAAATTTCATTAGAAATTTATAAATTATATTAAATATTAATTGCAATCTTTAGAATATTGATTGCTACTTTGTTCAAAGTTACTCAACAAAATTACTTTATTGACCCATGGTAGGCAAGGGAATGGCTTTAATTAAAATCGCATAATTCCACTTTTGAGCAGACAGAGAGAGAAATAATAAAAAATACCTTTCTCATCATGGATCATCATTTTGTAGCAGGACCAGAGCTAATTGCGATTAAATCCATTTTATATAGATACACTTGCTGAGAGTCTGTGAGCAAAGACCCCTTCTAAGATCTCCTTTCACATATAACTACATATCTGTTAACTATGTAAACTGGCAGAACTTTTTATTTTATGTAGCATTCTTATGAAGCCATCTTTTTGACTGTAACCACTTGTTAATCTCGTTGTATAGATCCTTACATTTTAATTTTTTTTTTTGTAATTAATTCCGTCCATTTCCCTTCTCACCTCCTTACTATCCAATTCGATCTAACCTGCTTTTTCCCTTTTCTGCCCTTCTTGCAGTTTTAGTGGACTTTTGAAAATTTATGTGCTATCAGATACATGGAGCTGTACTATTGGTTCCCATGCCTTCGTTTCTGCCCCGTTCTCATTATCATCTGATATTTTTGTTTTCTTTCGTCAACCATGTGTCCTGAGGTAAGGGCCTCCTTTTCTCTGCACAGCATCATAAATTCGAGTTTCCAAATGTTGTTATTAAAGTGTCCAGCCGTAAGATTTATTCATGAGAGTTCTGCTTAGTCGTAAAACCTTAAGTGCCCTGTCGAAAGATTTATTCGTGGGAGGTCCAGGAAAAGTTAGGGATTTCTCTTTTTTTTTCATTTTAATCCAAAGAGTTCTGTCTCGTGTTTTTGATGATTTGGATTTTAATTCCATCAAGCGACAACATACCGCCGGGCCTTGAATGTTGCAAACGTTCAATACTATAAATACGATACCAGTTTAGAATACAATCTCAATAATACAAATTTTTTCTCAGCACATACACTAAATGAAATATTAAATTTACAAACATAAACACAAGAATGTAATAATACAATACACTACAAAAATTTTTGCTTAATTAAATAAAATGTATGAATTTATGTAGTTAATGCGGTTTCATTCGCATGAAGCAAAACAACAATTTTGTTTACTGGACCATGTGCCATTCTTATCTTTTAAAGTTACAACTCTAACTATACCATCTTGACCTGGATGGATTTTGATAATTCGTGCCAAATGCCATTTTAAAGGGCAATAATTATCAGAATTTTTTACTAAAACTAAATCTCCTTCTTTTATCTCTACCCTTCCTACATCATTTAGGTATATTTAAGAGTTTATTTAAGTATTCTGATGAGCATTTTTTCCAAAGATGCTGTATCAATTTCTGAACTAATTGCCACCTGCTCAACCTATTCATAGGGATTTTAGTATAATTCGGTTCAGGTAAGGCCAATAAAGATGAGCCAATTAGAAAGTGAGCAGGCGTCAAAGCTTCAACATCATTTGGATCATTTGAAAGAGGGCAGAATGGACGAGAATTAAGAACAGCTTCGATTTGAATAATGAAGATCAAGAGTTCCTCATAACTTAAAATATTTTTACCTACAACACGCTTTAAACGATATTTAAGTGATTTAACACTTGCCTCCCATAAACCTCCAAAGCGAGAGGATGAAGGGGGATTAAAATGCCAAGTAATTCTTTCATTAGCTAAATAATTTTGAATTTCCTCCTCACTTTTATCTTTAAATAAAGATCTGAGAATTGCTCTTAATTCTTTATTGGCACCAACAAAATTTCGGCCATTATCACTAAATATATCAGAAGTTTTGCCTCGTCTAGCAATAAAGCGTTTAAGCGCTGCTAAGAACGCTGCACTTGTTAAATCATTGACGATTTCAAAGTGCAAGGACTTTGTAGTAAAACACACAAAAATACAAATAAAAACCTTTTTACCTGTTTACTTTTACCTGTCGAATTTTTTACCTCATAGGGACCAGTACACATAAATGCTCTGGACACTGTTACTTTTGCTGCTGGTAAATCAGCCATCTGTTGCTGCGAAATTTTAGAATTAATTTTCTTACAAATAATACAATTCAAAATAATTTTTGGAACTACATTTCTGGCTGATAAAATCCAAAACTGATTTTTGATGAGGGACTGTGTTGTTTCTGAACCTGCATGAAAATATAAAACATGAAAATAATTAATAACACAAAAAGTAAAATTATGTTTAGCAGGAATAATCATAGGATATTTTTGGTGGTCAGATAAGTTACTGTTTTTCAGTCTACCACCAACACGAATGATGCCATCACTGTCTAAAAATGGACACAAATTTGTCAGTTTGCTATTGTTAGGGATAGCAGTACCCCTTTCTAAACACTGTATTTCTTTCACGAATGAAGTCCTTTGAATGTTCTTTACGATGCACAATAAGGACTGAGAGAGTTCACGGCTAGATAAAGTTCCAGTTGTAGGATATAAAGGATTTATACAGTTATATATGAATCTCTTACACAATGCTACTACTCTTTGTAGTTTGATGAACGAAGAACAGTTACTAATGATGTCTAAAGGTTCAGGAGTGTTAACTAAGGCATATACTTGAGTTACTGATGGTGATTTCAATTCACGCAAAAACAACTCATTGGTTTCAGCAGAATTGCTATCAGGACACTCAACCACCTTTGGCTGTTGTAGGAATGCAGGACCGAACCACAACAGTTCACACTGTTGAATCTTGATGGGATTTATACCTCTAGAAATAAGGTCTGTAGGATTTTGCTTGGAAGGTACGTAATGCCATTGTTCAACCGAGGTTAAACTTTGTATAATCGATATCCTATTTGCTACAAATGTCTTAAGACCGTTAACCATGCAAGTACAATAGTGCTATCTGTCCAAAAATAAGTTTTGGAAACTTCTAGTTTTAAGGCACTTAACACCTTTTTCATAAACTTAGATGGCCGGACTGCAGCAGAAAGTTCAAAACGCGGGATAGTGACACGCTTTAGAGGAGCTACTCTGGGCTTACTAGTGAGCAGCTTAACAGCAGAATCACCACAAGAATTAGTAGATTTCACGTAAATGACCGCTCCATAAGCAATTTGAAATGCATCGTCAAATCCATGTAGTTCTACACAAATAGACTGATCAATAAGAATGCATCTAGGGATACTGATCAGATTTACACTTTTTAAGAAAATAAGAAAGGTCATTCCACTCCTTATTTTCCTTCACTGGGAGATAATCACACCAGTCTATTTTTAGCAACCATAATTTTTGCAGAAACACCTTGACCCTTGTAATTATTAGACCTATCAACCCCAAAGGGTCAAATATTCTAGCAATTTGTGACAAGACGATCGTTTAGTGTATAATTCTCTTTGCTCGATAATTAAGTTAAACCCAAAACAATCTGTTTGAGGATTCCACAATATTCCCAAAGTTTTTGTCTCATTAGAAAGAGAAAATTCAGATTTTGAATTATTACATAACAGAGGAAAATTATTTACTGCCCATTTATGGATATTCATGCCTCCTCTATTTAACAAAGATATCAGCTGTTGTTGGATTTCTTTAGCGGTGTCTGAATCATCTGCCCCTGTTAGGATGTCATCCATGTAAACATCCTGAAACAACACATTCGCAGCTAAAGGAAATTCTTTTTAAATGGGTTAAAGGGCACTCTGGAGTCACAGGGAACGAATTAGCTGATGCAATGGCAAAAAAGGCAGTAGAGGACACTAATGTCATATCATACTTCCTTCCACATCTGGCTTCTCATTTAAAATATAAATTATAGCAGAAAATAAAAAATGAATGGCAACAAAGATGGGACAATGAAGGCACAGGCACACACATAACTTATTACCAAGCGTTCCCATTCAATTTACCGTAAATATTCGTTACCTTTTTCTTTTTTTCCCAAATCACGGCCCTTTCCAGAAATATCTTTACGACATAGGTAAGCGTGACTCCCCTCTTTGTGTATGTGGTCTCACTTCACTACGTATTGGATTGTCCTCTAACAACATATTATCACATTAAACATAGAGCTATGGCGATTCCGGATTGGATTAATTATATTTAGTGAAAGACCTGTTCTCATGAACAGAATATCAGCACTTATGAGATTTATAGAGAAAAATGAAGTCCTTTTTAGAAATAATTATCCATACCTCTCGGACACTTCTTCAGACGATGATTTATGATTTTTTTTTAATCTTCTTTGTTTCCATTGTAAATAGTTTTCATATATATATTCATTAAATATTATTATTATTAATTTTATTATTATTGGTATTATAATTATTACAAGTAGTGTTTTTGTTATTAATATTTTTTTATTTTTTATACTTTGTCATGTTTTGAACCAGGCAGCTATATTGAAAATCTTAGTTTTTTTTTTATTTACTACAGCATAAATATAAACATTGAACATTTCTTTTTAACTGCTGCCAAAAGGATGGACTAACAAATGGGTCTCGGCCGTCCGTAGGAAAACACTCCATCAGGCTTGCGGCTTGGAGCTACAGTTCGTATTTCCATTTTCATTTCCTTCGTCTCTGGCTAATTGCATTAAGGTTCTTGTAGCTAAAAAAAGGCGCACTAGTTGTACCGTAAGACACAGTACTTAACTTGTACACTTTTACTGGCTCATTCACCTCAGGTTTAAATACTAGTCGTAATAAATCTCTTTGACTCCCATGTATTAATATCATACGATACATTTTTTTAATATCTGCTAAAAGAACAAATTGGTGCTTTCGAATCGCAACATTATACAAAGTAACTCATCTTGGATTGTTCCTCCGTTAAACTGAAAACTGTTTAATGATTTTCCTGTAGAAGTTAAGAAAGAAGCATTATATACGACTCGTAATGGTGTGCTACTTGATTGTGTACGGAACACGCAATTATGTGAATATAATAAGTGACTTCTGGCTCTTCAGATTCTATCACTTCTTCCATGTGACCCATACTTTGATATTCTTCCATAAATGCTTTATAAAGATCATTAAATTTAGTTTCTCTAACTAAGCGCTTCCATAATGAATTTAAAATATTCATTGCCTTTTGTTTTGATTCACCAAGACAAGACTGATCTTCATTTAGTGGCATTTTCACCATATATTGTCCATTTTCAGTTCTAGAATAATTTTTCAGAAAATGCTCTTCACAAATTTCTGCTTCTTTAGTTTTAGAAATCTCCGACTCTCTCTCTATGTTTTCTATTTCCCAAAACTCTTTAATTATTTTTTCTAACTCCAAATTATCTGTTATTAACCAACAATGTATATTAGCTTCACCTCCAGTCGGAAGGCTTCTACTGACAATATACCCGAAAACACTGTTTTTAACACAATTTTAGTATTTAATGTTTGAGGATATATTTGACCGGGTCTTAAAAATTCATAAAAATTCTCTGCACCTAAAAGGAAATCAATTGGACGTGGGACATTAAATTTTTCATCGGCTAATTTGATGTTATATAACAATGGGATAGAAGTCTCAAGCGGCCTAGACGGCGTAAATTTTGTTATTTTCGGAAGGACTAAAAAGCCTAATTTTAAATGAAAATCCTTATCTCTATTTGAAACAGTTGTGTTAACCATAAATCTGTCATTCAGTGATAAATTATTTATGCCTAAAATAGAAATGATAGTCTTTTCTCTTTTCAAATTAAGTTTATCTACTAAACTTTTACTCATAAAATTAGAGTTTGCATCAACATATAATAAACCACGTACTTAATGAAAATTACCCAATTCATCTTTTATTAAACAAACAAATGTGCTATGTAACACAGCTTTTAACTGATTAGCCAAATTACATGTCGTTGAAAATAAATTGTTTTGATTATTAGCCGGGAAAGGCTGAAATACTGGAGCCGAAACATCCAAATTAGATTTATTACTTCCTTTGTTTATATGACTCATTTCCTGTGAAATTACCTTTTGATTTTCTACTTTTTTTGTTCGTGAAGAAAATGCAAAGTTACATTGTGCCTTTTTCTACAAATAATACATGAGAATTTAGATTTACAATCAACCACTTTGTGATTCATAAGACAGTTAAAACAAAGATTTTTTGCTTTTACCAGCTCAACTCTATCACTCACTGACATATTTTTATAAACAGGACAGTTATGCAAAGGATGATTTTCATTACATGAAAAAATACATTTAGAATTTTTTACATCAGTTAGAAAAACTTTAGAAACTGGCCTGGAATAATTATTTTTATTATTCGACCTAGAATTATCAATCACATGTTTTCCCTTTGATGTGTAATATCTAGGGTGATGAGCTATCCTAGGGTGATGAGCTATATATGATGAGCTATCTCCCGAGATAACTCAATCGGATGAAATCAAAAATCTCCTTGTCTAACATTTACAAAAAACGTAACATCCTTATCAAGCGTCTGACAAATTTTATCAGAAATCACTAACTTTTTTAAAGTTTCAAAATCTGTCACATTTCTCAGTTTTAAATAATAATCCCAACTCGTTGTTAATCGGGATGCAAATTGTACGTATGTTTCAGTGGGTTGGCGTTGTGCTTTTCTAAAATGTTCTAAACAAGTTTGGGGAGTTGGCTCAAATTCTCTAAGTACTATAGCTTTCACCTTTGAATAATCTTCTAATTCCCCCATCCTTAATGTATGTTATAACATTTGTTGCCCTTCCCCCCAACAGATTTAGAAAAATTTTCGATTTATACGTTTCTGTGACATTTTTTGAAATGAAGGCCCTTTCTAAAGACGAGAAAAAATACCCCCAACCTTCCGGTCTAGACGGAATTTTGATTGTAAGTGTTCTTACTTTTAATGAGAGAGTCTAAAGATTCTATACCTTCTCCTTTTTCGAAATCATTTAATTTTTCACTTTTGGTTTCTGCTCGGGCCTTAACCAACTCAAGCTCCAATTTTGTATGTTCATTTTTTGATTTTTCAAGCTCTAGTACCTTCGCTTTCTCATTTTTTCTCTCCTCTATAATATTATTGGCCATATCTTCTACCAATTTAGAATATGCTTTATAGTTATCACTTTTCTTTATTAAATTCATTAAATCATAATTAGTTAATTTTATGTCAGAAATATCAATCCCTAACCAAAAGCTACCCTATGGTAGTCTTCTTTCTTCGCACTTTTAAACATTTTAATAATTATAGTTCATAATAAATAAATAAATAAATAAATCTCACATACCTTCAATCAATTTATCCAAATTGCTGAACGACGCCAGAATAATATTTTGTTTGCTTTATTTATTTTATTTGTCTTCTCAAAATAAACATTTTGAAATAACTTCGTTTATTCTCTGCGTTAAATTATCACGTTGATTGCGGAACTCTCTACTGACAGAACATAATTATTCTTGTTCTTGAATCATAACAACTGCATGGTTTAAACTCACTCGCAATAGAGTACTTTTTAACACTACAGTATTAAAGTAATATTATAAATAGCTTATTAAATTGAAAAAAACAAACGCACAAATTCTCACCAAAAAGAAAATACTTAATTCGTTTCGGTACACTTTTACTGGTTGAATCGAAACCACGTTATACTCGATTAGATAAATGCTTGGTTTTTACTCCGGGACTGCGGACCAAAGATGTGGTCCCACCAATAGTTCTATCTCAAATAATCACTACACACAACACACACAAAAAAAAACTCTTGCGGACTGTATCACTAATTTAATTCTCAAACACAAACAATAAAATGATCGAGAGCCGATATTTACATTACCCCTCGGATTGCCGTCTCGAACCCAACTCACAAGTTTTTAAACAATTTATATAGATGGTGCTTCTAGCGGCAACAGTTGCAATCGCTGGTATTTTTAGGATATTGCATTTTTATTTATTTTACCAGGAATCCTCACGGTTAGGTTAACGCGTGCAAAGCCGGGTGGTTCTGCTAGTTTAAAATAAGTTTGAATGATAATGCTACTACTGCTATTCGAAGAAGCTTCGTCTAGTAGTCCGCGACCTATGTCCCACATCCCCGGATACTGAGCAAACTAGGATATTTAACAAGGTGCGATTCCATAGTCAGCAGTGAAATCATAAAAATGGGGAGCTACGACTTAGTTTCTTGAGTTCAAGTTGGAAAAAAAAAAAAAAAAAAAAAAAAGAAAAGAAAAAATAAGGCTTTAAACTGGCAAAAATTTAAGTACAAAACAAAGAAAGAAAAAAATGAGTAAAAAATTGAACGATAATGACCTCTATTTAGACAAAATATTCAAATTTTATCTCAATATAAAAATCGTTAGAAAAATTAAAAAAAAATGTACATGATCACTTTATTTTTATAATAATGCACTTCGTAGAAATGTGAGCGGTGAGTGACGCTTTGCGCCATACTGCATTGTCGCTGTTTGAATTAAATAGCAGTCTTCCAGATGTTCCGGTATTTCCGGATGAACATTCTTTATATGAATGTGGCTGTTCGGCTTGAAAAATTAACATATTTTGTGTGGAAAGGGAGGGTGGGGGTTCTTTGGGAATGGGGATTACATTTAGAAACGGAGTAGAAAAATGTAAATGAAACAGAAAGCACGTTAATATACAGGTTTTGGATTAGTGCTGCTATAATTAATCCCGCAATATTACCACATTAATCGAAACATCCCAGATAGCATGAACATTAGCAGCAAGTTTTATTTTTTCTGATATTATCTTGCTGTGAAAAATTTGAATTGAGAAATTCGCAGCAAATCTCCCGTAAGGTATACCATCACCCACTTGCATAAGTAGTTTGTTGTGAAACTGATGGCAAGACTGTCTTTAATTCACAAAAGTGACGAAAGCAAAAAATCCCTTTTTTGAGAGAATAGACAATCAGCACATACGCAGAAACTGCAGAAATTTTATTCGGTTGGCATCGCTTTTTTTAAACTCTATACTTTTCAATTACGAAAAAGGCTTGAATTGAAAAGTACAAATGTTTATCTTAACCTTTAACTGATGTCACGCGGTCTCCCAGACCCCGCGACTCCCAGCTGTAAACACTTTTACAGCTTTTCACTTTTCTGTACTGAAGTTAAATAATAGAATAAAATACTTTTTTCATGCAATTTAATTCACATGCTCCTAAGAGAAGTACAACGATATTGTTACAGTGGTGGTCAAAATTATAAGGACAAGGCAAAAATCGCCAAATCTTGGCTACATTTGTCCGGGAACTTATGCAAATTTAATGGCTGGAAACCAATGAAAAATGAAGAATATTTTAATAAGTTTTTATGGAAATATGTGGAAAATTCATATTCATAACATGTATTATCGATTTATACAGCCATCTGATATGGACAAAATTATAAGAACAAATGTATTTGTGCGTTCTAAAAAGTAAAATTTGCATGTTTTTTGCTCTGTACACGGAACTCCCGGACGACATAAATGCGCAGTAAGCGTTTGGGATCGTCATATTCTGTTTTTCAGTCATGCCGCTAGGTACAAAGCTTTCGGAGTTTGCGAAAGGGAAAGTGGATGCATTTAAAAGTTCAGGACTTTCTGTACGCCAAATTGCGACAAAGCTTAATAGATCAAGAAAGGTTATTTACAATTATCTTAATAATCCCGGTAAATATGGACGGCAAAGACATACAGGTAGGCCATCTTATTTTTCTGTACGGGAGAAAAGAATGATAATAAGGCGAGCTTGTTCCAAAAAACAAACAACAACAGAAATAAAACGTGAATTGAACTTAGAATGCAATGATCGAACTGTTCGACGTGTTTTACAAAAAGAGAAAAACGTTCGCTATGGTAAACATATGTCACGACCGCCTCTTACAAAAGTTCATAAGAGACTGAGGATGGAGTTTGCCAAAAAAAATGCATTATTATGGGGGAAAAGTAGGATGAGATGTTGTCTTTAACGATGAGATAAAGTTTAATTTGGATGGACCAGATGGTTTTCGCTACTTCTGGTATGATTTCCGTAGAGAAAAGGTAATTTTCTCAAAGCGTTCATTTGGAGGGGTCTCAGTGATGGAATGGGCTGGTTTCGCAACTGGTGGAACTACACCAGTAGTTTTTGTGCAGGGTAGAATGAATTCTGAGAGTTATGTTGATGCATTGGGCGATAATCTTGTACCAGAAGCACCGTTAATAACGGGTGGAGACTATTTCTTCCAGCAGGACAATGCCTCAGTAAGTGTTTTCCAAACTTCAAAATCGTGGTTTGATGCTAATTTCGTGAAACTACTTCATTGGCCGGCCAAAAGGCCTGATCTGAATCCAATGGAAAATCTGTGGGGTATTCTGGCACATGAAGTATACAATAATGGTATACAATAAGAAAACAAGCAAGAGCTCATGTCCTCCATCGAAAAAGCCTGGTCAAAAATTTCCAAGAACGTTCTTAAGGAACTGTCAAACTCCATGACGTCAAGACTGATAAAAGCGATTGAGAAGAAGGGGGATATTATTAATTATTAGTGCGTTTTAAGCAAAAAAAAAATCATTGCCCTTATAATTTTGTCCAATTTTTACAATGACATATTTTGTTAATTATGGTAAAACATTCATATTTTGCATTTTCCAATGTTTTGCATTCAACAATGATTTCTAGCATAAAAAAGAATTTTTATGCATAAATTTCACTTTATTTAGTTCAGAAATAAATTTTTTCTGCTCAATTTTCAATTGTTCTTATAATTCTGACCACCACTGTAGGACAAAATTTAAGTAAATTCAACCATTTGAGTTATTTTTTTTATTCATTTTATTCGAGGGGTCTGAGAGACCGGTCACATCAGTTGTGTGACAAATTTTAGTCACATCAGTTAAAGGTTAACTTGTTTATGGTGATAAGAACGATGCATGCACCTTCTGACGGTGCGTTCGCATTCATAGAGTCAGGATCAAATCAGATCTATGGGCCCCATCGAAGGAGTTAAACTTATAGTGTGGCATGGAAAGATTACTACTTTGCAGTATTTTTGATTACTTGCTTGCCGTTAATTTGCAATAAATTTAACTTGCATGAATTTAACTTGCACGACAAGTTAGCTGCAAGTTCAAAGTGTGGTGACTTCGGCGTTTGAGTTATCTTGCTGCAGTCTTGTTATGAACTTTCAGTCTTGTCATGCTCAGCTTGTTGCTTAGCAGATTTTCAAAGCAAAACTGCTGCAAACCAATTTTCTGCAAACCAAAAATGCTATGTGGGATATATTGAATGGGAAAAACTGCAATAGATCCACAGCCAACTCACTCAAAAACCCTATATACATAAACAGGGAATATAATAATATACTACAATATTATTTTTAATGTATTATTATTAGAAAGTATAGATTGCAGCTTCATTTGAAATTTTGTAAAACGTTTATCTAATTTTCATGGGAAAATTTTCAAATAATAGAGTATTTTTTCTCTATTAACTTAATCCTTAAATGCGTGATTTTTTATTTTGTTTCGAAAAAATTATGTATGATTCTCTGAAAGGGTTATTACACAGGAAAAATAAGGAAAAAAATCAGATATACATTTTTCATATAATGGTTAATTTCGCTTTAGTTAAATACGGAATGTCTGTTATTAATTAAAGCAAATATTGATATTTTAATTTCCTGGTGTGAATTAGGTATATACGAATAAAAAAATCTATTAAATTCAAAACACTGTTATTTGCATATATGCAAAGCTGCGCCCTAAAGGGTTAAACGTTTGAACGAATTTAATAAGTAACAATAAAAACATATTGAAAAGGCAATTTCATTTTTAATTCTGCATTATTAAAATTATTTAGGTTATTTAGTTAGCTTAATAATCAATAGATTAATATTTTAAAAATTTACATAATTTGATTTAAAACTTATTTTAATTGTAATACATTTTATACTTCAAACTTACACACATTGTAATTTATTTTAAGCGAAATTTTATCAATCATCAATTGTACAGATATTTTCTCCTTTTAGAAATAAATATATCTTGCGGTAATACAAAATCTGATTTTATAAACCTTTGTGCACTTGGTTGCGCACTGATGTCTGGGTCTATATCTCTTAAATGATGTCTGAAAAATTCTAATTTTAAAACGCTTCTACGAATTCTTTTAATTGTAGGGAAGACCGGGGCTAGTTGGCTATAGGGGTAAGTAGGCGCAGTCCTCATAAATCGCCTGTTTGTGGATAGATTGCGCAACCAGTCACAGAGTACCTTTCTTCTTGCTTTTTGCAATCCTCATTGTAATTTTGCAGCGTTACCTACGTGCAGTGGACATTTATTACGATTTTTCTGTTTTTTGCACTCATAAGTAATTTTTTGTTGCTTCATTCTTTTTCTAATTTCTAATACTTATCTTAATAATTGCGATTTAACTTGTGCAGTTTTCTTAGTGTATGATTAACTGTAACCTACCCCATTTGCGATTTACTTGGATTATTTATGTTTAGAAGGTTACGTGTCCGTTTTGTGAAGAAATTTATTATGTGGCTAGTAGGCGCATTGAACACGGGGCAAGTTGGCTCGGTATTTGGTGTGTGCTGGTAGCTTGAAAAACAGCAAACAACGAGAAAAGTGGTTGCAATGAAAGATTTTGGGCACACGAGGCTTGCCCAAACCCCCAAACGAAGACACTCGATTTTTTATTTGTGACAACCGTAACTCTGATGATGATATAGAGTAGGATAGAAGTTACTCAATGTTAATGTTTTATTCATTATTTTTATGTCTGTATAATTTAAAATTTACATTGTACGGCTATAACGCCTTTGTTTAAACTTACTGGTAATAATGAAATTGATTTAGCTTAACTGCGTGTCTTATTTGAATTTTTATAAAGCGTGTGCCAACTTACCCCATAGGCATAGGCAACTTGCCCCGTGACGGGGTAGGTTGGCGCACAATTTTCTTTTTACTTTAGGAATCCGCTAAACACAAACTACAAAAGCTACAAACTCAAAACTCCGAGTATTTATAGCCCAATGCCTGTTCTTTAAAAGTACAGTTAAAATTTCATAAAAAAACTTAAACAAAAAATTAATAAAAATCAATAACTAAAAACTGCTCCTACTAGCCCCGGTCTCCCCTAATTCCTTTTTTCAGCATTTTCTTCAAATTTCATTTAAAAATTCGACGTCATCTTATTGGGAAAAAGGATAACCCATTTTGCGTTTTTCGAACTAACAAGCACTAATCAAGGGAGCAACTAAAAAAAAGTTTATTCCATTAACTGAAAATGGAACTAACTGAACCCGCACCTAGAATACAAACATAACTTTGAGTCTTTGACTCAAAGTTATCATATTTTATCAGAATTTTGCATGCCTCATTGTGTACAAAATTGTTTTATCGAAGATGAACTATCAAAATTCAGAGACAAGAAATAGTAGTCTTTGTAATGGGTCATGTGACTTGAAATAATTGTCTTCATTTGAATACGCTGGGCTTGAGCCGCTCCCTTTTTCTTACGCCCTAGTGCTCATATAACGAGGGCCGGCGCAACGGACCCTGGCAAAGCAGTTACTGTGGTCCAACCTATACTGGAATACCGCACTAATAAAATTTATTTTTAAATTGTACATGTCATAGAATAATATGTAATATGCATAATAAAGAGTATTTAAAATACCACTATTTTCACTTTTGATGTGAATAAATATTTTTAATTTCGCAAAATCTTCTATCCTTTACAATATTTTATAAATTTATTTTCTGCATTCAAGGTTACTTTTAGAAACGTCAAATCTGTACATTCTTCGACAATTATATCAACTTTGCCTGTTAATACTCACTTCTTTTCCTACGAAGAAACATATAGAAAAAATACAGAGGAAAACTATTATTGTATTATTTTATATAGAGGAAACATTATTTCGAATTCGGGGCCCTTAATGAAACCACGATTGGCGCGGGGCCCTGGGTAGCTGCCCCGTTTGCCCGATGATTGCGCCGGCGTTGCGTATAACTCAACACATTTTTCGATGTCCGAGAGTGACGTTTTACTGTAATTTTTACTTTTTGCCCTAATTATTTTACTCCTTTAACCATTTATTTCCTTATAGATGTTTTTCCATTTTTTTTTTCTCTGTAAAACATTCTGATCTCTTTTTTTGTTTGTTTGTTTGTTTGTTTGTTTCGACATTTTTACTATGCATTTTAAATTTGAATTGCAATAAAAATGATTTATTTTGAATAAAATTGCTCTTCAAGGTTCAATGCTTTGAAAAATTTCATTCGGTGGCATTCATTATTTGTTGCTCAAGCTTTGTCGTCTCATGATGAGAATAACATTGTATGTCAGGTTACTGAAGCAGGAAAATTTAATGATAAAAATTCATATCTGAAAAATTCTGTTGTGAATTTATTTTACCTAACTTCGTGGTTCTAGAAATTTGCTTACTTTGGTATTCTGTTAACCCTTTACGCCCCGACGGTACTTTAAAGTACCATTAAAATAACTTGTTATAAAATTAATTTAATGCATCGATTAGTTAGAAGTAATACAGATCAGAATGAGTTATAGATGCTTTACTCTGTCTTGTTCCAAAAGCATTATTGGTTGCGCAAAACAAAAAAATTTTTTTAAAAAGATGATTTCTTTTTCATTTGCATCTTTTCAGCTTTCTTAGCGTTGAAGGATTGGGGGTGGGGGGAGAGCTTCAGTTAGGAAATTTTTCAATATTTCTATTGTAAGAACATTATATGTTTACAATTCCTAATTCTATAAAATACTAAAAAATATATTTTGAGTAAAAGATTTGAGTAGAGTTATAAATATTGCATAAAATCCGTATAAATTCAAATTTAATTAATTAATTTAAATTTGCAAAATCCTTCTAAAATTGCCTCCCACCAGTGGCCGAGAGGTTCTGTTCTCAAAGCTGGTAGACGGGAGGTGCTGGGTTCGAAACCAATCGTGCCCGTCGGCTAATCGTTCGGAGTTTTCGTGGTTTTCTTCGAACAATGGATTTCCATGGGTAAATACGGGTTAGGTTCCCTTAGAAAGATCCCACGAAGGGCACTCCACCCTGGGCCTGTATCCCTCATGTAGATAATTGGCCCTCAAAAATCAACCCAATCCAACCTTCTAAAATTTACTAAATGATTGTGTAAATCTTCTAATGTAGTTCCAAAAATTCACGAAAAATGCTTTAGAAGATGAAATTTTCATGAATTCTTAATTTGGGATATAAAGGGTTAAACAGTGGCTTGGTGTATGTGTGACCAAGGGGAGGCAGACACTCGGGTGCCAAATTTTTAGGAGTGCTAGAATATTGTTGCATAGAAAACTATAGCGCAAAAAGCTATGTTGATAGCCGCTAAAGAAAGAACACAAGGTTTTTAATTGCTCCGGGCGCTTAAAACAAACCCTATATGCTACTGCTGTTAAATATTGTCAATTGAATTAGGCAAGTTCCTGAAAAAGGGTTAAAATTAATAATGCATGCAGTATTCTTGATTCATAGATGTTTAGTTGCTACATGAAATTTTAATGCAATCTCCTTTTTTTCTTAAAAAACAATTAATTCTGTATAGATAAAGAAATAAACAAATAAAAAGAAAACCTACTTTTTTACAAGTTTATACTCGTGATCAGTGCCGGGTTTAAAGGGTAATGAGGTCGGGTAAACGCCCGGAGCGCTAAAATTTAAGAGACGCAAAACACTAAAGTTAAAACTTAATAGATTCTACAACCAGAAGACTCGTGTTAGGCTTTCGTACATTAGTCTCTCATATTATTTGCTATACGTTTTTTCATTCATTTTTAACACTTTCAAACAAAGTTGAAAAGTGTTTATGAATTTGGTTCGTCTGTCTATCCACGCTCTAACAAGTAAATACACTAGGATTTTCATGCAGTTGATATATGTTAATGATGTTTACCATAGCATGTTCGGTACTGAATATGAAGCGTGTAGCATTAATAGTTTATTTACAGGTACACTCAAAAGAATTCCGTTACATTTTCGTCAGTGGGGAAAAATCGTTTGAAATGTATTTTAATGACGTTACGCTATTTCAAATGTATTGAAATTGATATAAATCACTAAATTTCAGTACAAGATCATTACTATAGAATAGGATATTCATAGCGTTTGTCTTTCATTTACAGGGGCGCTCAAAAGAAACCGGTTACCGTACTATCTTTGAGCAACAATTGCTGGAAGTGCTGTTTCAATTTCGGTATGCGCTTTTAAAAGGAACTTTTTTTTTTTTTTTTTTTTTTTTTTTTTTTTTTTTTTTCTTGTCATTTTAATGGTTGTATATAAATTTTATACCTCGTATACAGGGCTGCAAAAAAGAATTCACTTACCATTCTCCTTATTGGCGGAATGTGCTAAAGAGGGATTTTCAACTGAGGTACAGTCGTGGAAAAAAAAGTAAACACGCCCTGCTAACTCCTCAACACATTATCGTAGAAGAAAGTTACTGATACCGAACGATTGGAAATAAAGTCTACTTTTATATGATGTATATAAAATTTGCTTAGGGGGCCATCTACATATTAAAACGAAGCCAAACTTCATTTTTTTCAATGGCAATACACAATTTTAACAAGATATTTCAAATCTTTGGTTCAAACTATGCCTAGACACCAAATTTCAAGTCATTTGGATGATAAGTTTTTCAATTATAAACATTCAAAATTTAGTGCTTCTAACGTTAAATTACATTTTCATATTTTTATTTATATCTCCTGAAATGATACTCCTAATGTGCTAATTTTTTGTGTAGTAATAATACTAATATACCCAAACATAAATACGCAGAATTTGCAATTTTTATAATTTTATTATATGAATTATGAATTATGAAATTAATATTCGAAAAAATTATGAATTGCAACCTACAATTTTTTTTGGTGGATTTAGATTTATTAAGTCCTGCTTTATGGAAATCCCAAATTTCACATTTTTCTTCCAAGTAGTTTTCAAATTATGCTTAAAAACGGCAAAATGATTATTTAAGGGGCCGTCTATGATAGAAGTGACTAGATATTTTGAAATTTCTTCTGCTATCATGTAATCTAGCAGTCTTCAATGACTGCTTGAGTAGCGCTTAAGATGCCTTGATCAAGAAGGAGGCTCTCTCGGTCAACAATCGAGTACCGAACTTCAATTTGGATACAGCCCTTAAAATGCGCTTGTTTTAAAATACAGTCAAACCTCGTTATGCCGACACTCTAATGACCAGAAGAAAGTGTCGTCATAAGCGGAGTGTCGTGCTAACCGGAGTTGGAGAAAATATGTTTATAAAAAGCTGTATTTTTAATTAATTTAAGACAATTTTAAATTCGTAACTGTTCCTGGAGTTTTAAGCAATAAAACATTATTATTAAACAAAATAAACACAAAAACAAAATTGAAGAAATAAAAAATCAGATTTAAGATGACTTGTTTTTTTTTATTACTAAATGCCATATTGATGAATTAAGGTTTGCTTATCCCTAGATGTCCTTCCTATAATTATTTTCTCAATATTATACAACGAATAGTAATCAATATTCATTGTTTCAGAAATGGATGTTAGATAATTTCTGATCGTTTCAATGCAAAGTAATGCTTCGGTTTTAGTCGGAAGAAAAACGCCGCGTAACCACAAGAAAACGCCGCCTGAACAGAACAAAAAGACCTCGAGTAGACTGATACGTCTATCTGGAGCTTAAGTGGGTCATTTATAGTGTGTGGGTTTATTTATTCGGATAAAGGATTGAAGTAAAATTTCTCATTTATCTCAATGTGTATTTTAGACACTTTTGTGAAAAGTTTGGCTAACCGCTTAATTTCCGTACTCATAAGATGGGTTATGAAAAATGGACAATTTTCCTTAACCGTCGGGATATCCGGAGTTGAAAATTGTTCAACGGCGTAAAATCCTGAGTGTATTTACATTAAAATCATATGCAGAAAATCGAGACTTCGAAAAACTGACGTGATAAGCGGGACGTGAAAACCGGGTGTCGCGATAACGAGGTCCGACTGTAGTTAATTTCTCTGAAATTTATCGCACGGATTGCTTAAAAATTTGTTTTTAGGCTAATTGAAGGGTGTAGAGTTCATTTATGCTGTCAAAATTGTGTACTGATATTGAAAAAAACAAAGTTAGGTTCGTTTTAATATGTACAGAGCCCCCTAAGCAAATTTTATATACATCATTTAAAAGTAGACTTTATTTCCAATCGTTCGGTACCAGTAACTTTCTTCCACTATAATTTGTTGAGGTGTTAGTAGGGGGTGTTTACTTTTTTATTTTCCACGACTGTACGTATTTCCCAACTGAACTAAATTTCTGCATGCATGTAGTAAATAGATACAAATCTGTATGTCATATACAGGGCTGCTCGAAGAATCCAGATAATTTTTCGACTGTAGATGGGAATTGCAAAAATTGGGTTTTCAAATTTGTTATGCGTTTCCAAATGGTTCAATAGACATCATGTTTAACTCATTAAACGCTGAAATTTCGTTACATCATTCTGAATGTGTTGCAGAGTGTTTCATAATCTATGCTTGACGCATGATTTTGTCTTTCTTGTTAATTAACTGCAGTTTTTATTCCTGAAATAACATGTTTTATTTAAATAAATGTGAGTATACGGTGTCCAAAGTCTGTTCAACAACTTTTCGAATGTTATCTCATTCACATCGATGTGCGTTTTACATGTGTATAAGAAAAAATGTGTTGGCAACAAAAATGATATATATGATCATAAAAAAAAACTAAGTTTCATTTTAATTTTTTCTTCTGTCTTATTCATGATAAACTTTTCAAACTTTTTGCGTTGACAGAACGGCTCAGTTTTTTCCCGATTATTACATAATGCTTTAAAGATCGAGGTCGAAAATATATTTTTGATTAATAAAAAAATTAAATGTTTTGCTATCGTAAACTTCATGGAACTCGTTTTTATCACATTACACATTCTATCAGACTGTAAAATAACCCATATTAATTTATGGTGAAATTTCATTGCGCAATGCATTCTTGAAAATTTGGTTTTGCCCATCAAAAAGCTGATATCTGAAATCAAGCTTTTTCCTCTAAATTTAGAGAGCAACAAATTTTGATTGCATAAATATTTCACAATTTATTGTCTATAATTTGTTTCATATACATTCATTTTGAAAACACTATCATTTTTAACATATTTTCATACGTATTTTCTGAAAATTTACGCGTTCATTAAAGGACAGTAAATTTTAAATAAGGGAAAATTCTAATACAGTATAACTTCAAAAATCCGGCATCATCAGGACCGAGGCTATGCCGGATTTTTGAAGAAATATTAAAAGTAGTAACTAGAAATATCAAAAGTAGTACTATATTCTTAATGATGCCTTTAGCCATTAATTTATTCATTATAAGTTATAATTATGTAAGAAGAAGAGAATTAAATAAAAAAAACTTACTTTAATTAATATTTTCTATGTTACAGAAAAAAAATCTAATAAAGAGTGAAATTATTTCTTCTCTTGTAATTTCGGAAACATCGATGTCAACTTTATTTGCTTCAATTTTTTTGGCCGTTCTTTAATAAGTTTTTGTATTGTATACAAATGAAAAATGTCTGTTTCGGAAATGCAGTCTAATTTTTCTAAAGCATATATTAATTCTCCAGTTAAATTTATGCATTTTTCTAGTGACTCCTTTTCTTCGGCCGGTTGTTCATTCTCGTCTTCTGAGTTAGTACCAGCTCTATCGGCGGTCCTATTTAGCACAGCGTCAACGATCTCGCTGTCCGTTAAATTGTTCGTCTTGATGCATTTTCTTCAATGCTTAGCCAATCACCTATATCGCTTTTTTCGACACTTATTGTATTTTAAGATTTCGCATGTTCAATCAGCTCATAAATTGCGGTCTTTTCACGGGAAATGTGAAAGTCTGAAATCCTTCCTCATCATTGATGTCGTTGTTGCCGAAAATGTGTATAGCCATATACTATTGTGCTATGCACCACAGTTGTCCCCAAAGTTGTTCCCTTTGCTAAGCAACGGTGCAGCTCCCAGAAAATATGTTCAGAAAATAATCGCATCTGACAAATGGGGAGGGGGGAGTCAAATATTCTTTTTTGCATTTTAGGTAACTTTCATTGCAAAAAGCTACCTATTGTAGCCGTTCAGAGGAAAGCAACTTCAAAAAATTTTGGTATATTTCCATCGATCATGACCCCCAGACCCCGAAACCACCCTCCGTTCAAAAGTTTATATATATATATATATACAGTCGAACCTCTGTTTAACGAACCTCTGTTTTGCGAATTTCTCTATTTTGCGAACTTTTCCTTGGAACCAAGAATATTTTGCGAATTTCTTCGTAAAATAACCTCCAAATAGCGAAGTGCATTCTCTATTTAACGAACTTTTTCTTGTGATCAAAAATTTTTTTTCTCCCCATTTCTCAAAATATTTCTGAACATTTCAAACTTATTCTTTCTTTAAACACATTTTATGATGCTCAATGGCCTTGAACTGGTTTTACCAGGCGCCTTCTTTGTCAGCAGTGAGAATTCGGTAAGTAAGGAGGACGAAGACGACAATCCCTTAGAGTAATTTTTAAAAATGTGGATACAGCGAGAAAAAAAGAAGACATTAACCATGATGTGCTGATTGATGATTGTATTTCCCTTAATTCTGAAATGGAGACCTCGGAAACACTATCCGAATTGGATATTTTCGACAGTGTGAGAAATAAAAACAATAGAGCAATGAATTGCGATGAAGACGAATATGATGGTGATGGAAATGGTCATTATGTAGGAATTAACAAAACATCGTATGATGAAATGCTAAAATCATTTGAAACAATCCGACGCGAATTATAGTTAGAAGAAAATACGCATGAAGGGGTTTTTGGTGCATTGCAAAAATGCGAGACGTATTATGAGAGAAAGTACTTTTTTAAATAAAAAACTCAGGCAAAATTAACAGAGTTTTTCAGAAATTAAATTCAAGGACGCATATGTTAATGTATGGTTAAAATTATTTGTTATAATAATAATAAATACGATAATGTCATTAAAATTCGTTAATTTTAATATAAAACTATTTACTTTAAACAGAAAATACAGTGTATTCCCGGACAATGTTTTGTTTCCCTTGCAGATTTCAAACATTTAAACACATAGAAAAAATGAATTAATGATGGATATTGATGGGTAAAATAAATAAAACAAATCGATATAATTTATTAAAAAAAATGTGATTAATTACTTTTAGTAAAAATATTTAGTGTTTATGAATTTAAAATCTATTTTATGTAGTTTAACGTATTTTAAAAGGTAAATCTCTATTTAACGAATTTTCCATATAACGAACTTTTTTCTGGGATTTAGCGACTTCGCTAAATAGAGGTTCGACTGTATATATATATATATATATCCATATATATATATAACCATTAATTAAACATTACCGATCATCATCATAAACCGCAATATTGTGAATGGATGCCACAAACCTATAATATAGAACTGTATGTATAAAATAAAGTGCCTTATACTTAATTACAAGAATTAATATGGAAGAAAAAAAAGAAGAATATGGATTCCGAAAAAATTGAAAAACTTATATATTGAATTACATTTTCAAGAGTACAGAATTCAATGATATAAGCAAATCGGTTGTTTTCTGTGAGAAAAAAAGCTAAAAGCTGAAAAAAAAAATTCTCCTGTACCCAAACAACCAATATAACCAAAGGAATA
Organism: Maratus speciosus; assembly: GCA_963932465.1. NCBI lineage: Eukaryota > Metazoa > Arthropoda > Arachnida > Araneae > Salticidae > Maratus > Maratus speciosus. Next base: position 435,151,799 of record OZ010788.1, read on the forward strand.
GTTTCAAGATGAAAACAGAACATTATCAAATGGCATGAAATGGAAAAAACACTACAACCCATTAAATATTTAATTTATAGCAATAGAAATCTTACACAACATACCGAATAAATTCCCAATTGATTTTCAAAATATCTTCCCGCACATGGAATCCAAAAGCATGATAAGATTAAGGTGAATAAAACAGTTAAGTTAACACAGAAATTAAAACCTATGGAATCAGTTAATTCATTTTGAAATACCGAGATAAATTCAATTAATATAATATAAATAGAAAATAATTACATTATTTAAAATACCTAAAAACAATTTTAAATTGTTTAATATCAATTTTACAATATTGCCAATATTCAGCGTTCAATACCACTTGGTGTAAAAAATTAAAATTATTACTTTATTAGAAGCTTTAAAAAGACAAAATTTTTGGTGCTGCCATCTATTATTTTATTTTAAAACTATTATTATTATTCAAATGTTACAAAAAGAAGAACCTAATAAAAGCTAATGAAATTAAACTATATCAACTGCATTACTACACAAATCCTAATATAAAAATAATACCATACTATATAACATTATTCAAAAAAATTTAAATAAATTAAATGTTAATAAAATACTTTCAATATATTCTATTACCAAACCAATTTAATCTACACTGAGAAATTAAAAAATTTTTTAACAGTGATAATATATAGAATATAGCTATATGCTATAAAATAAAATAAATTATGTATAATAAAAATATAAAAAACTTTAATAATTACTATTACATATAAAAAATGAACAGGAAAAAATAAAATAAAAAATGGATGTTTATAGAAGATTGTCAGATTCTAAAATTCCCAATAGCCTAAAGATCACAAATATAGTGTTGAATTATCTTCATATTAGCCATAAAAAAGCTAAAAAATATGATTGTGACAATCAAACACATTAAACCGATAATTAATCATGGAATAGAAAGTTGAAAATAAAACAATATTAAAAAGTATAGAGGAATAATAACAAAAACTATTTACCCAATTTTAATACATACAGTATAACATTAGTTATATGAAATAAATTTATATGCATAATAATCACTAAAAAGATGGTATACTATTATTAATTAATATGATATTGTCCTGAGTAGACTAAAATTTAAAAACAAGTTAATATTGAATTTGATTAAATAAGTTAAATTTAATATGAATTGAAATAAAAAAAAAAGAAATGTCACCAATTACATATAAAACATCAAACCAACATCCATATAAAATACGTATTAGAAATGTAGTTATAATACAAAAGCGTCATCATTTTTTTTTAAATTAACCATTGCGTATTATCCAGACAACTCCACCCTCCTCCGTACTCTAACATCTACCCACCCAACCATCCTATAGTAATTCTTTATTATTATTTTACAATTTTTAATTTTTTATAAAAAAAATTTTATTTTATAAATTTTCTTGTAATTTTGTTTACGCATGTGTTAATTTTTTTCTTCTTTTTTTTAAAAAAAAGTCATGTAAGTACTAATTGTATATTAATGAATATATGATTTTTTTTTTGGAAAACCATGATTTAATGCATCATAAATTAGTTTTTTAATATTATTGTTAATTAGATGAGAAGAACATAAACATTTTATTCTATATAAATAATTAAGTAGTATATTTCGATATACAGAATGATGAAGACAAGATTTAAAATTTGTAAATGTATTAACTTTGAATTTAAATTCTTTACGTTTATCATATAAATCTGTTATTGTTTTGTTGTCTTTTATTGTAATTTTAAGATCTAAGAAGTTAATTGTATTGTTAGATAAGAGGTTTTCCGTTAATTCCAAATTAGTGGGATAATCAACTGGAAATTGAGAAATTTTAGATTGATCAGTGGCAATTAAAATTATGTCATCAATATAACAATATAAATGGAGATTATTATTAGTAAAAGTACGTTCATAGTGATATAAGTATAAGTCTGATAATAAACTGGATGTACAACCACCTTGTCGTATACCGACGTGCTGTAAATATAATGTGTTATCTTGCAAAATATAATTATTATACATAATGAAGTTTGTTAATGATTTAAAATACGCGATATCAATATTAGATGGTAATTCCAGTTTTTTATAATACTTTTTAAATAATGTATTTATAATATTATGTAAATCTAATAAGTCTATATTATTAAAAAGATCTTTTAAGTCATATGTCGTTATATTATATACACAATGAAAATTTTTTTAAATATTGACCAGTTGATAGCTATTTTTTATACAATGTGTATTATCATTGTTTGTAGTAAGTATATATAATTGATTAAGAATTTTTAATAGAAGTTTATTGGCTTTATTGTTATATGTATTGCAACCAATAGTTACAGTCCTAAATTTAATTGGAGTTTTGTGAAATTTGGGAATAAGAACTAAACAGGGGCGCCATTTCAGAATTTTCTTGGGGGGGGGGGGCAAACATTTTTTGAGGGATGCTATATAGCTGAGGGTAGGATACAGGGGTCTAACCCCCCCCCCCCTTCCGTATGAGAAACGTTTGCTGACTGGTGCTTACAATAACAGTAAAAACTGCAAATACGGAAACTCAGAACCAATGAAATATTTCGTTTTAGACAGGTTTCCGTCTTAGAAGGTAAAATTTTAATATATTGGACATGATTTTTTTTCTTTTTAGACAGGATTCTATTATAGACAGGTTTCATTTTTACAGGTATCCTCACTGACTGTTAAACCATCCGCTCTATAGTATAGCTCTGAAAAGAGATGCATTATAGTAAAACTTGTGAAAACGAAAACTGTCTATAACAGATTTCTTTCTAGAAGGGGAAAAATTCAAATTTCGTTGAAAAAAATCATAAAATTATACTTGCTAAGACAAAAACCTGTTTAAATAGAGCTTTTTTCTAGTCCCTTTCGAAGTTTTATTTACAGAGGAGCCATTTCATGAGTTTCCTGATGAAGGACAAGGAAAATTTTTCTTTGAGGAACAGGGAACGTGGAAAATTGCACAACTTGCAGAACTGCACAAATCACACAGAAAAAAATCTCGCACAATAAAACATGCTCTACATGGTTTTGTCTCTATAACGTCTTTCACAAGCATGTGATTATTCCACAATATTTTTAATATTCGTGAAAGTCCGCGATTTTTCTTTCTTTCAAAATCCGCAAAATCAATTCGTCAATGGGTCGCAGAAAAAAATCGTGAATTTTGGAAGTTTTGAAAAAAAAAACCCTCAAAATGGTCGCTTAAAAAATCGCTAATTTCTTGAAACGACCGTGGAAAATATCGCTAATTTCATCAGAGATCGCGAAAAGAAATACAGATTTCGTCAAATGATTGCACGAAAAAAATCGCGAAATTCGTCAAAAGTTTCGCAAAAAATGACGAAAATTTAGTCAAAAAATCGCGCAATAAAATCGAGGAGAAATTCGTCAAATGGTCGTGTAATAAGGTCCAAAATTTTGTCTAACTCTCGCGCAATAAAATCACAAATATTATTAGTCGGTGGCAGAAGCAAAATCACGGATTTCAATAAATGATAGTGATAAGGGATCGTGAAATTTGTCAAAAAAGAATCACGAAAACAATATCGAATTTCGACAAGTGCTCGCGCGAAAAAATTCCATTTCGTATAACGCTTTCAGAAAAAAAATCGTGAATTCCGTGAATCGATCGCAGAAAAAATCGTACATTTCGTCAGATGATCAGGAAAAAATCATGAAATTCGATCATTCATGAGATAATCAGCCAAAGAACGTCATGAATATGTCACAAAATTTACAAATTTTGTGATCTGTAAGCATAAGAAAATTTTCGTTAATGATTTTCTGCAAGTGAAGGTAAAGCGTTAATTTTTTCGGATTGAGTTTTCCCTATTATGAGATGGTTTCATGTTAATTCGATTTTTCAAAGAAATTCTGAATATTTTTCAGATAAAAAAAACTGCACATTTGAACATTAATGAATACTATGTATATATCTTTCTTTTTCTACAGAAAAGGTAAAATTTATAATTAATATTCATATAAAAAGCACAAATAAATGCACAAGAATTATTTTCATGTGCATTCATATAATTTAAAACTATTTAAAATACATTAGAGAAACCCAGAACGTTTTCAGTCATCACAAGACCGTCATCAGTGGGATTTAAATGTTATTGTTTTCTTCGCGCTTATTCGAGAATTGGCTAGAAGAAAATCATTGTGATTGTTGTGTCAATGATTTTGACAAGTTTTCCCATGATCAATTTGCACACAGCTGAGAAGCAACTGATAAAAAAAATTCTCACATGTATTTTTAAAATTAACCAAAGTACTCATTAAAGATATATGTCTTACTTTGAGGGAGTTCGAATAGTAAGGCTTTAGGAAATTTTTTTGATAATTATTAATTTCTATGCATAAGCATTTATTTAATGCATATGTTTTTATTGCAATAAAATCTGATAAGTTATTTTAGAGTTTGAGCAATTTTCTGATATTTCTTGAGTCTGACATATGATTAGGCATGCTCATGCACCGAATATCTATTCGATATTCGGCCATATTACCGAATATTCGGTTAGGCCGAATATCAAGCTATTTGGTTTGCCGAATACTTAAACCTCTTAAAAATATTTTTTAAAACGTTACACAACTTCTACTTTTAGCTGTCAATTAATAAAGATATTCAGAATAATTAGAATCTTTAAACAAAAGAGAATGATTGTATATTATTTATTTGTTGTTTTAAAAATGTCACTAAAAAAATAACCATTAATGACATGTCACTTGTTCATGGGAATTAATAAATGTGGAAATGCAAGTTACTGAGAATTGTCTGGTAAATAATCCGTTTCTTGCTTTTTCGCAAACAGGGTGTTTCTAAACAAAATGGAAGAAAATTTCAGGGGTAATAATAAGCATCAAAACAGACAATTTTTTGTCCAGTAAATCAGGATCGCAATTAACTTATTCAGTCAGATATACAGTGCATCCCCAAGTCAAACTTTAATTTTCTTTTGTTACTTTAACAATAATGAAGGTATTGTAACTATATTGTCAACAGAGTTACTTTAATTAGGATAACATGACGAGAAGTGCTGGAAATAGCAACCATTCATATCTAAACAGCACTGCGCTAGACATTATTTTATTAAGAATGCAGCTAACAATACTTATACTGTACCACTGGCCAAAATTCAGTATCTTCCAAGGATATCATCACATTCTATACAAGCAAATTAATATGATGCAAATTTCGCTGAAATATCTTCATTTTTATACAGTTATAAACGAAAATTCTGCTACGGCTTGTACACCTTTCGTTTTTGATGAAAGAAGTGGGGTGATATGTTGCTTCTTGTTCAATATGAGAGAATTCTTTTCATTTGTTTGAATTAATTGAAGTCATGGAATTTAAATTTTATTATTTAAAAAATTTTTAAACCATCCTCTTCTTAAATAATAACTCAAAACATACTTTTTTAGCACAAAATTTACTTATAAAAATAGTGTTGTTTGTCAAAGTGGAAGTAGCTAAATATTGTAAAAAATTGTTTAAAATTTAACTTTTTAATGTTAAACACTGAGATATAAAAGTATTTGGTCAGTAAAATATTCGATATTCGGCCGAATAGATACTATTCGGCTGGACTAATATTCGGTATTCAGCCTAACAGTTACTATTCGACTGGCCGAATATTCGGTATTCGGCCGAATAGATGCTATTCGGCTGGCCTAATATTCGGTATTCAGCCTTACAGTTACTATTCGACTGGCCGAATATTCGGTATTCGGTTTACCTGCAGGCCAAATATTCGGTATTCAGCCAAAATCATTATTCGGTGCATCCCTACATTTGATGGTTGATAAATTTTCTGAAATATCAAATTCCTTGGGGGGGGCTATTGCCCCCCCAGCCCCCCTTAAATGGCGCCCCTGGAACTAAATAAGGATAATTAAAGTTAGTAAATAGAATATTTAATAGTTTATAATAACTTTGAATTTTACGATTATTTACGATTACATTTTCACATCATCATTCACACCAGATTTACATCAGATATATATATATATATATATATATATATATCTGATCTTTGTCACACTGTAACTCTTTCTTCATCAGCCATCTTGTTTCACAATGGAGGCCATTAAATTAAATAAAAGATTACATTTAAAAGTGAGGTGCAAAAAAATTAGAAATTGAAAAAGGTTTCTTTCTTAAGTATTTGACCTGTCTTTATCTTAAAAATGGCTCAGATATAGCAGTTTCAATATCTAATGTGGGTGACATTTTGAAAAATCTGATTTTTTGCCTGCGACAGCACTTGTATATATATCAACCGATTCCCATGTCAGTGTGCATGTGCACAGGAATTACTAAGGTCTCGACCAAGTTCACTCGTTAGCCTCATCCATCATGTTGTCTTAAAATGGCAGGCACTTCAAGATATCGCCGAATTTGGCAACCAAATACAAGTTACTTTAAATAAAAGCAAGCTTTGATAAAGCTGACTAATTTCGCGAAATTCTCATTCATAATGATTTAGTATTCATAAAAATTAGTATTGAATCTCCTATAATCGGTTTCCACTGAATTGAGCTTCGTGTGTTTGAATAATATAAGCTTGCTTTAAAAAATAAGGAATATGAAAGCTACCTCTTCCTCCCGGCACTGGCCGGAAGGACTTTTTACTTTCGATCTTGAAGTTTTTAATTCGTAAAGAATTGCTATTTTTCTTCTCCCATAACTCGAAAGTGTAAAAGAAAAGGAAAGGAAAGATAGTTTTGATGCCGGATTTTTTAAGTTGCCGGATTTCTGAATGCAGGATTTTTGAAGTTACACAGTGATACCTTATAAAAAATTTAAGAAAGCTGCTTTTGTAAAGATTATTTAGTTTTGTAAATTTTTGATGGACAAAACCGAAAAAATAAATTAGATAATGATTGATACTGTAATGAAATTACTTGATGGCTTTATTTGTGCGTTCACTTTTGATTGTCCTCTTAATGTGATCTGAGGTCAAAAATTTTATCTTTCACGCGTTTTTTTTTTTTTTTTTTTTTAATTATTATTATTATTATTGAAGTGCATATTTACATACCTATTCATTTTCAAATGTAAGTTCTTTTTAAAAATATTTATTTACAACATTCATTCACTTAAAAATCTGAGCTTTTTTTTTTTTTTTTTGGCTCATTGTTGATAAATTCATTTAGTTTTTAAAATGAAATGAAAACATTATTTTTTTTTTCTTAATTTAAAATTTGATATACTCTTCGGGAAGAATAACTATTTCGGCATACTTTTTCATTTTTGAATACAGAAAAAGAATAAAGTTTAATTATTTTTCAATTTTTTACAAAAAAAAAAAAAAAAAAAAAAAAAACTGTAAAAAATATCACAAAAACTGTACACATTTTCGTTAAAAATCTACTGACGGATTAGGTATACAGTAAACTCCCGACTATCCAGCCTAATGTGGCGGAAGGGTAGGCCGGATAACAAAAAAGCCGGATAGACCGGAGTTCTACAAATATTTACTAACTTCGTGCCCTCCCACCGCCGTGATATTAAAAACACATATTACATATATTAAGATAAATTTTATACAGTTTCATACAATTTCCAAAATAAGCAAAACACATAAAACGTAATCCTAATTCGTAAAAAAAATGAGTAAATCTTATTTTACTGTTCATTAATAAATGATTTAACAAATATGAAAAGTTATGCATAAGATAAGAGTCAAAGTTACAGTTTTTAGTTTTTGGAAAACTCCTTAATAGTCCTAATAGACCTAATAAATAATCCCATCTTCTTGCTGTTACCACTTTTCCGCGACGCAATGTCCCTCCATTTAAGGCTGTTCTCAACTGCTCTGCTTAACAAGCACAAAATGTTCTGACACATTTACAAATTCATTTTTTAACGGAAAGATATTAAATTGGAAAGTCTGGCCATGGAAGCGATTTGGAATCGAAGTGTTTTTTCCATTTTTGGATCCGTCAATTACCTATTGAGTTATAAGTGATTTTGATCACGTGACAAAGACTTTTTTCGCCCTTCGCTGACTGGTTTTTTCTGCTTTCTTCGGGAACTTCGGTTCAAAACGTCAATTTTCACACTATTTTTTGAAATATCTATTGCATTTGCAGGAAAACGGAAAAAACAGCTCGACGACATAGTTTCTGAACAACAACACCTGCTAGTTTCATGCATTTCCGATCAAAAATAAATTTAAACTTATGTCAGAAAGTTGCCCTTTTGGATTTGAGAACAGCCTTAAGGAAGTAAATTATAACAGGTGGCATCGATTCCTGCTGACTGATGCTCCCGATGTACTGCATTGCTGCCTCAGTCTTCCTGAATCCTTGATAGAGTACGATGAGATTTTTCCTGCAATCCTTTTAATCTTTTTCTTCTGATATTTCTCCCTCTGTCAACACTTCTACAATATCGTTTTCAATTAATTCATTAACTTCGCTGTTTGTCATCCATTCTGTAATGTCTTCTTTATTGACATCGTCAGAGCCCGGAATTCAGGCTTATAATTCTCATGTCCCATTGCAGTTTCCCACAGGGGTTTATGTCTACCCTTTTTGTCCAAAAGAATGGCTCCAAGACCTTGCAATTACTATGTTTGGAATTTCTTCCCATGCTTTTGGCACCCTCCTGGACGGGAACTTGCCAGCCTTGACCGGTTGCAACATTCCTAATTTTTTTTAATAAGCCGGATAGTACGGAGGGCCGGATAGTCGCGAGCCGGATAGTCGGGACTTTACTGTAATACATTTTTAAATCATTTTGTGACCTATTTAATCTATAAGGAAAATTACCAAGTAAATGTGACTGAGTGTAAGTGATAAACACTGCGAGCGTGTAATCAAGCATTAACCCCTTAAATGCCGACGAAATCTTGCGCGATCGCCAGTGCCTTACTTACATCGCATATTTCTGAAATTATAGAAAGTGTATATTATATTAGATGTAAATTTCCAACTGGGCGAAAAATGTCCGGACCAGGATTCGAACCCGGGACCTCCTGGCTGAAGCCGCCAGTGCTCTGCCATCTGAGCTATCCCGGACGATTCTGGTCGAACTTTTTCACCCAGCCAACCTTGAAGATTACAGCATCTGGTCTGAAACCTGGTTCAGCTCAACAGAATAAATCTCAGGTAATGGAACTCTAGACCAGGAGGTCCCGGGTTCGAATCCTGGTCCGGACATTTTTCACCCAGTTGGAAATTTACATTTAATATGATTTGTTTACCAATTAGAATAATTGTGTTAATATTAATCTAGTGTATATTAGTTTTCCGAAATAACAGTAAGAAAATGCACATGCTATGCTGTTATATATAATGGCTCAGGTGGTGAAAATTGCCTCGCTGCAATTGGAATTCGCCATCCCTTTAATAGATGCATGCATTTTCTAAAGACCTATATATACGTCCGGGGCAGTTAAGGGGTTAAGGTCCAAATAGAAGCAACCTTTAACTGCCGGGGTCTTTTTTGTGGTCACGTGGTGCATTTCATTTTTATTGCTTTTGAATTATCATTCTGAAGGACGGAAATCTTTCCTTTAAATCCATCTCCGCCTATTTACATTGTTGAGTCTCCCCGTCCTTTTGTCAAAAACCACAAAACGATTGGAGAAGAAAGAGCGATAATTTGTCTTGAAGGAGAATATTTGAAGGAAGGAGTAAACTCATCCTTAGTCGCGTAGACTTAATAACTCCAGTTTCAAAACGGGAGGTCCAGCGATCGAATCCAAACGACGTGTTTCTATTGTGTCAGAAATTTATAAAAATCCCATCTCCCTTTATTAAAACTTTCTCTCCAGATTTTTATTATTCTTATTATTTCTTTAAATTTAATTAATTTTTCTCTATCTCTGATTTCAAGTTCTTTACTTTCTTTCAGAAGTCCCATCTTTTCCACAGATGTTTCCTATACAACAGGGACGGCAAACCTACGGCACGCGCGTCAAAATTGGCACGCGATAGAATATTTTCGGCACGGCGTTGATTGGTATTCTAAAACAAAACACGCTAATTTATACAAACTGCGTTCTTTCTTTTTTTTTTAATTGGAAAGCAACTAATTAAATTTCTAAACTATTTCAATGTGGGCTCATAAGTTATCAAATTAACAGAAGGTCGAGAGAATATCAAAAAGAAAAATGTCAGGAATTATAAGTAAAACTACCAGTGATGAAACTATAGCGTCTCGGTATAAAATTTGTTATAAATAGTTTTCACGAATGTCCGCACTATTTATTCCTGCGGGTCATTATTTTCGGAAATGATACAGAAATCTTAAATATTATAAATCCAAACCACTTGTCAGAGGACTCGAATTCTGCTTGGATCCTGTTAAAATTAACTAGGTTGAATACCATATTAATATTTGGCGTAACCGATATCGCATTCACTTTATTCACACCGATATCGCATTACTTTATAAAATATGTTAGTCCAGAGTATCTCTATAATAATTAAACAAAAACCTAATTTGCAGAACAAATTAAAAAAACAAAATTTATTTCCTAAATTGTTTAAGCCCGAGAAGGGGCAGATATTAAGATATTTCATTCAATTCGTTCTACATTTAATGTTAAATTTTTGTAATAAATAAGTTAAACCAATTGAACATTAAAAAATAAAAATGAAATTCATACAATATAATACTTTAAACACCTATATACTTAGATTCCGTTCAAATGAAATCGAAATATATCTTAGACTTTTTTAAAGTTTTGTATTTTGCATGTATCTTATCATATTATGTACAATCCTTATAAACATAATGCAAAATCTGCAGTACAAATATTTACAACTTAAAAATGGAAAAAGTCTAAGATTTATTTCGATTTCATTTGAATGGAATCTAGCAGGTTGCTCCAGGTTGTAGTAGTAGAAAAAATTACAATCTGAACTTAAACAAGTAATATAAAAATTTTGTTTTTAAAGTCAATTCCTACTTAGGCCATCGAAGAAAAATTTAATATAATCCCTTAAGCTACTATTAGTTTTTGTTGCATTAAAATATCTCAATTTGTTGATTTTCTATAAGCAAGTAGGTTTACAATAGAACTTTATGGGAATTTGGCGAAATATTAGAGATATCGCCAAGTTGGCGTCCCTTTTGGCGACTCATATTGGCCGACAAATTTGGCGATATATCGCCAAGTTGGCGACAAACTTGACTGTATTTGGCGACAGAACAGGGTCCCCCCTATGGTAACCCCTTATTGAAAATACTTTCATTCATCTTCAATAACCCATGGCCGCCATTTTGTTTCCCATGCAAAACTAAAATTAATTAATTAAAATTTAATTAATTAATTAATATTTGAAAAAACTGTATTAACATCAATTGTCATCCTGTACAAGTAAAAAAAAAAATTATTTCAACTTGATAGGATGAATAACGAGTATTTTATTAGCGATTGAAAATTTGAACAAGATAAATATCTCTCTATTCTAAAAAAAAGTAACTACCGCTGTCACTGCCGCCGCCGCCGCCGGTTTTGAATTTTTTGTTACCGGAGGTCTTTCTTCGTTAATATTGAGAAAAATAATGCATACAAAAATATGAAAATCAGTGGTTTTATACAGAAATGTTTGATAAACACGCTGATGCAGACAGTTTTCAAATCGAAGAATTATTTTAAGAGATATTGAATGCTAAAGTTGGACAAAATCGTTCCACTAAAAAAGTTTTATAGCAGCAAAAACTGTACATGGCAGTGTAATCATTTTTAGATCATTTTATGCGTTAGAATTTGCCGGAGTGCAGATTGCATTAATTTTTTTATTTTGACTCATTTTTTCAGGTTTTATTTCTATTTTAAATTCAAATTTTCAGCATTTCTAGAGATATTTTTTACAGATTTCAGAAAATTGTACTAATTTAAACTGTTGCCAACTGTATAAAAAGCGAAAGCAATAATGTTTGCTTCAAATTAAAAATTTATTTACACGTGACTATTATAAACAGGAAAAAAACTTTCAAATTAGAATTAAATAATTATGTATAAAAAGCAGGAACTTATTAAAAATTACGTCATAAAAAGTACACACGTCACGTGAATTTTAAAAGTGAAAGGATATTGTAAAATAATAAATTCATTAACATGCGTTAGAAGTCTTAGGAGAAATTACGTCATATTTACGTCACATTATAGTTATTACATAAAATGAACACAAAATAATATTGCAAAAAAGTTTAAATTTAGAAATTGCGCTACAGATTTATTTAATATTTTGAGAGGATATTTTCTACTATTTTTGTTAGGAAACCGCAAATAATATTTCATTGCTAACAAAAGTACTTTCACGCGATTATTTAAAAGAGAAAGAATAGCTTGGTCAAAATTACGTCAGATTAAAAACGATTAATTTAAAATGTCTCATTTAAAAGAACTTTCTTTTCGCTTTGTTAAAAAATACCAGGAGACAAAGACTTTGTTTACTTAATTCGTTTTATATTAGCTTATTTTGAAATGTTGTTACACGTGTCTACGTCATCAAGTTATTTTTATTTCGACGTTTTATTTGTATTTTTATTAATGTTGTACGTATTTATTTGTTCTTTCGTTATTTAAAATAAAAATTATGTCAATTTGTATAATTTGGCGAGTGGTTTGGCGATTTATATAATTTGGTGAAATTGGTCGACGGGATAATCAAGTAGTACCGCAGCGGATTTGGCGTTAAAATTCCCCAATCAAAGAGAAAGGAATAGAAATTCGTTTATAGGGAGATCGCCACTGTTTTTTAAATTATAATTCAGTCTTTCGAAATCTTTTTAAAGCCGATCAAATTAGCGTGCATTTAGAGCCTGCGGTGTCTGGACGGGGGTTGGCGAGCGTAGCTCGTAGGGGGCCGAGCCCCCTAGTATAAATAAATAAATATAGGGAGAGTGTGAGCTAATAGTAGGAATTGAAAAAAATCTGCTTGAAAATGTTATTTTTATTTCCACTATGACGCCATATTCATCTTCTTTTTAATTCTTAACAAAAAAACTATTTCAGTTTCTTCAGTTTCATGTTTCACGTGAAAATCATTCAACTAAATATAGGCAAATTATTATTACGGCTTTTGAATTATTTACAACAATGAAGGAAAAAAAAGTTAAATTTTATTAGAAAATGTCCGTTGATTCCAATGAAAAAAGCGAAATTTGGAATTATTAAGAAAAATATTTGAATAATGTAAATAAAAATTAGCCCATGTTACTCTCTAGATTATAATCCACCTATATGCAAAGGCATTTTATGATCCGTTTTCACCCTGACGTCAGGCAAATTTTTTTATACTTTGAATTTATAATATTATTAGAATTAGCAAAGAATTAAAAATGAGTGGCATCAGGGACAAAAAGGTGGGAAGAAAAAATGAAAAAGTTATCATCTCCATAGGTTATCATCTCCATCCATATCATCTCCATCTATGTTAAATTAACGTTGAGAAGTGACACTGGAAATAAATAAGTATTGCGCTGCCGCGCAATACTTAAATAGCCTAAGTCATGTGACTGTCATCAATAGTTCCGAGTTGACCGCTTCGCTTCTTATATGCCAGGCGGCCAATTTGGTAATTTAATGTTAGCCGGGAGCAGATGATAAATCGCCAAATATTGTTCCATCGCCATCATATCATGAGTATTAATATTATAAAGGACAAACATATCTGTGCGTAACGCATACGTCATTTTGCAAATGGCAACACTTTAAAATTTGAAATAAAATTTTGCTTTTGCCATTCTCTCTACTGCAAATTTTTAAATTTCTAAACATCGCACATTTTAAATTTTTACACCGTCGTATAAGGAAAAAAATGCTCTTTTAAATGCACTTTGTTTGAAAGCTGTATCTCAATTTATTTTTGAGACATTAATTTTTTTGTAGTTTTTAATACCATTTTTCTTATCGTGGCAACAAAAGTACCTCATTTCTATTGAAAAGCATTGAAAGTAAACGGAAAATAGTCAAAAATAGGAGATACTGTATCTTTTCGTTGCCATTTTCTCATAAAACCTGAAAAAAAAAGTTGAAAATAAAATATGGGCTATGTCAAGAATATTGTCTGTTATTCCTTGATAATGATGTCATAAGTTTGAGACTGGATTGTAAAAATGGATTGCTTTAGCGGGGGCAAATGACGTCATTTTATAAAAAAGCGTGCGTGTTTTTTAATCCTTAAACCTGAATTATGTTTTGTAGAAGTGCGTCATTTTCACAGTGCAGCTACTTTGAAATTCTTCACAGGTGAAATTGCTTCGCTTTTAAAAATAATGTAATTGAAATCACACACTGATAAAACCAGGATCGGACTGGCCCATCGGCCCGAGGGCCGGTGCGCCTTCGTCCAGAAAAACTTCGCGCCCCTATAAGCCATAAGTGCCTAAGCCTCACCAATATTTTTACCTTCGTTGTATATATTGTACTTTCTGACTGGTGTACTAAATTTCGAGAATTCGTTTAGGGAATAATCCTCAATTAATAGACAGACAGCACTAGAGAGGTATTTTTCATTATAACAAAGAAACATCAAATACACATCAAAACAATTTTAGGATCGAAAATTAAAGTGGGAATGTGATTGAGAGAGAAAACATGCATCCAGGGAAAGCTTTAGTAGCAATGGTGTCCTGGGCTAGTTTTATTTCCATCACTTCTTTGAATAATATATAATAGATTTTATTTTAACCAAATATTTTGCATATTTACATTCCTACAGCTTTTAGCACATTTGCCTTTCCCTCCCCTTTAAAGCTGCCCTGAATGCACCTATCATTGAAACCGTGCTTTTTGAAAACAAATTTAGAAAAGAAAGCAAGTTATATCAAAAGGCAAAAAACCTGTTGTGAGAATTTTATTGCTGATTGGAAAACATGATCTTTCTTTTTGAAGAATGCAAACTTGATGACATTTCTGGATTGCAATCCTGCAAGCTGGGAAATCCTGCAGCCAGAGCTTTTTCATTCACAAAATTTACACCACAACTTTCCGTTAATGCTAATCTTCTCTTTATTTAATTACAGACTTTTCATGGTTAAATAACTATTAGAAAAACCTTTATATTTTAAATAAAAAATAGTTTAATCTAATCGCGAAAAATCTATTATCAAATAAAGAAAATATTTAAAAAAATATGACAAGTTTTTTGAATAAAAAAACTCCGGCTCCGGAATCCTGTAACTTGCATTAAATATTTCCCTTTATCTCTAATTGTGATAAGAATTTTGCCAATCACGGGATGACTGGGCTGAGAAGAGTAAATTTACTCTATTATAGTGATTTTAGTCTAACAAAGAGACTTTTTTTGGTGTACTTTAGAAACTTTTTAATAGTGCAATATGAATTCAGCATTTTATGTATGCATAAAATCGTTTTTTAAGGACACCAAATGCCTCTTTCTACAAAATACCTGTAAAAAGTAATTGCTTAATTGGCCCAATTTTCGCCCAGTCGGAAATTTATATCTAATATGATTTGTTTACCAATTAGAATAATTGTGTTAAAATTAATCTAGTGTAATTTCGTATCCAGCGATTTCTGGAGTTCCATTACCTGAGATTTATTCTGTTGAGCTGAACCAGGTTTTAGACCAGATGTTGTAATCATCAAGGTTAGCTGAGTGAAAAAGTTCGATCAGAATTGTCCGGGATAGCTCAGATGGCAGAGCACTGGCGGCTTCAGCCAGGAGGTCCCGGGTTCGTATCCTGGTCCGGACATTTTTCGCCCAGTTGGAAATTTATATCTAATAAGAGTTTGAAGAGTTTAAATTTGAGGATGCTAAAGGAAACCAATTTGAGAAAAACAGAGTTTGAAGAGTTTAAATTTGAGGATGCTAAAGGAAATCAATTTGAGAAAAATTAATTTATATCTTCATAAAAGTCATCTAATTGTTTTTTTTTTTTTTTTTAATCAATTTGTTTAAGTGATACACTGAATAGAACCAAACATACTACAGACATTTTTCGCGACTTAAAAACATTTTTAATCATGAAAACTTTTAACAAATTCATGTTAAAAATTATGAATTATGGCCTATATTAATTTTTGCAAACAACAAACCACAATCATTAAAAACATCAATGTGTAAGTTTACAGCTCATTTGAATAATTAGTTTTCGCCATAAAGAGAAATTTTACCCTTCCATAATTTAAGAGGACCGTCTTCTTTTATCAAAAGAGCCACAGAAAATTTTCGTAGATAAGTACCAGAAACACTTTATAGGTTTTGTAAACTAATTTTATTGCAAATTTAAAATTCCAGTGTAATTTTACTGGTGACTAATTGGGTGTTTTTGGTACTTTTTATTGTAAGATTGTTACAAATATTTAAATATCGATACACTAGATGGCAGTTTAGCGGGCTGCCAAATAGGTTTTCCCATAATTCATTGTGGATTAGCTTTTACGCAGAGAGATTGTTTTGAGACGCAGAAGGTCGAGGTTTTCGAATAACAAGCTGCTTGCTTGATTTTTTCCCCCGGAGCTTTTTTATGGGATGGCGGGAAATGATAAAATGTTTTACAATCAACGGATTTCTTCTGAGTTTTGGCGATTTAAATGTTGTACAGTATTCCTGTAAATAATATGTCTTATAGTACAGAGATTCATTAAACCTTACTTTGTACTAAAGCATAGAGTGGTGTTTCTTTCCTGAAGTGATGAGACGATTGTTAAAAGATTGTAGCGTCTACTTATGGAAAGTAAGCTGGCTACAAGATCATTTTATTTTTCGAAATTTATGGATAAACCCCTAGCACTCTTTGTATTAAGATTTAAGAAAAACATATAAACTGTATCTCTTTACCGGCTGCAAAGGAATTGAAATAGAATGTCAAACGTGTATGTTACCATTCGAAAAATCAACGTTTGTGTATTTTTTAATATGTAGACAACACCCCAATGCAAAATTTATTAATAGCATTCAATAGTAGATATTATTCGCAATCAGTTGGTACATATGTCTTTTTATATCAGGGTTCGTACGGATCAGAGAATTTTTCCAGGAAAACTACCAGCATTTTTTTATAGAAGAAAAATCTAGTTTAAACGCACGAAATTTCGCTTTCTTTTAAGAAGAGATTTTCTAAAAGAAAATACTGGTGTCGAAAAATTTTTTGGTTTGCAAAATTCCTTGAGGCATACGAACCCTGTTATACGATCATTTGCAGAATTGGTAGGGTACTTTTTATTCCATGACTCTTATAAACTAACTATTGACAAAAGAATAATATATAATATCAGTTATCTATTACAAGCTAATCTGTGTTCAACTTGCTGGAACTTTTAGATATCACATTATTCGTTTTAGAAAATTACGTAGCATTGAGTAGATTTAATGGAACTTTAAACTTGAACGGAAAATACAGCTAAGTCTTCTATCTAGACTCAGAGATATAATATCAAGCAATTTTCATACTTGGTACTGTGCGAATGTATTATACCTTGTTAAGCCAGATACAACAAAAACAAGTAAAATTAACATGGGTTTGTTAAAATTTTTGCGCCCTCTGGAAATCCAAGGTCTGCACCCTTTTCCCTGGCCCAGTCCGACCCTGGATAAAACGCAATGTTTTACAAAAATTTAGAGTGTCTTTATAAAAGAGAGGTGACATGCAAATAATAGCGATTTATATTACAGAAACTAATGACACTCGCCTGGATGGATTTGCTTCGCCGAGTTAGACAAGCAAACAAATAATTCGTGGTTTAAAATAATATCGTGTTCCTGAAGTTTTTGTCGAAAATTCTCTAGAATAATTAATTTTAATGCTATTCAGGGCATTCTACTATAATTTTATCAAAATAACATAATTTGCTTAATTTAATTTTTCTCAATTTTATATAATCTATATATTTAAAACACAAGTGTGTTTTTTAGTCATCTGCCCTGATCTTTCTGCTGAACCAATTTTACTATTTTTTTTTTTTTAAACTGAAAGCTCTTCCTTTGCAGATGTGACCGCACTATCTGTTTTTTTTTTCTTTTTTATATCTGCACCTTTATATTTTAATTTTAAAAGCATTTTATGAAATTACTTCAAAATGAGGAAAATTAAATAACTTTCATTATTGCAGACAAGAGAGAAATAATGAGGTATTTTTAACTTTATTCATGCTATTTTCTGATAAAAATTCAAAATTGTTGATAAGAATTGTTCTATAGGGTTTAGTGACGCAAAATCCCATTAGGAGCAGAATATTATATTAGGGGCATAATAACGGAAAATGACATACTGCTTTTGAAAACACGCATTTTTCCTCATAAATTTTCTCTATATGTTTTTTCCTTCTCCATGTGTATTGATACTAAGTTTCAGACACTAGGCGAAATGCTTATTTAAATGAAAATGAAGTCATATTTAAAAGAACACGATCACTTTCTTAGATAAGACTAAACATTTTAACACAAATGAGTCTAAAAAACATAAATTATGGAAATCTTTACTCTCCGGAATTCAGATTAGAATCTCAAGTAAAGAGTGCGTCTGTTCACATAAAAGATGTTGCTGACAATCGTGACTTCAAGTTTTGAGTTAAAAGGATTTTTAAATGATCAAACAAAATACAAATTTTTTTAAAATGTTGAATATGGATATGAGAAGTTCGTATGCAAATGTTGAGAAGGTGAAAATTGCTGTTTTCATTCCGGAAATCCAAGCATAAGAGCCTCAATTGATAACCACATCCTAATAACTGATCTTTATTATATTTTACTGATTTAGTATCTATATTATAAAGAACAAACGTATATGTGCGTAACGCTGACGTCATTTTGCGAATGGCAACACTTTACGATCAATTTTCGGTCTTGAAATTTTCGCTACTGCAATTTTTTAATCTTCTGACCATCGTACATTTTCAATTTTCGTCGCACAGGGAAAAAAATTACTTTCAAATGCAATTTGTCTAAAAATTGCATTCATTGACTGATGTATTATATTTTCTAAAATAATTTTTAAGCATGATTTTTTCTAAGTTTATCTTATCACGTGCCGGTTTCAATACATAATAATAATAAACATTTTGCACATAAAGCAACAAACATTTTTCAGCATTTGTTTCTGACTATTTTTGCATAACGAAATTAATACTTCCTTTATAAACAAAAATAAAAGAGTAATATTAAAAGAACCACCAATGTAACATATTTGTGAAAGACAAATTAATGAAATTAATACTTCTTTTATAAACAAATAAAAGAATAATATTGAAAAAACACAAATCTAACATATTTGTAAATCGTACAATTTCAATTTTTAGATCACCAAATAGGATTTATTTTTTCAAATGGAATTTGTTTGCAAAGTTCATCACAGTTTACTGATTGTCTATGGTTTTAAAAACAACTTTAAAGTATGAAATATTTTTTAATTTATCTATATCGCGCGGAGCTCGGTTACGAAAGATTAATCCGATTGCCCTTAAAACAAAATAAAGAGTTCATCATTTTCTTACGGCTAATATCCATTAAAAAAAATTCCCTATGAATAAATAAATAAAACACAAATTTACCAGACATGTATAAGCTCTGAAATTACCAGAATATAAAAGGATGCCATAATTAGCAAAATCTTGGCAAATAACTCTTAGCATGCGGCTAATAAGAAAATGTCGCTTTTGATAAACTTCAAAAATTTATTTGATTTTATAATTCGTATTTTCCATATGAAAAATGCTTTTTTAATGTAAGTGGGCATTCTAAAAAATTTATTGCATATAAAAAATTTATTAGTTTTCAATTTAAAAAAATATTTTCGCCTATACTCTTTATCCCGGGAAGCCCGGGTACGATCCCCTAGTTATAATAATAGTCCGTCGCATGCGACTGTCATAAACAATTTTTCGAGAGGTAAATTAAAACAAACCTTTGATGTTGAAATTAAATGTTATAGTTTATAGTATTATTTGTATTATTTATTACTTTTTTTTCTTTTCCTTTCATTCTTTTCTTTTTCTTTTTCCTTTTTTTTTAAGAAATAAGAGAAAATTGAGAGTCATAAATTTTAATCATTTCAGTTTTAAATTAAAGTTATGTATTTTAAATAAAATGAGTGAAAGTATTATAGTATTTTAAACGAAATTAATGAAATAAGAAAAAATACGACGGGTACAATATTTGGCGATTAATCACCTGCACTCGGCTAACATAAAAATACCGAGTTCATGATTTCTGTATCAGAATCATCCGATTTGGCGAAGGATTTAGCAAGTAAATTAAATTATTAATAAAAGTAACATGATATAATGCTTAGCATAGATTTAAAGGAGACGAAACTGGTCGCCAAGGGCGGCTAGTTAGATGTATATTATCCCATATTTGTAAATCCCTATAAACAAAAATCCAGAAATTTTAATCCAATAAATTATCTTTCGGTGCTTGGCACGTCGTGAACTCGTAAAATCTTTTTTGAAAAAAATTGGGCACGAGTATGTAAAAAGGTTCGCCGACCCTGCTGTACAAGATTTACTTTGGAACATGACCAAATCCTTACAGATGAATCTTGCGTTATGAGAGAAAAGTAAAAGTGTGTAATCTTTCTGAAATTAGGTGTGTTTGTTCCTTTTGCCATGATGGGAAGATTACTGCTTTGACCTAATTAGTAGATTTGATGCATTAATGTAATTTTTAGCTGTTCTTTCTTTCGTTGTTTGGCCTTATTAAGAAAGCTCAGATACTAGCAGCATCTGAATGAAATTTATTTGAGTTGAAATTTTTACTGAATAATAATAGCACATATGCGTAGATCTCTCATCTTTTCTCTTTAAAAAGGAGTGGATTATTAAAGGATCAGTTACTGCGTTTTTCCGAAAAATAACCTATCGAGTGCGAGTATTACTCGCGTACAGAGGTTTCCGTACAATAAATATATGAGTTAGTAACTGAGCATTGCATTACACAAATATATCATTAAAAGTTGTTATGTATAGGCTTTAAAAGCTGATGGCGCATAGAATACGCCGCCCGTGTCTTTCTGTGTGTCCGTATCTTTCGGGTAATTACCAACAATTTATTTCGAAAATCGTTATCAACAATCCTCTTATACTTCTGCATCGACAGGTACCTCCAGCGCTCCTCAACTCCTTTGCTGAACGGCCGCAAATCGAAATTTGTGTGTAACGGAAAAATGCGATTTTCTCAAAAAATATGTGACCTAGGGTAATCGCTAATTTTCCTGCAAGGTTTAAATTAACTTATCCGGGTTCGTAAATATCATGACATTTTTGAAAATATCAAAAATATCTGATATTTTCGATAAATATCCGATATTTTCAAAATAGTCAACTTACTGCTGATAAAAATGCCTTCAACCATAATATAAATTAGAAACTAAAACATATTGCGCTTAACAGGAAAACTTAATAAAACAATCAATATTCTAAAAGTGCATTTTTCTATCTCTTCTTTTTCACTTGATTGAAGATCAACTGATTGAAAAGAAAAACAATTTGCTTTAAAAAATAATAATAATAAAACTATCGGATTCATCATTAAGAAAATTTTACGTTTTATAAAACAAAATTTTAAATACAAAAATAAATAAATAAATAAATAAATAAATATATATATATATATATATATATATATATATATATATATATATATATAGTATATATATTTGTAAAAATTTCGTAAATGTAAGCTTGTCTTCTTTTTTATTCCCTGACATGTTGTAGAGTTTAAGTTCAATTTGTTAGCAGTATTTTAACTTTGCTAACAGTACATGCGTGAAGTTCATTTTCCTCAAGTGGTACATTATTTATATTCTCAATATAAAAACAAAGTATAGGTAAGATAAATAGGGCTTACCTTGTATTTAAGTATATCCATATACTATCTGGTATCCGACATTGCCAAGGGTAATTCCATCTACATCTTCTTATTGTATGTCTGTTCTAGTTCATATCAGATCAGGTGGTATTCCGTGTTATTAAAAAACACAGGGTTTTGTGACTTGTAAAATTTTAAATATGTTGGAACTTTTGAAGAAAAAGAAAATTAACATTTAATTCAGCGTTAAGAAATACATCTCTCCTTTGGAGAGTTTAGTTTACAAGTGAAAATAGAAAAACATATACAATACATTATTGGCAATAAAAAACAGGAAATTAGTGTCATTAATCTTAATATTAAATTATTTATATCAATAATTATACTTATAGTAATTTTAAAAAAAAGTTTATTAATGTTTTTAATGTCTTTAGTTCTTGAGTATGATGAAATGTTTATAATAGAATGTTTATTTACAATTATGCAATCACTTTTCACTTCCTTGCTTCAGATAATAATCATTTTTCATAATTGCTTTTATAAATCACATTTGACACATGAAAAACAATTTACTTAGTTTGATTATTTTAATGTCCTTGTTTGGAGATTATGATTCACAATAGCTGTCAACAAAAGTTCAATTAAACCAAAACCAGAAAAGATTCTTTTGTAATGAAATGATAAATAACTGATTATCTAAATTAGTCGGTTTATCTTTTAATGGCTGTTCTGAATTAGTTATGTCCCACATAATTATAAGTTCTACATTTAAAAATAAAAACTCCAACATAAAGCTTGGAAAATATGTTTGTTTTCTTTGGCTGAAAAAGTCACTGCCAGAGACAAAAGTTCTTTGTCTACAGAACGACACAGTTAATAACAGTTGGAAATTTCATTTACACTTGTTTTGACTGAAAATATCAAAAGTATCTTGCACAGTAATAATTTGAAAATAAATATCAAGTATAGAAACATGTAGAAAATACCAAACATCTTGATATTCTGAAAATAAATGTCAAATATATAAAAATATCAAATTTCTTGATGTTTTGAAGCTAAATATCGGATATATATCCATTGATACATATCAACGAACCCTGCTTCTACTACCCCGACTTTTTTTATAATTTTAGTTTCAGTTCAAAAATACAGGGGAGGGGGAAATATTTTTGCATTACATTTTCAAGGATATCTCTGAAAATATAATACCTAAAATTGAAAGAAATATATTTTTGAGTACGGCGTTACGAAAGCTTTCACACGATACCCTACACGATATACAAGGGAAATATTTTTTTTTTTTCTTCAAGTAACTTAATTGGTCCTTCTACATTTTCCCTAAATATATTTATGAATGGTTAATAATCTATAAATATGAGGGTCCATCGCCTTTATTACTTCAGCCAATTTGAACTTTCCACATTCCATGGTTTACGAGTAAAATGGCTGTGACAGACGGACAGACAGTTGAGTGACAGTTGTGTTGTGTGATCTTATAATGGTTCCGTTTTTACTTTTTAAGTACGGAACCCCAAAATAAAAGGCCTATCAGAAAATAAGTACAACTGTAGTTGAAAAGGACGTAGTACTTAAAATAATTAAAGCATACATTCCCTAAAATAAGCCCTAATGCATTTTATGGATAAAAATTAATATAAAACCAATTTTAGTTTCTGGAAAACATAGTATTTTTAAATCGACCAAAAATTCACTTTTTTTTAAATTATTCACTCATATTAAAATGTAATTCATTTGTAATACAGGACAGGCAAAATGACGATGTAAACTTTAAAAATTCGTTTAAAAAAATACAGAAATTGTTATATCGAAGTACGCTTGCCATAAAATTTGTCAAAGAGTCATAAAAATAGTTCAGCTTTCCTTTGATATGTAGCGCTAAAAAGATTACATTTATCAAAATACATAAAAAATATTGAGACATACAACATGTATTTATTTTCATTTGATTCTACTTTATTATTTTTCTATACAATATTCCAAGTACAGATTCATTAGATCGTTTGAAAACATGCATTTATATGCACGATGATGTCACTTTGGTAGAAAATAAATTTTGTATGCCGATTTGACCCTTATACAAAACAACCCTGGTCTTCCCTGTCAACCAATAATTACAGAAGAAACTTAAGCAATGTTGCCTTTAACCTTTAAGAATATCATTCTAGTAGCTGCAAATCAGTAACAACTGAAACTCTTTACCCACTGCTGAAAAGTAGTTGAAAAATTAATTAAACTCTTTATTCAAATATTGATAGCTCTTTCACTAATTAACAACTTTATATATGATAAAAGAAACTCAACAATTCTTGGAATTTTTGAATAATAAAATATGATTATTATGTATTATTGTAGTGCTATTTAATCATAAATCATACATACTTTTTCTTTTAAAATATTAGTCTAACTCAAATCAATAGTCTATCATGAACATGCCACAAAGCTTACAAATTAAAATGTTCTTTAAAAAATAAAGATTCTTGTAAAAATGCACAAATGATTTAATACATCAAAGGGGGGAGGACTGTACTTTGTGCCAATATATTAAAAGAGAGAACCAACGTTACAAAACACAAATATATGTAAGTTTAAAACGCATATAGCTATTTTGAAGCCTCTAAGGCTTCCTCATCAGTGCTTAAAAATTAAAGATAAAATTAAATTAAAACTGTCTTTTTAAAATGATTCAATACCTGAAAGATGATTAGTACAGTTTAATGATGTTAAAAAACCAAGTACTTTCGGCTATATACGGTGCCGAAAGTACTTGATATTTTAACATCGTTAAACTGTATTAATAATCTTTTAGGTATTAAATCATTTGTGTATTTTTATATGTATTATTAGATGAATTTTAGCATTCTGAACTGATTTATTTTCTGTTAAAGATTCTTACTTATATTTCCGGGAATTTACTTTGTCTTAATAATTTAAGATAAAATAATGAATAATGAAACAAATGTTTACAAAAAATTATTAATTTTTTTTAAATATATTATGAGAAATTCAGACTTTTTGCACTGGTTTCACCGGGCAGAAATTATAATCCTTGAAAATCTGAACATCTGACTCATGGGGTCTAGATCATTCTGGATATTTGAATTTTTAAAAAAAGTGCCCAGTTAACTGATGGCATTGAGCTCACAGGCTATACACACTAATCGTATATTCTACTCTTTTTTCAAAGAAAGCCCTTCGAAAAATAAATTAAGGGGTGGTATTAGCTCCCTATCCCATTTCCCCTCTTTATACTTAACCAATGAGCCTCCAAATGTCATCAGGGAAGCGACATATCGGAATATATCGGTATACCAAATGTGAAGCAAATCGGATAGAAAAACCCATTTATCTAAATTAAGGAGGTATTAGCCTCCTCCCCCCCCCCTTTATATTTAACCAATGAACATCCAAATCTGATCAGGGAAGCGCCTTATCAGAATTAACTGATATACCAAATTTGAAGAAAATCTGATAATTCTGCATGAAAAAGCCATTTATCTAAGTTAAGGGGGGATTAGCCCCCCGTTCCCCCCCTTTATACTTAACCAATGAAACCCCAAAACTAATCAGAGAAGCGCCTTATTAGACTGAACCTAAAAAAAATTGAAGCAAATCGGTGCATATACAGAACCGGCGGGCACATTAGCTCTCAAGCTTTGATAGCCTGTGAGCTAAAAAAGGACAAGTTTGTGTTTGTATATGTATCTATATTTTTACGGTTCCGTTCTAAAAAAGAAAAAAAATTAACCATTATAAGATCGCTCATGCGTTTGTCTGCTCGTCTAACACAGCCGTTTTTATCGAAAACGTGGAAAGTTCAAACTTGACCGAGTTATAAAGGCTATTGACTGACATATTTATAGATTATTATCATTTCACAAACATTTATAGGAAATATATAGAGGCTAATTAAGTTAGTTGATTTTTTTATGATTGTTGCTGGGTGTATTTTTCGAAAGATCTCGTAACACTTAACTCAAATGTATATATGTTAACGGCCAAACTCGATCGCCTACCTTATACGGCCTTCACAATTCCCCTTAGTTTCGGAATCATTAATGTTCTACTCTCTCCGGCAGATGGCGTGACTACAAACTGTAAATAGATTTTCTCTACTCTAAATAATTCTTATTAAATGTTACTTTTACATATAAAAATACGAAAAACCTCCCTCTATATGCATTATAAAAGACATATATTATATGTATATTTTCCCTCGGCGTTCTTTATACTATAAACAGGAAAAACTAAAAGATTTAGAGATAAATAAATCCAATGCTTTAAGCAATTAAAAATATTTTATTTAACACTCTACAATAACATCAAAAACAAAAATTATAAATAAATTTTTACTTTTATTTACATTTAAAGTCTTGATTATTTGAAACATTGAGAATTCTGACCGTAAAATACGCAGTAAAATTTTTTTTAATAATATTTATTAGTTTCAAAATAGAAAATTAACCAAAATTTTTCAAAAAAACAAACTCTACTCAAATCAGGATAACTTTTTAAAATTTAATTATTTTTTTCACCATACTTCGGATAGAAAATATAGGTATATAAAGTTGATTGCGGACAATTGTTTCAATAATTTTAAACATTGGAAGTACAGAAGATGAAGTGTATTAGGAAATAGAAAAATAATAATTATTATAGATTTCTATTATGTTTAGGAAAAAAATAAAAATAATAATTTTATTTTAAGGGAAATTGTAAAATTAAATATTCGAATTCTGGACAGTCGTAGTATAAAAAATATAATCCTTTTTTTTTTTTTTTAAATATCTACACAATATTCAGTACATCGATTATTTTGCACGATTCTTAATTATTTAAAAAATATAGATATATGTATTTTGCAAACAATTTTCAATAATTTTGGCCATCATATGTGTTGATCTGAAATATACAAGCATATAAAAAAATAACAGACTTACATATAAAATTAAATATTTTAACTCTGGGCAGTTATTGTATTAAAGTATACGATAAAAATAAAAATATATTTACATGTTTCATAATATAAACAAAATAAGCAAACCTTTTCGCCAATATCCGGCAAGAAATCATATCATTTTTTTTTTTTTTTAATGGAAACTTACACGATTCTTAATTATTTAAAAAATATTGATACTTGTACTTTGCAAACAATTTTCAATAAATTTGGCATTTGCCATTATATGTGTTGATTGAAATTACAAGCATATAGATATAGAAAATCAACACACGTACATATAAAATTAAATATTTTAACTTCGGACAGTCATGGTATTAAAGTATACGATAAAAATAAAAATATAGTTACATGCTTCATAATATAAACAAAATAATCAAGCCTTTTCGCCAATATCCGGCAATCAAATTATATAATTTTTTTTTTTTTTAACATGGATATTTACACGATTCTTAATTATTAATAAAATATATATATCTGTACATTGCGAATGATTTTCAATAAATTGTGGGTGGTGATCATGAAATACAAGGAAACAAAATAAATAAATAAATAATAATAATTTTTACAGGTTTCATTATTTTAGAGAATCAATAAGTCGGGTTTTTTTCTTTTAATATTATGTACTACATTCATCCCAGAAAAGCTTTTGCAGAAGGTTTAGAACACTGGTTAGAAATTACAGAATATTTTTTTCAGAATTTAAAAATATTAATTCGTAAATCTATTTACTATACTACTATAAATAAATGTATCTGTAGATATATGCACGTTCAATTTCTTGGTTATGTTTCGAACATTGAGAATTTTTACAATAAAATATACAATAAAAATTATAAAATAAAAATTAAGTAAATTTTAAAAATTTTCTTGATACAGAATTCTTATATGGGGCATTCTCACAATCTTTTGACTTATGTCCCTGAATAATAATTTTTATTTTAGTACATGTTCTGTAAAAGTGTACAAGCAGAACAAAAACGTCAGTGTCATCAGATAAAATCTTGATATTGTTTGTTGCACACCTTGACAGACAAATAGCCCGCTGTAGAATTATAACGTCTGCTTCTTCATGGTGTGTTTCCAAATCTGAGCGAGGAATTACAACGCCAGGAGTTTGTAATTCAATTGGGATTGTGTCAGTACCAGTAACGACCAACTTGTGTGGAAGAAACTCATTATGTTGTAATAGTTGCGTACAAATCATGGTTGTTAGTTGTACTTTATTGCGTGAATGGGTCAATATACTGTTGCGACTTGGGAGAGGTGTGTCTGCTCTTAATTGCATGGAAGTACTGTTAACTCCTCTTTTTGAACGCGTTGCACTCTTCGGACTATACTCGAAATACCTATCAAATACAAGGAATGTGTCCTGTTCTGCAACATGCTTCATGATCACCGCAATTACATTATCAATGTAAATTTGCATTGTACCAACCTTTGGCCAATGAACGTGCCACAAAAGAGCACTAGCATCTATAATTAATGCATTTACATATTTCCCCCTCGACGAGACCTGCACTCTTAATTGACTCATTAAGTGGGATTTCTTGGAGGCGGAAATCATGTCCCCAAATTCGTTAAATAGTGCTGACGGTACTGGTGACAATTCGTAACCAAACAAAGTTGGCAGGCTGCATATTTCGGCATTACGTGTCATCAGTTGTGGGGCACGTGCGTAAATAGTCTCTGTATTATAGACACTCGTTTGTTGTACCAACATATGTTTCTTGTTATTTGACAAAGTGACAACTTCGTTTTTCAAAGGAACATAAAATCCTTTTGGCAGTGATTCCTCAATTTTTTGTCGTTGCTTTTCTCCGAGGCATACGGTATCACACACATTTACTTTCGTGTTTCCAATACGGCCACTATGTATACTAACAATACCATCAGGGTAATCTTCAATGACCAAAGGGTTCATACACGTTTGAAGTTTTTGTCTTATTTTTTTCCTATCTTCTTCATCACATTTAATTCTTGCTGCACTTCCCTCTTTCTGAAACGTATGCACCTTCTTTGATTCTTCGCCATCTATCATATCTTGTACATCTTTAGATAGTTGACCACAAACATGCAATGATAATGCCCACTTCTTCACCGTGTTTGGTTGCAACGTTATCCCTTTTATTCCACCAAGACTTTTACCAAAGCGCATAAATGTTGTTTCAATTAGCATGTCGGTCCATATGTCATTCCATATCCCGGGACTATGACGGACCACATGCTCACCCTTTAGGAGCTTTTCACGAAGAACGGGGTCTAGTTGTTCCATGCTTCGCAGATAATATATTGCATAACGAGTGTAGTTCCAATGCCCTGCAGTAAAAAAATAAGGTATCATTGCTTGAAGTGTCCACAAATGCAAAGGCCAGTCACCTTCGCGTTCTCTGCGTATGAACATTAACATGATGAACACTGGCTTTATTAGACAATCTATCCAATGTTTTGATATTCTACTCTTACTTGCTATATTTTCCAGGTAAATCATTAAAGAATCAATGTCATTTATGTCTTCGTTAGAGAACAAAGGTGAAAGTAGTTCTTCCACAGTCATACGTAATGCTCGAATATTGCGTGGAAACTTCTTTCCAACTAACATAGCTTTAACACCAGCAAACGCAACTTGCAGTACATCTTCCAGGCCAGAACATGACATTAATGTTCCAACGCATCCAACAAATGACATAAAAGTATTCATTCCTCCTAATCGTACATGGAAGTTTCTAAATCTTTCTGGATGAACCCATAACACTTCTACAGCCAAACGATACAGTTGTTGATCTGCCGTAAACACTGTGAATGCCTGCCCCATAGGGCCCCACCAGTGGCCGAGAGGTTCTGCTCTCGAAGCTGGTAGACGGGAAGTGCTGGGTTTGAACCCAATCGCGCCCGTCGGCCTAATCGTTCGGAGTTTTCGTGGTTTTCTTCTAACCTTGGATTTCCAAGCGTTAATACGGGTTAGGTTCCCTTAGAAAGACCACCACGAAGGGCACTCCTCCCTCTTAGGGCCTATATCCCTCGTGATGATAATTGGCCGTCATAAACACAACCAACCAACCAACCAACCTGCCCCATAGATTGTGTCAACCTTTGAGCTTCATACATAGCGGTAATTATAGTTTCATGATCGGCTGGCTTCATATCTAAGAGTGGTGAGTAAACTGTGTTAGTTCTTGAGGAGATATCCATATGTGATTCTCGAGCACACTTCGTCATGAAGCCCCCATATTCTGGTGTGTTGCTAGGATCTTTTGACATTTGTTTAAAAAATGTGAAATCTCTAGCTCTAGCTGTTTAGAGTGACACAACTGTTCGTGCCAAAACTGATAGGGGCTGAATAAACCTTTTAGCTGCATCGTTGGGCATGGACGGTTTATTAGTACCATGGTAATGCTGTATTTGTATGTCGGGTAGTTTGAGAGCAATTGTTTCGGCCTTTTTTAACCGTTTAATGGTAACAGCAGATTCTACTTTATCACTATCCTTAGACTGTTGTGATACTATCATAGCTAGGGAGTGTGTTGAGCTCTGTCCACTTGCTGAGGAGATCTGTATATCAAAATTGTCTACTACTGTTTGAATCAGACAGTCAGATTTCAATCTGTTTACCCCCTGTAGTTCAAAGTTTCCCGATTGCATGTTACGGCAAACTGTAGTTGCTACTGATGATTTGTACCTCATTACTTCGTCGTAGCTGCAACAAATTCCAAAGCTATGCAGCAAGTCAATGAGTTGTCTTGATGAATAAGCGTGATGAAGTGTTACACCAAGAGACACTTGTAGAGGAGTATAGATTTTTGACACAATTCCAGTTACAATGTTTCCAATAAGACATGGAGCCAGATGTTCTTTTGGCATTAGCTGCATCTGAAGGCTTATCAATGTTTAACTTGCCGCTTTTATTGCATCTTCGGTGCAAATTCTCGTAGTGTCTCCTTCAACAATCCTTCGTTTGTTCAACAGAAACTGCTTCAATTTCAGACTTAATTGTAGAAACCATTCTGATCATGTTTGTCATCATCCTCAGAATTCTCAAAATTAAGAATGTGTGCTGCTTCTTTATGGAAGCAAATGATACTAGCTATTCCTGATGAACTGAGAATCACAAGATCATTACCAAAGTAGTCTAAAAGATCAGAAATTAAAGTTCTACGGCTTTTGTACCACCATTGCTCATGTACGTAGCATACAGCTCTACAGAATTCCACATACGACTACGATTACTGTTCATAGTGGAGATAACGACAGTAAAACCTTCAACCTCTTTACTTGAAACACTAATTTTGTTCAATGCGCTCTTAACACTTCGAGCGGCCATAAAGTTTTTGTAGCAAGAAAGATGGTACCGTCCTTCTGTTGCATGTAGATCCCTCATTGCCCCCATAACACGTACTCGAACCTCGTCTCCCATTCGTCACCGCGATTTTGACAAACTTGAATAATGTTCTTTTTAAGTAATTCACCATTTTTTCTATCCAATGTTTTGCATTCTCTGAAAGTCTTCCACCGTTCTGGGTGTTTAGGATCAAGTGTCAAACATTCCTGCCCACAAAAAAAAAAAAAAAAAAAAAAAAAAACAGTGCACAGAAAACTGAAAACGCTCATAGGATCGTCTGGTACGCTTGGATTCACTGCTGCTAGTTGTTTGAAACTGTTGTTCTCTTTTCTTTTTCACTGCACGTTTAATATGGTACTTGGATGTATAACTGCTAACACAAACCTTGTGAAATTGCAAATTCTTCGCTAAACTTCTTCTTTAAACTCCCATCTTGTAAACCATGTGCAATTTGTCTATGAATGGTGTCACCACGCTCTCTACTGCTCTCAGCAATTTTCTTTAGTCGATCTATTCCACCAGTCACTAGTGAATCAGTACGATCGCAATTAAAAAAACAGCGCTTGCTATCTTCAGACATGTTTAATCTGTAAACGATAAACAAATAAATAAAATAGAACATAATAAACATTACATAAACTACAAAACATTTACAAATGACATTAAGACTGGGGTTAAGACCGGAAGCTTCCAGCCCATGATTCGGTTCGCCTTGTCGCCTTATTTAAAATGGATATTTAATAAGTTCATGTAGCTGTCGTCAATTTTTTCATGAGTTTGCTGTATATTGAGGTTAATACTATCTGTTTTTTGAATGTGTATTTTTTCCAATGTTTCTCTTTTATTTAGATTTTTTTCCCTAAATACAATTTTTAGAAATCAGGTATATGTTTGGTTTGCAAACAATGTTTGGACAAACCCGTGCATGGGTTTTGCTTTTAATGTTGTATTGATGAAAAAATTGACGACAGCTACATGAACTTATTAAATCAGAACTTAGAAAATGACATTCTAGTGTCATCCTAGTGTTTCTAGAGCTAACGCAAAGCGGCACTGATGATGGAGGCAGACTACCGAAACCGGTCTGTCGATAGCGTTAGCTCTGGCGACACTTGGATCTTGATTTCTTTTGTTATTTTTTACAAAATATTTAATTTTGGTAAGCCGACTTCCTCTCATTTGCAATAAAATGGGTGAGTTCTGTTTTTTGAACCTCATGAACTTTGACCTTCAATATTTAAAGTTGCCCAAGGTTGCTATTCTGGCACCCCACATATTTTTACTCAATATATCAAGTATTACTAGAATCAATCATAAAATATTAGTTGGACCCTATTTCAAGGTCACATGGCTCGGCGACCGGACTAGATATATCAATTCATAACTATATGGAACACAACAATGAACCATTTTTTAATAAATAAAGAAATCAAAAATCGCGCTTTCATTCAAGTTATACCTAAAAAATCACAAGAGTAGAGTAGGGAGAGTAGAGAAAGATAAGGAAATTCCCCATTAGACACAATTGTTAAAAACGCCCCCTACAATTCTCCGGAGCGAAAGTATGATTCCCCGAAAACAAAGGGGTTTCGACTGTTTGTTACGGACGTATAAGGGATCGAGTTTGGCCGTGATCTGTTTTAATTTTAGGCATAATGTTTTCAGAGATATCGTCAAAAATGTACTGCAAAAATATGTTCCCCTTTCCAGAGTTGGACAAATTTGTAATTTCAATTATACGCAAGGTAATTACAAGTTAATTGCGTGTAATTGATTATAGTTAAACAGATCCAAACGCAGAAAATCGTCAAATAATGGGATGGGAGTGGTTCAGACTACAGCGCTGCCAGAATTTTTTGTTTTATAATTAATTACATACAATTAAATTTTAATTACATTGCAGATAATTGCAATTACAAATTTTCCTAATTCTGCCCTTTTCCCTATTTCCAAATCTACCGAAACTAAAATTATGAAAAAATTAAGAACCGTAGGAGTTTATTTAAACCTTTCAGGAAAATTATTGCGATTATCCTAGGTCCCATAGTTTTTGAGAAAATCGCATTTTTCAGTTACACAAACTTTACTTTGCAGGCATTTAACGGGCGGGGGGAAGGGTTGAGGGGTGCTCGAGGTACCTCTCAAAGCGGAATCATCCAAGAATTGTTGATAATAATTTTCGAAAAACTTTGTCGGTAATTAGCTGAAAAAGTAAATAAGAGCTTATCTAGAAAAACGCAGCATGGACCAAGGCAACCTCTTTTCGAAGCGCGCTTGGCATAATGTCATGTTTAAACTTTGTACAAGGTCTTTGTTTTAGCGGTGAATCATAGTAAATATAGTCAACGTTTTTCATTCCAATTGAATGCTAATAAAAAAGGCAATTATTGAAAAATAACACATAAAATAATTCCAAATTTTTTACAAAGTTTTATTATTCTTTCAGTAACGATGTTTTGTAATATTGGAGTTAGTAATTAATAAATTTGTTATACGGAATCCTTTGTGCGTCAATAAAACTCGCAACTTGACCGATTATTTACCCCCTCCCCTTTTTTTTATTTTATCTTTCCGGCTACATCACATTTTTTCTTTGCAGCATTCGATAGACACAAAACGAATGATTACATAAAATAGATAAATGAATAAATTATAACACTAAACACATCAATAACTTATGGCAAACACAACAGGTCTTTTGTTGAAGTTATAGAATCCAAAGCAAATATATTCATGTATTGTTTTTTCGAGGTCACAACATTTAAATTCGAATTTAATTCAGTTGTAGTTCCTGTAACAACTCTATAAATAAAATACAAAAATGAAGAGCATTTTCTCGTGTTCCCTTTGAACGTGAATATTGTTTGCTGTTGTGTCACCAAGGTAGAAAGAATAATGCAATCAATAGAAAAATAAAAAAGAAACTGAATTTTAATGACATTTCTTTTTAGTCCTGTTTCTTTTGGACAATAGTCAAAGTGATGTTAGCAAAAACTATAAACGGCTCATTGTTACATCTTTATTTTAAGTTTACGATTTTGAAGATTTGGATGTTTTGAATTTGAATTTGAGTTAAATAATGCACTTAAAAAAAATGCCATAGAGTTTTTATTTTGCATCTGCATAATTTATTTACACATCAGCAGGGATGAATTCGGGAAGGGGGGGGGGGGGGGGGGGCAAGTTACTTCCTGGCCCCGAAGCTTGAAA
Organism: Maratus speciosus; assembly: GCA_963932465.1. Classification (NCBI taxonomy): domain Eukaryota; kingdom Metazoa; phylum Arthropoda; class Arachnida; order Araneae; family Salticidae; genus Maratus; species Maratus speciosus. The sequence continues at coordinate 435,186,119 of OZ010788.1, forward strand.
ATGTCCCTAAAGGAAGATTTTAGATTTTGCAACTATCAATGATCTAAAGCAGAGTTTCCCAAATTGTGGTACGCGTAACCCTTGGGGGTACGTGTAGTGGTTCTAGAAGGTACGCGACTATTCTGTGTTCAAAATCCACATTCGACGTGGGCGAACTAAATGAGAGAGTAAAAAAAAAATTACAGTAGAGCGCCGATTATCGGAGCTCCAATTAACCGAACTTCCAATTATCCGAACAGCCTATTTCTCTCATTTTTCGGGTAAAGTTCTTACCACCTAATGTTACATCTGTAATCCAACCCATGGATCAAAGTGTTATAGATACATTCAAACCACTTTATAGAAAGCAAATGTTAAGAATGCTCTTTTTATCAGAAGAGCCTGATTCCCAAGATACCATAAAAATTTATTTGAAAGAATTTTTTGTACAACAGCTTCTGATTCCTGGAATCCAGTAAAATCCTCAACATTAAAAAAGGCTTGGAATAAAATTTTAAATAAAGAAAAAACTGATAGTGGATCTGAAAATGAGGAATGTAAAACAATAAAGGAGATGGGAAGAGTCCTAAGCTATGAAGAAAATGAAATTAACGAGTGGTTAAATAGAGACATACATGACCCTGGATATCAGAGTTTAAGGGGTCTCAGGACTCTTAAAGCTTTAAAATTTTCGAAATTTTAATTTATTTAGATGCTAAACTCCTATCTTTTCTGAACATTTTGATATAATTGTTTCCTTGAAATTCCTATTAGAACTGGAGTTATGGCTTTTTTATTTATACACGTTCAATAGCTGAAGCATCGTTTCGGAAACTTTGAAGCCATTTTTCTCCAAATGACGTTTTTCGGCATAACGCGCACGATATCTCAAAAACTTATGAATATTTTTTCATGAAATTTTCAAAACATATGCTTCATGTTAGTCTGTATAAACTGAACCTAAAATTTCCTTTTTATTGTTCAAAACAATACTTTTTTAGGTGATTATACTGTTGAAATTTTCTTAATTTTCCATTAGCTAAATACAACTTTGTATTAAAAATATAAAAAAGCTTTAAATACAAATTTATTTAGGTTCAGGGTAATTATTACAATCTGAAATATAAGCAGGCACCAAAATTTTCATTCTAGTTGCAATACTTATTTTGTAATCGTGCGCGTAAGCTGTCATGCCGATTTTTTGCTCGTCAAATGTCTAACAGTTTGGGGCCCCCTGGAAATGCTAATTCTGCGTCTTATAATTTTTTAAATACATGAAATGAAAGAACATACTTATATATTTTATTCCAATTAAAATTGTGTCTTAAAATCAAATACATTTTAAGATATTAAATGTTTAAAATAGTCTTTTTTTTTTTTTTTTTTACAATTTTAAGAGTCCTGAGACCCCTTAAATGATGATGAGATTGTTGATGAGATTCAAGATGAGAAGGAATCGAAGAAAATTAAAACGAATGCTCTGAAAATGACCCAGGTACATCACATAACGAAGCCTTTGAATGTCTGGAAACACAGCTATGAAATGGCTCGAACGAAAGAAGAACGATGATCCTATTCAACTAACGTACAGTAAAATCTGTCTAAGTAGGAATCGATCGAGACCGAGAAAATTTTCCGCCGTAGAAAATTTTCCGTCTTATGCAAATCCGTAAAAAAGAAAAAAAAACTATCGCGTATTTTAATAAATTTTTTTAAAAAGAGGGTTAATTCGATGCGTGTTTTTTTTTTTTCCTATAACAGAGACAGAGTTTTAAGTATGAAATTTTGCATTTTATGAATTTAATAAAAAGTATAAAAGGTAGAAATGTGCACATTTTTATTGGTTCAATCGGCATTTCCCTTTTATTTAGGATTGTTTACAGTTTTTACACAAATAAACTTCTATTTTTCTCAGCGAAATGGATACATACGAATACGGTACATAAAATACAAACTATGCTGTTTTAATTTGTTTTTTCCATTATAGTAATAATTTACAAAAATTATAATTTTTAAAATTTTGCTTTTAAAATTTTGAATGTATGGCTTTTTTAAGAAAAATCTCTTAGTCTTATATTTACTGTTAGAATAACGGCCTAAATACATATTTTTTATTATAAGGGTAATGAAAAAAATAAAAATGTATATTTTAAATTTTTGTACCGTAAAAAACAAATTTATTTGGGTTAAAACTTGTAAATAAAAAGAAAATTTTGTCGAGTGAGCAAATAAACTCTGCATATTTGCTTTTCATTAAATCCGCAAAAATTCAAAATTTCATAATTCAAAATCTTTCTATAAGCAAATGAATATGCGTAAAAATATGTTTATATTTATATTTGTATTTCATATTTATTTTTATTTATTTGATCTATCTATGAGTTTTAAAGTTTCATATGCCAGAAGCTTTTCATTTTTTAAATATAATTTTTTTCCGTCTTATACAAGAATTTCTTTTCGGCGGGGCCTTAAAAACCTTTCCGTTTCCGCGTTAGGGAGATTCCGGCTTATTGAGCTCGCATTAATGTTATTTTCTATGGATTCGCCGGGACTTGAAAATCTTTCCGTGGTAGACAAATTCCCGGCTTATACAGAGTCCGCTTTAAACAGATTTTACTGTATTTAAGAAGAATTCGAGATATGGCAGCATTGAAAAGAATGTCTCCTATGAAGCAAGCAACATTCGAAAGTTTTTTTGCTTAAATTATAATCTCTGGATTTCAGAAAATGATAAAAAGACAAAAAGAAAATTTTAAATGATAAAAAAGTAAACGAAAAAAATTAAAAAGACAAGAAATATATAAAAAAATATAAAAAACAATTTTTAAACACGACAGCACTAACTGGTGCTGGCAGCCCTAAGCCTAGATAAAGTGTGAAGGTTTTAGTATAGTCAAGAACATCCCTTAAATTGTCTGTCTATTTATCCGAAGTTTTGCTTATCCGAACTAGGGTCGGTCCCGACTTGTTCGGATAATCGGCGCTCTACTGTAGGGGAAAGTAGCCATATTTGGACCGCCGCTTTAATTGGACCGTTGCCATTCTGCCGTTAATTACAGGAAGAGACTCCATCTACCGCTGAAATCCTACTCATCAGAATGACGTCACTCATGATTAGAAGAAGCAGCCGCCTACCACGTGCTGTTTTCAGACAATTTAAAAAAAACCAAAAGTTAGCTGTTTTGATCTAATTTTTTCCTACTAAGCGTAAGTGAATATTTTAAAACTAAGGTAAGTTGTTATGTTTTTATATACATATACGAATTCATCTGTTTATTGCGCATATTTTTCACGCGGATTTGTTTGATTTCGTTTTTGTCCTTAGTCTTGAAATTAACTGGTTTAAAAAATGGCGCAGTTGCCGTAATTGGGCCAATTTAAGTTGCTTAAATTGGACCAGATATGCGATCATAAATTTGAAAAGTAAGTAATGAATTTCGAGGACGGTACGTTTTGTACACTATTTTTTTTATATCTTATAATGGATTACTATCTCCATGCAAGTTTTTTTTTTTGTTGTTGTTGTTGTTTATCTGGATTATTTTTTTTATACAGTTTAGGCCTATATAAACATAAAAATATTTTTACATGTCTAAGCAATAAATTTTGTTTGTAATGTCTTTTATCTTGTATGTAATTGTATTTATTTTGTTTGAATTCTTTATTCCTACGGCATATTTGATTTACAGAGTTGAATTCAAACATTTTCCTCCTGGAGGATATTTGTGATGGAAGACTTTTTACAGTTCTGGAGGGTGGAATTATATTTTTTTGCCATTAAAACGCATAAAATCTCAAACCTTAATGAAAATGTTGAAAAAGACATAGACAAACTGTCTGGAAGAAAAACACCCGTGACAGCAAAAGCTGTTACAAATATAGGAAACAAAAATCAGACAGTAAGTTGTGAAGAAATTGACTTGCAACAAGGCTGCAGCTACAAATCCTCCCCAAAAGCAAAAAAAAAAAATCATTAGAAATATTATTTCCCTTGCTAAATTCAGTTAAATCAAAGTACAGAGGGAGCCAACAAACAGTTGTGGTAACATCATCGCCATATAAACTAAACCTTGAAATGAAAACAAAAAAAAAAGACAAAAAAGAAGCTTTCACAGCACAAAAGCAATTGGAACATCGAGTTTTAAAAAATAGGCGTAATGCAATTAGCAAGAAAATGATGGAAGAAAAGAACTACAAACATAATGTAAAGAAAACTTCTGTTGCAAAAAAAAAAAAGTCTGATAATTCAGAATCTAAAAAGAAACGACTAGACAGTGATGATTGGTTTTGCCTAATTTGTAAGAAAAATAAAATAACAGAAATGATTCAGTATTCAGATTGCCATATACGGTTCTATGCTGTGTGCGCTGCAAAACAAAAGCAATAAACAAAATTCATGTATAAGCTTTGCATCACTCCTTACATGATATTCAAATAACTGACAATTAGTTTCATAATTTCTATTCTTAATTACTGATAACTTTGATTTATTTTTTAGTACATTTTTATTTAAAACAATTACTCTTATTTTCAGATATTTGATTTCATTATATTTCATTGCTGTTATTTTGTTTGATTGTTTCATTAATCGCAAACTTTGCTTTTAATAAAATTAGTTATATTACCTAGTCATTAAAACAACCTGACATTATTTGGTCCACTTTAGGAGACTAGGGGTCCAACTTAGGCGACCAGTTGCTGAATTTGGACCATTTTTGACAAATTTTTCAAATTAAAATAAATTTAAGATTTTCAAAAAGAAATTTATCTAAATATTTATTTAGTTAGTAGATGAATAGATTGACCTCGTGTATTGACCTTTTGCAGATATTTCAAAAATTAAGTGAGTTACACCTGAAAATAAGTGAAGTAGTCCGAATTCGGCTACTCTCCCCTATTTGTTGTTTTAAAAAACAAAATTATAGAACACATTAAAAGTTAAATATGACTTATGACTCTAATTCAGCAAAATAACACAAAATCTGTAGTAAACATATAAGGGGTAAGAGCACACTGGCCACGTTAAAAAAAAAACTTGCTACCTATAAAACTTATATTTAAAACATAATAAAAGTTGTATCTATTTGCAACCATTTGTTGTCTTAATTGTTTCCATTTTTATATTAATGATTCTTACAAGTTAAAAAAAAATAGGGGATACGCCAAGCACGCGCATTTCTACAAGGGCATAAAAGTTTAGGAATCACTGAACTAAAGTGTATATCTTTCCATGAGATATCGTACTGTAGCTCTAAACTTAAATCTGTCAGCAAAAAGAAAGATTTTCATTTTAAGTTGGATGTAAAATTCATATCAAGTTAAATAAAATTGATTAAAATGTACGCTGTGTAAGAATAAACTCGAAATTGTATTTTATTTTATTTTATTTTTAATTAAGTAATCTGTTTTTTTTTTTGTTTTTTTTTCTGCTTGAATAGTGTTTTATTTGAAAAACGTCTATTTACTTATTTTAAGAAAAGGCAAATCATTGTGTTTTGAGGATGATGATGTTAAAAGTTTTGCATTTAAACATAATATACTATTGAAAAGAAAAAAGAAAATGTTTACATGCGTGGGCACGTGCAAAATTACACTCAGCAAATGACTATTAACGAAGGAAATCCGATAATGGAGAGAACTTCAAACGCATTTGATTTTAAATGATTAAATATATTATGTATCAGGCAAAATGCAACACCGATGCGCAATTCAAATATTGCAAATTCTCTCTCTCTCTCTTTTTTCTTTTTTCTTTTTTTTTTTTAAGTATGAACTTAATGCACATGACCAATTGTAATTTTCTGCATTTTATTGATGTAACCCATCATTTAATATAGCTGGTTGTAAATAATTCGAGTTAGCTACTCCGTAAAAAAATAACATTTTCTGATTAACAATATTATTTTTTAGAGAAGATATACTCTGACGGTAATGCACTTTTAGTATGTTGTTACAGGCCGGCAGCAGATAGCAGGCTGACAGGAAACATACAGACAGAAGGGGTGCTGACATATAGACAGTCGACAGAGTGTAGACAGATAGCTGATAGCAGACAGTACATAACAGACAGACATACAACAGACATACAGAAAACAGATAGAGAGCCGAAAGACAGAGAGCAAACAGACAACAAATAACAGAAAGAAAACAGACAGACATACAGCTGACGGAGTGTAGACAAACAGCAGGCAGACTGATAGCTCATAGCAGACAGACAGACAGACAGACAGCAGATACTTGTCAGGCAGACAGTTAGCAGGCCGACACGAAACAGAGAGCAGACACATAGTTCATAGACTGTAGACAGACAACAAACAGCAGACAGACGCACTAACAGGAGAAGAGACACACAGACGGCAAATAGGCAGAAGCTAAACATACAACAGACAGACAGTAAACAGACAGCAGATAGACATACAGCAGATAGAGAACAACAGATAGACAGCCGACAAACAGAAGACAGACATCATAGATACAGTCGACAGTTTGTAGATACACAACAGATAGCAGACAGACATGAAACAGACAGGTATCAGACAGAGCAGGGAGACAGAAGATACCTAACAGACAGACAGAAGATAGACATATAACATACAGATAGCCGAGAAATGTAGACAGACAGACAGCCAACAAAGTATAGACAGTCAGACAGACAGCCGAGAAAGTGTAGACAGTCAGACAGACAGCAGACAGTTAGCAGAGTGTCAGGAATCAGACAGACAGTAGACAAAAGACAGCCAACAGAGGGTAGACAAAGACATATACCACACTGTAAAAAAAAAATCTGTAAAGTTACTAAAATTTTTCTAGGAAACTGGGATTCCTAGAACTTTTTATGTAACGAAAACATCAAAAATTCATGTAACAGATACACTTTTGCACCGTAAATCAAAAAATTTGTAAGATTACTAAGAATGTTTCAGGAAACTGGGATGCCTAGAACTTTTTATGTAACTGCAATTCGGGTTACAGATAAAATTTTAGTAAAATTACTGTAACTGTAGTAGATTCTTTTGTAAAGCTACAGATTTCTGTAGCTTTACAAAAACTAGTTTTGTAGATTTACATCTTTTTTGTACAGGTAAAATTGTAGTAAATATACAGATTTCTGTAACTTCATATCTGTAGAATTACAGATTTTTTTTTTTTCTTTTTACAGTGCTGATAGACACACACACACAGAGAGAGACAGATTTACAGAGAGAGCCAGACAGAGACTCACAGAACAAGAAAAAAGGTGAAGGAAGGGCGCAGGGGCCAGAGCCCCCTAGTTTTATAATTTTTTTTAATAATTTATGTATAAAACCATGTATCTATAATATCAATAAATAAATTATATTTACATTCCGCCCATAAATAAATCATTTTCACTAGTATCCATTCTTATTAAGTAGTTTTTCTTACCTATTATATATTACGTGCTTAGTGTTTTATTTTAAATAATTTTAACTGCGTATTTTTAGTTAATAATTCGCCTATGATCTATTTTTAAATTTACATGCATCTCGCAGGGCCGACTTTTAAAGTTTTATCCACCCTATCCTTTCGAGAGGGGTTGGCTTTTGCAACAAGATAACCTACAACGAAAAATGGATTTTGAAGAAAATTTAAAAATTAAAATATTTAAAAATTAAAAGGTATGTATCTTAAGGGGCGATTCTTAACCCTTTTTATCACCGCGTTGCATATCTGCAACATACCCATAAACGGATGTTATACAGTGGGCTCTAAAATACATTTCTATTTATTGCTGCTACCTCCCAACACAGTAGTTGATATAAATCGTTCATAAAATTCACAACAGACAGTGATACTGAGTTCATTTTTCATGTTCATTTTTTTTTTTTTTTTTTTTTTAACATTCGAGATTTTTTGCATCGTTATTGGTAAAATAAACTTCGTAAATTTTGTAAAATTAAAAAGACTGGCGATGCACAAAAAGGTTTTTTTTTGCAAAGGTAAATTCGTATTCTTTGCAATTTTGTATTAAAAAATTGACACTATTTATGAAATGGGTGTATTTTTTTGTTTATGGCAGATGTGAATAAAGTACCTTTTAGTCAGTACTTTTTTTATGTTCTAATTATTTTTGTCATACTTAAAATGATGTATTTTAACATATGAGTGAATATTTTTTAAATCGGAGTTGCGGAGTCACAAAAGGCCTAAAAGTCGGCATTTTTTAAGAATTGTTTTATCACTGAAGAATCGTACGAAACCATTTTTTTCCCACTGAAGAAGTATATCTTGGCTTATATTCGCATTTTTTGTGAGTAAAAAATATAATAAAAAAGAAAAGTGCCCAGTTAAACTGATGGCATTAAGCTCACAAGCTATTCACACTAATTGTATATTATACTTTAATTTCAAAGAATAATGCCCTTCCAAAAATAAATTAAGAGGGGAGGAATTAGACTCCCCCCGTTTACGCGCTTTATACTTAACCAATGAGCCTCCAAATGTCATCAGAAAAGCGCCTTATCTAAATAAACCGGTATACCGAATTTGAAGCAAATTGGATAGAAAAAACAATTCATCTAAATTAAGGGGGTATTAGCCCCCTGCACCCCCCCCCCTTTATATTAAGACAAAGAGCTTCCAAATCTAATCAGGGAAGCGCCTTATCAGAATAAGCCGGTATACCAAATTTGAAGCAAATCAGATAGAAAAATCCATTTATCTAAATTAAGGGGTATCAGCCCCCGCTCCCCCCTTTAGATTTAAAAAATGAACCTTCAAATATAATCAGGGAAGCGCCTTATCAGAATTAAACGGTATACCAAATTTGAAGAAAATCTGATAATTCTGCATGAAAAACCCATTTATCTAAGTTAAGGAGTGTGGGGGACCTACCTATTGTCATTGAAATTGACTCACAGAAGAAACTTAAATGGTGCTTGTTTAAAAATCGAGCAACGGATTTCGTGTGTATGTTGATTTTCTTTTTCAACTTTAAAATCTTGGAAAAAATATTTAACTATTTTTCAACATTAAATGGGTTCATAGCCCCCGAAAAACGATCACCTATCGAACCCCATTAATATTTTGATAATCGGTTGCTCTTTTTGTACACTATGCTGTTCCACGTAGTTAAAAATATTGTTTAAAAAAAAAAAAAATGAAATTTTACCTTATGGTTCCATTCAAAGGGCTGTAACTTCGTAAATAATTCGAATAATCCGAAATTGTTTCAGGCATATATTCTACTCATTTCAAAAATGCAACAAATGTAAAAAAAAAAGAAAAAAAAATATTTATTTTAACTTAGAAAAGGGAAATCTTCCCTTAAGCACTCTGAAGCGTAAATATAATCTGCCAGTACGACAAAGTTTTTATTATTTTTATTCTTATATTTTATTCTGCTAAATTCATATGAATTTAGTTATGCAACTGACACAAGTTGAAATAATTTCCCACACCTTTAAAAGGTCGCATTACCTTTTTTGTTTCTTACAATCACTTGTTCACTCTGTAGTCTTGGGTCATTTTGGGTCATTTACGGTTACTTCATCCTCGCCCAGTGGCGGCTTTGTTTACGCGTTACAAACTGGTATTTCTGAAACAGATCTGAAGGTCTTCAGTTCAATTTAGAACGTACATTATTTTCTTCTTTAACAAATCAGAAATTACAGCATAAAAGACATGGGTATACTTAAATCGTCTAAAAAGTCATTTTTTAATTCACTTATATTAAAGTTTAAATGATAGGTAATGTTTTAAAGAAAACTGTATTTCAAATTTTGAGATAGAATCAAAGTTTCAGTTAAAAGAATTTCGACAGTCACTTTATATGTGGCACAAACAATGTTCAATGCCAAAGTCATTTATTGGCGTATATATAGTGTGGCTTCAAACATCCGGGATTCAGAAATCCGGCATCAAAGTCATTTCCACCCACTTTTTTTTTACACCTCCAACTTACGGGATAAAGAAAAATACCAATTGCTTGCGAATTAAAATCTTTGAGATCAAAAGCTATGCATTAGTGGACAGCTAGATCGCTGATACTGTGCTAAATAGAACTACCGATAATGCTAGTAGCAGCTCAAAAGAACGAGGACGAGGAGGCGGCAGAATTAAAATTGTCGCTGGAAAAATGCCTAAATTTAACTGGATATGTAATATCTGCTTTAGAGAAACAAGACTGTATTACCGAAATCTATACTCTGTACTTTTATTAAATCCAAGAAAAACATCTTAATGAACGGTCGAAAAAATTGAAGCAAATAAAATTGACATCGCTGGTTTCGGAAATTACTCGAGAAAAAATGACTTCACTGTTTATTAGAATTCTTTTTGTAACATAGAAAATATCAGTCAAACTAAGTTTCTTTTTTATATTTAATTTTCTTTTTTTCTCACATAATTCTCACTTGGCTATGAATTCAATTATAAATAAAGGCATTATTAAGAATATCGGAAGTACTTTTGATATTCTTTCAGAAATTCGGTATTTTAAAATTCGAAGTAATACTGTATTGGCATTTTGTGCTCGTGCACCGCTTATGCCTTAATAGCTGAGGCTTTTCTTATTAAATAAAGCAAGATGTTTACGTTTTTTTTTTCTAATTTTCGTAAATGCAAAAGAAGTTAACGAAATCAAATCTTTCTCAAAAAAATTTTTTTTTCCAGACGCGTAGAGAAAGGAGGGGCTCATGTGGATTAAACCCTTCTTGTCCAAATAAAGACAATTCTTTTACGTCTCACAAGCTCTCCAAAAAGAGTTATATTGTGTCTCCGATGTTTATTAGTTTATTTGTCAAAAGACGGCTTTGTATGTAAAGAAGCGTTGTCAATATTCATTCTATTTCTAACGTGTAAATCTGAATAGTAGGCCCTTAAGAGGCTACTTCAGTTCCTGATCACGTGGAAAGACTCGCTCGCTATTGCTAATTCTATGGAAGAAATTTTTTAAGATATCTCGTTTCCATTTTAATATTTTTAAATGATTTTTTTTTCATTGGATAGCTGTAATTGATCTCTGCATTTGCCCTTTCTTACTTTTTCGATTTTGTTTGCAGATTTTTTTCAAGAGAATGCTTTCACTTTTGAAACCGATTCCGAAAATGAAAATGTCCTAGTTAAAAATATCTGTAAACAAAATAGAAAAAGTAAAAAGCGCCCTTTCTACAGATCGATCTCAGCTAGACAATGCAAAAAGAATTGTTTAAAAATACTGAAATGCAAACGAGATATCTTTAAAATTTTCTTCCATGGGATTAGCATTAGTGAGCGGGTCTTTTCAGGAGACTGAAGTAGCCTCTTAATGTGATCTCTGCAAGTCTTATTTTTATTTTCAACTCGTTGTAATAGACGCTGCCGCCAATGTGATAATTAAGGACCAACCGAAGTAGGGTTTTAAGACCGAAACAGAAAACGAAACCGAATTTCGGTAATCTTCCTATTTTTGACCGTAAACGAAAATGTCCAAAACATTTTTAAGTAATTAATACATACATAAGCGTACAGAATTATTAATTAATTACACGTGTATTTATACGTGTGTGGAATAAATTAGTTCTCTGTGCCTGTGACCAAAACTTTTTATTTCCATGTAAAATAAAATGTAATTAATTCACCTACGACACAGAATGATTTTCTAATTATACGAATTTCATGTAATTAAAAAATGTTTTAGGTATACATACCTCGATTTATCTTTTATAATGATTTTTGCAAATGATCATCTGCTTTACTAGAACTTTCTCAAAGAGTACTCGAAACATTTCTGCGGTTCCCAACTAAAAATTTTCTATTACTGTTAAGTGTATTACATTTAAAGAGCACGTGAAAAGCACCTTAAAAGTTTAGTCATATATGCTTGCTTTATAAAGAGTGTCTTATTTGAGCCGATACAGCTCAAATCAATGAGTAATGTTGAAAATTTCTGAAGGAAGAAACGAGATTTTTGGAATGCAGATAGTTTCGATGCGGCCGAAATTTTGGCTGCAATTTCGCCGAAAACGAATTTTCGGCGAAACTCAGATTTTGGACCAAAAATGAAAACAAAACCGAATTTTCGGTCTATCTCTAGTGATAATTATTACTCCAATTTCAATCCACCACACGTGAAAATATAAATATTCTTTAATTGATATAGGTGTGTGATACCGGACACGACACAAGGTTAGGAATCAGTTCACAATGATACTTCAAATAAATATTAAACTGGATATTTATTTACAATACACTTAAATATTTACAACAGAATACAATATTTACTTTTATAGGCAAGGATATAGCAGATCCTGCCCTACGTTAAATTACACTTTGAGGTATTATCGACATACTAGGTTACTATAAACACTCTATTCCCTTCTCTCTTGACCGTACATAGCGAGGTTTATCCAACACTACTGCCACACAGGTCTGTCCGAAATCTCGGCACCCACGTACACTTCTAAAAAAACACCCGTGCACACAACACGACGAACAACCTTCAACACTACACTTTAAACTAATTCTCTTATTTTCTCCTTTCAAACTACGGGGTTTCCCTCTATTTTCACGGGAAACCACACGTGTTGTTCTGGACCGCTCGTCCAATGACAGGTTATCACAAAAGATAATCTTTTGTTCACAACTCTCCCTTCCATCGTTATATGCCTGACTATTGTACTACCTACATTCCAGTAGACAATAGTGGCCCCTCTCTTAAAATTCCCTTTTATACGTTTCACTCATTTTAATCACTTAGATAAGGAAATGCGTCCACAACTCAAGTACATAAATAATAATATACAGATAAATACAATACATAAAGAAGATAAAATTAATTAAACAGGAATTTACATTAAGCATATGTCTCATTAACGTCGGAGACCTGACGCTGGTGTTATTTATCAACCCGGTAGTTTCATTTCTTTCATATCAGTATACTATACCGTTGCAGAAGATTTAATTCTTACGAATTATAAGGCGAATTGTTTATATGCACTGATATTCCAAGAGTGTTTATTTTCTGCGAAATTTTTATACACTGTTTGACAATTGCTAGGAACAGAGACATTTTCTAAAAAAATAATCGTAGGTAATGTTTTAAGAAATGTACATACACTGTCATCTAAGTACATCTAAGTACATACACTGATGTGCAAAAATTAAGGACGAGAGGGTTTTTCGAATGTAAAGTCGTGCAGAAGTTTTCCACATCGACCTAAATCATACTATAAGATCTCCAAGATGTGAAAATATGGGACAAGTGATAAAAACCATCTAAAAAAACAATCGAAAGGATACAAAAGCACTTGAAAAGGTCACTTGGAGTACAACTGCATAGAAGGCAGAAATGTCCATTCTACAGGCACCTGGCAGGAACAATTCAGTCTCTAATAAGGGATATGGTTAACCCTGACTGCGATGCAGGATTTACAACGTCTGCCCATGCTGAGGACGAGGTTGTCAGGGGGCTGTTGAGGCATCTAGTCCCATTCCTCTTGTAACGCCAATTGCAGCTGTGGAATTGTTGCTGGCGCCTGGTCACGTGCTGCCAAGCGTCTCCAGAGAAGGTCCCACACGTGTTCTATGGGATTTAGGTCCGGAGACTTTACAGACCAGTCCATGCGTTGAATATCTTCACACTCCAAGAGCTTTTCGACAGCCGCTGTACGATGAGGGGGAGCGTTGTCGTTCATGAAGAGGAAGTCCGGACCCACAGCACATCTAAACAGTCGCATGTGAAGCAAGATAATCTCGGCGCAATAGCGGGTACCAGAGACTAAACCTCCTTGGAAGACGTGAAGGTTTGTACGGCTACCAAGCATAATACCGGCCCAAACAAGGAGTCCGGCACCTCCAAAACGGTCCCTTTGGATGATGTTGGAGGAGTAACTACGTGTTCCCTGCTCTCTCCAGATGTGCATACGTCCAGTATCTGTCGTCAGACTAAATAGGCTCTCGTCCGTAAAGAATACTCGATCCCACTCCTGTTTGTCCAGTTCTTATGTTTTTGGCACCACAGAAACCGGCATCTCCGATGAGCAGGCGTTAATAGTACACACCGTACTGGTCGTCGTTAATATAGACCACCTTTGTGCTGGCTCCTAGCCATGGTAAAACGTGATATCCGACGTCCAGTAGCCTGTTCCATCTGCCTTGCGATTTCTCCAACTGTCTGCCGCCTGTTTCTTTTCGCCTGTAGGGCAATATAACGGTCTTCCGATGTTGTTGTTGCTCATGGTCGACCACTGCTGACTGCTCAGACAGCTGTTCCCATCGTTTGAAATGCATTCCAGGCTCGTGAAACAATGCTGTGAACGATCCCGAACTCTTCTGCCACGCTTGTCACACTTCGAAATTCTTCCAACCTCCCAACAATGCGACCTCGTGTAAGGTCATCCAGGTGACATCTCCTAGATTCCCTCTTGGCCATATCACACAATAATAGCAAAAAAACCGTCGTTGAAATCACTATACACAGTGCAATAGATTTTACCGAATTGCTCAACGTCTACCGCCTCTGTGCTTTATCCCCTTAGGACCTCCTCTTTTTTCGCCACATGCCATATATGCATATGTCCTACTGCATTTGTTCCAGGTCTAACTCCTGATTGGTCTTTCATTTCGTTCTGTTTCCTTTTTTGGCTTTTATGTTAATTTATCTGATCCATCCTTAATTTTTGCATGCCCGTGTATGTATTAAAAGTGAAGTGTTATATTTACCATGCAAAATGGTATAGATCGCACCACATCGGCAAACAGGATAACAACAACAAGAAATGTCTCCTTTGAAAATTTTCGGAATCACAAAATAAAGTTCTTTCCAGACGGGAGGATGAGCTATATTAGTCTCTCAGAAAGGAATGTGCTCTCCTCGGACACTGGTGCAAATTTTGTATCTATTATTCATGCTGTCTACTAAAATATTAAGGAGTCCTTGGGGAATATTGTCCCGCTCCTCTGTCAAGGCGTTTTTTAATTCTTGCATGGTTCGGGGAGGGTGAGTTCTTTGAGAAACACGCCTGCCAAAAGCATCCCAGACAAACTCTACAGGATTTAAGTCTAGAGAGTAAGCAGGCGACTCCATACGCTCAATATTTTCATTTTCTAGTGTGTCCGATACTTTAGCGGTCCTGTGTGGGCGCACATTGTCGTTCATAAACAGAAAGTCTTGAGCTACCGCACCCCTGAAGAGATGAACATGATCCAGAATAATCTATCGACAACACCCCTGTGATACTCGCTCAAAGATGTAAAGTAGTGTTCTACCATTGTGTGTAATACCTGCCCACATCTTAACGTCTCGGCCATACCGATCACATTTATGAACATTCTGCGGTGTGTGACGTGTTCCCCTTTCTCTCCACACTAATTAGTGACCAGAAGCACTTGTCACAGTGAAGTGGGATTCGTTGGAACTCTGGACCGCTGTTGCTGACCCCAACCAATATGTTCCTTACACCAACGCAATCTTTCTCGACGATGGCGTGGTTTAAGAGGGATGCATTGAACAGGCTTCCTTGCTTACCAACTAGCCTGAATTAATCACCGAGAAATACCTAAGGCAGATCGCCACACGTATGTACCGGTAGCAGTAGGAATGTCTGCAGCTATCTGACAAGGAGTGAGGTTTCTGTTCCTTTTCGCCACTAGGGGTACGTATATATTGATCCTCTTGAGGTGTTGTGTTCATTCCACGACGACCGACATGCTTTCGCATAGCATTTCCACCTTCAGCGGCCTTTTTTAATTGCGAGATAACGCCTTTTGACATTCCCATTAGTATGGCCACATTAGTGACACTTTGACCTGCTTCGAGCCGTCCAACTGCTCATCTACGATCGTAAGCACTCAAAAGATGTCTTGCAGACATTTTTCACTTAATTTTTGTCATACCACATGGAATTTTACAGAAATAAGTTCAACAACCTTCGGCGCTATTTTGTCGAAACACCTAACTGCATGAACTTTCGGATGAATAAAGAGCTTTCGTGCACTGCTTTTTATGCAGATAACAGGTTTTGCCCTATCACACCTTATACAATTAATTTTATTAAGATTAATCGATTGTTCAGAACGCTACATTGCAAAAACCTAGTTGTTCCTTAGCAATTGTCGTGCAGTGTATTTTATCAGGCGGGAACTCTGTTCTCTCCTAATCCTCCATTCTCTCATTAATTTGATGATCATAACTCGCTAGAATTCAATATTTTAAATCTGCTATCTAAAATAACTAAAATACTTTTTTATAACAGCATGAATAATTAGTTGAGTAGAACAATTAATTGATGAGCTTAGTTGATGAAGATGTTATTTCACATTTTCTCAAAAACTGTTTCATTATATGGATGACGATATTATGAAGTAATTTAACATATGGTACAGATAAAATACTAAGATTCTAATTAGTCTAGAAAATATTAGACATTACAGCCGAACTCGCTTAATACGAGCACAGTTAAAACGAGCAAGTTGCACGTTAAGAATGATTCATTATTTAAACTATATTAAGGTATCTGAATACATTAAAATAGGCATTTTCGTGATTTTTTTTATTATTGTTTTATTTGAAAAAGCAATCCTTTGCGATTGCAAAACTATTTTAATTTTATTCCTTTGATTACTAGAAGAGGAGTTATGGCCAATTTAATAAGCAGAATGATTCAAATACAGCAGTAGGCATAGGAAGGCCAGCAAAAATGTATACAAAGTTTCTCTGCATAATTTCCTTACGTATTTTACACAAAAACACTAACAAACCTTAATTTACACTTCTACATGAATTTTGTATGTATCTGAAAGATATAAAAGAAATCATTATTATGCGATTCTGGAAAATCAGTTTTTTCGTTATCTCCATGTTCGATAAACTTCATTACTTAAAAATTTTTTAACATATTTCAGTGAAATTTTCTCAGAACGCTTTCCATATTGCTCACTATGTTCTGAAGTAGAATCTAATCTCTATGTGATAATGTAATTATTTTATACGTACTCGAATATTAAAAAAAAAACGGTAATTTTTAATTTTAGAAAAATGTAGTTTTTCTGACATATTTTGAAACATTTCAGGTGATTTTGAAGATGTAAAAATCCTAGTTTAGTGACAGGTAGTAGTATGTAGTACAAAGGAAATTGAAGTATACAGTAAATTCTGTCCAAGGCGGAATCGATCGGGACTGAGAAAATCTTCCGCAGTAGACAATATTCCGGCTTATGCAAAAAAGTTTCCCCCTCCCCCCCCCCCTCAAAAAAAAATCCCTGGAAGTTGATGATCTTTTATTGATTTTCCCGACTCAAAAATCGGTTGAAAATTGAAATTCGGAAAGATATTTTGTCTTTATAGATAAATGAGAAACGCTATTGAATTTCTTAGTACTGCTGTAATACATGCGAATTGAAAGTTTACACACACACAAAAAAAAAATAAATAAATAAATAAATAAATAAACTTCGAGAATGAGACAGAACGCTGTAACTTTGAATTTGAGTACAACCTTAAAGTATAATATATTGTACTTTCTAAAATATATATTTTCATAAATGTTCATTCCACTAGAAAAATTAATTTTTAAATGCAATTTTGCATATGAAAAAATGGCATAAGCATAAATTCTTTAAAATTTAAACAGTTTCTGTTCTTTTGAATTAACTTTTTCAAAGCGTTACGAAATTTAACTAACATGCTCGACGTTGAGTATTCGACTTAAGTTTAATAAACAAAACGCCTTTCATTTTTTAATTATCCTTTTTTCCGCCTTATGCAAAATTTTGGTTTCGGTGGGACCATAAAATCCTTTCCGTTTCCGCGTTAGACAGATTCCGCCTTATGTAGCATGAAATAATGCAATTTTCTATGGGTTCGCCGAGACTTGAAAAATTTTCGCGGTAGGCAGATTTCCAGCTTATACAGAGTCCGCCTTAGGCAGAATTTACTGTATTTACTTGAATTGAGTCCACGCTGTCTGACGTAAGCATGAAATTTTGCTAAAAATGTATATATGACAAAAAAAAAAATTAAAAGATTATGGAGATATTGTTGGGATTTTATATTTTTCCTCATTCTGTATTACAGTCGATCTAAAAATATGTCTATTTATTCAATGTTGTGCTTTTTCTTTTCATTTTTTTTTTTTCTAAGCGCTTCGAACATAGGCGCTAAACATAGCGCTCCGAACATAGATACCTTAAGATTTTCACGCTTGTTAAAAGATAGAAAAGCAGGACCACGTCGGTCTAACATGAGCAAATCTTTCTTTCATTTCAATGCGATAATAGTAGGGTAGTAGAGTTAGGAAAGAAATTCTTATGGAACACTGTTCTCTCACAGTTATAATATTTCAAGATTATAACTCTCTGTCAAAATGTAGTAATTTGTCAGTTTTAACAGTAAGAATTAGAACCTTCAAGAAGACCTTTCCCCAGGAAAATGCAAAGAAATGTCCAGAGGTCTTGAAAGAGTGAAATATAGGAAGGAGATATAAGAATGTTTCAAATATCTTTGCAAGACTTATAACTGAGTCATGGAAAGGAAGGAACATAAAAGAAGACTCTTACCCAAGAAAATGCAAAGAAATGTCCTGAGGTCTTGAAATAATGAAAGGAGATATAAGAATGTTTCAAATACCTTTGCAAGATTTATAATTGGGCCATGGAAAGGAAGCAGCATAGAAGAAACCTATGTATGTTTCTTTCTTTAAATCTGGACTCTGGACCATAGCTCAAAAATTGCAGTGACTATATTATAAAGTTAGAGTCAGCCGAATTTTTTCAGAAAAAAGGGAAGTAATCAGTTGCATTACTGTACGTTGTTCATGTCCTTTGGAATTCTTCAGATTAGAGGCTTCGCCTTCAGTACTGTGATTATTGCTAAAGAAAAAACCCGATTAAAGAAACCCACGGGGGCAAGACTAAATATTTTATATTAATTTTATATTTTAATTTTATGCATTGAGATAGTTACAGCAATTAATAGTAGCAATTAGTTTTATTATGTACGTGATTTTAAAAATTTTACTATTCCCACAATTATTACAAGTAACGCTTATTATGAGAACTTCTATAATTCCCTTACTTCTCGTATTAATCGAGTTCGACTGTATTTTTTAATATGATTTTAATAATTTAAACATTATTATTATTTAATATTTAAAAAATTAATGTTAATAAGTTTTCCCAAGAGATTTTAGTTTCACCAGTTAGCATTCCAACCGTGCGCTACCAAGAAGAAGAAGAAAAAAACCATAAAATTTATTTTAAAATAATCGTTTGCATTAATTTTCTCGAAATTTATTTTATTTATTGTTTTTTCTAGATAGCATCTTCTTCCACTATGCTCTTCGGTTACTCTCATAAATTACCAGTAGCGTCAACTTTCCAAAAATATTGGGTGAGCTCAAAATTTTTTGAGTAAAACAACACGTATATATATTTTTTTATAAGGGTGTATGTACCGGGTGTCCTAAAAAGCACTGACTGATTTTAAAATTCAATAACTTGCAAACGGTGACAGATATTTAAAAAATTCTTGCAGGAGGGTTAGGCATGAGGTCAAAAGTTTTTTTTACAGTGATTTTAGATTTTAGTTCGAATTACAAACAATAGATGGCGCTGCGATCAATAGACGCTAAATTCAAGCTCGATTTTTTTGGCCGATCTCTTCTTCCATGCGGAAAAAAGGAGATTAAAATGTATTGAGTGGGTTCGGAAGGACCAAAAATCGAGCCTGAATTTAGCGTCTATTGATCGCAGCGCCATCTATTGTTTGTAATTCGAACTAAAATCTAAAATCACTGTAAAAAACTTTTGA
This sequence comes from Maratus speciosus, assembly GCA_963932465.1. Classification (NCBI taxonomy): domain Eukaryota; kingdom Metazoa; phylum Arthropoda; class Arachnida; order Araneae; family Salticidae; genus Maratus; species Maratus speciosus. Next base: position 435,205,845 of record OZ010788.1, read on the forward strand.
CCTCATGCATAACCCTCCTGCAAGAATTTTTTAAATATCTGTCACCGTTTGCAAGTTATTGAATTTTAAAATCAGTCAGTCCTTTTTAGGACAATTTAATTAAATTATATTCTTATAAGTTCTTCCTTATAAATACATTAATATTTATTTTATATAACATTGGAATTGATAACTATTGAAAGTTTAAAAAAAAACTAAATGGCAAAGTAAATGGAAAAGTAAAGCATACATTTTAGTCATCTAAGTGCTTTATCAATTCAGCAAAACAGATGGCAAAATATGCAGAAAATATATTTTTGAGAGAAATTTAACTATAAATCCGCTGAAGGGGTTTTCAGTGCTTTTGTAAGACTAACTGATGTCCTTACTAATTTTTAAATGAATTAGTTTGAGAACTTTATTCGAAACAAATTTCATTTCAGCGATTAAATAAATAAAAAATTAATTACGAATTAAATCAATTGAAATTGGGTGGGCAGAGAGATCAAAATATTGGGTGATGGGCTCACGCTCCATGGGCCCATATAAGTTTGCGTCACTGTAAATTACAATATTTTACTGACTATAGTATCAATTATTGATTATCCTAATTGTAAAATTTATTTAAAAACAATTATTTGAGGCCTTCTAATTTTGAATTGATACTTCACTGGCCTTTTTATACAAATGTAGACAAGTCAGACACAATTATTAGATTCTAGACGAAAACTAGTAGGTAAAAATAACAGTCTTTTCCTCGTACTTTTACTTATTAGAAAACTTTTCACGTACATTTAAGTGAGGAGGAATCAGTTCCTGTCTTTGTTTTGTCTCATCGTAGGCTATTCTCGACTGAAATAAATATTCATAATCGAAAAACCTGTTTCCTCACATTTAATATAAGATAGTAAGCTTTTGTTAATTAAAAAAAAAGAAAGAAAGAAATGAAAACTAATCAAATTTATTATATGATCTAGTTCGAATAAAAGTAGAATTTAAAAAAATAGTAAACATGCGTTAATACATGTTATATCTATCACACTATTAGTGATACCACAATTTTCTAAGGTAAAAACATCGCGAGCAATCATTCCTAAAATTTTCATATTAGCAACAACGACTATTTAACATTTTTATAATTTAAATTAAAATGTTTAAAGATTTCTCTGTAAACTGCATAAGTATTATGACAGCAAGGACCATAGGGCAAACGGGGCGGCTACCCAAGCGAAGGCCAAGTCCATCTTGATATGCTAGACTTGATACTCTTGACAGCCCTGCCCATTGTGGTCTTGTTAGTGGCCCCGAAGCCCCCGAGCAAACGTTCCCTTCTTATAAAATATTAACATTTTTGCTCTAGATTTGTTTTTAAATTTTTCCCAGTGAGAAAAAAAAAATGAGTAAGCTTTATTTCTTACAGGCAAAGTTCATATAATTGTCGGGGAATGTATAGATTTCATTATCTTCAAAGTAACGGTGGACGCAAAAACCGATATTTAAAATATTGTAAATGATAGAAGATTTTGCGAAATTAAAAGTAATTATGCGCATTAAATGTGAAAGTAGTGATATATATCATGCATTTTATTATTCATATTATATGTAATGCTATAATATGTACAATTTATTCAAATAATGTCTATTAATTTCAAATATTGCAATATTGCTTGCCAGAGCATCGCGCGACGTTGTGCCGGCTGTGTATATCGGCACTTTTACTGAAGTCCATTAATTATGTCGCTCTTCAAGATGAAGGACGGGGGGGGGGGGGTCTCTGACGCGGGCTAAGGTTTAGCTGACGCATATCCATCTTATAGTCCAAAATAACCTCCATTTTGTTGTCCAAAGCGGGCTTTCATCCAATCGCTGCCTTCGACACACCATGTAACAGGAGAAGGGGTGTGTTAACATTCCGTAGCGTCAAATCTAAAATATGAAAATAATTAACATTATTTGCGAGAAACATAATACAGTTAGATATACTAAATACTTTTTAACTTACTTTATACATTTATTAAATTTTAGTTGCATTAAGATCGCGGAATATTTTTCGTTAGTCACTATTACTTTCATTTGCTAAATAAATGATGAGGAAGTCATCGGGTAATCATATCGCCTCCCCCTTCTCTCGAAGTAGTGAAATGTCAAACAAAAAAATTTAGGACTTTATACTTATAGTCCAGGGGAAATGTACCAAAAAAGGAGGTTACCTTGCAAAAGGTCGGGTAGAAGATTTTATTTTTTTATTTGTTTATACTAAGGTAAGCATGGAAAAACCAAGTTTTCTAACAAAATTTCTTAAGGCTAAATTTTTTGTGGCCAAAAAACAACAAAATTTTGGGCCTTTTTAAAATTTTTTATAAATATATCTAGACTCGTTGCCGTAGTATAATATTTGTCAATTACAATATTAAAGAAGACAAAATTCTCTACAACTCTCATATTTACAACTTTTTTATACACTCAATAGTAAGCGCAGTACGCCATTTCAAAAATAGGACATTTTCTTCAATTTTCTTTAAAACCGTGAAAAACGTTGTTCTGCCCCGATTATTCAAATGTTTCCCGTGGATTTAACCGTGTATGTCAACTTCTATATATTGGTTGCAGTAAATTATGTGTTTCAGCGCCGAAACTAGCCTTTTTTGTACCCGTGGCAAACATGGATTTTGGCGCCCCCCTCCTTTAAAAAGAAAATTTACCATGAAAATTTTAATAAATCTCTAATAGCTGGATTTTGAAATTTTTAAGTGTGTAATCATTAAATACGTAATGCTGAATTACATAATCAGCTTTGCCAAATATTGATTCATTAAAACCTAGAAAAACCGAACCGAAATATATTCCGCTTTAAACAGGTTTCCATCTTAGCATGTATAATTGTTCATATTCTTTCTCTTTAAAATACATATTTTCTTTAAAGACCAGATTCCGTATATACAGCTTTCCTTTTCAAAGATTTTACGGTAGTTGTAGTATTGAAGCGTTTAAAGTCACATGTTATATGAATTATGAAGCTAAATTAGTCACACGAAGACATTCGCAAGGTAATATTAAACCTATGAGAGCGCTCTTGACAAATATCTCGCTTGCATTTTATTACTTTTAAATAAATATTTTTCATGGGATGCCTGAGATCAATATCTAATGTTGTACTTTAGTACTTTTTCGGCTTTATAGCTCTAGGTGAACATAATCCACATATCTCTTTTATTCAGGATAAGGATATTCCTTTGAAACGCGATACTAATAATCCTACAAAGGTGCTATTAAAGAGAAAATAATAGTTAAATAACCCTGTAGAAATTATTATTATTAAAATACATTTTTTCATTTGACTTATGCAGTCATGTTACGTATCTTTTTTTTTTATTACTAGGGGGCTCTGCCCCCTACGAGCTACGCTCGTCAACCCCCGTTCAGACACCGCAGACTCTAAAAGTACGCTAATTTGATCGGCTTTAAAAAGATTTCGGAAGGTTGAATTATAATTTAAAAAACAGTGACGATCTCCCTATAAACGGATTTCTATTTATTTCTCTTTGAATGGGGAATTTTAAGGCCAAATCCGCTGCTGTACTACTTGATGAACTCGTCGACCAATTTCGCCAAATTATATAAATCGCCAAAGCACTCGCCAATTATATGAATTGACATAATTTTTATTTTAAATAACGAAAGAACAAATAAATTAGTGCAACATTAATAAAAATACAAATAAAACGTCGAAATAAAAATAACTTGGTGACGTAGACACGTGTAACTTGCTTAAAGTCAAGTTAATGTGACATTTACGATCAACCATTATTGGCATTTAATCTTATAGTTTGGCGAATGATAGATTTTTGGTCGACGGGATAACTAAGTAGTACCAAAAATACATATGTCAATCGCTGTTTTCGTCTTTGACGTAGACACGTGTAACAACATTTCAAAATAAGCTAATATAAAAGGAATTAAGTAAACAGTCTTTGTCTCCCGGTATCTTTTAACAAAGCGAAAAGAAAGTTCTTTTAAATAAGACTTTTTAAATTAATCGTTTTTAATCTGACGTAATTTTGACCAAGCTATTCTTTCTCTTTTTAATATTCACTTGAAAATGCTTGTGTTAGAAATGAAATATTATTTGCGCTTTCCTAACAAAAGTAGTTGAAAAGAATCCGCTCAAAATATCAAATAAATGTCTAGCGCAATTTCTGAATTTAAACCTTTTTGCATTATTTTGTATTCATTTTATGTAATAACTGTAATGTGACGTAAATATGACGTAATTTCTCCTATTTAAGACTTCTAACGCATGTTAATAAATTTATTATTTTACAAATTCCTTTCTCTTTTAAAATTCACGTGTAATTATAGTTTTTATGACGTAATTTTTAATAAGTTCCTGCTTTTTGTACATAATTATTTAATTCTAATTCCAAATGTTTTTTTCTGTTTATAATAGTCACGTGTAAATGAATTTTTAATTTATTTACAAGTATAAATATTTTTATTTTGAAGCAAACATTATTGTTTCCACTGTTTATACAGTTGGCAACAGTTTAAATTAGTATCACTTTCTAAAATCTGTAAAACATATCTCTAGAAATGCTGAAAATTTGAATTTAAAATAGAAATAAAACCTCAAAAAATTAGTCAAATTAAAAAAAGAAAAACAGTCTGCACACCGGGAACTTCAAACGTATAAAATGATCTAAAAATGATTAAATTCCTATGAATAATTTTTACTCCTATAAAACTTTTTTAGTGGAACGATTTTGTCCAACTTTAGCATTAAATATCTCCTAAAATAATTCTTCGATTTGAAAACTGTTTGCCTCAGCATGTTTATCAAACATTTCTGTATCATACTACCGATTTTCATATTTTTGTATGCATTATTTTTCTTAATATTAACGAAGAAAGACCTCCTGTCACAAAAAATTCAAAACCGGCGGCGGTGACAGCGGTAGTTACTTTTTTTTTAGTATAGAGAGATTGTTTAGAGAAAGTGGAATTGAATGAGACAGGGGATCAATGTGAAAAGAAAAATGTTTATATGGTCTACAATCATAAATAAAATTGGTATTTCATTTGGTAAATGGTATCACTGAGATCATTAAACAGATATAATTTCAAAACAGTACATATTACAGAAGATTAGAATATCCCACAAAATGTATTTTTCAACAACCAAAATAAGTTTTTCTGTTTGAGCTTTAAAGCAATTAATAGATAATCCTAAAGTTTTACATATTTTTGCATGCTAAAATGATATAATCTCTTGTTATATTTATTGATATAAGCGGAATTTTTTTTTTCTTTGAAAATATTTATTAAAACTAATCTTTTAAATATTTTTTATGAAACTAGTGATCTCAAATATTTTATTGACAGCATTTTTAAATTTTACAAGAGATAAATAAATAACATTGCTTAGTGAAATAATCTGTTGTCATTTTTATTGTAGCTATCTCTCTATTCTAAAAAAAAGTAACTACCGCTGTCACCGCCGCCGCCGCCGCCGGTTTTGATTTTTTTGTGACCGGAGGTCTTTCTTCGTTAATATTAACAAAAATAATGCATACAAAAATATGAAAATCGGTGGTTTTATACAGAAATGTTTGATAAACACGCTGATGCAGACAGTTTTCAAATCGAAGAATTATTTTAAGAGTTATTTAATGCTAAAGTTGGACAAAATCGTTCCACTAAAAAAGTTTTATAGCAGCAAAAACTATACATGGCAGTGTAATCATTTTTAGATCATTTTACGCGTTAGAATTTGCCGGAGTGCAGATTGCATTAATTTTTTTATTTTGACTCATTTTTTCAAGTTTTATTTCTATTTTAAATTCAAATTTTCAGCATTTCTAGAGATATTTTTTACAGATTTCAGAAAATTGTACTAATTTAAACTGTTGCCAACTGTATAAAAAGCGCAAGCAATAATGTTTGCTTCAAATTAAAAATTTATTTACACGTGACTATTATAAACCGGAAAAAAACTTTCAAATTAGAATTAAATAATTACGTATAAAAAACAGGAACTTATTAAAAATTACGTCATAAAAAGTATACACGTGAATTTTAAAAGGGAAAGGATATTGTAAAATAATAAATTCATTAACATGCGTTAGAAGTCTTAGGAGAAATTACATCATATTTACGTCACATTATAGTTATTACATAAAATGAACACAAAATAATATTGCAAAAAAGTTTAAATTTAGAAATTGCGCTAGACATTTATTTGATATTTTGAGAATTAATTTAAAATGTCTCATTTAAAAGAACTTTCTTTTCGCTTTGTTAAAAAATACCAGGAGAAAAAGACTCTCTTTACTTAATTCCTTTTATATTAGCTTATTTTGAAATGTTGTTACACGTGTATACGTCATCAAGTTATTTTTATTTCGACGTTTTATTTGTGTTTTTATTAATGTTGTACGAATTTATTTGTTCTTTCGTTATTTAAAATAAAAATTATATCAATTTGTATAATTTGGCGAGTGGTTTGGCGATTTATATAATTTGGCGAAATTGGTAGACAGGATAATCAAGTAGTACCGCAGCGGATTTGGCGTTAAAATTCCCCAATCAAAGAGAAATGAATAGAAATTCGTTTATAGGGAGATCGCCACTGTTTTTTAAATTATAATTCAGTCTCTCGAAATCTTTTTAAAGCCGATCAAATTAGCGTACATTTAGAGTCTGCGGTGTCTGGACGTGGGTTGGCGAGCGTAGCTCGTAGGGGGCCGAGCCCCCAAGTTTTATAAAGTAAAGGTATCTCTCTATTAAAAAGTAACAACCGCTGTCACCGCCGCCGCCGGTTTTGAATTTTTTGTGACTGGAGGTATTTCTTCGTTAATATTATGAAGAATAATGCATACAAAAATATGAAAATCGGTGGTTTTATACAAAAATGTTTGATAAACACGCTGATGTCGACAGTTTTCAAATCTAAGAATTATTTTAAGAGATATTTAATGCTAAAGTTGGACAAAATTGTTCCACTAAAAAAGTTTTATAGCAGCAAAAACTATACATGGCAGTGTAATCATTTTTAGATCATTTTATGCGTTAGAATTTGCCGGAGTGCAGATTGCATTAATTTTTTTATTTTGAGTCATTTTTTGAAGTTTTATTTCTATTTTAAATTCAAATTTTCAGCATTTCTAGAGATATTTTTTACAGATTTTAGAAAGTGATATTAATTTAAGCTGTTGCCAACTGTACAAACAGCGGAAACAATAATGTTTGCTTCAAAAAAAAAAAAAATATTTATACGTGTAAATAAATTAAAAATTTATTTACACGTGGCTATTATAAACAGAAAAAAACATTTGGATTTAGAATTAAATAATTATGTACAAAAAGCAGGAACTTATTAAAAATTGCGTCATAAAAACTATAATTACACGTGCATTTTAGGAGAGAAAGGAATTTGTAAAATAATAAATTTATTAACATGCGTTAGAAATCTTAAATAGGAGAAATTATGTCATATTTACCTCACATTACAGTTATTACGTAAAATAAACACAAAATAATATTGCAAAACGGTTTAAATTTAGAAATTGCGCTAGACATTTATTTTATATTTTGATAGGATACTTTTCAACTATTTTTGTCAGGAAAGCGCAAATAATATTTCATTTCTAACAAAAGTATTTTCACGTGAATATTTAAAAGAGAAAGACTAGCTTGGTAAAAATTACGTCAGATTAAAAACGATTAATTTAAAATGTCTCATTTAAAAGAACTTTCTTTTCGGTTTGTTAAAAAATACCAGGAGACAAAGACTCTGCTTACTAAATTCCTTTTATATTAGCTTATTTTGAAATGTTGTTACGCGTGTCTACGTCATCAAGTTATTTTTATTTCGACGTTTTATTTGTATTTTTATTAATGTCGTACTAATTTATTTGTTCTTTCGTTATTTAAAATCAAAATTATGTCAATTTGTATAATTTGGCGAGTGGTTTGGCGATTTATATAATTTGGTGAAATTGGTCGACGGGATAATCAAGTAGTACCGCAGCGGATTTGGCGTTAAAATTCCCCAATCAAAGAGAAATGAATAGAAATTCGTTTATAGGGAGATCGCCACTGTTTTTTAAATTATAATTCAATCTTTCGAAATCTTTTTAAAGCCGATCAAATTAGCGTGCATTTAGAGTCTGCGGTGTCTGGACGGGGGTTGGAGAGCGTAGCTCGTAGGGGGCCGAGCCCCCTAGTTTCTTACATAAAAGATATTTATTTTTTGAGCCCCTCCTCTTTTATATTTGAACTACAATTCAATGTTTGCTACCTTTAAAACAGTAAAACATTGAAACATATATTACCAATAATTGGTAATAAAATATACCATTGTAGTGTGGAATAAACTATGTTTTTCGCAAATTTTCATACCTATCCCAGTAATCCCTGGAAAAATATCTATGCATTATAAAAATTATTAAATTATTAAAATCAAACAAGAATTCTTTCTTAATTGAAACTATCGTGCCAATAAGCTACTAAATATTGAAGTATTCTTTTAAACAACACTTTTAAATTAGCATTGTATACACTTAAAGTTACTGACTAAATATGAAAATTGTCTTATTACTCATACATTCTGCCCTACTTTTAAAATTATATAAATTTATTGAATATAAAATGTCTGTTGAGATGAAAATAAAGATGTGGGTGTGCAAATAGATAATTTATTGCTACCGATTTTTAGAAGTCGAAATACACGATTAAATCCGTGGGAAACATTTGAATAATCAGGGCAGACCTACTTTTTCACGGTTTTTAAGAAAATTGAAAAAATTGTCTTATTTTTGAAATGGCGTACTGCGCTTGCTATTGATTGCATAAAAAAGTTGTAATTATGAAAGTTGTAGAGAATTTTGTCTTCTTTAATATTGTAATTGACAAATAATATGCTACGGCAACAAGTCTCGAGATATTTAAAAAATATATAAAAAAGTCCCAAAATTTTATTGTTTTTTGGCCACAGAAAATTTAGCCTTAAGAAATTTTGTTAGAAAACTTGGTTTTTCCATGCTTGCCTCAGTATAAACAAATTAAAAAAATAAAATATTCTACCCGACCTTTTCCAAGGTAAAATGTACATTTCCCCTGGACTATTATTAATACCCTCCTAATAATACACCTTTCCCCTCCCTTTCAGAATTGCGAAATCCTTCCCGGAGAAAAATTTCCGAGTTGTACATGTATGAGTAGAAACATGTATGTTATAAAATGTATGAAAGTATATAAGATGGGTGTAAGTTCTGCCAACCAGACAGTTTTTTATTTCTCCAGCTTTTTTTTAACACTTTCCAACAAAGTTGAAAAGTGTTTATGCATTCGGTTTGTCTGACCGTCTGTCCACGCTCTAACTCTAGTAAATGGATTGATTCGGATTATCATGCAATTGATAAAGGTTATTTAGGGTCATCAAAGCTTGTTTGGTATTGTATGTGAAGTACGTAGGATTAATAGTTTATTTACAGGGGCACTCAAAAGAATTTCATTACATTATGGTATATGGGGAAAAAATCGTTTACAGGGTATTTAATGAGATTGTGCTATTTCAAATGCATTTAAACTGATACAAATCACTGAATTTTACAACGATTACGTTAGAACAGGGCATTCGTAGCATTCTTTAGTCATTTACAGGGACGCACAAAAGAAATCGATTACAGTACTGTATTTGAGTAATAATTGCTGGAGTATGCTTTTTAAAATTCGGTATGCGCTTTTCAATTGAACTAATTTTTTGCATGTTACTCGTTATAATTCTATAAACTCATATACAGGGTTGAACAATAGTATTCGCGTACCATTCTCCTCATTAGAGGAAGTTGCTGAAGGGGAATTTTCAACTGAGGTATATGTATTTCTTAAGTTAGCTAAATTTTGGCATGCATTTAGTTAATAGATACAAATCTATATATCATATACAGGTCTGCTGAAAGAAATCGGATAATTTTCCGATTGTAGACGGGAACAGCTGAAATTGGTTTTTCAAATGTGTTATGACTTTCCATATGGTTGAATGAGACATAACGTTTTAACTTATTAAATGGTGCAGTTTTGTTATACATTATTCTGAATGTGTTGGAAAGTGTTTCATAATCTATGCTTGATGCATGAATTTTTCTTTCTTGTTTTTCATTATTATTAGTTTATTTTGCATTTGTATTTTAACTACCCTTCCAAGAGGCCAAAAATAACAGTTTTAAAATATTTCTTTTTTTCAACAAAAAAAAATAAAAGAAAGAAAGAAAGAAAGAAACTATGTACTCAAAAAAGTATCTTCTCGAAATATCTTGCAATTTGAGTAAAATATAGATAAACAAACAGGAAGAAGTTGCAAACACGTTCGCAGATAACAGCGACACCGGTCATAATTTCTGGAATGAAACGGGCCACTTTCGTCGACCGCCCGCAAACGAACTAAAAAGAAGAGAAAGAATATAAAAGGAGATTGAACAACACCTAAACAAAGCAAAAATCATTTTACCCGTACCTCTGACACCAGAGAGACCGTTGGCAGACTTATCAATCTTCCGAACAGACGGTAGAAGTAAAAGATGTAAGGGAATGTCTAATAATTGCGTTTTTATTGATGCCGGTTTAAAAAACACAGAACAAATAGGCCCGTAGAGAGAGGGGAGGGGGGTACAGCCGGTACGAATTACCGGGGCCCAACTCTTAGGAGGGCCGACTTCGGTCCTGGTTTATTAAATAAAACAGCAAAAAAAGTAGACTCGTTCTTCTTTACGTAATTTTTTTAAGTTAAAATAGCTAACAAATAATAAAATTAAAAAGTCAGAATTTGCTAGAACATCTTTACGGCCTGACTAGGAGACCCGGGCTCAGGGGCCGTTCATAAATGGTGTCACGCTTGGAGGGGGGAGGGAGGTTCGTGAAATTGTGACTGTTTGTGACAAGGGGATGGGAGGGGGGTAAGAAGAAGTATGACATCACGTGGCGATTCCATTTAAGTAAAACTAATATAGAGGTTTCTTTTCAAAAATCAATCTGTTTTAAAGTATTTTGTATTCATAAAGTAAGGATAAGATTTAAAGCCAAATATATTAAATTCCATTTAAAATTCCAAAATACTACTATTTTCAATTGCTCTGTCATATTAATATCTTATTGCTATTGTATATTAATTATGTGTTTTGTTGTAAACCTTAATCTTATTTCATACTAAATAAGCACACGATTAATTTTTATTGTTATGCTCACAAATGTCATTAAAACACATAGTTAAAGTTTAAAAATAAAATTTCAAAGATGATCTATAATGTAGTGCTTTGTTTCTGAACTGCAAGTATATGTTTATGCAATATAGCGTGACATGTGACAAGGGGGGGGGAGGGGGTCTGGTGAAGTATAACAGTTTGTGACAAAAGGGGGTAGGGGTAAAAAATATCGAAAAAAGTGTGACATCATTTGTGAACAGCTCCTCAGGGCTTCTACTCTAGTACATGTATAAAATATTTGACAGTTTAGCGTTTTACGTTCGAGAAACAGTAGTTTTAATTAAAAATCATCAGAACTCAAAGTTAGTAAGTGTTTAAAGATTGTTAACTTTAAAATTTTAGACCAACTTGTTCGAAACTTTAAAGAAATATTTTTAATATACTTTTAAGGAGACAGTACATACCTTTAATAGTCGTAGAAAATGCAAAATTTGTCCTGTGTAACTTTTTTTTTTTAATGTAAGACTGTAGAATCTCGAAAATTTATCATAAACTCTAATAATGTAAAAGAGAAAATAATAAAACCTGTAAGGATCCACTTTTTTAAAAAGTAATATCCAGCAAATTTATTTTCTAATACGTGGCTGTGACGGAATCCTGCTATAAACAGATAATTTTGATGATCCCGCTAAAAATAATACCATGCAATTTATATTGCAAAGATGGAAACAAACCCATCTAAAGTGGTATTTCGCACAGATTGTTTGTGTTTTCGTCTTACCAGGTTTTATGGTATAATTTATAGCATGGCGGGGTGGGGGGCGAATTCGAATTACAACAGGGACCCGCGGTTTCTCTCTACGGCCCTGAGAACAGAGTATCTAGTGTTGTCAACGACACTCTCGCAAAAAGCGGCTTTTAAACCGGGGGGGGGGGGTAAAAATATAGTAAACCTTATGAAAACGGAAATTGGGTATAACGGAACCCTATCTTAATCATAAAAATTCCATTGTAACTGCAGTACGAATACCGTACAACTATACCTGCTAAAACGAAAACCTGTTTAGAACGTCATTTTTCTCCTTTTTCTTGCGTTCCATCTTAGAAAATTTTATTATACTAAAAAAAAATAATAAACGGTCAAGTGCGAGTATTACTCGCGTACGGAGGGTTCCGTAGAATAAATATATGATTTTGTAATTGTATTATTAAACTAGTATGTTGTGGCCATCACAAACCTTTCTTCTATATAAATCACGTCAAATAAATCATTTCAATAGTGCAAGAAATTACATCAATTTAGCACCAATTCATATCAAAGTGTATCTGAATTTGAAGTTTGATAAAAATTCGTGCCTTAGTTCTTGAGATAGAGCTATAGCGGAAATTCTGAAAAATGTAGCATAGCAGCGCCACCTGTTGAGTGATTTACACCAATACATAAACAGCAATAATTGATATCCAGGTAGAATCTGGAGTTCGTTGAAAATCCAAGCATTAGTTCTTGAGATAGAGCTATTGCGGAAATCACAAAAACAGCATAGCAGCGCCACCTATTGAGCAATTTACACCAAACTGTATAAAATGTCAATTCATGTCAAGGACTAACTGATTCTAAAGTTTGATAAAAATTCGTGCATTAGCTCTTGAGATACACTTATAGTGGAAATTCTGAAAAATACAGCATAGCAGCGCCACCTGTTGAGGGATTTACACCAAAATGTCAATTCATGTAAAGGATTAACTGATTCTGAAGTTTGGTGAAAATTATTGCATTAGTTCTTGAGATACAGCTATGATGGAAAGTCTGAAAAGTGCAACATAGCAGCGCCACCTGTTGAGCGATTTGCACCAAAACACAAACAGCACTAATTCATATCAAAGTATACTTGAATCTGAAGTTTGATGAAAATCCAAGCATTAGTTGTTGAGGTAGAGCTATTGCGGAAATCGTAAATAATGCAGCATAGCAGCGCCACCTGTTGAGCGATTTACATCAAAATGTACAAAACTTCAATTCATGTCAAGGACTAACTGAATCTGAAGTTTGATGAAAATCCGTGCATTAGTTCTGGAGATTGAGCTATTGCGGAAATCGTGAAAAAAGCTGCATAGCAACGCCACCTGTTGAGCGATTTACACCAAAAACTAATCAGCACCAATTTATATTAGGGACTAACTGAATATAAATTTTTATTAAATTCCGTGCATTAGTTCTTGAGATAGAGCGCCCACAAAATTCGTGTTACATACAGACAGACTCACAGATGCACAGACTCACAGACAGACATTTTCTAAAAACATGTTTTTCGGAATCTCTGACCTCTAAAACGTGTAAATCCGTCGAAAACCGAAAGTCGAAAATTTTCACGAATCCAATACTTTCTTCTTGTAAAGATAGAAAAAAGTAAAAAAACCGTTGCTAAAAGAATACTAAGACTTTGTAAACTAGTATGTTGTGGCCATCACAAAACTTTCTTCTATCTCATACATGTCAATACTTCAAAATTCACTATCTCAGTGCCAAATTAAATGGCAATCTGTGTTCATCATGATAATTCTAAAAATATGAAATTCCGTGCATTAGTTCTCGAGGTATGACTGTCACTGAAATCGTGTAAATCCAGCATAATGCAGCATTGCAGCGCCACCTATAGGGTTATTTACACCAGAACCTAAATATCACCAACTTATGTCAACGTCTAACTGAATATGAAGTTTGAGGAAAATTCGTGCATTAGTTCTTGAGATAGAGGTATTGCGCAAATCATGACAAATGCAGCATAGAAGCGCCACCTGTTCAGCGATTTGCAACAACACATAATCAGCAGCAATATTAATCAAGTTATACTTAAATCTGAAGTTTGATGAAAATTCGTGCATTAGTTCTTGAGATAGAGCTATTGAAGAAATAGTTCAAAATGCAGCACAGCAGCGCCACCTATTGAGCGATTTACACCAACACGTAGTCAGCATCATTTCACATGAAGGACTAACTAAATCCGAAGTTTGATGAAAATGTGTGCATTAGTTCTTGAGATAGAGCTACTGCGAAAATAGTGTAAATCCTGCAAAATGCAGCATAGCAGCGCCACCTGTTGGGAGATTTACACCAAAACGTAAACAGCATCCATTCATCTCAAGGAATAACGGAATCTGAAGTTTTATAAAAATCCATGCATTAGTTCTTGAGATAGAGCTTTTGCGAAAATCCTTCAAAATGCTACATAGCAGCGCCACCTGCTGGGCGATTTACACCAAAAACTAATCAGCACTAATCTATATCAGGGACTACCTGAATATAAATTTTTATTAAATTCGGTGCATTAGTTCTTGAGATACAGCGCCCACAAAATTTGTGTCACATACAGACAGACAGACGGACAGACAGACAGACAGACATTTTGTAAAAACATGTTTTTTGGAATCTCTGACCCATAAAACGTGTAAATCCGTTGAAAACTGGAATTCGAAAATTTTCATGAAAACAATACTTTCTTGTAAAGATAGAAGAAAGTAAAAACTATACAACGTAGGGTTGTGGGAACCTAAATAATATCAAATATAGTCATTCTGTCACTCATTTTTACTTTCTTCTATCTTTACAAGAAGAAAGTATTGGTTTCATGAAAATTTTCGAATTCCAGTTTTCGACGGATTTACACATTTTATGGGTCAGAGATTCCAAAAAACATGTTTTTACAAAATGTCTGTCTGTCCGTCCGTCTGTCTGTCTGTCTGTCTGTATGTGACACAAATTTTGTGGACGCTCTATCTCAAGAACTAATGCACGGAATTTAATAAAAATTTATATTCAGGTAGTCCCTGATATAGATTGGTACTAATTAGTTTTTGGTGTAAATCGGCCTGCAGGTGGCGCTGCTATGTAGCATTTTGCAGGATTTCCGCAAAAGCTCTATCTCAAGAACTAATGCACGGATTTTTATAAAACTTCAGATTCCGTTATTCCTTGACATGAATGAGAATTGTGTACGTTTTGGTGTGAATCGCCCAACAGGTGGCGCTGCTATGCTGCATTTTGCGGTATCTACACTATTTTCGCAGTAGCTCTATCTCAAGAACTAATACACACATTTTCATCAAACTTCGGATTTAGTTAGTCCTTCATATGAAATAATGCTGACTACGTGTTGGTGTAAATCGCAAAATAGGTGGCGCTGCTGTGCCACATTTTGAACTATTTCCTCAATAGCTCTCTCAAGAACTAATGCACGAATTTTCATCAAACTTCAGATTTAAGTATAACTTGATTAATATTGCTGCTGATTATGTGTTGTTGCAAATGGCTCAACAGGTGGCGCTTCTATGCTGCATTTGTCATGATTTGCGCAATACCTCTATCTCAAGAACTAATGCACGAATTTTCCTCAAACTTCATATTCAGTTAAACGTTGACATAAGTTGGTGATAATTAGGTTCTGGTGTAAATAACCCAATAGGTGGCGCTTCTATGCTGCATTTTGCTGGATTTACACGATTTCAATGACAGTCATACCTCGAGAACTAATGCACGGAATTTCATATTTTTAGAATTCTCATGATGAACACAGATTGCCATTTAATTTGGCACTGGGATAGTGAATTTTGAAGTATTGACATGTATGAGATAGAAGAAAGTTTTGTGATGGCCACAACATACTAGTTTAATATTATCCTAATCTGTTTATGATGAAATTAATTCGGTACTGACAATAAAAGCAGTGCATATTTAAACTTCATTTGGCATGTCATAAAACTAAATTCAGCGTAGTAAATATCTTTCTTTCTACAGCATAGCTAAAACAAAACCTTTGTTCAAAGTTTAAATTTGGCATTGTGCAAAGCGCGCTTCGAAAGGGGGCCGCAAAGTTGCAACGGCGCCTTGGTCCGTGCCGCGTTTTTCCAGATAGGTTTTTAATTAACTTTTAAAGTCACTCGAGGTGTATTGAGAGCGCCACTCAATGCAAACTAGTCGCGAATCTCATAGTATTTATGTGATTCATTCTAATTAAGGGGTCTCAGGACTCTTAAAGCTTCAAAATTTTAGAAATTTTAATTTTTTCTTAGATGTTAAACTCCTATCATTTCTGAACATTTTGATATAATTGTTTCCTTGAAATTCCCATTAGAACAGAAGTTACGGCTTTAATTATACCCGCTCAGTAGCTAAAGCGGCGTTTCCGAAACTTTAATGTCATTTTTCTCCAAATGACGTTTTTGGGCACAACGCACAAGATACCTCAAAAACTTCTAAATATTTTTTCATGAAATTTTCTAAACATATATTTCATGTTAGTCTGCATAAACTGAACCTGAAATTTCCTTTTTATTGTTCAAAAAAATATTTTTTTAGGTGATTATACTGTTCAAATTTTCAAAATTTTGTATTAGCTAAATACAAATTTGAATTAAAAATATAAAAATGCTTTAAACACAAATTTATTTAGGTTCATTGTAATTATTACAATCTGAAGTATAAGTAGTCCCCAAAATTTTCATTCTAGTTGCAAGATCTATTTTGTAATCCTGCGCAGAAATTCTTATAATAATTTTTTGCTCGACAAATGTCTGACAGTTTCGAGCCCCCTATAAATACTAATTCTGCATCTTGAACTTTTTAAATACATGAAATGAAAGAACATACTTATATCTTTCATCCCACTAAATATTGTGCATTAAAATCATATACATGTTATGACATTAAATCTGAAATTGGTCTTTTTTTTTTTATTATTTGTTCCAATTTTAAGAGTCTTGAGACCCCTTAAATTAGTTTGTTTTTAACAATTTGAAGTTTATTGCTTTTATACTGCTACTGGACATTGCATTACACATATATATCATTAAAAGTTATTAACGATAGGCTTTAAAAGCCGATGGTACATAGAGTACGACATCCTTGTCATTATGTATGTCCAAACCGTCAGTATCTTTAAGGGTTAATATCTCAGCTGATTATGGACGATTTTTTTTTCGAAAATCATTATCAACAATGCTTTTATACTTCTGCTACGGTAGGTACCTCCAGCGTTGCTCAAAACTTTTGCTGAATACCCGTAAATAGAAATTTGTGTATAACGGGAAAAATGCGATTTTCTCAAAAATGTGTGACCTAGGGTAATCGCTATAATTTTCCTTCAAAGTTTAAATTAACTTCTACTATCTCTAATTTTTTCATAATTTTAGTTTCAGTAGATTCGGAATTAAATGGGGGGGGGGGCGTATTTTTGCGCTAGATTTTCGACGATACCTTTGAAAATATAATACCTAAAATTAAAAGGAATGTATCTTCGAGTTCAGCGTTACGAAAGCTTTCACACGATACCCCCACAAGATATACAAAGAAAAGAGGGTTTTTTTTTTCAAAACTTAATTAGTCCATCTACATTTTTACTAAATATATCTATGAATGTTTAAGAATCAGAAAATATGTGAGTCAATAGTGTTTATTATTTTCCCCAATTTGAACTTTCCACTTTCCATAGTTTACAAGTAAAATGGCTGTGACAGACCAGACAGACAGACACAGGAGTGATCTTATAATGTTTCCGTTTTTACTTTTTAAGTACGAAACCCTAAAAAAAAAAGTACAAAGTAAAACCTGTGAAAGCGGAATCGGTAGGTATTGCAACAAAATTCCACTTTAGCATGTATAATTGTATAGTATTCCTATCGTAGGGACAATGGAACTTTTTCTTTTAAAACATAATCCCGTTATAAACAGGTTCCGCAGAATTTTTTTTAACTAAGTACAGTAAAACTTGTGAAAACAAAATCGCTAGGAACCGCAGAAAATGTGTAATGAAAGATGTAAGGGAATGTCTGATATTGCGTTTTTATTGATGCCGGTTTAGAAAACGCGGAACAGAGTATCTAGTGTTGCCAGGTCCACTCTCACAAAAAGCGGTTTTTAAATCGGGGCATAAAAATATAGTAAACCTTATTAAACCGTCGGAACCCTGTCTTAAACATAAAAATTCCATTGTAACTGCAGTACGGATACCGTACAACTATACCTGCTAAAACAAAAATCTGTTTAAAACGTCATTTTTCTACTGTCCCTTGCGATTATCTTTGAAGGTTTATTATACTAAAAACACACAATAAAACCTGTGAAAGCGGGCTATCTAGAGGAATTGAAACAAAATTCTACTTTAGCATGTACAATTGTATAATATTCCTATCGTAGGGCAGAGCTCGAAATATACCGAAGCTAACCGGAATGATATTCTGGTTCGTGAAATTCTGACAAATATTGTTCCGGTTCGTGAAGTTAGGGTAAATACCCCTCCGGTTAGTTCAATTATTAAAACATTGTTACAGTTCTTGAAAACATTAATATTTCCGTTCCAGTTAATGTCCATCCGAAAAAAATGGGTAAAACTTGCGCTGATGCACAACACCACTGTGATAAGCCACCATTCATACCCACTACTATGGAATGATTGCGATTAGTTCCTATTCTAAGTGAATGACTCACGAGGCAGATGAATATTAAATTTCAGTGACTAAATAAATATGACCGACCACACATTTAAGCTTTTTAATCTTTCCATATAACGGAGATGAAAGCAGGCTGAATAAAAGCCTTACCGGAGACACTATACAGCTTATTGTGACCTCTGTATTTTTAGGTAGATTTCCTATGAAATACTACCTATTACATTCTCCCCTATGTTGGAATTTCTGAAAAATTTTTGCAGATCTATACCGATCCTGACTCCTAGAACCCAAAACCACCCTCAGTAAAAAACTTTATATATATATATATATATATATATATATATATATATATATAATAAAGATGAAATCAAAATATATATATCACTTTCTTCTGGACACTATAACTTCCACAATTCTGCACAGATCTCTTCCGAACTGATACATAAAATCAAGGGGCATAAAATCTCGGTCAAGTTTGTTAATGGGCAAAATCGGAAAAAAATTAATGGGAAGAAAAATTCATAACTTCGTCAATTCTCAAGATATCAAATCCAATTAAATTTATTATAAATCGTCTTAATATTATCTACAACTTTTATATTGACAAGTTTTTGATATGACCAATTCGTACCGCAAAAAAAAATTAAAAGCGAAAACAAAAAGGGGGGGGGGGGGAGTTGAAGAAGAAAAAAATCCACACCTCCGTCAATTCACAAGATATAAAATCCCCATGAATTTATCATATATCTTCTTAATATTGTCTAAAACATTTATAGAGTCAAGTTTTTGATAGGACCAATTCTTTCAGAAAAATCAAATTAAAAATACATAGCAGTTGAAGAAAAAAATCATCTTATTAAGGGTGTATTCAAATCCAAACTGCTTATTTTCTTACTCATTTTTAAAATTCATTTCATGCAACATTCAGTTGCTCTCAAACGCATCCAATTGGTAGATTCTCTTATTCAGAGAAACTATACAATGTACCGAAATGATCGATTTTTTGATAGAGGCAGAATATATTTCAAAAAATGATGTCAAAGTGGGCATGTTGAACCGAATTTCCAGAAGCGATTGTGTTAGAACGAAAAATATTATCCTACTTAGAAAATAATTGTTTATAAATCAAGTTTTAATTAATTGAACGAAAAATAAAAACACAGGGCACTTATAAATCTCTTCAAAAATCACGCCAGCAAGTTTCATATTTTCCCATTAAAAATGAATCTGAAAATGTGCCAGAAAATTTCGAGTTTGTTGAGCATGGAAAAGTATTTTATTGAATACTGCCTTAACATGATTCTGATAAAACCAGCACTTATTTAAAAATGAAGTAAAAACTCGTCAAAAGCGGCCAAATAAAATTGTTAAAGTGGGTTTATCTCTAATCATGATTTAGTTTTTGTTGGTGAAATTAGTATACGTAACTTCGAAATCTACCTCCGCCTGTCGGCTGGACCTGCAGGGATTTTTTTTTTTTACTTTTAAAACATAATTCCGTTATAGACCGCTTCCGTAGTGTTTATTGAACAAAGTACAGTAAAACTAGTGAAAACAAAATCGCTAGGAACCGCAAAAAAAATCCGTTTAAAGCAAGTTTTCATCTAGGCAGGTATGTTTGTAAGTTACTCCTTTGGAAGGGACCATAAACATTTTTTGTTATAGATAGGTTTTCTCTTCACTGGTTGTACTGCATTAAGTTCCACTCGATGCAGACTAATGAATACCATGGTAATAGAGGAAATTTAAAAGAACTTTTGCATTGCATCATAAACAAGAACGAAAAATCATGCGTCCAGCATCGATTATGAAACACTTTCCAACACATTCAGAATACTGTATCGAAACTTGACAGTTTTTTAAGTTAAAAAATGTCTAAATAAACATTTTAGAATTCATAACGCATCTGAAAACCCAATTTCTGCAATTATCATCAATATTCGGAAAAATATCCAAAATTTTTTATGCAGCCCTGTACATAATCTATGGCTTTGTATGTATACTACATAGTATGTTGTTAAAAGTTAGTTCAATTAAATGCATAACACAGTTGAAAATTTCTACTCAGCAATATATTTGAAAATGCCGAGGGGTAAAGAGTGTTCTGCGGCCGAAGTAAGAAAAATTTGGTTTTATAAAGACGCTGGTAAATCTGATGGAGAAATAGCTCGGTAATGAAGCGTTCTAAAACTGCCATTCACAATGAAATAATTGGAAAAAGGGATTAGAATAAAATTAAACGATCTGGAAGAAAAGGAATTTTGACAGCACGGGATGATCGACAAATATTTCGGTTATCAACTCAAAAAAGTCTTTCAACTCGGGAAATTTCGAACCGTTTCAACAAATCAACCTCACACATAACAGTTTGGAAGAGTCTGAAATCAACTAATAATCCAAAATGTATGAAACTGTTGAAAAAAAAAATCGAGGTTAATGAAACATCATTAAGAAAAAAGACTGAAATGGGCTAAAAAATGTCATGTCATGGGGAAGGAAATGGAAACAAAGTGATATTTTCAGAAGAAAAAAAAATTAATCCTGACGGTCAGGATGGTTATAAACACTATTGGCATGATTTGAGGAAGGAACCGAAACATTGTTTCAGTCGACAAATGGAAGAAGGATCAGTAATGGTTTCGGGAGCTTTTAGTCATGATGGATTATGCGATTTAACCCGAATTTCGGGACGTATGAACTCTGCGCAATATGAGGCTATGTTATATGATCATTTGATACGGTTTGGACCTTTTTTAGGTGGTGCTAACTGGATGTTTCAGCAGGACAATGCTTTTTGCCTCTTGCCATGTGTCTAAATCCACACGGCAATTGTTTAAAAAGAAAAAATTCATGTTTTGTCATGGCCAAGTCGAAGTCCAGACTTGAACCCTGTGGAAAATCTTTGGGGCAGATTAAGTCGCAAAGTTTACGCTAATAATAAACAGTTTTTATCTGTCAATGAACTAGAAGTAGCCATTGTAAAAGAATGGTACTATATTTCTGAATCTGTACTTAATCGCCTTGTCATATCGATGAAAAACCGAGTGTTTGAGGTTATAAGGAACTAGTATGTTGTGGCCATCACAAAACTTTCTTCTATATAAATCACGTCAATTAAATCATTTAAATAGTAAAAGAAATTACATCAATTTAGAACCAATTCGTATCAAAGTATACCTGAATTTGAAGTTTGATGAAAATTCGTGCATTAGTTATTGAGATAGAGCTGTAGGGGAAATTCTGAAAAATGCACCATAGCAGCGCCACCTGTTGAGCGATTTACACCAAAAATAAGCAGCACTAAATGATATCAAGGTATACCGGAATCTGAAGTTTGATGAAAATCGGTGTATTAGTTCTGGAGCTAGAGCTATTGTGGAAATCACAAAAAATGTAGCAACAGCGCCACCTGTTGAGCATGGTTGAGCACCGATTTACATGAAAAGGTACAAAACATCAATTTATGTCAAGGACTAACTGAATCTGAAGTTTGATGAAAATCCGTGCATTAGTTCTGGACATTGAGCTATTGTGGAAATCGTGAAAAATGCTGCATAGCAGCGCCACCTGTTGAGCGATTTACACCAAAACATAAACAGCACTAATTCATGTCCAGGTATACCTGCATCTGAAATTTGTTGAAAACCCAAGCATTGGTTCTTGAGATAGAGCTATTGCGGAAATCTAAAGAAATGCAGCATAGCAGCGCCACCTGTTGAGCGATCTACACCACAAGGGGCAAAACGTCAATTCATGTCAAGCACTAACTGAATCTGAAGTTCGATGAAAATCCGTGCATTATTTCTTGAGATTGAGCTATTACGAAAATCGTGTAAATGCTGCAAAATGCAGCATAGCAGCGCCATCTGTTGGGCGATTTACACCAAAAAGTAATCAGCACCAATCTATATCAGGGGCTATCAGAATATAAATTTTTATTAAATTCCGTGCATTAGTTCTTGAGATAGAGCGCCCACAAAATTTGTGTCACATGCAGACAGACAGACAAACAGACTCACAGACAGACATTTTGTAAAAACATGTTTTTTGGAATCTCTGACCCATAAAAAGTGTAAATCCGTCGAAAACTGGAATTCGAAAATTTTCATGAAACCAATACTTTCTTCTTGTCAAGATAGAAGAAAGTAAAAATGGAGGACCAATATCGTATTAATTTGCATATTATTTTTGTTTTTAGACAAGTGGTCTTATAATTTGTTAACAATGTATTTTTCAATCATTGCTTATATTTTTGTTAACATACTTATTCATTGCATTATTCTAAATTATTGCAAACTAATTTTAATAAATATGTTGTATTTTGATATCTCATGTGTTTAAACTATAATTGAACCACCAATTGGAAGAAGGGAATAAACGCCACCTTTTGACACATTCATTTTTCTTACACTTTTACATTCTTTAGATGTAGCGCTTAGTTGTGAATTCGAAGAAAATAAAAAAAAAACATACGAAGCGAATGGTTTTTGTTATTTTCTTCGAACTCACAATAATTAAGCGCGTACACGTCTAAAGAATGTAAAAATGTAGAAAAATGAATGTGTCAAAAAGTGGCGTTTATTCCCTTCTTCCAATTGGTGGTTCAATTAGAACCTTTATTTACTTCAGAATTTTCAAAATCAAAGTAATCTTATAATTTCTTAACGCACTGTAGGATATTTTCAAGATAAATTTACCAGAAAGATTTTTTTTTCTTTGTAAATTGTGGTACAATTGAATATAAAAATAGTCACCATTCACTCCTGGGCCGCAATCAAAGGTTAATGTAATTTTGTTGAGAATTAGGTAGTATTTAGAAGACAGATTTTTGTTAAATACAGTCGAACCCGGTTAAGACGCGTTTCAAGGGAGTGGGTAAAAGCCGCGTATTAAGCGAGATCGCGTATTAAACGTGATTCGTATAATGTTGCAGGAACTGGGCTTATTTACAACATCTAATCGTCTAAATCAACTTTAGAACTTTCATTTATATGTTTACGATCGAAATTTGTATCTTTTAGTTATACTTAGATTAAAATTTAATTGAACTTAACTTTAACTCATTGTTTCTTTTCATAGAACCACATGGATTAATAACTGAAAACAAAAAGTAAATTCAAACGGCTTTATTATGGATTAATGTGCTGCAACCAAAAATAAAAAAATAATTTCATGCTAGACTAATTTTTTAACAGAACTAAAAAAAAATTTACCTTTGAAGCACTTGTTAAAATCATATTTAGTACTTGTGATAATGAGTACAATTATAATCTGTCCTTCTTTTTGTTATAAGAAAAACTATCCGGATTAATAGTATTTGTGTAAAAAATATTGTTAGTTTAGCAAGGAGTAAAGAAAACATAAAAGATTTAAACAACCGCAGTCGTATTTAATCTTTACGAGTTTCATTTTTTTGCCTGTATAATGAAACATAGTAGGATATAACGTACATTTAAAATCTCACTAACAAGGTATACTGATCTTTAATCGTAATAATTTCATGACGTATCTGAGTATCCTGAATTCGTCTATCTCTCTCTACTACAGTAAAAACATACAGGAAGCTAAAGATAAAAGAATGTTAGGACGCAGTATCAAACAAGAATTGTAGTGTTGCTAATTTAGCGGGTTTTTTAAAATTCAAATATCTCTCACTATTTTCGATTAGTAATGTTCGCCTTAATTAATCTGTTATTAAATAAAATAAATATTACTATTCGTAAACAGTGTTTCTTATTTGAATATAAGAAAAATCTAATAAATTGGCAACACTGAAGAAGAAACAAGGAATTCGCATCTTGATCAATGAATTCGCGTCTTAAGCGTGATTTTTTTGCCTCAAAGGACCGAAAATCTCTCGCGTATTAAGCGGGATCGCGTATTAACCATTCGCGTATTAAACGGGATATTTTTACATTAGCCTTATGGGCGATATTCAAGGGACCGGAAAAAATCCGCGTATTAAGCGGGATCGCGTATTAACCGTGAGCGTCTTAACCGGGTTCCACTGTATTACTTAAAATTTATTTATCTAATTGCGCTGTTGCATATAGTTAAAAGAAGTGAGAAAAACGTTAAAGTTATAAGATTAGCTCAGCTGTATGAACTTGATACGTGAACGCAACAATTGCCATGTGCGACGTGGTCATATATAAGTCTATGAACTCTTTTCTAATAAGAAGTAATGGCATTGTTAAAGTTTTGAAATTCTTAATCGGAAATTGAAGTTGTCAAATTAACCTATATTAGTCTAGTTCTTATATAGTCCTTATTAATCTTCAATTAGTTATAATAAGGCAAATAAAGACTATACTTTTAGAGTATTTCGTTTATCATACCATAACTTTTTTTTCACATTATATGTGAAACTATGAACAATTTTTTAGGTTTGTGTATTTCTGATCTTTTAGACAACGAAAATTTTTAATTTTTCTCTGCTTCATAGTGAGAGAGAAACCTAGAATCTTACATAGTGCCTGTTTCTTCCCAAAAACTGAATCAGACTCTGACTAAATAAAACTAATTTCTTTTTCTAGGGTTTTACCTGGTTTACCCCTCAGCGCACACGCCCGTCCTGTTTCTATTACGTTACTACACGCGTGGGATAAATCTCACCCCATTTTACCACCTTTTATATTTTTGACTAAATGCGTTTTAAAAACAAATCTACTGCTCTATATTGTAAAATGCATCAGTACTACTTCTTTTATAGAAAAAATCATGCTTTTTAAATTTATTTTCAGATTTTGTAGCAATTTCTGTAAAAATCACGTTTTTTTTTTTTTTTTTTTTTTTTTTATAGGAAACTAGGGGGCTCTGCCCCCTACGAGCGCCAACCCCGGTTCAGGCACACCAAAATCCAAAAAGCACGCTAATTTGATCGGCTTTAAAAATAATGAATTAAAAAAAAAAAAAAAAAAAAAAAAACAGTAGCGATCTCTCTGTAAACTGTCGTTTGATGTGAGGTATTCAGCTATAAGTATGCAAAATTTCACTCCTCCAACCTAATTAGGGGCTCACTTAGAAAGAATTGTTTAAAATACACATGTGGGAACCCAAAAGGTCAAATGTACGAATTTTTCAAAATTTTATGATTTGTCGATTGATGTGAGGTGCTCAGCTATAAGTATGCAAAATTTCACGCCTCCAACCTAGGGGCTCACTTAGAAAGAATTGTTTAAAATACACATGTGGGAGCCCAATGGGTTAAATGTATGACTTTTTCAAAATTTTATGGTTTGTCGTTTGATGTGAGGTATTCAGCTATAAGTCTGCAAAATTTCACTCCTCCAACCTAATTAGGGTTCACTTAGAAAGAATTGTTTAAAATACACATGTGGGAGCCCAAAGGGTTAAATGTACAACTTTTTCAAAATTTTATAGGTTGTCGTTTGATGTGAGGTGTTCAGCTATAAGTATGTAAAATTTCACGCCTCCAATCTAATTAGAGGCTCACATAGAAATAATTGTTTAAAATACACACGTGGGAGCCCAAAGTGTTGAATGTACGATTTTTTCAAAATTTTATGATTTGTTGTTTGATGTGAGGTATTCAGCTATAAGTATGCAAAATTTCACTCCTCCAATCTAATTAGAGGCTCACACAGAACGAATTGTTTAAAATACACATGTGGGAGCCCAAAGGGTTAAATCTTCCATAAATATAAATAATAAAAGGGTAATCCTTCTTAACCTTGACCTTGAAAGGTACAAGACAGGTCAGAAGAGTCCTAAAAAAAATTTCCCTTTTTTTAGGGTTTCGTTCATCTAACGAAACCCTATTCGTCTCGCTCCTCTGTCTGTCTGTCCGTCACAGAGCCCGTTCTCAGAAACTATACATGTTGGAGACTTGAAATTTTGCATACTTATAGATGAACACCACACATCATACAACAAATCATAAAATTTTGAAAAAGTCGCACATTTAACCCTTTGGCTTCCCACATGTGTATTTTAAACAATTCTTTTTAAGCGAGTCCCTAATTAGGTTGCAGGCGTGAAATTTTGCGTACTTATAGATGGACACCTCAGATCAAACGACAAATCATAAAATTTTGAAAAAGTCGCACATTTAACCTTTTGTGCTCCCACATGTGCATTTTAAACAATTCTTTCTGTGTGAGCCTCTAATTAGGTTGGAGGAGTGAAATTTTGCATACTTATAGCTGAATACCTCACATCATACGACAAATCATAAAATTTTGAAAAAGTTGTACATTTAACCCTTTGGTCTCCCACATGTGTATTTTAAACAATTCTTTCTAAGTGAACCATAATTAGGTTGGAGGAGTGAAATTTTGCATACTTATAGCTGAATACCTCACATCAAACGACAAATCATAAAATTTTGAAAAAGTCGTACATTTAACCATTTGGGCTCCCACGTGTGTATTTTAAACAATTATTTCTATGTGAAACTCTAATTAGGTTGGAGGCGTGAAATTTTACATACTTATAGCTGAACGCCTCACATCAAACGACAACCTACAAAATTTTTAAAAAGGTCCTACATTTAACGCTTTGGGCTCCCACATGTGTATTTTAAACAATTCTTTCTAAGTGAGCCCCTAATTAGGTTGGAGGAGTGAATTTTACATACTTATAGCTGAATACCTCACATCAAACGACAAATAAAAAAATTTGGAAAAAGTCGTACATTTAACCCCCTGGGCTCTCACATGTGTATTTTAAACAATTCTTTCTAAGTGAACGCTAATTAGGTTGGAGGCATGAATTTTTGCATACTTATAGCTGAACACCTCACATCAAATGACAAACCATAAAATTTTGAAAAAGTCGTACATTTAACACTTTCGGCTCCCACATGTGTATTTTAAACAATTCTTTCTGTGTGATCCTTTAATTAGGTTGGAGGAATGAAATTTTGCATACTTATAGCTGAACACCTCACATCAAACGACAAATCATAAAATTTTGAAAAAGTCGTACATTTAACGCTTTGGGCTCCCACATGTGTATTTTAAACAATTCTTTCTAAGTGAACGCTAATTAGGTTGGAGGCATGAAATTTTTCATACTTATAGCTGAACACCTCACATCAAACGACAAATTATAAAATTTTGAAAAAGTCGTACATTTAACTCTTTGGGCTCCGACATGCGTATTTTCAGCAATTCTTTCTAACTGAGCCCCTTATTAAATTGGAGATTTGAAATTTTGCATACTTATAGCAGAACACTTGAGGCCAGGCGACAAATCATAAAATCTTGAAAAAGTTTTACGTTTAACCCTTTGAGCTACCACATATGTATTTTAATCAATTCTTTCTAAGAGAGCTCCTAATTAAGTTGGAGACATGAATTTTTGCATACGTATAGCTGAATAACTCAGACCCCACGACAAATCATAAAATTTTCGAAAAGTCTTATATTATTTACTCCTCCATGCTCTAACTTGTATATTTTAAGCAATTTTTCTAACGTCCGCCCTTTTCACCCGGGGAGCACTTTTCCAACTTTTGCCGCCACCCCTTTGACCATTCTTTCATATTATGCACCATAGCCTTAGATATTTTAGTTCCACTTTTTACCGCCAGGGGCGCCTACTTATATCGGGTGCTATGGGCCCAATTCCTTCGACTAATATACATACGGATAGTATTAAAGAATAGAGTGCGCCCCTGGTTGCGAAATGTGGAACTAACAGATTTTTCAAAAGGATAAAGTGTTTTGAAAGGAATATTAAACAAAACCCTCTGTGCGATCTGTGATCACACTTACCCACTTGTTTACTTTCTTCTATCTTATATAGAAGAAAGTATTGTAATCGAAATTTTTTTCGACTGCCGGTTTTCGACGGATTTACACGTTTTAGAAGTCAGAGGCCCCAAAAAACATGTTTATAGAAAATGTCTGTCTGTCCGTGTGTCTGCTGTCATTGTACCATTAAAAAGTATATAAAGTTATGCATAGAATTGAACCATTTTTTTTTTAAAGTTTTTGGCTATGGCAAGCAGGTCCTTCCTTAATTTGGAAAAAATCCGCCGGGAGAGGACGCTGTAATAGCGATTTTTGTGCCATTTTGAATATTGTACCATCGAAAAGTGTATGAAGTTATGCATAGAATTGAACCAAATTTTTTGTATATGTTTTTGGCCATGGCAAGAAGGTCCACCCTTAATTTGGAAAAATTCCGCCGGAAGGGGGCTCTGTAATACCAATCGCCGGAAGGGAACGCTGTAATAGCGTTTTTTGTGTAATTTTCATTGTGGTACACCATTGAAAAGTGTATGAAGTTATGCATAGAATTGAACCAAATTTTTTATGTATGTTTTTGGCCATGGCAAGAAGGTCCGTTCTGAATTTAGAAATATTCGGCCGAAAGGGTGCACTATAATAGCGATTTTTGTGTAATTTCCTGGACTTTTCGTAGTTCTATTGTACACTGGCGGCTGATGAAGCGACGGGTGAACTTCCCATACTGATAAGCCGACTATTCACAAACAGCTGATATACGGAAAACTATTGATTTTAATGAATATCATGATTGAGATTAACTCGTTTTTACTCCGATTAATTGACTGAAGCAGAAATTTAAGATGAAAGTCAAATTTGATAGAGTATTGAACTCATAAAAATGAAATATTGACATTTGTAACAACATTTTGAAATATTAAAATATATGAGATAGAAGAAAGTTTTGGGATTGGCACATCCAACTAGTTTTGAAGAAAAAATGTGGTTGGGGTAGATTTTATCCCGACACGTATGCTGACGGGTTAAAATATTAGAAAGCTTCCAGTCATAAGGCCATCTTTATTAGAACCCCCCCCCCCCCCCCTCCATATGCTACTTCTTTCAGACGACAATTCAAGTGTCGTCACTTAAAAATAAGTAATATATTTTTTTTAAGTCAATTCCTACTTAGGTTGAATAATAAGTATTTTATTAACGATTGAAAATTTGAATAAAAGAAATTTTTTTCCTCCCATATAAAACTAAAATTAATTAATTAAATTTAATTAATGAATTAATATTTGAAAAAACTGTATTAACATCAAGTGTCATCCACTTCAAGTTTTAAAAAATGTATTTGAACGTGAGTGGATGATTAATAAGTATTTTATTAATGATTGAAAATTTGAATAAGAGAAAATTTTTTCTCCCATATAAAACTAAAATTAATTAATTAAATTTAATTAATGAATTAATATTTGGAAAAAAAACTGTAACATCATGTGTCATTTACTACAAGTTTAGAAAATGTATTTGAACTTGAGTGGATGAATAATAGGTAATTTATTAACGATTAAAAATTTGAACAAGATATATATAGGAAGAGTGTGAACTAATAGTAGGAATTGAAAATGAATGAATGAATAAAGTTACACCTAACCATAAGCCACCCGTAAAATAAAGCAAGTTGTATCATTGTACGGTTAAATACTGATAATCTACTGCATTTTTTTCCAATTTCTAAGCGTCGCACATTTTCAATTTTTACACCGTCGTACAGGGGGAAATAAAAGTACTTTTAAATACAGTTTGTTTGAAAACTGCATCTTTGTTTTTGCGATATTATTATTATTATTATTATTATTATTATTATTATTATTATAGTTTTTAATACCATTTCTGTAATGGTGGCAACTGAAGTACTCCATTTCTGTAGAAAAGTAAAGGGAAAATAGTCACAGAGGTAAGAGACAGAGTTCAAAAAGAGAAAACCAACGCTAAAGAACACAAATATAAGTAAGTGTAACTGTCTTTTTGATATATTGGCACAAAGTTCAGTCGCCCTTTCATGAAGAGATGGAGTTATTTTTTAGAACTCAGTTATTACTTAGAACTCTATGAAAATAATAGATTACTATATCTTTTTGTTGCCATTTTCTCATAACAACTGAAAATGAATTGTAATTAAAATATGTGCTATGCCAAGAATATTGCCTGCTACAAAAATGCATTTTAAAGAATATTTGTGTGACTTATTTTGTCCGCATTTACTTAATTCCTATCAAAAAGCTGAAAAATGCCATTTTATTATTCCGTGAGTAATAACATTTTTCGAATTTTGAAAAAAATACATAAATGAATGATTTCAGATAAAACATGGAGCTATATACTATATTTACTATATTTAATTTTCAGTATCAATATTAATCTTATAAATAAATGAAGACATATGTATCATATAGATACCCACCCTTTTTTTGGTCGAGTTTTTTGAATGACTACATCGCTTTTTGCTACGTTTGTGTATTATTCCGCGATAGAGACATCATATGCATACTTTTTCTAGAGATGTTGTTAATGTGGAATTCTTTAGAGGATGCAAATGACGTCATTTTAGATAAAATAAAAGCGTGTATTTCAAGTCTTAAAACTGAAATATGTTTTGTACTATCTATATTTATATTTTTTTCATAGGGGGGGGGGGGGAGGACACTAAATTCTGAAAAAGCAAAATTCTGCTTTCTGCTTGTTTTTTTTTTTCTTTTTTTTTTCTCTCTCTCTCTCTCTAAGCTACTTAATCATTTATTTTATTTTTTATTGTACAGTCGTGAAAAAAAAAAAAGTAAACACCCCCTACTAACTCTGCAACTAATTATAATAGACAAAAGTTACCGGTACCTATCAATTGGAAATAAAGTCCATTTTTTAGTGATGTATATAAAATTTGCTTAGGGGAGCCATGTACAAATCAAAACCGGGCCAAACTTTATTTTTTTCAATGGCAACACCCAATATTGACAATATGTTCAAACTATACCCAGAAACGAAATTTCTAGTCATTTGGATGGTAAATTTTTGAATTATAAACTTTCAAAATTTAGAGCTTCTAATGTAAAACTACATTTTCATATTTTTATTAATATCTCCTCAAATTATAATCCTAATGTGATAATTTTGTGTGTGGTTATAATACTAAAAAATTCTAACAGTTGAATTTGTAATTTAAAAAAAAATTATAATATGAATTATGGATTATGGCGATGGTATGAAATTAATATTCGAATCAAAATATGAATTGCAACCTACAATTTTTTTTGATAGATTTATATTTATTATGTCCTGCTTTATTCGAATTCTCAATTTCAAATTTTTCTTTCAAGTAGTTTTCGAATTATCGTTTCGTCGTAAACGTCAAAATGATGGTTTAAGGGGTCCGTCTATAGTCTAAGGTCTAAGGGGTCCGTTTACACCGTCTATGATGTACAGAAAAGCATAATTTGAAAAAAATATATTTTATTAATTTTATTTAAATATTTGGTCTGGCAACAGTCGAAACATATTTGGATACAGTCCCTAAAATAGGTTCATTCTAAAATAATTAATTTCTCGGAAACTAATTGTACGAATTTCATGAAAATTTGGATTTAGGCTAATTAAAGGGTGTAGAATTTATTTATGGTGTCAAACGGGTATTGCTATTTAAAAAACCGAATTTGTGTTGTTTTGATATGTAGATGCCTCCCTAAGCAAATTTTATACACATCATTTAAAATTAGACTGTATTTCCAACCATTTGGTACCTGTAATTTTCTTCTGTGATAATTTGTTGCAGAGTTAAGAGGGGGTGTTTACTTTTTTTTTCGACGGCTGTACATACAACGCAGATATTACCATACGAGTTTTCATAGAAAAAATCGAATCGGACTTACCAAAGTGCTACACCGCCTTTTTTAGCCTCTCAGGGCTGAAAATAGAAAAGTACAGCCGCCGTTATCATCTAGCGATCAAAATTTAGAGCAGTTTTCAATACGTCACATCTGAGATCTCAGCTGTAAGATCAGTGATCTTAGTGTTTCAAGAGTCATGAAGTCTGAAAGTCATTTACAATAAACAATGGAGAGGTGGGTGAAAAGAAGAACCGTGGTGCTCATTTAATCTCCCGGTTACAGTGAATGTAGATCAATACAAGAAGAATTATAAAAAGAAAATCTTATGTTATATAGCTGCACAATGGAAGGAGGAGAAATCAAAAACATATGATATATCTTTTTCATTCTTCTATTATAGCTCTATAGAACAGGCTTGTCCAACTTTTTAGTAAGCAAGGGCGCACTTCAGGCCCTGATTACCGAATAGGCACGAGAAGCACGTACTTCCATTAGAAAATTTTGAAGGGGTCCGAAATTGAAAAAACAGGGGGCCTCAAACTTTCAATTGAATTTATTGAGGTGTAATTGTAATTATAGATTGTCAGATGTATGTTTATTTTACATATTGAATTTGGCTTGTATGCGCAATATAAAATAGTAAAAGTCTTTCCGGCCAGTGCCGGGAGGAAGAGGTAGCTTTCATATTCCTTATTTTTTAAAATCTAGCATATATTATTCAAACACACGAAGCTCAATTTAGTGGAAACCGATTATAGAAGATTTAATAATAATTTTTATCAATACTAAATTATTATGAATGAGAATTTCTCAAAATTAGTCAGCTTTATCCAAGCTGATTTTATTTAAAGTAACTTATATTTGGTTTCCAAATTCGGCGATATCTTGAAGTGCCTGCCCTTTTAAGAACACATGATGGATGAGGCTAACCAGTGAACTTGGTCGAGGCCTTAGTAATTCCTGTGCACATGCTCACTCACATCAGAATCGGTTGATATATACGAGTGCTGTCGCAGGCAAAAAATCAGATTTTTCAAAATGTCACCCACATAAAGAAATCCAAACTGCTATATCTGAGCCATTTTTTAAGATAAAGGCAAAACAAAAAAAGCTCCGGAATCCTTATATCAAAGTCAAATACTTAAGAAAGAAACCTTTTTCAATTTCTAATTTTTTTGCACCTCACTTTAAATATAATTTTTTTAACTTAATGGCCGCCATTTTTAAACAAGATGGCGGATGAAGCTGGCCAACGAACTCGGTCGAGACCTTAGTAATTCCTGTGCACATGCTCACTCACATCAGAATCGGTTGATATATACGAGTGCTGTCGCAGGCAAAAAATCAGATTTTTCAAAATGTCACCCACATAAAGAAATTCAAACTGCTATATCTGAGCCATTTTTTAAGATAAAGGCAAAACAAAAAAAGCTCCGGAATCCTTATATCAAAGTCAAATACTTAAGAAAGAAACCTTTTTCAATTTCTAATTTTTTTGCACCTCACTTTAAATATAATTTTTTTAACTTAATGGCCGCCATTTTTAAACAAGATGGCGGATGAAGCTGGCCAACGAACTCGGTCGAGACATTGGTATGTACTATGTACACCACACCGAGTTCCATCCAAATCGGTTCATAAATATGAGAGTTACAAAGATCAGATATATATATATAATAAATTTGAAATCACAAATATATGAAGAAATTGGTTATATATATATATATATATATGTATGTATGTATATATAAACGTAAAGTATAGTAATCACCAACAAAAAACAAATTATATTCATATGAATTGCGCCAAACAGCTGCAGTAAAAACACATAAATTCAATATAAACCTTATCAATTCAATATAAACATTAATCTTATATTGGTTTATATATATATATATATATCAACATTTGAACGGAGGGTGGTTTCGGGGTCTGGGAGGGGGGGTCATGATCGATGGAAATATACCAAATTTTTTTTGAAATCGCTTTCCTCCGAACGGCTGCAATAGGTAGCTTTTTGTAATGATAGCTACCTAATAATTTAAATTACTGCCAAAACTGAGAGAAGTATTTCAAAATATGGCTATTTTATGTTGTGCATACATGCTGAATTCAATCTTTTTAACTAACTTACATTTTTAAGCTAAATATTATGGAAATTCACGGAGCAGATGTATCCCGCATCTGCCATCTTGGGGTTTTTTTCTTGGCGTGAATTAAAAATTGTTTTTAATTAATAGTTATAATTATTATATTCCTGTTTTTTTTAATATTATATTAATCTAGAAACGATGTTTAACCACTGGCGACATTTACTACTTGGCGAAAAAGGAGTTTTCATGCAAGAAAAAAATCCAAGATGGCGGATGCGGGATTATAATACATTTAAGCCAAAATCATTTTTTGCATATTTTTCTTGATTGAACTCGATTTTCGTGTAAGTGGAACATAAAACAGTCGTTTAATGAAATATATGTGAACTCAACTGAGCTACTCTTTGGAAAAATATTTGTGGCATTGGTGATTTTCCGGGTATGTCAAATTTAGGGGGCCCCAAAATGACACTGTGCTTCCCGTAGCTTCAGAGATTAATCGAGCCCTGGGCTCACTTCAGGCGGAACAAAGAAAGCAGTAGTTTCGACCGAAGAAATACCACGCAATTATAACGGCGAAGGTGGAAACCAGTCTAAAACGAAATTTTTTCTCCCAGTCCGTTTTCAATTCCTTTTCTCAAGTTTTACTCTACTAGCAGAAAGTAAGACATTGATTCCAGATCTAAAAAAATCAGCAAAAATAATATAATAATTATACAGAAATATTTCTTACTAGCTGACCCACCCCGGGCCCGTGATAATAACCTTAAATGAACCTCAAATTTGTATGATTTTATATCTTTAATTCCATTTTGTCTGAATTTATATTTTAAAATGAAAAAAATCGCGAAAAAATATTGAATTGAAAGTATGCTATTTGGTATTTTCTTTTTCGTCGAAATTTTCACACATTTTATTTTGTAAAAATATATTTCTACCCGTCCTAACGTTTCGAAATTTTTGTAGGTGATCTGAATCTGGTCTATTGAGATGCTCTACAAAGATTGTGTTAATATATGGACGTTTAGTTACTTGTAGCGTAGAAAACTATCGTCTCCACGAGGCGCGAAGTGACCTACGTTCGCCGGTACATTTAAAAATGTTAAAATTTATATATTTTTAAACCAATTGCACCATCGATTAGTATAAGGTTTTAGTTTTAAAAGCATATTTTTAGTTTGTAGGTACCTGTAAAATTGCGCCCTGTAGGGGCGTTGCCACAAGGAGGAAAAACGACCCATTTTGATTTTCTTTTCGTAGGCTTAACTGTGATATTTTTTTTAATTAATTGTGATATTTGAGACGTAAGAGCGAAAGATTTACTGACAAAGAATGAAAGATTAGAAAAGAGAAAGATCTACGAAAGATTTTTAATCTTTTGTGATACGTCTTCGAATTTTAACTGTGCCGAGCAATTTTGTCGATTTCGGTCGGTTCTTCGCTACCTTCCGATGTGCAATTGAGGTTCTATGCATGCGCGAGCGTTTTTTTTCCCTCACGTAAGAACAGAGGTGAGTTTTTAATGAGAGTTCCTTGTGATTTTTAATTAATAACTCAGCTAATTATTAGAAATTTAAAATTCTGAGTGACAAGTGCACCAGGAGAGGCATTGGACTAAGCGCACACAAAATTTCAGCCTTGCACTAGCGGTAGATTTTGCTAGCCATCGCAGACAGACACACACACAGAACGAAACTTTCTGTTATTAGTATAGATAATCTGGAAGCTTTTTTGCGTCTTCTACTTTTATCTTATAAAGATTCTGCACATAATAAATGTAGTTTTCTTTAAAAAATCATTCGGAGAAATTCATTAATTCATAAACACAAAAATTATTATTTATCAAAACACAAAATAAACACAAAAAATATTATAATTAAAATATGTTATTCTTATATTTAGCTGTTGCTATGCCCATTTTAGGTTCAATTGTAAAAGCATATGTATATTTACGGTGATCCACAAAGTAACGACCGTTTGGCTGTAAAAATTTTAAAAAAAGACATTTCTTCAAAAAATTATTTTCCTACATAAGTGAAGCTTACTTTACTTCTCCATATAATAACACCCTATATTTGGTCATTTATCATATCTTTTCAGGAGCTTTACAATCTCCATGTTGTATTCGGCAGCCGCCAGTCCCCTAGCCAGTTTTTTCACTGCAGTCTTAAGCTCATTATCACTTCCCATCGCGCACAAATTTTGTTGTAGCCAAGATGTTCTGATACAATTGTACCAAGCAAACAACGTGAAATGCGTGGGAAAACGATGTGTAATTCGTCGACAGTTATGCCCCCTCGACAAGTTGCACACCGCTTTTTCAGGCATTTCACGCTCATTCTCAACAAGTTGCACAATGCTTTCCCACAATCTCACGTGTTTTACTTGGCGAAATTTTGTCAGAACATCTTGGGTACAACAAAATTTGTGCATGATGGGAAAAGATGGTGAGCGAAAACTCCACTGAACAACTGGCTTAATATGGGACTGCTGCAGCCGAGTACAACATGGAGAATGTAAAGCTCAACTGCTATAACAAATGTCCAAATGTAGGGGTTATTATATTGAGAATTAAAGTAAGCTTTACTTTAGTAGGAAAATGATTTTTTTGAAGAAATGTTAGTTTTAAAATTTTTCATAGCCAAACGGCCGTTACTTTGTGGATCACCCTCGTATTTCTTTCTGTAGATCTGTACAAGTGTAACTGAAATATAAGTATGCAAGCCACTCATTTGATTTCCATTTAATTTTTTTAACGCACCCAATGTAACTCAAGCGTAATTTGTAGACAGAATCGCCCTTTAGGGGTGTGCGACAGGTGCGGTCGGATGAGACCTTAAGCTTAAGAAGAGATCGCCCCCTGAAAAATTACTATTTAATACAAAATATTTAAATATTTAGCATTTGTTTGATTATGGATTATTTATTTCATGACATATTTATTTCATGATTTGACAATAAACAAGTTTATTTATAAAATGTAAAATGTTTTATCACCAAAATGTTAGGCATGGACACTCGAGTGTTTAACGTATTCTTCGTAGACAATCTGTAGGTTCAATCTGTTTAGCTAAGCCTAAGCGACACGCGCGCATGACAAGGGCACAAACTAAATTATGCTATTAATGATGCAATATGCAATATTACTTTAATTATTTGTAATCTAATGACAAATATTTTCTTTTTTGTGAAACGTATTTAACTATTAATTTGTACAGTTTACTTTATCGAGTTTTCTCTTTTTAACACTATCCAACATATAGTTGAAAAATGTTTATGAATTCGGTTTGTCTGTCCACCTGTCTGTCTGCCATCTCTAACTCGCGTAAATATACTCAGATTGTCATAAAATTTATATGTGTTATTGGAGTTAACAATGGTGTGTTCGATATTGAAAATGAAGCGCGTAGCATTTCCGGTTTATTGACAAAGACACTCAAAAGAATTCCATTACATTACTCAAAAGAATTACATTAAGGTCTATGGGGGAAATCGTTTGTTGTGTATTCTAATGATGCTACGCTATTTTCAATCTATTGAAATTTATATATATCACTGAGGTATACTACAAAGTGCTTACTGTAGAATGTCATATGCACAGAATTTATCATGCATTTACAGGGACACACAAAAGAATTTGCCTATAGTGCTGCCCATGAAAAACAATTGCTGGAAGTGCGTTTTCAGTTGTGGTACAAGTTTTGAAATTTAACTAATTTTTGCATATTACTTGGTGTATATAAATTCTATAGATCATATGCAGGACTGCACAAATTTTTCAAGTACATTTCCATTTATTGATGGAAATTGCTGAAAGGGAATTTTCAACTGTGCTATGCGTTTAACTGAAATAACTTTTAGCATACTATGTAGAATACATACAAAACTATAGATCATATGCATGACCGTACAAAAAAAATCGAACATTTTTTGGAGTATTGATGGTAATAGCAGAAATTGAATTTTCAAATTGTTTATTTAGACATATGTGGGGCTAATAGAGTTTCTAGCCCTTGTCTAGGCTTCCTCATCTAGTTGAACTTTGTTTATTTAGACATAATCTTTCACCTTAATAAACGGTGAAATTTTGTTACAGTACTCTAAATGTGTTGGAAAATGTTTCATAATCTATGCTAGACGCATGTTTTTTCTTTCTTGTTATTAATGAATATCCCTGTTCCTGGCCATACCTAATTGTACGTAATGCGATTTCTTTCGAAACGTGATTACATTGGAGGAAGAGGAGGAAACAACTAATTTGCAAGGAAAGAGTTTCACAAAAGTTCTTACACTACAATGGTGGATCGAAGGGGGAGGTCACGGGGGTCATGACCCCACCCTCCCTGAAAGAAAAAAATTTCTAAAGGACATTTTAAAAAAGAAGTAGTATATGTTAAATTCTTTCAAATTTACCCCTTGCTAAACAATGACAAACTCTCTGACTCTTTAAAGCTCTACTTAAATCCAAAGTAGGTAATTTCTAACACATACATGAAGTCATTTTTAATCTCAGATGCAAAGACATTTGCAAGTGCACTTATTCAGAACAAATTTGATTAATTAGTGTTTTCTATTTTTCGATAAAGGCAAAGAATCTTTCGGGAAATTTCCGTAAAATGTGGAGTTTGTTTAAAACTGAATTTCAGGCCGCGCGACAGCCAATTGCCTCATCGTGATGGCATTTTTGTAACTGTCGAGTCCTAAAAATTGGCTTAGCTCAGTTTCTGAATCATTCTTTGCTTTTATAAGAAAATGGGAAATTGTTCAATTGCTTGGTATCTGAATAAAATGTGTAAATTTTATATTTTTACAAATATTAATGAAATTGTTTTGTATTTACTAATGAAAATGACTTCCCAAAAGCAGCAGAAAAATAGCAATTTTGCATAAAGGAACAGCCTTCAATATAATAATTGCGTATTAAGTAATGTGACCCCCACACCCTTCAAAAAAAAAAAAAAAAAAGGACCCGTGACAACCCCCCCCCCTCTCTCTCTCTCTCTCTTCTAAATGAAGGTTAGATCCGCCCTTGTATGTATCCCGGCCTCGCTTTTACCATTAGACTGCGTTTGAATTTATGAAATGATGAATTCTTAAATTTTAGGTCGATCGTGTTAAATTGAAATACAATAGAATCTCGATTATTTGTCATCCACAAGACCAGGGGAATGTCGGAAAATCGAAACCGTCGGATAAACCGGCGAGACATGTCACATGAGTTAAATATTGTAGAGTAATGTATTGTAGAGAAATGATGTATTGAGGAGTACCGATTAACCGCGGTGTATCCGCATTATCAGGGATGAGAGTGCTCCGACCCAAATGAGCGATTAACCCCTTGACGGTCGCTTAATATTTGGAAAAACCATCAGAAAAGTACCTATTTTTTTATTCCAGAAGTTGAATAATTATAAGGTTTCTATATAAAATATGCAATTAGTTCTTTTTTAAGGGGGGGAAAAAAGATGTTATAGAACAAATTCACATTTGTGGAAAAGCCCTCATGAGGGAATTCTGTGTTTTAATGTTTGTTTTACACCATAAAAATTAATGCTAATAAAACCTTTATTTTTCACATCTTAGATCTTTATTTATCATCATCAAACAATTTTTTACAAATAATATAATATACATTAAATTTTGATTAATAATAAATTTTTTGAGTGTGATATATTTCGAAACATACAATAGAAAGTCCACCATCACAATCAACGCCAAAAACCAAACCCAAGCGATGATATTCTAAGACTTTACACTGAAATGCCAGTCAATTTTTTTTTGTTTCAGAAGTTTTTTCCAGCAATAAATCTCCAGCCCGGAAATATGACGGGCACGAGAAATAACGCACGACACCTCAGCCCGTGATATTGTCGGGAGCAAGAATTAAGGGGTTAATACCATTAAATTTTAATAGAATTCTTTGCTTTATTAAATCTCATAAATTCTGTCTTAAATAATGCGAGAAATTCTATTAAAATTTAGTGATAGTAATTGATCATTTGGATCGTAGCGCTCTCATCCCTGCATTACTGCATATCGGGTACTCATAAGTCTACTGAAAATTATGTAAAAAAAAAAATAATAATTTAAAAGAAAAATCGTGTTGAAAAAAGATTGCACAAAAAAGGTTTCTTATAAAATCAGAATTGGGTTTAATAGTCTACTTCCCATAATAGCAGATCTGTTACCAAATTTTTGATTTTAAAAGACTTTTTCTTTTTTTTTAAGTTGTATTCATGCCAAATTAATAATAACTGAAGCTTCAATGGGGAATGTTTTTTTAATAGTTATTATCCATAATCAAACAACTTTTAGTAGAATAAAGTTAAAAGCAATATGAATGTTTATGATAAAGAAATTTCCTTTATATGATAAATATTGATATAATATAAATATGATATATGGTAAATATAATTAATGATAAATATGATAAATAAATATGTAGTGTTTGTTTATATGGCAACGTGGTTGTTTAGAAAAGATTTTTTCTAATTTATTTTTAGAACAACCTAGATGTTTAGAAAAAAAATTGTTTACTTTAAAAGCAATATTAACTTATAGCAATATTTACTAACAAGGAGAGGGTCCGATATTGGTGTCACCGATTGCGATGAACATTTGAGTATCGATAGCGTATAGTTAGTATATAAATACGACCGCCATAAAGCGCAACCCCAGGGGTCTTGAGAAAAAAAGCCGCAAAATTTAAGCTACAGTTTATAATAGGATAATTTTCCTTCTTTAGCAAGCGGTTCAGTAGCATGGTCGGCAGCATGCGGGATTTGAGATTTTTCTACCAGAGTTCAAATCCGCCTCGGGCTTGTTTTGCGGAACGAAAATTTTTATGAATCGTTTTCGAACCGCAATTGAAAAAAATATGTATAATCATTGAAATTTACAAAATATATGAATTAAATGTATGTTTTGTAGCATATCAGTGCTTTTTTAACTACGAAATTTTGCATGTTTAAATATATAATAAAAAGTAAAAAAAAAAAAAAAAAAAAAAAAAAAAAAAAAAACGCATATTTATATGTTTATAGACCAGAAATTCTTTGTTGTTATTCAAAATTATTTACAATTATTTCAATGAATATCTAAAATTTTTGACAGAGAAATAAATCAAAATAAGGGAACAAATATATTATTTTCATTTTGTTTCCTTATTCAAATACTTCAAATATTTCATGGTTTATTAAAAATATGCTTTTATATTTTTAATATGATTTTTTAAAGTCTGGGATTCTTGATTTTTAATTAGAATAAGTGTCTACATAGTAATTTTTTTCGGAAATCAAATTTTTTTGTTTAATATATTTATATAATGCAGTTTAATTATATAAATACAATTTTAATTGAGAATCTTTGCATGTTTATATATTTAATGAAAAGTAAAGATAAAATAAATAAATAATAATAATAACAAATTAAAAAAAAAAGTCAATTGGAACTTTTATAGACCATAAAATTAAACTAATTTAAAAATTTATTTACTGTTATTTACATAAATAAGCTATTATTTTTCACAGTGAAATAAATGTATCTTTTTTACCAACTAGATTTTTAACTTTTGAATTTTTTTAAATATGATTTTTATGATTATAGTTAGAATAACTGTCTTTGTGCTTAAAAATAAGTTCTAAAAAGATATGGAATTGCTGAAAATTTTTATTACGTAGATAATAATTACAAAATCGAAAAGTACGAAATAAAAAAAAAGTCATATTAAGAATTTTAAAAGATGCATTAAAAAAATCATCAAATATTCGAAATACTTTCATATAAAAAGAAAATTAAAATAATATAATTAGTCACGCATTTATATCACGTGTTTAATTTATTTATCTGAGAAAAATAGTAGATTATTCATTGAAATAACTGTAAATAATTTTAAATAACAACAAAATATTTCTGGTCTATAGACATATAAAGATGCGTTTTTTTTTTTTAATTCCATATTTAAACATGCAAAATTTCGTAGTTAAAAAAGCACTTACACGCTACAAAACACACATTTAATTAATATTTTTCGTTTATTATACATATTTTTTCAATTGCGGTTCGAAAATAATTCATAAAAATTTTGTTCCGAGAAACAAGTCCGAGCCAGATTTGAACTCGGGTAGAAAATCTCAAATCCTGCATGCTGCCGACCATGCTTACTGAACCGCTTGCCAAGGAAGGAAATTTATCCAATTATAAACTGTAGCTTAAACTTTGCGAATTATTTTCTCAAGACCCCTGGGCGTTGCGCTTTATGGCGGTCATATATTTATGCACTACCTATACTCTATTGATACACAAATGATCATCGCATTCGGTGACACCAACCACGGAACCTCTCCTTGTAAGAAGAACTTTGATTTATTTTAAAAGCAAGGTCGATGTTTAGAAAAAAGATTTTTTATTTATTTTATAATGTTAATAATGAAAAAAAAAAAAAAAAAGTCATTTATTTTAAAAACAAAGTGAATATTTCGAGAAGTGGGTTTGTCTTATTTGTTTTAAGAGTGTAAGAGAATTTTTATTTATTTTAAAAGCAACATGGATGTTTGGAAAGTATTTATTTTAACTTATTTTAAAATCACGGTGGATATTTAGAAAGAAGAATTTTTATTTGATTTAAGAATAACATGGATGCGAAGAAGGAAGAATTTTGTTTATTTTACAAAGAAGAATTTTGATATATTTTAAAAGCAACGTGAATGATTAAAAAGAAGGATTTTCATTTATTTTTAAAATAATGTAGAAATTTAAAAAGCAGAATCTTCATTTATTTTTTAA
This sequence comes from Maratus speciosus, assembly GCA_963932465.1. Lineage (NCBI taxonomy): Eukaryota > Metazoa > Arthropoda > Arachnida > Araneae > Salticidae > Maratus > Maratus speciosus. Next base: position 435,248,924 of record OZ010788.1, read on the forward strand.
ATAAAGTGGATATTTGGAAAGAAAAGTTTTTATTGATGCTTAAAAACTATAGTCTTTAAAATCGAAATAGGGGATCATATATATTTTTTAAGAACAACATGGATGTTTATAGAGAACATTTATTAATTTTGATCAAAATTTATCCCACAATTTTCTTTATTTAATGTTGAATCTGAAATTACTATACTCTTTTGGATTTATTTGTTCTTATCTCTAGTTCGAATGAGTCCAAAGTACACTGGTGTCCAAAATTAAGGACCAATCATAAAATGCTAATTTTGAAGTACGCGAATACTCAAAAGGAAATAATATAATTCGAATAATTACTATCTCTACAGCACAGGAGTCCATATAACATCTCATTCATGTCACACATGGTCACAAGTGTCACAGTCACTACGGTGAAGCGAAAAAATAGGAAATTCCATACATCTCGTTATGAGTTTCAAATGATCACTATATGTGACTACACTGAGTCGTCACTGTGACTGCTGCTTTGTGACAAGTCACCATGTGACTTTACAATGTAGTTACATTGTGACTCTCATGTGACTGTCATCTGTAGACTCAATTTCAAAGTCATCGTGAACACTGCATTGTGATAAGTCATCTAATAATGTCACTTTAAAGTCACATGATGGCTTTCAGGTGACAGAGAGATTACTGGGAAGTCACCATTGTGCCCTTTTGTGAAAAGTCACCATGTGACTATAATGTGATATTATTTGGTGACTTATCCTAATGCAATGTTCATGATGACTTTGAAATTGAGTCTAAAAATGACAGTCACATGAGAGTCACAATGTAACTGCATTGTAAAGTCACCTGGTGACTCGTGACAAAGCAGCAGTCACATTGACGTCTCAGTGGAGTCACATATAGTGATCATTTGAGACTCATAATGAGACGTGTGGAATTTCCTATTTTTTGTTATATTTCGTAGTGACTGTGACACTTGTGACCATGTGTGACATGAATGAGATGCTATATGGACTAGCTGTGCTGTAGAGATAGTAATTATTTGAATTATATTATTTCCTTTTGAGTATTCGCTTACATAAAAATTAGCATTTTGTGACTGGTCCTTAATTTTGGACATCAGTGTAGAAGTAATTTAAATTTGGCGTGACAATGCAATCATTGAAAAGATTTGTGATATACGAATTGAATCACACAACATAAATTTGCCCGTTTAGTCACTCATTTGTTTGTTTGTTCATAGATTTCTGATAACTCTTGCCTAAAATTTCTTCAAACCCTATTTTCTGCAAAATACGCCAATAGCTCAACTGCAAACAGTTTTTGAATCTATCTAAAATAATAATTTTTTTCTTTCACCGTTTGATTTATTTGTGTATTACTAGGGAGCTCTGCCCCCTACTACCTATGCTCGCCAACCCCCGTTCAGACACTGCAGACTCTAAAAGCACGCTAATTTGACCGGCTTTAAAAAGATTTCGAAAGATTGAATTATAATTTTTAAAAAAGTGGTGATCTCCCTATAAACTTGTTTCTATTCATTTCTCTTTGATTGGGGGAATTGTAAGACCAAATCAGCTGCTGTTAAAAAATACAATGGCTGTTTTCGTCTTTGATTAAATAAAATCAGTTAAACATTTCAAAATAAGCTAATATAAAATGAATTAAGTAAACAGAGTCTTTATCTGCCGGTATTTTTTAACAAAGCGAAAAGAAAGTTATTTTAAATAAGACATTTTAAATTTATCGTTTTTAATCTGACGTAATTTTCACCAAACTTTTCTTTCTCTTTTTAATATTCATGTGAAAATACTTTTGTTAGAAATGAAATGTTATTTGCGCTGTCCTAACAAAAATAGTTGAAAAGATCATCTCAAAATATCAAATAAATGTCTCACGCAATTTTTTAATTTAAACTGTTTTGTAATTTTTTTTTTCATTTTACGTAATAGGTATAATGTGACGTAATTTCTCCTATTAAAGACTTCTAACGCATGTTAATGAATTTATAATTTTACAATATCCTTTCTCTTTTAAAATTCACGCGTAAATATAGTTTTTATGACGTAATTCTCAATAAGTTCCTGCTTTTTATACGTAATTATTTCATTCTAATTTGAAGGGTTTTTTTTCTGTTTATAATAGTCACGTGCAAATAAATTTTTTATTTGAAGCAAGCATTATTGTTTGCGCTGTTTATACAGTTGGAAACAGTTTAAATTAATACCATTTTCTAAAATATGTACAAAATATCTCTCGAAATGCCGAAAAATTAAATTTAAAATAGAAATAAAACCTCAAAAAATGAGTCAAATTAAAAAAATAAATGCAGTCTGCACATCGGGAACTTCTCACGTATAAAATGGTCTAAAAATGATTAGATTCCCATGTATAGTTTTTGCTCCTATAAAACTTTTTTAATGGAACGATTTTGTCCAACTTTAGCATTAAAGATCTCTTAAAATAATTCTTCGATTTAAAAACTCTCTGCATTAGCGTGTTTATCAAAAATGTCTCTATGATACCACCGATTTTCATATTTTTGTATGCCATATTTTTCTTAATATTAACGAAGAAAGACCTCCGGTCACAAAAAATTAAAAAAGGGGCGGCGGCGGCGGCGGTGGCAGCGTTAGTTACTTTTTAGAATAAAGAGATTATACAAAAAATGTGAAGAAATATTGTGACTTCATCTGCTAACCATATTTGCTTCGGTGCCAAGTACTAATTTTAAAATTTTCTACTTATTCCTTTAGTTTTACACATGCATGAGCGTACATGCATATGCGCTCATGCGCACGAATATACACATACGGTTATCCACGGATAGTAACAAAATGTGAGTAATTTAAATAAATTTTAACAAAAATAATTTAAGAGTTTCCAAAATAAGTTTTAAAACAAAAACTAGGGAAAGATATATCACTTAGTATATACTTTTGTAATGTTTAAAAATGTGCCACAATTCATACTTGACGCATTTTTTTTCCCTTTTAGGTAGATTTCGTGAGACATACTACCAATTACATTCTTCCCTATGTTGGAATTTCAGAAAATTTTTTACAGATTTACGACGATCATGACCCCTAGAACCCAAAATCGCCCCCAGTTCAAAACTATATATATATATATATATATATATATATATATATATATATATATATATATCACTTTTTTATGGGCAAGATAACTTCCATAATTGTTGACAGATATATTGTGAAATATAATCTCCAAACAAGGACATTAAAATAATCAAGTGAAGTAAATTGCTTTTCATGTGTCAAATGTGATTTACAAAAGTAATTATCGAAAGTGTTTACGATCTAAAAGAAGGAAGTGAAACTGAAAAGTGATTGCACAATCATAAACAGATATTTTATTATAAACATTTTTGCAATACTCAAGAACTATAAAACATTTATTAACTCTAATTTTAAATTACCGTAAACATAAATATTGATACAAATTATTTGTTATGCTGATTTATGGAATTAATTTCCTGTTTCTTTATTGTTAATAATATTTTATTCATGTATTTTTTTCTCTACTTTCAGTTGTTACTCAAACTCTCAAAACTGAGAGATGTATGCCTTAAAGCTCTTATTAAATGTAATTTTACTTTTCTATTCATAAGTTTCGGCACTAATTTAACTTCACAAGACACTCAAAATATGCGTCTTCCTAAAAAACATGAAGTTCAGACCATCAGTCACATATACGGAATAAATAAGAAATACAGGAGCAAGATATAGATTTATTTACTCTATCCGGAGGATAAATACCTGATGTCAAAAAGGATATACATAAATATAAGGTAAGCCCAATTTGTCTTACCTATGCTTTTTATATTGAGAAATAGATAATTAATTTTGAGGATAAAGATCGAACATCACGCGAATTTTTGATAGCAAAGATTAAATATTGCTAACAAATTGATTATGAGACTGAAAAAAAAAAAAAAACAATTTCTCAATAAAAATACAAATCTGGTAATAGTCCGATAGAGTAATTTATTAGAAAAAAAATAAAACGAATCTTAGCAACATTATGGCTTCATCTACAAAAGATAGCACGACCATTGAAAAATTGAACGCCAACAATTATACAAATTGGCGGTTCAAGGTCGAAATGCTATTAATTCGAGACGAACTTATTGAAGTTATCACGCAAGAGGGCCCCCACTCCATTGAATGATGCTTGGACCAAGAAAGACAGAAAAGCAAGGGCTTTAATAAATTTGTCCATTGAGGACAGCCAAATAGTGCATGTCAAAAAGTCCTTCCGGCCAGTGCCGGGAGGAAGAGGTAGCTTTCATAATCCTTATTTAAAAAAAGCCAACTTATATCATGCAAACACACGAAGCTCAATTTAGTGGAAACCGAATATAGGAGATTCAATACTAATTTTTATCAATATAATGAATGAGAATTTCGCGAAATTAGTCAGCTTTATCCAAGCTGCTTTTCTTTAAAGTAACTTATATTTGGCTGCCAAATTCGGCAATTTCTTAAAGTGCCTGTCATTTTAAGACAACATGGTGGATGAGGCTAAGCAGTGAACTTGGTCGAGACCTTAGTAATTGCTGTGCACATGCTCACTCACATCGGAATCGGTTAATATATAGGAGTGCTGTCGCATGCAAAAAATCAGATTTTTCAAAATGTCACCCACAATAGAAATTGAAACTGCTATATCTGAGCCATTTTTTAAGGTAAAGACAAACAAAAAATGCTCCTGAATCCTTATATCAAGATCAAACACTTAAGAAAGAAACCTTTTTCAATTTCTAATTTTTTTGCACCTCACTTTAAATATATATATATTTTTTAATTTAATGGCTGCCATTTTGAAACAAGATGACTGATGAATCTGGCCAGCGAACTTGGTCGAGGTGTTGATGTATACTATCCACATGCCTTCTTACATCGAAATGGGCGAATACGCGTGTTATCGCGTGACAAATACAAGATCGTTTCAAAATGTTAGCCATGCTAGAAATTCAAAGAGCTATAAATCAACCATTTTTTAAGATATCAACAAAAGAACAAATTTTCAGAAAAAAAACTGCTCCGGAATCTTTGTATCAAGACCAAACACATAAAAAAAATCTTTTTCATTTTCCAATTTTTTAATACCTCATTTTGAATTTTAAATTTAATTTTTTTAAAATGGCAACCCTTTTGAAACAAGATGGCGAATGAAGCTGGCCAACGAACTCGGTCGAGACATTGGTATGTACTATGTACAGACCAAGTTACATCCAAATAGGTTCATAAATACGCCTGTTATCGCGTGACAAAAATCAGGTCGTTTTAAAATGTCAGCCACAAGAGAAATTCAAAATGCTATTACTCAGCCATTTTTTTTTAGATATAGACGAAAGAAAAACTGTTCCGGAATCTTTGTATTAAGGTCAAACACATACAAAAAAAATCTTTTTCATTTTCCAATTTTTTGGTATCTCATTTAATTTTTTTTTTTAAAATGGCCGCCATTTTGAAACAAGATGGCGGATGAAGCTGGCCAACGAACTCGGTCGAGATATTTGTATGTACTATGCACACCAAGGTACATCCATGTCGGTTCATAAATACGCCTGTTATTACGTGAGAAAAATCAGGACGTTTCAAAATGTCAGCCACGCTAGAAATTCAAAATGCTATAACTCAGCCATTTCTTAAGATATAGACGAAACAAAAACTGCTCCCGAATCTTTTTATCAAGGTCAAACACATAAGAAGAAAATATTTTTTCAATTTTCAATTTTTGGTACCACATTTCAAATTTAAATTTTTCTTAAAAATTTAAATGGCCGCCATTTTTAAACAAGATGGCGGGTGAAGCTGGCCAACGAACCCGGTCGAGACATTGGTATGTACTATGTATAAACGAAGTTACATCCAAATCGGTTAATAAATACGCCTTTTATCGCGTGACAAAATTCAGGACGTTTCAAAATGTCAGCCACGCTAGAAATTCAAAATGCTATAACTCAGCCATTTTTTAAGATATAGACGAAACAAAAACTGCTCCGAAATCTTTGTATAAAGGTCAAATACATAAGAAAAAAATATTTTTCCATTTTCAATTTTTTGGTACCACATTTCAATTTTTACATTTTTAAAAAAATTTTAAATGGCCGCCATTTTGAAACAAAATGGCGGATGAAGCTGGCCAACAAACTCGGTCGAGAGATTGGTATGTACTATGTACACACCGAATTACATCCAAATCGGTTCATAAATACGCCTTTTATCGCGTGACAAAATTCAGGACGTTTCAAAATGTCAGACACGCTAGAAATTCAAAATGCTATAACTCATCCATTTTTTAAGATATAGACGAAACAAAAACTGCTCCGGAATCTTTGTATAAAGGTCAAATACATAAGAAAAAAATATTTTTCCATTTTTAATTTTTTGGTACCACATTTCAACTTAAAAACTTTTTTAAAAATTTTAAATGGCCGCCATTTTGAAACAAAACGGCGGATGAAGCTGGCCAACGAACTCGGTCGAGACATTGGTATGTACTATGTACACACCGAATTACATCGAAATCGGTTCATAATTTCGGGAGTTACAGTGTGACATAGGTCAGATATATATATATATATATATATATATATATATATATAGATATATAGATATAGATATAGATATAGATATAGATATATATATATATATATATATATATATATATCAATTTTGAACGGAGGGTGGTTTCGGGGTCTGGGGGTCATGATCGATGAAAATATACCAAAATTTTTTGAAATCGCTTTCCTCCGAACGGCTGCAATAGGTAGCTTTTTTGTAAAGAAAGCTACCTAAAATTTAAATACAGCTAGGCAAACATGGGACGCACTTAAACAAATCCATGAGAGATCTAATCTCTCTAGTAAGCTGTACTTGCTACGAAAACTGTACAGTACAAAATTAACTGAAGGTGGCAATATGACAGCCCACATTACTAAAATTTTAGAGATAGTGGATAAACTGTCAGCGATTGGTGAAAACATAACTGACTCGCACATTTCAGCACTGCTGCTGTGCTCGTAGCCGCCGTCCTACGATACCCTAGTTACTGCTCTGGAGGCCAGAGATGAAGCTGAGTTAACCGTACAATTTATAAAAAGCAAGCTTACGGACGAATATACTCGTAGAGTAGATAATCGTGAAAACTCTGAAAACAGCAATAAAGCCTATAAAACTCAAGGTAAATTTAATCATTCAGAACAGAAAAGAGGCAGCAATAAGTACTGCTCACACTGTAAAATGAAAAACCACTCAAATAAAGACTGCTGGTTTCTAAAAACGAAAAACAACAACAGTTACACTAATAACAGACACTATAAAAATAAAAACAATTCGACATCACTAGTTTATGAAGAAAATAATTTACATAAAAATGCGGAACCTGAAGAAAGAAAAGACACAGTAAATGAAAACAACAGTGTCGCTTTACTAACCGAAGAATCCGAAAATAAAGGCACTTTTATAGTGGACAGTGGCAGTTCCAGTCACATAGTAAATTCAAAAGAATTTTTTACCAAAATTACAAATAATAATGAAACAAACGTCACAGTCGGTAATGGTAATAAACTGATTTCATAGGGATCTGGAGAGGTAATAATTCATACCGAAAATAAAAACAAACAAGTTATATTGCGTGACGTACTATACGTTCCTGACATAGAAACTAACCTGCTGTCAGTGAGTAGGGCAACTAAAAACGGTTGCAAAGTCAAATTTGAAAAAGATAAATGTGATATAATTCACGAAGGCGACGTTATACTTCAAGGTAAACTTAAAAACAATCTGTACGAAATACATGTTAGTAAAGATAAAAATCACAAGCACTATGCAAATGTCACCTACAACTGTTCAAATGCAAATTGCATAGATTTGTGGCATAGGCGAATGGGGCATAGGAGCTACGACACAATAAAGTCCATGTTATCAAAGGACTTAGTTGAGGGAATTAAAATCAACAACTGCAAACATAACGCTAAATGTGAGGTATGCATCAAGTCAAAAATCAGCGAGACCCCATTTCCTAAATCAGGTGCATATAGAGCTACAAAAAGGCTCGAGTTAGTCCATACTGATGTATGCGGCCCTATAAATACACCCACAATTGAGGGGAAAAATACTTCGTCACTTTTATCGATGATTAAACATGATTTTGTGTAATTCATTTAATGGCAAATAAAAGTGAGGCTTCAGAAAAGGTGAAAGAATACGTCTCAATGGTGAAAAACAAATTCGGAAAAATGCCTACTGAGATCAGATCGGACAACGGTGGTGAATATACGGGGGAAGAAATAGAAAAATATCTAAAAGAAAATGGGATTCATCATCAACTTACCGTACCATTTAACCCAAGCCAAAACGGTGTCGCAGAGCGTAAGAATAGGTCCCTACTTGATATGGTTAGAAATATGCTAAATGAAGCAAATCTCCCGCACAAATTATGGGGGGAAGCCATATGTACCGCGAATCCCTTACAGAACCGGCTACCTTCAAAATCGGTAAGCACCACACCCTATGAATTATGGATGAACAGGAGACCAAATTTGAAATATCTCAAAGTTTTTGGCGGTACTGCATACGCCTACATACACAAATCAAAGAGAGGAAAATTAGATAATAGAGCGGAAAAAGGCACTTTTGCCGGATACGACAGTCGCTCTAAGGCGTACAGAATCTATACAAGTGACGGAAGAGTAATATTGGCCAGAAGTGTAAAATTTATAGAAAATAAAAATAATTCGGATACTAACGAAAATCTAAATAGAAGAGAATTAACCTCGGAAACAAACAGACAAACACAACAGAAAGACACGAATGAAATGGAAATAGATCTGACACCAACACAAAATGAACTAAGTCCACCACCCGCGTCACAACAACAAATTCCACAAGTGAGAAGATCAGATAGAACCAATAGAGGTGTGCCGCCCGACAAGTTTGCTTATGCAGTCCGGCACGATCCAGTATATGTACCTAACAGTTGGGAAGATATGATGAGTATAGAAAATCCTATAGAAAAACAGAACTGGATAAAAGCGACAGAAGAGGAAATGAATTCCCTTAATGAAAATGAAACCTGGTGTTTAGTTGATCCCCCACAAGGAGCAAGAGTAATTGGGTCGAAATGGACTTTTAAAGCGAAATATGACGAATTCTGAAAAATCAAGCGTTACAAAGCGAGATTGGTCGCACAAGGATTTAGACAAAAATACGGAGTAGATTTCGATGAAACTTATGCGCCAGTAGTTTCCCACACAAGTTTAAGAGTCTTCATAACTGCCGCAGCATACCACAATATCAATATTAGGCAGATTGACATCAAAACTGTATTCTTACATGATGAATTGGAAGAAAATGTCTATGTATCACAACCTAAAGGGTATATAAACACTACAGAACCCAATAAGGTTTGTAAGTTAAAAAAAGCGCTATATGGACTAAAACAAGCTGCAAGACCATGGTATTCAAACATTAGTGAAACACTAAAGGAATTAAAATTTAAACAGAGCAATGCTGACAATTGTTTATTTATAAGAAAAGAAGGGGAAAACACGGTTTATATAGCAGTCTACGTAGATGATATTCTCATCGCAGGAAAAGATGAAAATATAAATGAGATAATAGACAAACTAAAATCTAAGTACGCACTTGAAGATTTAGGTCGAATTTCCAATTACCTCGAGATAAAAATACAAAAGACTCACAACGGCTTTAAACTAAATCAAACAGCAAAAATAATAGAAATTTCAAAAAAATTCAATTTAGAAGATTCTAAGCCATATGGCACTCCAATGGAAACAGGCTTTCAACGATTAGACAATGAAGAAACACAAATGCCGAACAACACTAAGTACCGACAAGGAATAGGTGCGCTGTTATATGTTGCTACAATAAGTAGGCCCGATATTTTAGTAGGTATAAACATTTTGAGCAGAAAAAACGAAACGCCGTCTGAAAGAGATTGGAAAGGTGTTAAAAGATTAATAAGATATCTCTATTCAACAAAAGACTTAAATTTAGTAATTAGCACAGAAGAACCACCCATCCTAGAAGTATATACTGATGCAGATTGGGGTGGAGATCTAAAAACAAGAAGATCGACAACAGGCAATTTATTCCTTTTAGGAAAGAATCCAATACAATGGATAACAAAACGACAAACGTGTGTGGCACAATCATCTGCAGAGGCAGAGTTCGTTGCAGTGGCGAGCGCAACACAGGAATTGATATGGCTGCTAAAACTCTTAGAAGATCTCGATATACCGCAAAGATTGCCTATAGTAATTTATGAAGATAATAAATCTTGCATAAAAATGATAGAATCCGAAAAGTTTTCTAATAAATCGAAGCATATTGACATCAAATATAATGTGATTAAACAGCTGAAAGAAGATAAAATTATTGAATTGCGTTATTGCCCAAGCAAGTCAATGACGGCTGACATACTTACAAAACCAGAGCCCAAGCCTGAATTTCTAAATAATAGAAACAAACTGAAATTACAGAACAATCCTCGTTAGGAGATTAAGTGGGGAATTGTTGACAGATATATTGTGAAATATAATCTCCAAACAAGGACATTAAAATAATCAAGTGAAGTAAATTGCTTTTCATGTGTCAAATGTGATTTACAAAAAGTAATTATCGAAAGTGTTTACGATCTAAAAGAAGGAAGTGAAACTGAAAAGTGATTGCACAATCATAAACAGATATTTTATTATAAACATTTTTGCAATACTCAAGAACTATAAAACATTTATTAACTCTAATTTTAAATTACCGTAAATATAAATATTGATACAAATTATTTGTTATGCTGATTTATGGGATTAATTTCCTGTTTCTTTATTGTTAATAATATTTTATTCATGTATTTTTTCTCTACTTCCAGTTGTTAGTCAAACTCTCAAAACTGAGAGATGTATGCCTTAAAGCTCTTATTAAATGTAATTTTACTTTTCTATTCATAAGTTTCGGCACTAATTTAACTTCACAAGACACTCAAAATATGCGTCTTTTTAAAAAACATGAAGTTCAGACCATCAGTCACATATACGGAATAAATAAGAAATACAGGAGCAAGATATAGATTTATTTACTCTATCCGGAGGATAAATACCTGATGTCAAAAAGGATATACATAAATATAAGGTAAGCCCAATTTATCTTACCTATGCTTTTTATATTGAGAAATAGATAATTAATTTTGAGGATAAAGATCGAACATCACGCGAATTTTTGATAGCAAAGATTAAATATTGCTAACAATAATTTTGCACAAATATCTTCCAAACTCATACATAAAATCAAGGGGCAGAAAATCTCGGCCAAGTTCGTTAATCGGCAAAAGCGGACCAAGGGGGCGGGAATGTGGTGGGTTTTGTGAAAAGAGAAAAAAAAACGATAGCTTCTTAATTACGATACATATCAAATCAGTTTAAAGTTTTACTTCTAGGAAAAGGGCCAAAAATTTATGTATGACAGATATTTGATATCATTAAAAATGGACTCAAGGGGCGCAAAAAATAGGGTTTTAAGAAGAAAAAAAATCATAACTTCATCAATTCACAAGATATCAAATCCACTTAAATTTATTTTAAATCTTCTTAATGTTATCTACAACCTTTATACTGACAAGTTTTTGATAGGACCAAGTCTTACAGAAAAAATAAATAAAAACGAAAAAAAAGAGAGGGGGGGGTTGAAGTAGGAAAAAATCATAACTTCGTCCATTCACAAAATATCAAATCCGCTTAAATTTATTATAAATCTTCTTAATATTATCTACAATTTTTATACTGACAAGTTTTTAATAGGATCAAGTCTTACCTCAAATAAAGAGGGGGGTGGGGGTTGTATAAGAAAAAAATCCCATTAACATGATTCTGAGGAAACCAACTGTTACCGAAAAATGAAATTACAAACTCGACAAAAGCGCCCAGATAAAACTGTTAAACTGGGTTTATCTCTAACCTTGATTTAGTTTTTGTTGCTGAAATTAGTACTTAAATCTAACTGTGCCTGTAGGCCGAGCCAGGTGGATTTTCTTTCTTTTAATTTTGTATCACAAGCGCATTCTGAACGCCATAATATAAATTTTCTTTTTCTAGAATATTAAATAATTCTATTTCGTTGCGTAATGTAATTTTATTAAAATTCGTAATTTTTTTTTTCATAAAATTCAAGAATAAAAAATAATTAAATTCCGGGTTTTTTTTTTTTTTTTTTTTTTTTTTTTTTAATCAAACTGAGGCGCAGAAGCAAAGAAACGAGTGCCTGATTTTCATTATAATTTTGTGATGATTTATTAGACTAAAATATTCCTCTCCTAATACGAAATTCGAATAAAACGCTGCATAAATTTGATACAAATAAATTCAGCAAAATAATACCTTCGGAAAATGGAAGATTATTGTTTTTCACTGGCTTTTCCATATGCAAATTTGAAACTTCTGAATACTGAATTCATTTCTTTTCACCTTGGGTGAATATTTCTCTCACACATATCTACGCCGTACAAACTTTTTTTATAAAATTACATAAAGGTATTTTATTCGCTGGTTTCCATTTTTAAGTGACATTTCCTGTTAGGAATTCTGGTTATGTATCTTACGACCTTGAATTGACAGAATTACATTTGTCTCATATTATTACATATGAGACTTCTTCGTTTTATATTTCCTTTTCGTTTATTTAAATTCTTAATACTTTGCGATGTATTTAAATCACAGTAAAACCTATGAAAATAACAAACCTGCCTATGACGGAATGCTGCCTTAAAAGGAAAACTGCCCAAGTCGCTAAGGAAAAAGTATTATACACTTATACCTGCTAAGACAGTAACTATCTAAAGCGAAATTTTTTCATTCCTTATAGTCCAGGAGGCGGTTGCACAAACTATCACCTCATCGTGTTGATGACTGGAATTCCAGGATTAGTTAAAACTCAATTCAAATATTAAAATGCAACTGGTCTGCCGAGTCATATCTTGGTGGAAAATACATGCAAACCGACTGGTAGATTTACCATTGTGCTTTCCTGCTCCCAGTCCTCCATGTTTTCATACCGTTGGATGCAGGGAAACACAATGATAAACCTACCGATCAACCACTAAAATCGGGCCTACAGGTGATTTCCACCAAGATGTGACTTGGCAAATCAGTTGCATTTTAATATGATAATCGAATTTAGTCTAATCCTGGAATTTCAGCCGTTAACTCGATGAGGTGATGGTCGTTGCAACCGCTTTCCGGTCTGTTTGTGATTCCGTATACATGGGTTTTATTGTAATTTCATTTACTTTCGCAAGTTTTTTTTTTTTTTTTAATTTAATAATGGTGTGTAGATGCGCATTAGTTTTTAGCCTACAGATAGCGGCCTTTTTTTCTTTTTCTTTTTACATATTTATATGTAAAAAGTAGATGCTTTGGTGCTTTATGTAGATGCTTTGATTGATTCATACAATTTAGAAGAGGGTGTACAAGACTCTTTTAACTGAAACTCTCGGTTAACCGAAATCCATTTTTAAAGCTTTTTTTTTCCCGAACTACGAATGCATATAAATGTTTTCGATCCCTTTTCTTACAGTTCCTTTGAATTTAACTTGAGCTCTCGTAAGCTGCGGAGTAGAACGAAGAAAACGAACAAATTAGCAATTCTGAAGCTTTTGAATGTTTTGCAAAAGGTTTGGCATGACATGGCTGGAGCAGCAGAAAGACTGTGATCCTGGTAAACTAATAATGTTATAAAACTCCGTGACAAATATTCAAAGCAAAGGCCATCGAAATTAGGACAAGCAAAACATTTTTTCAAACCCTTGTGTGATATATGTAAAAGGTACTGAATTTCAAAATTAAAATTCAGGTAATTTATTCGTGTTTTTTTTTTAAGCACTTGTTACCATAATAAGAAATATGGCATATATTTCTTCTTAATCTTAAAATTGAAGCATTCTCGATTATCCGAACATTTCGATTTTTCGAAAGATGGTCGGTCCCAATTACTTCGGATAATCGAGGTTCTACTGTATTAGTTCTGTGGCAACCCGATTTGTTGCTTTTGAATTGCATGAGATTAGTCGATTCTTTTGGGGAAAGTGCAGTCTCACTTTACTGTAAATTTAGAAGCAATTATAGTATTAATTTTATTAAGTACAATATTTCAAATAACAAATTATACTTACAATTTAAGTTAAAAACTTTCCCAATAAAATGTAGATCTTTATAACTTTATTTGCCAAAAGCTTTTCGTTCTTCCAAGATTCGGCTTCTAATTTCGGAGCTGGTAGAAATGACGTCTATTGGGTGAACTTATACAGAAATGATTTTGTTTTTGGCGAATTTAGTCAAAAGCATTTTATATTTATAAATTAAAATAAAAGCTTGAAGAAATATAATTTTTCTCGCTAAAACATTTTGTTTTTAACGTCCTTGTGAAAAGTTTTAATCGCCATCTTAAGGAAATTGTTGAAATATGTTTTCTACTTTAAATTAAATTAAAAAAGCTACGATGGATTTTTAATTCTAATTTCAGAGATGGTAGAAAAGACCTCATTTGGGTGAACTTGTACAGAAATGACTTTGTTTTGTCAAATTTATTCAAAAGCATTTTGTATTTATGAATTAAATAAATGCTTAGAGAAATATAATTTTTCTTGCTAAAACATTTTGTATTTAACGTCCTCGTGAAAAGTTTTAATCGCCATCTTAAGAAAATCTGTTTTTCTACTTTAAATTAAATTAAAAAAGCTACGATGTTTTTTTTTTCTTTTTTTTACGTCAACGGAAATTTATATCTATGTTCCAGTCGACAGACGATTTTTTGCTTTCTAAAATAAACTGATTCCTGAAGCTTGAATATGTGAAAATAAGTTTGTATTTCTTTATTTTTTCTAGAAAAATGCAATTCAATCACAGTATTTTTTTAACTATCTATTCAAATAAAAGTTAATTTCAATTCGAAAATTATGTCAAACAAAGAAATCTAACAAATTCCCTATAGTTTTTTTCTTTTCTCTCTTTTATCCACAAAAATGGAACAATTTAGTTGCCGTGATTACAGAAATGTCATTAAAAATTACGAAAAAATTAATATCTCGAAAACTAATTCAAATTTTGAAATTCTAAGACCATTTTTGACATCCTCGGATCCATGTAGATAACCGGCGCTAATTTAAATGCCCAGCGTTCCATATTCTAGGAGGAGTAGCTATGAAATGCAAACGGACAACCACTTTTTAGTATAATAGATTGATGACGTTTTAATTTTGTTATAAAAATTTTGCCAGAGACAAATGCTAAACTATTTATATTGCTTAAGTGGCTATGGGTTATTTCGTAACGGAGCCCGTATGCGATGGAGACAGATTAAAAACATTCGTGCTTAAAAGTTATTTTAAAAACCATAATAAATCAGTCAATTAAGATAGAGTTTTCAAACAAATTGCACTTGAACGTAGATTTTTTTCCCTATATGATGGTGTGAAAAATTGAAAATGTGCGATGTTTAGAAATTTAAGAAATTGCAGTAGCAAAAATTGCAAAACCGAAATTTTATCGTCAAGTGTTGATATTCGCAAAATGACGTCAGCGTTACGCACAGACACGTTTATCCTTTATAATATAGATAGATAGATAGAAAAATCTAAACCTGAGGCTCTATAATACGTTAAGGCTCATGGCCTATAGAGTGCCCAGCCCTGTTTTTTTTACCATGGGCCTAGGCGTGCTATACAGCCTAAGTCCCGGCCAAATGGTCAGCCTATAACGCGGGACCCAAGCAAGCTTGATACATCTTTCCTCTTTTCCAAAGGGATGAGCGGTTGAGTGAACTTTGCCCAGTTGGCAGCCCGAACTATGGACTTGTAGCGTGGTAGAAATTCGATTATATAAATTTTATATTTTATTCCAATTAGAAATGCTTATAATATCATCGTAGTTTTTACATATGTTTTACTTTATTCAAGTACTTTTTATTATAGATTAAAATATCGCACCCTTGCTCCAAAAGTGGCAGAACTCAAAACTTGAGTTTTTTGAGTTATGGCTCTACCAATCACCTAAATTACTATACAGCGCACTGAAAATCCAGCCACCAGGTAGCAGTTGTGTTTGCAAGATTGGCCATTGATCCTTCCACAGACCGGAAAGAGTTTTTCGCATTTCCTGAAAAACGAAGTTTTTTGAGTTATGCAACTTTTGAAAAAAAGGTGTGCTATATTAAAATTAAATGAGTGCTTCAAATCGAAAAAAAATCACATTGACATGTTAAAATTTACTAAATAAACCTATGTTTCTGATCTTCTATAATACTTTTAAACAATCTTGAAACAGTAATTATCCAGAGAAGCAGTAAATACGCATAATATACATCCTCTAAATTACATTCAAACAATAAAAACTTTATATAAAAAGAAAAATTTTTGCTTTATCGAGGGGGGAGGGCAGCAACAATTACTTATCTTACCCATCACCTTTTAATAAAATGGCACATTCTCAAAATTTTAACCATAATGTTCCAAGTTTAGGAACATCATATTGATTTTTTTTTTGTTGTTTTCATATTAAAAAAAGAAAAAAAACTAGTTGTTTAACAATTCTGAATCGAACAAAACAAGCCTCTTGAAAATATTCCAGTAAAATAGGGTCAATCTGAAATTCATATTTGTATACTTTAACACAGAATTTAATTGATTTTTAAACTTTTTCTCGCTTTTTTTAAAACTGTGTTTTTGCAACTTGCGCGCACTGCAAAGAAAAATAATTTGCAGACAGATAATATATTTTCCATCGGTTCCATCGAGATCGTTTGTTAGCTGTAATTCAAAATTCTGGTGGGTATAACAAAGTATTATCATTATGAAACAGATATTTTTCTATAAAATGTACAAATAATCACTTATTACATTCTGGCATTTTTTACTTTGATTTGAAAAAATAGGTAAATGTTCATTTTTTTAAAAGAAAATGTAAAGTTTACAGCAAATAGCGTTTGTTGTGTTTTTATTCTTAAAAATAGGGTTATAGAATTATATCATTATGAAGCGCATTTAGGATTATTTTTTTTTTTAATAGAGATTATTAAAATAAAAATGCAATAAACATATTAAAATACATCATTATGAAACAATCACATACAACAATCATACATACAATCTTGTCTAAAATGTAGAGGAGGGACGTAACAAACAAAAAAACAATTTCAAACAAAAAAAAAATCGATTTTTTGACTCCATAAAGTAGGCAGCTCTCATTACTTTTAGAAAATTCCATTGTAGGAAAATTTCACAATGATAAAAATATTGGATAAAAACACATTTGAGCGAAGCAAAGTTATTTATTAATAATACAATATTTATTAAATATGAAAATTTTACCTCGCGAGGCGAAACGAGTTAAAATTTTAGAAAATGACATATTTTTCCCAGTCCGGCCTAATAACATGAAAAACATAATAATTTTAAAAAGCTTAAGAATCTTTAATACATTTTTTTAAGCTGTACAATCTTTACGAAGTATATTGTTTGTTGCTTTATTTATATATGTCAGCCACATGATCTTAAAAAGCTTTAACTTTTTTCATATAGGGCAGCTTTACACAGACAGACATTGAATGTTGCGATATCCGCCGACTGTTCAAATAAGCGGTTGCTGTGTTGCCCCAGCCACAACTTCATCATTAATGGGAAATCTATGGCCAACGTATCATTTGCTAGTAACCTCTCAATCGATTTGAAGTCACATATATAAAATCGATATAAGATGAATGACCTAGTTTAATTAAATGTTTTCAGCAATACAGTGAAATACAACTACAATCAAGTCCGCTCATTAGAATAGCCATTTTAAGAAGGTAATTTAAACGGGTTATTGCATTACCTGAGATCATCTTTATTTTTCTCTATAGCAATCTTTAAATTATTAACACTAGAAAGACCGAGAATTTTACTCAAATTTTAGAGAAATATTTCACACCAGAATTTTTATTTTAAATTATTAACTTATCCATTTAACTTTTTTTTTCTTTGTATCTTTTAAACAAGTTTTATAAAAATAATTTCTGGTTCGAACCGATATATATTCATTTGGCAACAGTCAAAATGACTGCTCGCGAGCTTTCTAGTGTTAAAATATAAAATGCATTATTATACATACATTCTGCTCTAAAGTGTACCCAGCGGGAGGCTAGTGGATATGCAGTCAATGTTTGTTTTTTTTTAGCTAATCATGAAAATTCTTAAGGGGGCTTTAACCCCTTGAGGGGCAAGCAATTACGTTTGTGAAATGCTGCATTCCCACCGGAATCTATGAAAAATTCTATTTAAAAATAAGTAAAAGCAATTTTACAGCTTTTTTCCACCAAAGTTAGAAAAGTAAAATTTAATAAAATTTTTCTCATGTAAAACTTCATTAATCGTAGGTGGTATATAATATATACCGGTGCCCCTCCAGGGGTTAAGACCCGTTTCCTCGGAAACTACCCGACCGATTTTGATGAAATTTAGAATCCATATTCATTCGATTTTGCTCAAGACTTATGGCAGACAGTTTTTTTTCTGCAACCAAATTTTTTTATTTTAGAGCAATGGCAATTTTTCAAAAATTTTTCATTTTCAGAAATTGTTTTTTTCTGAAGCTAATTAAAAAATTTTAAAACTGTCAGCCACAAATGATTTTATATTTCTACTCTACCACCAAAAATTTTTTTTTATCGAAATCGCTCTGGTACTTTAGAAGATAATGGGATTTTTACCTGAAAAGTGCGATTTTTAGTACGATTTTATCAATGAATTAAAGTATATATAAACATTTGTCTTAAATTTAGTTACATATAATAAATGAGGTAATGTTTTAACCCTTATCGGTTCTATATTACTTCCCACGTGATTTCGAGACCAGCATCTCTTACACAAATTTTATTCGGTTTGCACCATTCTTTTTTTAAGAAACAATTTTACTTGTACTTTGACAACATGCACATACTACAAAATTTATTTTTAAAATATAGTGGTGCGAATAGAATATAAAAATAGAATCGAGTATAAAATGTTAGCATAAAATTAATGTGAGTGTCAAAGTCTTGCCTTCCCTTGACTTTTTACAGTTATTTCTAATAGTCAGAAAAAAAAACTGGGCATACCAATGGATTCAGGAATGTTCAAAGAATTTTTTAAGCCAATAAAAAAAGAATAATTTTTTTCAAAAATATTCACTCATGTCCCCCTTAAGGCTGTTCTCAACTGCTCTGCTCAACAAGCGCAAAACGTTTTGACACATTTACAAATTCATTTTTTAACGGAAAGATATAAAATTGGGAAGCCTGACCATGGAAGCGATTTGGAATCGAACTGTGTTTTCCATTTTTTGATCAAACCTATTGAGTTATAAGCGATTTTGATCACGTGACACGTCATTTTTCTTCTCTTACTGACCGGATTTTCTTCTTTCGTTCGGAAGTTCAGTTCAAAATGCTAACTTTGACAGGATTTTCTGAAAGATCTGTTGCGTTTACAAGAAAACGGAAAAAACAGTTTGATGACATAGTTTCTGAATAACAACACCTTCTAGTTTCAAGCGTTTCCGAATAAAAATGAATTAAAACTTATGTCAGAAAGTTGACCCTTTGGATTTGAGAACAGCCTTAAGGCAAAAACGTCACGAACAGACTGACATAAAGACAAATCGAGGATACATTTTTAAATCATAGTGCAGAGTGTTTAAAAGAAGAGAAAATTCATGCTTAGTTTTAAACAATATCTCAGTTGTTTTTTTATATGATTTTATGCATTTTCTTTGTTTTTTTTTTTTTTAACCTAGTTGTTTAGCTCTTTTCTTTATTCCGTACTCTTCAAATAACAGATTTCCTAACAAAGAACGTGAATCGCAACGCTGCCTGCGAAAATCTGTAATGTAGGGCGCACGTGACAGGAATAGTCGATCGAACGCATATTGATAATAATTACGCTTGTATTACATATGAAAAACATAGTAATTCATTCAGGTCATATTTCATTTATTAAAATATTCTTTATATATGCAAGCTTTTATATATGTATGTATACATATATATATAAGCTACATACTTTGTCTATTTATTTTTACATCATTGGACAGTTGAATACTTAATTCTTTAAACTGATAGATTAAATAATTTAAAAATTATTCCTCATAAAAGATTCCTTGTCGAAAATAACTGATTAAATTGGAAGATACAATTTTAATTTTGTTGTTATCCAGCTATTAAGTACATTGCATGGATCTAATTCTTTTTATTATTGTAAATATGTAAATTTTATTGCAATAGTTAGGTGTTTTTATTACTATGATTAAGTGACTTTTGTTACAAGTGGAAGCCAGTTGTGATAAAAAGGGTAAAATCTCATTGAAATAAAATATTGTTAATAAAATATTGCAGTTGATAATGTTTAAGGGGTCTCAGGACTCTTAAAGCTTCAAATTTTTCCGAAATTTTAATTTTTTTAGGTGTCAAACTCCTATATTTTCTGAACATTTTAATATAATTGTTTCCTTGAAGCTTCAATTAGAACAGAAGTTATGACTTTTAGAATGATACCCGCTCAATAGCTGAAGAAGCGTTTCCGAAACTTTGAAGTCATTTTTCTCCAAATGACGTTTTTGGGCATAACGCGCAGGATATTTCGAAAACTTCTGACTATTTTTTTCATGAAATTTTCAAAACATATGATTCATGTCTGTTTAAACTGAACCTAAAATTTCTTTTTTATTGTTCAAAAAAAGTATTTTATTTTGGTGATTATAATGTTGAAATTTTTAAAATTTTGTATTAGCTGAATACAATTTTGTATTAAAAATATAAAAATGCTTTAAATACAAATTTATTTAGGTTCAGGGTAATTACTACAATCTGAAGTATAAGTAGCCACGAAAATTTTCATTCTAGTTGCAATATTTATTTTGTAATCCTGCGCGTAAACTGTTACACCAATTTTCTGCTCGTAAAATACCTGAGAGTTTGGAGCTCCCTGTAAATGCTAATTCTGCATCTTGGAAATTTTTGAATACATGAAATGAAAGAACATACTTATATCTTTCATCCTAATAAAAATTGTGTTTTAAAATCATATACATTTTAAGATATGATAATTTTGAAAATGGCCCTTTTTTTTTCATTTTTTCCAATTTTAAGAGTTCTGAGACCCCTTAAGAAATCATTATGAAAATATCCATAATACACAAGCATAATTCTAGTTTGCTAGTATCCTGTTTCATTCTTATATTTATAACTTGGCTGACCCGCTCGGTGTTGCCGAGCCCGTAATAAAAACTTTAAATATAAGTAAAATCAAGTGTTGAATGATTTTATTATTTGAACGAAAATATTTCCAGACGATCCTAACGGTGTGGCGGCCTTGAATTTGTATGACTTTATATTTTAAAATTAAAATCTATCCAAAGGAACCTAGAGTTGGGGGCCCCACTGCCGTACAAATATGAATACTTAATTGTAAAAGAAGTGTTCTATTTTTTTTTCTTTTCTTTTCACATTGATCCACGATGAAAGCAAGCGAACAGTGGAGCAGATCTTAATTAATTTCAAGAACTTAGAATCGTCCGAATGTTTTAAAATTTGACTTCCATTCAATTATTGTTTTGAAAGGGTTAATATTAATATTTTTTAAAACCAAAAACGTCCTTTTAAATGTAAATGTTATCCTTGTTAAGTGTGTGCAGTTTTTTCTTTCATATTTGGATTTTCAAACCAGATTCAGAATTTTGAAACATGTGTAAAAACGAAAGTCGGCAGATTGAGTTGGAAGATTGAAAGGAATTCGTTCAAAGGATAAATATTAATATTTTGTTAAACATTTAAAGACATTTTAAAGACAAACATACGCTTGTTATACATGTATGGTTTTTTCGCCTTTAGATTTAAAAAGGGGGGGGGGGAGTGCAGAACGTAAAACATTGCAAAAAAAGACGAAAATTACGAGAGCGAGTTTCTTTTCTTTTCTTTCTTTCTTTCTTTTTTTTCTTTTTTTTCTTTTTTTGAGAACGTTAATATTCATATTTGTCAAGGACGTCTTTTAAAAGCTGCGCGGTTATAAGGTGGGTGTCTTTCTTTTTTTCGTATTTTGTTCCGAAGCGCGGATGCAGATTTTTAAACTTTGGAGAAATACGCATGCATAAAAAACGAAAGTCGGCAGAGTGAATTTCGGAAAAGAATTTTTTCAAAAGATAAATATTAATATTTTTAAAACCGAAGACGTCGTTTTAAATATAAATGTACGCTTGTTAAGCGTGTACGATTTGTTTTTTCGCATTTAGGTTAAAAAGAGCAGGACGTTAAACATTGCGAAAAAACACAAAAATTGCAAAAGTAAGGCTTCGCAATTTTACTTATTTATTTATTTTTCGAAAGGTTTGTTATTCATATTTTTCGAAACCGAAGACGTCTTTTTAAAGCTACGCGGATAAAGTTGGTGTTTCGCTTTTTCTCGTATTTTATTCCGAAGCGCGGATGCAGATTTTTAAACTTTGAGGAAAAACGCACAAAAACGGCTCTCGGATTTTTTTTTTTTTTTTTTTTTTTTTTTTTAACTGATTAATATTGATATTTTTTTTTTAACCGAAGACGTCTTTTTGAAGATAAAAATGAATCTTTATTTTTTGGTGTGATATTTTTTCCGTATTTTTATTTATTTATTTAATTATTCCGTTCGACGGATGTGAGCTTCGGAAAGCAATGGAAAAAACGCATAAATCAAAGTTTCGAAAATAATTTTCTTGAAAGGGTGAATATTAACATTTTTTAACGGATTGCGCCGTTAGAGAGCTTAAAGTACCCTCTAATAGATTCTATTGTTTGTTTTACTGTATTCCGAACCGTTTACGTTATAGAGGTCGCGAAAGAAAAAGAACCATTTCTGATCTGCTACGAATCCCCTGAACAAGTATCGCGCGTCATTTTGAGAAAAAAAAATATCTTTTTGATGATTTTCCGTTATGGTTTTTAATTAATATCTCGGCCAATTATCAAAAAATGAAAAACCTGAGCCTCCGGTGCATTAGGATCTGCCTTGGATTGGACTAGCATCACCCAAGTTAACAGACATCTATGTATGGAAAATTTTCCTAGCCATCGCACTTGAACAGACTCCCCCCCCCCCCCCCCCGCCTCTCTCTCTCACACACGAGAGAGAAACTCTTTTTTTTAATTGTATAGATTAGAATTATATTATTATATTACCTTGCTCATTTTGTTTATTACATGTCAATTTGTTAATCATTGCACACATTGAAAATAATTACATTGCCAAAAATCATTGGGCACTTACGATTTTACACATTTTGTCGGATATTTAGATAAATACATAGTTCTTATTCTTTTATAACTTTCGGAATAATAAAGAAAATATGTTACTTCATATTTTCCAGCGATGGTTTTATCGCAAGGGCTATTAGGGGATCAACCTCAAATTGAAGGGAAAAAATAATACTTGGAATCACCTGTAAAATAAAATGCTTGAAATGATCTACAGATGCAGTACTGCAATTATTCTATCTGAATATTGTACAACATTTGTGTTTATTTGTGTAAAAATAGCACGCCTATTTCTGGAGATATAAAGTTTTTTTTTTTTTTTTTATCAAGACATTTTTGCAGGTGTTTTGTTTATAGCATACGGGAATTTCAACCAAATTTAACGCCACATTAAAAAAATTTGACAAAGTAGGGTATAAATATTTGAATGAAATATCAGCATGAGTCTGAAATAATTTTTAACTGCGAATGCGCGGACGATATTAATTAACCCTCTCGTCACCCTGAGCCTCATATGAGGCTGCTACTTCGAGTTGCAATATTTGAAAGAAAAAAATTATTTTTGTTAATTCCAGCCCCTAATTGTGATAGCATATGTCGATACATTTACTATTATGACTTTTTGTATGTTTCAGCATTTAATAATAATAATAATAATAAAAGTTTTATTAATTATTAGTAAACCGTTGGCGTTTCTTTTAATTCAAACATATGTTTCACTCTTTAAATTTAAATTAGGAACTCCTTTTCCGAATTAATAATTTGTAATAAAAGATAAAAAATGCTACTAATTTCTTTATGTTTGTTTAATCTGGTTGTAATACGACATTTTCCAAACGTCTTAAAAAATTCTTCCTTAGACTATTTTTATATGAAAAACACGCAACATAACTATAATCGTTAGGTTTCTGTAAAGAACACATTCGTTAAATTTCAGTAAACTGTAACATCTGTGATTTCGATAGCTACTTTTAATTTTGTTAGATTAAAAGTAATTTTTCCCAAAATTGAAAAAAAAATCAGTGCCGAGAGGGTTAACGATTTATTTCCAGGATTTTGTAGTCATACAAAAATTAAGACTTTTTTGTTGTTGTTGTTCATTTCACCATGAAATTATTTTTAGTAGTCACTTGATTGCTTAATGTTTTAATTTCAGTTAATAAAATTAAAGCAATTTTATTTTTGTTAATTTAATAATTAAAGATAAACTACAGTGGAACCCGGTTAAGACGCTCACGGTTAATACGCGATCCCGCTTAATACGCGGATTCTTTCCGATCCCTTGAACATCGCCTATAAGGCTAATGCAAAAATATCACGTTTAATATACGAACGGTTAATATGCGATCCCGCTTAATACGCGAGATCTTTCAAGTCCTTTAAGGCAAAAAATCACGCTTAAGACGCGAATTCATTGTTCAAGTTGCGAATTCCTTGTCTCTTTTCCAGTATTGCCAACTTATCGGATTTTTTATATTTAAATAAAACACAGTCTCTCCAAATAATAACATTTACTTTATTTAATAACAAATTAATTAAGCCGAACATTACTAATCGGAAATAGTGGTAATTATTTGAATTTTAAAAAGCCCGCTAAATTAGCCCACTGCAATTAATTGACCCCGCGTCCTAACATTCTGTGTTTCTCGTTTCGTGTATGTTTTTACTGTAAAGAGAGAAAAACGAATTCAGGATACTCAGATATGTCATAAAATTATGATTATGGATGATTATGCCTATTGTTAGTGAGGTTTTAAATGTAAGTTATATACCTACTATGTATTAAAATGCATATATATAGGCAAAAAAATGAAACTCGTAAATATGAAATAAATACGACTGCGGTTGTTTAATTTTTTTATGTTTTCTTTCCTTTTTTGTATGTTAACAATAT
The DNA here is from genome assembly GCA_963932465.1 of Maratus speciosus. Lineage (NCBI taxonomy): Eukaryota > Metazoa > Arthropoda > Arachnida > Araneae > Salticidae > Maratus > Maratus speciosus. Next base: position 435,274,130 of record OZ010788.1, read on the forward strand.
TTTTTACAAAAAGGTTAATAAGGGTAGTTTTGTCTTATACTGAAAAGGATAGATTATAATGGTACTCATTATCATAAGTACTAAATAAGATTTTAACAACTGGATTGTGCTTCAAAACTTAAAAAAATTTTATATCTGTTAAAAAAAATTAGTTTAGCTGGAAATTAATTTTTTTTTATTTTTGCTTGTAACGTAATAATCTACAACAAAGCCGTTTAAATTCATTTTTTTATTTTTAGTTATTATTACAATCATTCCTAAAAAGATAATAATGGGTTAAAGTTTAATACAATTAAATTCCAATCTAAATATACCTAAAAGATACAAATTTCTACCGTAAACATCTAACCGAAAGCTCTAAAGTTCCTTTAGACGATTAGATGTGTAAATAGACGCACAGTTTCTGCAACATTATACAAATCACGTTTAATACGCGATCCCGCTTAATACGCGACTTTTGTCCGCTTCCTTGAAGCGCGTCTTAACCGGGTTCGACTGTATAATGAAAAAGAAAAATATTGATGTGTAATAATAAAACTCTGGAATTTGGCGCTGAAACAGGAATTTTAGAAAGGCTAAAAATTTAAATTCGGATAAACTTGTTTTATATAGATTTTCGTTTATTTTAATAATACTGGTACTGAAAAAAAAACCCAGATATTCTCTCAAATTTTCATGTTATTTTGTTTTTGTTTGAAGCTTTGGTAAGAATTATTTCTTTTATAGAATGTTAATATACATTAATACACAACAAGTTTTTTAAAATAAGCCCTACAATCTGATAATCGTAATGCAGTTATAATTTAACTTTAAATTTTTTGAATCATCGCTCTTATTATCGGGATTTATTATTATATTACTATTATTATTGGAAAATAATATTCAAAAATAGATTTTATCGGAAATTGTCAAATTGTTAGACATCATTTTAATTCGGTCGATAATAATGTAAGTTATGGTAAAGGTAGAATACGTTTAAAAAAACTAAATTGCTTATAATATTTAAATTTTCTTAATTAAATAATAACAAATTGGAAATAATTATCAAATACGTATAATTATGAAGGATGACATTATTTTATTTTCGTGTTATCTGAATATCTTTGGCAATTAATTATTCATAAATACCCTATATAATTTTCCATTACTTATATACCCTAATATCATTTTATATTCAGTTTCTGTGGGTGTTTTTGCTTCGAGTGATAGAATCTTAAATAAATTTTAATTTTATTGGAATAACTTATTGCGTTTCGTATCAGAATCTGTATTTAATAATATTTAGTCAAATGCATGTCGATAATTTAAAATAATAATCATTTTATACAGTTAGAGACAAATGAGATTATCTCAAAACTCCCTACGTTTGGATGATTTTCAAACTTATCTCTCTATTCTAAAAAAAAGTAACTACCGCTGTCACCGCCGCCGCCGCCGCCGCCGGTTTTGAATTTTTTGTGACCGGAAGTCTTTCTTCGTTAATATTAAGAAAAAAAATGCATACAAAAATGATGCATGAAAATCGGTAGTATTATACAAAAATGTTTGATAAACACGCTGATGCAGACAGTTTTCAAATCGAAGAATTATTTTAAGAGATATTTAATGCTAAAGTTGGACAAAATCGTTCCACTAAAAAAGTTTTATAGGAGCAAAAACTATACATCGGAATTTAATAATTTTTAGATCATTTTATACGTTATAATTTCCCGGTGTGCAGAATTAATTAATTTTTTTAATTTGACTCATTTTTCGAGGTTTCCTTTCTATTTTAAATTCAAATTTTCAGCATTTCGAGAGATATTTTTTACTTATTTCAGAAAATTGTACTAATTTAACAAGTTGCCAACTGTATAAACAACGGAAACAATAATGTTTGCTTCAAATTAAAAATTTATTTACACGTGACTATTATAAACAGAAAAAAAACTTTCAAATTAGAATTAAATAATTACGTATAAAAAGGAGGAACTTATTGAAAATTACTTCATCTATAATTACACATTAATTTTAACAGAGAAAGGATATTGTAAAATAATAAATTTATTAACATGCGTTAGAAGTCTTAAATAGGAGAAATTACATCACATTTACGTCACATTACAGTTATTACATAAAATGAACACAAAATAATATTGCAAAACAGTATAAATTTAAAAATAGCGCGAGACATTTACTTGTTTGTTGAGGTTTTATTTCTATTTTAAATTCAAATTTTCAGCATTTCTAGAGATATTTTTTACAGATTTTAGAAAGTGATATTAATTTAAACTGTTGCCAACTGTATAAACAGCGAAAACTATAACGTTTGCTTCAAAAAAAAAAAAAAATATTTATATGTGTAATAAATTAAAAATTTATTTACACGTGATTATTATAAACAGAAAAAAACATTTGGAATTAGAATTAAATAATTATGTACAAAAAGCAGGAACTTATTAAAAATTACGTCATAAAAACAGTGCTGGAAATTTGGCGCAGAGGTGGAGCCTATTGACACCACTAAAATTTAGTAGTATATTTCGGCTTATCAAATGAGAGAATTTCTGAGTTTTTCTTAAGGTGAAGAATACTATAAAAATTTTGTGGTATCAATAGACTCCGCCTCTGCGCCAATTTTCCACCACTGTAAAAACTATAATTACACGTTAATTTTAAGAGAGAAATGAATTTGTAAAAAAATAAATATATTAACATGCGTTAGAAGTCTTAAATATGAGAAATTACGTCATATTTACGTCACTTTACAGTTATTACATAAAATGAACACAAAATAATATTGCAAAACGGTTTACATTTAGAAATTGCGTGAGACATTTACTTGATATTTTGAGATGAACTTTTCAACTATTTTTTTTTTTTTTTTTTTTTTTTTTTTTTTACAGCGCAAATAATATTTCATTTCTAATAAAAGCATTTTCACTTGAATATTAAAAAGGGAAAGAAAAGTTTGGTGAAAATTACGTCAGATTAAAAACGATATATTTAAAATGTCTTATTTAAAAGGACTTTCTTTTCGCTTTGTAAGAAAATACCGGGAGACAAAGGCTCTGTTTACTTAATTCATTTTATATTAGATGATTTTGAAATGCCATTTTATCTTTTAACAGCAGCTGATTTTTCCGTAAAATTCCCCAATCAAAGGGAAATGAATAGAAACCCGTTTATAGGGAGATCGCTTTTGTTTTTTTAAATTATAATTCAATTTTCCAAAATCTTTTTAAAGCCGACCAAGTTAGCGTGCTTTTAGAGACTGCAGTGTCTGAACGGGGGTTGGCGAGCGTAGCTCGTAGGGGGCCGAGCCCCCTAGTCTTGTTAAAAAGAAGTAATAGAATTTTCCAATAATTTGTATCAGTTAGTGATTTCTTCATGAGTACAATTCTTGATATTTCTCCATTTTAAAAATATGCATATATATATATATATTAGCTGTACCTCCTTTTGTGGTTTATCCTTTATTATATCTACATATTTACACGGTCCCTCATTTTACCTGCTTGAAAAACTCAAGCCAATGAAAAATGACAGTGATTTCTGTGATCCTCTTTTGGCGATTTATCGCGCTTCGTCGAAACAGGAGTCTTGAAACTGGTTCATATCAATGAACGGAAGAAGAGTAGTACTGTACGTGTATTGAAATTGCCTTTTGCATATGAGAAAGTGCAATTAGTCAATTAATGTTAATTAAAAAGAATCCATCGATTTTTTAAACGATAAAACTTTTGTTTGTTTTAATTATAATTTATTCAAAACAATATTAATTAAAAATTGAATCTATGAAATTTAAATTTTGTAATCTTTTTTAGCCTTCAGTTTTTTCATTACAATTCTCATTATTAAATTAATTTAATGTTCTAACTTTCTTCGCTTGTTCATGGCTTATTTATTTATTATTTAGTACTAGACTTGTTGAAAGCAATAATATTTTGCATACATATTTTTTTTTTTTTTTTTTTTTTTTTTTTTTTACAATACGTTTTTTTTTAAATGTTACTGTCTTTACTACTGGATTTTATCCTTATTTTATATTTTTGACTTTTACTCTGAAAATGTCTCTTTTTTCCATTATATGGTAATGAAAATATGCTAGAAATTTGCAGGAAGTGTGTTTATCTTTACTTCCGTGTTCACATCTAGGGTTTTACATTGTGAGAGCTAAAATTAGAATTTCCCTCTCTCTCTTCGCTTTACTTGCAACTCTTATATAATATATTTTAGTTTTAACATTAAATAATGGTGGCTTTACAATCTCAAGAGAACCGCTCTGAATTCATTTTACATACTCTAAATCAAAGGTCCCCTAATTTTTAGATTTGTATACCATTGAATCAAAATTCATATTTTTCTAGTAGAACGGATATCAAAGCTAATTCAAATATTTAAAATTGTTCGATTATATATCTAAATTTATATATTTCCTTCTTTTATTGACATTCAAATAAAGAGTGTTTCATGATTATATTTTAATATAAGGCCCATTCATCAAAAAACCAAAAGTAATAAATAGTACATCATATAATTTTTATACAACTTTTCAGTGTATGCAGTGTTATGCAGTGAATTTTGTAATTTGTACAATATTTATTATTATACTTTTCGTTTTTCATTTTTCATTTTAGTTTAGGTTAAAACTACAATACTTATGATATACGATATAGTACTCTATATATCTGTGACATATGCCAGTTAGCAAAAGGGAAGACTATTATTTAAGGGGATTCTTCACTCGCTTGAAAACACCTGATCGCTAATGCTAATCCTACGGAAGAACTTTTTTAAGATAGCTTGTTTGCATTTCAATATTTTTTTTTTTTCATTGGCTAGCTGAGATCGATCAATGACCATTTTTTACTTTCTCGATTTTGTTTACAGTTTTTAAAAATTATTATTAGGATGCTTTTACTTTCGGAACCGCTTTCAAAAACGAAAGTATTTTTATTTAAAAAAACCTGCAAAGGAAATTTAAAAAGTCAAAAACGGCCTTTGTACGGATCAATCTCAGCTACTCAATGCAAAAAAAAAAAAAAAAAAAAAATCATTTAAAAATATTGAAATGCAAGCGAGCTATCTTAAAACAAAACAATTCTTCCATAGGATTAGGAAATTTCTTTCGTAGGATTAACATTAGCGATATGTTTTCGCGTGAGTGAAGTAGCTCCTTAAGCTTAAGAAGGCCTCGCCCCCGGAAAAATTACTGCAGTAAACTCTGTCTAAGGCGGAATTCATCGGGACCGAAAAAATTTTCCGTAGTAGACAATATTCCGCCTCATACAAATTTTACTCTATGTCTATGGATTTGCAGGGACTTAAAAATCTTTCCGAGTTAGACAGATTTCCGTCTTACACAGAGTCCGCCTTACAGAGAGTTTACTGTAACTTTTTGTGTATGGGGTAGCTGCGTACAGCAAATTTTAAAACAATGCTGTGTTCCCTTTTACAATATTTTCTGTATAGCCTTCGCCTATCAGTTCCTGAAAGCTCGCATACCATACTAGAACTGGTAAGCATACCAAAGTTTGGGAAAGCCTGCTCTAAATTGTTTAATAACATGACCGCATTGAGTTTCGGAAGTTTTTAAAGGCAAAATGTACCTGAAAAATTGATCTTTTACTTTTCTTTCTAAAAAAAAGAAAAAAAATCTGTGTTGTATATATGAAGATTAATTATATATATTAAGATTATTCATTAAATTAATCGGTTTTCTCATTTGCTTTAAATCAATATGCTTCTTTAGATAAACATGTTTGGAGAATGTGCATTCTGCTGACACGTTTATACTTAGAGAAAAGTATATGGAGTTTTCCAGTATTTTTTATTATCATTATTATTATTATAGTATTATTTCATCATTAAAATGCAATTACAATATTTTTTTTTCCTCCAGATTAATAACGAAAGTTGAAGGCATCAATCCAATACTATCTGTAAACATTTTGTTCTAATCTTCCAAAATAATACATGAAACTTAAGTTAACTAATTCAAACATAAACGAAACATAACCATAACTGCAATTTTACCAAAACTTAAACATAAACTTGCCAATAATGCATATAATCAAACCAAACAAAGTTTAAAAGAACACTTATTTTCATCTGAACTATTAAGCAGCAATAATGACAGTAATATTAACAATCTTTATAAAGATGTTAAAAGATAAAATATTTTGAACAGCTTTATATACAAGTGGCTCCCAAAAGTGTTCGTACACTTATGAATTTCAATGAAATTGTGATCTATCCATTACTTAAAATGAATATTTTAGAATGGGATATTTGATAATTAGATCTATAACTTATTCTTAACAAAACTACATAAAATATTTTTAAAATATAGTAAAACTTTATTTTGTAGAAATCAATAATAGAAAAATAACAAAAAAGTTACCTCACAAAAGTCTTCGTATACTTTGAAAAAAATCTCTACATATTAGTAAATTAAATATTGTAATATTTCGTTAAATTAGTACGTAGTAGGATATGCTTTAGCACCCCCAACAGCTTTTAATTGTCTGGGAATAGATTTCTCTAGTTTTTTTTTTTTTTTTCTAATTTCTGCATCAATGTTCATCCATTCGTCGATCATTACTGTTTTTAGTTCGCTTTTCCTTTTAACGTCGTGTCTTCGTACTCTAACCTCCAGTTCCCTCCAAAAATGTTCTATTGAGTTATATTTAATCCGGCGATTGAGGTGGTCTTTTCAGAACTTTTGGGCAATTACAGAGACCCAGAGGTGAACGCTGAGAGCCGTGTGCTTAGGATCCCTATCTTGATAAAAAACAAAGTTGTTTCCAATACCCAAATTTCGGGCTGATAATTTTAAATTATCTTTTAAAATATTTAAGTAAAAAGCATGATTCACTATGCTATCAATAAATTCGAAATTACCTAATCCTGATTCTGCATGCACCCCCACACAAGGACACCTCCACCACCTTGCTTAACTGTTCCAACTAAAGTTCTTGGGATTAAGTTATTCATTTTTTCTTCTCCATACAATTATACGCCAATCGGAACAAAAAATATTAAATTTGCTTTCAACTGCAAGTAAGATATTATTCCAATACGATTTGGGTTTATTTCTTTTGATTTAGCCTGAGCTTTCTGTTTTTCACACTAACAAAAAAATTTCTACGGGCAGAACGCTCCCTTTAATCCAGCTGATCTCAGCACTCATCGAACAGTTTCAGGTGAAACTGAAGTTGAAAATTTTTCATTAAATTCTGTAGCAACTTTTGCAGCACTTAAACGTGAATTGTTCACAATTTTTCTTACAAATCTCTGATCTCGTTGTATTAACTTTGACGGACAACCTTTCCTTACCTTGTTTTCGATCCAATTTTCTTCTTTAAAGCGTTTTGTCACATACCGCATCATAAAATGGGATAAATTTACTAATTTAGCAATATTCTGAACTGATTTGCCACTACTATTATGAAAGATAATCAATTTTCGAATGCTGTTAGTTATTTCTTTACGACTATGAGCCATTTTTAAATAATAAATAGAATATTACGAATAACGCAAGCAAAAATCAGTGTTGTCAGATAGACAAAAGTCAATCTCCCCAAAATTTCTGAAATTTTCCCCAAATCAGTGTTTTTTCCGCTAAAGTCCCCAACTCAGTTTTACTCAAAAAGTTATTTTTTAAATTTTTAATTTACCACTGTAAAAAATATTTAAGTAATTTAAGTTCAAAATTTTTCTCCAAATCAAGCCTTTCTTTGAAAAAACTCCCCATTTACAAAAAACAAACTTTTAAACTAGGCTGAATGCATATTCTGTAGCTACATTAAGAGAATGAGAGAGATATTTTGCAATGACAAGTTATTTTACGTTTGTTTTTAAAAGTATTGTCTAACAATGTTGAACTATTGTTACATTAGCTCCATAGCATTAGACAATCTCAGTTGGGATTTGAATGAATCCGAGATGGTACGTTGTTTTAATTTTTTTTGTCATCCCTATACTGAAGTGCATAATCGTAATGCAAAGTATTTTCGCTGTATCAATCGATGTGATGCTTTTGTATATTATAAGAGAAAAATATCTGTTTTCCACATATTTAAATTATTTTTTTTTTTTTTAAGTACAGCGAAAAAATTTTTCGTATAAGTCCTGTAGATTTAGTCACGTGCAGGTTTAAGCTGCTTAAGTCTGATGCATCTATAATACGTGTAAACTGTAATGTAGTAAACAACGAACACGAACACATTCAAGATAATAATGATTGATATTTTCGATTTCTGGATTATATTTTTGCTTTTCAAATCAAAATTGAGTTCTAGACAGATCCAGTTTTTCTACAGAACTAAAAGAAATCTTTACGGAAAATAATAAAAAAAAAATCCTTAAGTTTTTCCCCAAAATTTTTTGTAGTCCCCAAAAATTTCCCCCCAAAATTCCCTAGAGGTTCAAAATTCCCCAAAATGGGGACAAAATCCCCAATCTGGCAACACTAGCAAAAACTAAAGCCAAACGATTTTTTTTAATGTCACCGCAATGCAAAATTAAAAACAAGTTGGAAATTGCTCGTCAAACGTGGCAAATGAGGTGCGTTCGTACTATAACTAGTTTTATAATTATTTTTTGCACCCCATATTGTACTGAATGTATATTTTTTTGCGCTTCATAAGTGCATAGTCTGTAACATCATTAAAATGCACTCACAATAATTTTTCCCCCATTCCCCGTAATGTAACGGAAAACTTTTGACTGTCCCTGTAATTAAACTATAAATTCGATTTTCCTAAAATTTGAAATGGCTCGACAAAATTTTGAAGCAATTATATATTTAAAATTTCAGACCATTCGGAAGGCTGTAAAATCATTAAAATGCATTTGCAATAATTTTTTCCCATTGGCCGTAATGTAACGGAAAACTTTTGGGTGTCCCTGTAATTAAACTATACATCCGATTTTCATAAAATTGGAAATGGCTCGACAAAATTTTGCAGCAATTATATATTAAAAATTTCAGACCATTCGGAAGTCTGTAACATCATTAAAATTCACTTGCAATAATTTTTCCCATTGGCCGTAATGTAAAGAAAAACTTTTGACTGTCCCTGTAATTAAACTATACATCCGATTTTGATAAAATTGGAAATGGCTCGACAAAATTTTGCAATAATTATATATTAAAAATTTCAGATCATTCGGTCGGGTAGTTTTTGCTCTGTTATATGCGGACGGACAGACAGACGGACGGACAGACGGACGGACAGACGGACGGACAGACGGACGGACAGACGGACGGACAGACAGACGGACTGAACGACGACTATAGGTGCTACGTATTTATATAATTACGAACGCACCTAATAAAGCGACAGACGATACTTTTAATTATGAATTTATTCGAAAATGTTTCAACGTACGAAGACTTTTGTGGCATGTTCCTTCACGGTGTTTTAAAATTTTAATTTGTTCATGACTATGGCATACAATTTTACAAAAATTTATGAATAAAATTTGCATAACATCTCAACAATTTGCAACTGCTCCTCCCCCCTTTTCACACTGTGAGTGGGTACGTATTTCAGACAAAATCGAGTTACATATAAAATCATATAAATTAAAGGTTTCTTTATAAATATTACCACGAACCCGGGCAACGCCGGGCGGGTCAGCTAGTTTTTATATAAAAAGAAAATCAGCCAATATTAAAAAGCAAATGTTGGGTGTTGTTTAGAATAACATAGAGATGATGTGGAAAAATATTAGACTTCATATTCAAAATCAATTCCAGGGGACTTACTTTTTACTACAAATTTCTAAAATGTACTTTCACTTTTGGGAGCCACTGTATAGACAATATTCTTAACCCGTCCTTTTAATAGCACATATCTTTTTATTGAGTACTATTGTAAATGTCCATATATAGTCAACGACAATAAGAAAAACAGATCTGAAACATTAAGTTCAAAGCTTGTTTAATGCATGGGCTTCTGAGGTTTTGGCAACAAATTTGTGACATCTGAAGAAAATAAGACATCAAAAAAGAGGAGAGATTACAGATCTGTCTAAGATAGTAAAAAGAAACAGATATAGATTGAATGCAATATTAATACGAATAGCTTTTACCGACTTGTACTGTAAGAAATATAAACATATTTGGTACTTTTCCATTATCGTAACACCATATCCAAATGAACGGTAATGCGCTATTTATTTCAAACCTAATCGTCCAAAGCATATTTATTGCAAGCAATGCCTAACATTTTGATTTCCTATTAATTGAACGTGAATCAATTTATTATTATTATTATTAAATTGAAACCACGCCAAATTTCTTAATTTGCTGGTTTTCGAATCGAAAATATTTATTATTAATTTATTACCATACAATACGATATAAAGAAGGCATACTCTTTTGCTTATAATGTGTGACATTAGTTACCATAAGAAGTTGCAATCTACAATCACAAATTTTATCTAACCCTTAACCAAAACTCTGTCAAACCAATACTAACTGACACATTTCGTTCTAATCTTCCATCCAAAATAACACATGAAACTGAAACAACTAACTAATTCAAACATACACGAAACATAACCAAAACTATAATTTTACTAAAACTTAAACATAAACTTCCGTATAATGCATACATTAAAAGTTTAAAAGAACCCTTATTTTCATCTGAGCTATTAAACAGCAATAATGACAGTAATATTAACAATCTTTATAAAGATGTTAAAAGATCAAATATTTTGAAAAGTTCAATACAGACACTATTCTTAACCGGTCCTATTAATAGTAGGGATGCACCGAATAATGATTTTGGCCGAATACCGAATACCGAATATTCGGCTAGCCGAATAGTAACTGTTAGGCCGAATACCGAATATTCGTCCAGCCGAATAGTAACTAATCACCAGTTTTTGTAGTATTTTATTGTAGTCAGCAGTAATCTATTACTGATAATATATCCATATTTTTCAGATGGAATTTTGAAGTATTCGATATATCAATATGCTGCTGCAATTCCTGCTATTCTGTTTAGCATCATACCAACTTTACTTTGACTCCTGGAAAATAATTAAATGCAGAGGCGTTTCCTGCACCATCAGCAAACATCTTTAAGTGCTAAATGGATAATGAAGAATAAGAAAATGCTAGAAAATTCACTAAAAGGTTTTTAATCACCTTGCCATCTACACCAGTCTGTGAAAGGTTGTTCAACACATCAGGTTTTCCCCCTTCTTCTTTCTTTCATCAGAAAGATGGGCCGTCGGACTCGGTAGTAAAAGGCTAAAATTATGAGAGAATAAAAGCGATGTATTGCGATTATTTGCATTTTATGAATTTTATCAAAAGACGGCTGTTCCTGTTTCTTTATTTTGCATTATGTTGTAATAATGGGTACATTTTTTTAGATACATTTTATGAAAGAAAACTTGACATTTAGATTTAAAATTACACTAATATATATACAGGCATCCCTCGACTTACGTATTATGGAACTTACATAAATTCGCAGTTACTTAATAAATCTCGAAAATTACACTTGTGAACACACTAGCGCGTTTAATATGCATTTGCATACTTTTAATAATTATTTTATAAATAAAATAAGCAGATAAAAACTACAACCATAATATAGTTTTATATATTAGTGAGAGTTATATTTTTATTGGGATATACAATCAAATATTTAACAAAACAAACTATTTTTTGGAGACGACTCTTTAATAGCTGGGAGAAAGAAATAGTATGCCGGGGTCTAAAAAGACAAAATTATTTTTTTTTAATATTAAAACAAGGTGTCAGAATTTCAGAGATTCTAGTGAATGATTGTTTTTCTTGTCCCATAAATACGTCGTCGTAGCGTTATTTGCTATGTTTCTACTAAAATTTTAACTGTTAAGAAATTGCAATTTATGATATTATTATTACTGTCATGATTATTTGGTGCACAAGATATAATAACTAAGGATCGATCGAAACAGGTTTTTAAGACCGAAACCGAATTTCGGTAATCTTCCTATTTTCGGCCAAAAACGGAAACGAAAACGTCCAAAAAAAAATTTTTTTAAGTAATTAATACAGACAAAAATATACATAATTATGAACTAATTAGCCTCGGACAATTTTTTTTCATATAAAATAAAATGCAATTAATTCATTTACGACACAGAATGATTTTCTAATTATGCAAATCTCATCCTTCTATATATTAAAAAAAGTTTTGATTTGGAAACGGACCAATGAAAATCTGCGTAGGTATTCCGGGTAGATCCACATCCAATTTGAATGCTTAAGCATGGCCTTTCATCGTTAATATTAAAAAAACTGTTGCATACAAAAATATGAAAATCGGTGGTATTATAGAGAAATGTTTGATAAACACGCTGATGAAGACAGTTTTTAAATCGAAGAATTATTTTAAGAGTTATTTAATACTAAAGTTGGACAAAATCGTTCCATTAAAAAACTTTTATTGGAGCAAAAACTATACATGAGAATTTAATCATTTTTAGATCATTTTATACGTTATAAGTTCCCGGTGTGCAGATTGTATTTATTTTTCTTATTTGACTCATTTTTGGGGGTTTTGTTTCAATTTTAAATTCAAACTTTCAGCATTTCGAGAGATGTTTTTTACAAATTTTAGAAAATGTTATTAATTTAAACTGTTGCCAGTTGTATAAACAGCGCAAACAATAATGTTTACTTCAAATTAAAAATTTATTTTACACGTGACTATTATAAACAGAAAATATAAAAAGCAGGAACTCATTGAAAATTACGTGAATTTTAAAAGAGACAGAATATTGTAAAATAATAAATTCATAAACATGCGTTAGAAGTCTTAAAAAGGAGAACTTGCGTCACATTACACTTATTATATAAAATGAACAAAAAATAATATTGTAAAACAGTTTAACTTTAAAAATTGCTCGAGACATTTATTTGATATTTTAAGATGATCATAATATTTCATTTCTAACAAAAGTATTTTTACGTGAATATTAAAAAGAAAAAGAAAAGTTTGGTAAAATTACGTCAGATTATAATTCTCAGATTCAAATTATAATTCAATCTTCCGAAATCTTTTTAAAGCCGATTAAATTATCGTGCTGTTAGAGTCTGCGGTGTCTGAACGGGGGTTGACGAGTGTAGCTCGTAGGGGGCAGAGCCCCCTAGTTTAATTAAAAAAATGTTTTAGGTGTACATACCTCGATTTATCTTTTATAATGATTTTTGTAAATGATCATCTATTATACTAGAACATTCTCAAAGAGTATTCGGAAAACTTCTGCGGTTTCAAACTAAAAATTTTCTATTACTGTTAAGTCTGCAGCTTTTAATGAGCACGTGAAAAGCGTCATATATGCATTGCTTGCTTTATGATCTGCACTCACGTCTTGAGTCAGTTATGACTGACAATTATAAACAGTGAAAGTTCATAGTAATAAATAAAAAGTGTCTCATTCGAGCCGATACAGCTCAAATCAGTGAGTAATGTGGAAATTTTCCGAAGGAAGAAACCAGATTTTTGGAATACAGATGGTTTCGGTAAGGCCGAATTTTCGGAGGCATTTTCGTCGAAAACGAATTTTCGGCTAAACTCAAATTTTGAGCCGAAAACAAAACCTAGTTTTCGATCGATCTCTAATAACAACTGCCCTTTTTATAATAGAAGTTGATAACACCGGGACATTAATCGTTATAAATGTAACCTGTTTTGAGATCTCTAGAATAACATTTATTTTTAGTGAAAACATTTTTTTTTAATTCGCCATATTTTATTTATTTTATTTTATTTCTGTTATTATTATTTTTATGCGCAACATTCATGATATTCTAGATATTCGAGAAGATTTTAAGACTCAGCTTATTTAGGATTCGTCTTAGTCCTATTTTTCCTGTTAAACACGTAAACACAGCCTTGAAAAATAACTGCCGTATTTCTTTTTGTGGTTTGAATGAATTCCAAAACTCTCAGCGAGAAAATTCTAGCGTGGAAAACTTAGTAATTGGCCTTTTCTCAAATATTATTGTTATTTCTGTTCTCTGAGCGATCCTCCCCGAGCGCGAAACCGAATGTTAACTTATGGGGAAATTTAAAAAGGTGATTACACATTACTTTATATAATTATCAAAATACAGTTTTCACCATCAGGAAATAGACGTCAGATGCCAATGCAGTGCTATTTTAGAAATTGCCTCTTTATGTTTTAAATATTTATTTTTAAAAAGATTGTAAAATCTGAATGCTTTCCTCAAGTAGAAATTACGAAAGCCTTTTCTAAAATTTATTATTGTTTCTAGTCTATGAGTGATCCTTCCCGATTACGAAATCGAATGTTAACCTGTGGGGAAATTTAAATAGGGTTTTCACCATCAGAAAACACACGTCAGAATCCAATGTAGTGCTGTTTTAAAAAGTTGCCTATTTACATTTTAAATATTTTTAAAAAGATGGTAAAATCTTAATGTTTTCCTCAAGTAGAAATTGCGAAGCCTTTTCTTAAATTTATTGTTATTTTTGGCCTATGAGTGATCACCCCCGATCGCGAAATCGAATGTTAACCCGTGAGGAAATTTAAATAGGGTTTTCACCATCAGAAAATAGACGTCAGATTCCAACGCAGTGCTGTTTTAAAAATTGCCTATTTACATTTTAAATATTTATTTTTAAAAATATTGTAAAATCTGAATGTTTTCCTCAAGTAGAAATTACGAAGCCTTTTCTTAAATTTGTTGTTATTTCTGGTCTATGAGTGATCCTCGCTGATTGCGAAATCGAATGTTAACCGGTGGGAAAATTTAAATAGGGTTTTCACCATCAGACAATAGATGTTAGATTCCAATGCAGTGCTGTATTAAAAATCGCCAATTTACATTTTAAATATTTTTTAAAAGATTGTAAAATCTGAATGTTTTTCTCAAGTAGAAATTGCGAAGCCTTTTCTTAAATTTACATTATTATTTCTAGTCTATGAGTGATCGTCCCCGATCGCAAAATCTAATGTTAACCTGTGGGGAAAGGGTCTAGCCGGATAAGCATGGCGAAATAGCCCCACGGTCGATGTTTGAAATAACATGTGTGGTAATAAGGCTCACCATGAGAATACAATATAGAGTGTTTTTAGCCTCTGACCTTGAACTGTTCTTGAGATAATCGGGGAAGTATGCGCCGGCGCTACTATTTTTCAAATGCGTTTTTCTCAAAAAGTACAAAAGTTAAAAAAATGAAACCAACGCTAATTATTGAAGAATATATTAGTTCACATTATATATTTTTTTCACATTTTTACAAAAAATTTAACATAGAAAAATAAACAAAAATATTAAAAAAAATTATTAATGTAGTAATTTTATATTTACACCAACCAAAAAATTACAGAATAAGACTCAAAGTATGTACTTTTAAGGGGAAAAAATTCGTTAAAATCGAAGATGCGCTTTTTGAGTTATAAAAAAAATAATGTTAGCAACTTGCTAAAATATTCCTAACTTTCCTGTTTGCATTTGCAGAAATACGCTACTATCACTGCATTGGTCGATTCGTGACATTTCCACTCGGGCAGGTGCACCAAAATAAGAGAATGTTTCCATACATACCACTTCCCTATAGGTTTGTTTAGTGTTTGTAAACATTCTGTTATTTTGGCGTACTGCGCATCCTTCTCGCATAATAATATCAAGAATTGTCAAACAAAATGGTAACATTTGCCTACGATGATTTTCACATAGAAGAAAGCTGTGGGGCTGAACAGTGTACATATATAACGTATCAGTTTAGGGGCGGTGTGGGGGGGGGGGTCTGGCACTTGACATCGTAGGATATCTGTAGGGGGAGGGGGGTTATCATTTGATATCGTTATATATCGTTATCATTTTTGATCAAAACAAAATTTACTTTTTTGGTATCTTTTTCTTTGGCCGTTATCTTAGTTTTTTTGTCTGTTTTCTTCTATTTATGAAAATACAAAGTTATAATTAAAACCATTGAATCATTATAAAATATTTCATTCCAAAACAGGGAATAACCCAACGTTCGCCATTAATATTCTCCTGCCATATGCGCATATAATTCGTTGTTAGAGAAACCAGATTCGAAATTATACTTTTTATTTTTGCTAGTAAAAGGTAGGGAAGAATGTTGTCCGCCTGTTTTATTTAGAAGAAGTTCTGTTTAGCCCCGTGCAAGGGCGAAGTACAAGAAGACAGTATTACTGTTCAATGCATTATGTAATAAAGAGTTATTATTAAAAACTTTTAAATAATATTTCTTTAAAATGTTATTTGGTATAAAGTTATTTCTTATATAACAGTGATATATTATGAATTTCTTCTCTTTATTTGAATAAGTAAAATATACAAATAAAAAATGTACAACCATAACTGTATATCATTGCAAACGTATAAAAAGAAGGGGAAAAAAAGGAAAACAATTGTAAAAAATAAAAAGAATTTTTAAACACTGATAACAATATTATTAGGGGGAGGGGGATTCGAGGATTGATGATAACGTATAATATCGGAAGTTAGGGAGGGGGTTCGGAATTACCAAAAAGTTGATAACCTTATATATTTAAAACCCCTATAGCTTCACCTGCACAATGGACTGCACTATCGACTTGATATTATTATGAGAGAAGTATGCGTAGTACGCCAAAATAACATAATATTTACAAACACGAAAGAAACCTATAGGGAAGTGGTATGTATGGAAACATTCTCTTATTTTGGCGCTTTGCGTATCCTGCCTGAGTGGAAATGTCACGAATCGACCAATGCATTGATAGTAGCGTATTTCTGCAAATGCAAACAGGGAAAGTTAGGAATATTTTAGCAAGTTGCTAACATTATTTTTTTTATAACTCAAAAAGCGCATCTTCGATTTTAACGAAATTTTTTTCCTTAAAAGTACATACTTTGAGGCTTATTCTGTAATTTTTTGGTTGGTCTAAATATAAAATTACTACATTAATAATTTTTTTTAATATTTTTGTTTATTTTTCTATGTTAAATTTTTTGTAAAAATGTGAAAAAAATATATAATGTGAACTAATATATTCTTCCATAATTAGCGTTGGTTTCATTTTTTAACTTTTGTACTTTTTGAGAAAAACGTATTTGAAAAATAGTAGCGCCGGCGCATACTTCCCCGATTATCTCAAGGACAGTTCAAGGTCAGAGGCTAAAAATACTCTATATTGTATTCTCATGATGAGCCTTATTACCACACATGTTATTTCAAACATCGGCCGTGGGGGCCATTTCGCCATGCTTATCCGGCTAGACCCTTTAAATAAGGTTTTCACCATCAGAAAATAGACGCCATATTCCAATGCAGTGCTGTTTTAAAAATTGCCTATTTATATTTTAAATATTTATTTTTTAAAAGATTGTAAAATCTGAATGATTTCATCAAGTAGAAATTGCGAAGCCTTATCTTAAATTTACTGTTATTTCTGGTCTATTAGTGATCCTCCTCGATCGCGAAATCGAATGTTAACCTATTGTAAAATCTGAATGATTTCATCAAGTAGAAATTGCGAAGCCTTATCTTAAATTTATTGTTATCTCTGGTCTATTAGTGATCCTCCTCGATCGCGAAATCGAATGTTAACCTGTGGAGAAATTTATATAGGATTTTCACCATCAGAAAATAGACGTCAGATTCCAATGCAATGCTGTTTTAAAAATTGCCTGTTTATATTTTAAATATTTAATTTTAAAAAGCTTGTAAATCTGCATGTTTTCCTCAAGTAGAAATTGCAAAGCCTTTTCTTAAATTTATTGTTATTTGTTGTCTATGAGTGACCCCCCCCCCCCCCTATCGCGAAATCGAATGTTAACCTATGGAGAAATTTAAATAGCTGATTACTCACTACTTTATATAATTATCAAAATACGGTTTTTACTATCAAAAAATAGACGTCAGATGCCGATGCAGTGCTCAGTGCTGTTTAAAAAATTTCCTCCTTATATATTAAATATTTTTAAAAAGAGTGTAAAATCAGATTTTTTCAAGTAGAAATCACAAAGTTTAGAGATTTTTTTAAACATTTAAAATTTAAGGAAACTTTTTTTTTTCTTAACTCACTACGTTGCTATCGGACGTTTACTTTTTGACGGTGAAAACTGTGATTTGATAATTATTATTTTGATAATGAATAACCACGTATTTAAATTTTACCATAAGATAACATGGGATATTTCGTGATCTGCGAGAAAGAAACCTGTATCAGTGAAGCGTCCCATTAAAGTTTGAAAGAAATCAAAAACGAAATGTTTTTTCTAGTCCAGGAGTGTCAAACTGTGGGCCGCCGGATACCACTAATTTTTTTAAGAAATAGTCGACTTCTTGAATCGCAGAGATTCGATGATTAGATAAGGCAATAATAACATTAAGATTTTAGTGGTATCCGGCGGACCACAGTTTGACACCCCTGTTCTACTCAAACACAAGTATGCAGGATAGTCTTGAGGTATTTGGTAACTTTGGGGCTGACTTTTTTTGGGGGGAAGGGGAGGCAGATGGCTTTATATATGAACCCATATTTGGTTGATCATTTTTTAAGTATTCAATCATTTGGTTTCAAAATGGAATTTGTAAATACACTTATTCCAAATAAATTTAGCATACTAAAAAAAATAGAAAGAAATATATAAATTTCAATTATTATAAGATAGAAATGTGTGACATTTAAATAATATTGGAAGTATCATCACAGATTCCAAATGCATTTTATTGACATACTATAAAATTTATAAATAAATAAATAAATTTTAGTTATTATCAGACAGAAAAGTATGACATTTAACCTAATGTTGTGTTGGGAGTAGAGATCGACCGAATATTCGGTTTCGTTTTCCGCTCAAAATCTGAGTTTCGCCGAACATTCGTTTGCGGCGAAAATGCTACCAAAAATTCGATCGAAAACGAAACTCGGCCGAAATTACCTGTATTCCAAAAATCTCGTTTCTTCCTTCGGAAAATTTCAAAATTACTCATTGATTTCAGCTGTATCGTCTCAAATGAGAAACTCTTTGTTTATTGCTATGAACTTCACTGTTTATAATTATCAGTCATCTCTGACTCAAGGCGTGAGTTAAAATTATAAAGCAAGCAATACATATATGACTAAACTTTGAAGACGCTTTCCACGTACGCATTAAAAACTGCAGACTTAATAGTAATAGAAAATTTTTAGTTTGAAATACCAGAAGTGTTTCGAATGTTCTCTAAGAGAGCTGCAGGAAAACATATGAAGATCGTTTACACAAACCATTATGAATGATAAACCCAGTTACGTATACCTAAAACATTTTTTAATTAAGTGAAACTGGTGTAATTTAAAAAACAGTCTGTGTTGTTTATGAATTAATTACATTTTATTTTATATAAAACGTTTTGGTCAGAGGCACAGATAGCCAACTTGGGCTAGGGAAATAAAATTTCCAAACAGTGGTGCCATTTCAAAACTTCGTTAGGGGGGCGAGAGGTGGCAAAGTTTTTTTTAAAGGAGTGAGCAAATACTTATTTTGATATTGTAAATTGACACATTTTATTCTTACATATATTTTTTAAATTAGCTAAAGTACTCAATATTGTTAAATATGTCTCACTTTGAGAATGTTGAAATTTAACTATATATCTATATTTAAATCTCTAATAAACTAATAATAATAATTATAAATTATAAAATGGTTCTTTAAAAAAAAAAAAACATATTCAATATTACTTTCCAAAAAACTAATTTTTGTTTATTTCAATTAATTTAAATTCAAAATATTAAAGAACTAAAAAAATATGTGTATGTTTAAAAATTAAAAATTCAGTATTGAATTTCTCCTCCATTTTTAACTATATTATTAATTAATTATTGATAAATGCTTATGATTATTGGTTGTTATAAAGTAATACAATATAAAAGTTGTATTATTATTTATATTTTGTTTTTGTTTGAAGCTTATACACATATACATGTATGTTTGTTTGTTAGAAATATGTTTCTATATATATATATGTTTCTATAATTAATTAATAATTACGTATATTTATGTATGTATTAATTACTTTATTTTATTTTATTTATTTTTTTTTTTTACGTTTCCGTTTTTGTTTTCGGCCGAAACTAGGAATATTACCGAAATTCAGTGTTGGTTCGGTCTTAAAAACCTGTTTCAGTCGAACACTATTTGGGAGTACCATTACACCTTCCATACATCTTTTATTAACATACTAAAATGTTTATAAATAAATACATAAATTTTTAATTATTATAAGATAGAAAAGTATCACATTTAACGTAACGTTGAGAGTAACATTACGTTATAACATTCCAAATACATTTTATAAACATACAAAGAAAATTATAACTAAATAGTACATAAATTTTAGTTATTACAAGTTAGATGGCATTTAACGTAATGTTGTAATTATAACATCATACATTTCAAATAGATTTTATTACCACATTAAAAATATACATATATAAATAATACATAAATTTCAGTTATTATAAGGAATAAAAAGTATGGCATTTAAGGTAAGATTGGTAGTATCATCATGCATTCCAAATAAATTATATTTACATACTGAAAAATTATTTAACTAAATACATAAATTTTAGTTATTGAAGATAGAAAAAAATGATATTTAACGTAATGCGGGGAGTTACTTATACTTTCCAAATAGATTTTATTATCATACTGAAAAAAAAAATTACAACTAAATATGTAAAATTTAGTTATTTTGATATAGAAAAATATGATATTTAACGCAATGCTGGTAGGGCCCGATTAAGGCTGTTCGAGGCCGTAGTCACAGCACTCTTTTAGGAGGCCCCAGTCACTACTATAGAAAAGCTCAAAACCTTTTGAACCCCCCCCCCCTTCACCCCCCCCCACCCCCCGCCACACACACACACACTTGTCTTCTAAATGTGAATTTAAAGTTACAGTACCCTTAAAACTTCAGTTCTGAATAAAATATAAAGACACACTTCATTCACGTGTGGAAAAAAATTATATAAAACTCAAAGTGTTTCTACCTGATTCAGTACGATATTTAAGATAACGAGTCGAAAGCCGTCAAATTCGACGAATGAAAAAAGTTTAAAAGAGTTTAAGAGTTGAAAAGAACTAAGTGATTGAATTTAAAAAAAATTCACAAAAATTATTACAATAAATTGTCAATCTTATATTGGCTGGGCTAACTCTTTATTTTTTTTTTTTTTAACTCAGTAACATGCAATTAAGATGATAAATTATAAAGTTATCAATTGAGGCTTTGATGTTTGGTATTGCGTAGTAAAAAATCAACAAAAATTACGCTACTATGACACAGTCATAATTTATTTTTCAGACGAAATCTAAAAATAACGTCGTTTTCACAGTCGCAAAATTTACATGCATAATTTCCATATTCACTATTTTAAAAATATTTTAACGTGCAATAGATTATTAATAAATATATAAGCACTCTTCACTTAGGTTCTAATCTGAGTGCCGGCGAAATCCAGAAATTTACTCTTTTCGACGCATACGTAGTAAAATATTTAGTTTTATAAAGAAATTACTCATTTTATTTTAACTATGACGCCCTGCAGAAACCCTTTGAGATTAGCATCTCATTCTCAGTATCAGCGGAATGAATAAAACATGGAAATGTAACATCTTTATGCGTAAAATTGCGGGGTTTTTTTAAACCGTGAAGTAATTTTCTGTTCAAAAATTTGTAAAAAGTTATTTTTTTAATTATCATGTTAAAATGGCGCCATAATGTTATCGGAATTCCCTCTGTTTCACTTCTCTCTTCAACAATGAAAGTAACCCATTGCCACCAATCTGAAGAAATTTCATAATGGACTTTTAAAATTAAAATTAAAATATAAAAATAGGATTATTTAAAAAAGTAGCGAGTGCGGGCACATCTACAAATAAATAGTATGTTGCATACTATATATACTACTAATAGTACATAGTATATTGTACAGTATGATTGATATCTAAAGAATTTAAATGTAAACTCAAAATTGGGAGTTTAAAAAAAAAGAAAGAAAAGAAAAAGAATTTATACAAATTTTAATATGCAAATGATATGCAAAAGAATTTGTACAAGTTTTAATATGCAACTTAATCTTTTATTTAAATATATATATATAATTATCAAGATCGACTTAGTAGAAAGTTCAGGCCAGATGACTGAAAAAAAGTCTTGTTTTTTAAATATACAGATGTTGAGAATAACATCAAACATTAAAAAAAGTCTTCGTCATGATAGTTCAGTATAACTTCTCTTATGCTGGGATTTTTCTTTGTTTTCTTTTATTTATATTTTTTTTATGGAAAAAAACTGCAGTATGATTGATAATCCAAACTCTTATTTAATCTAAAGAATTTAAATGGAAATTCAAAATTGGGAGTTTAAAAAAAAATAAAGAAAAGAAAAGAGAAAAAGAATATGTACAAATTTTAATATGCAAATGATATGCAAAACAATTTGTAAAAATTTTAATATGCAACCGATATACAAAAGAATTTGTACAAATTTTAATATGCAAATGATATGCAAAAGAATTTGTACAAATTTTAATATGCAGCCGATAAACAAAAGAATTTGTACAAATCTGTACAAAAACTGATGAAATAATTCACTGACAGCAGAATATTCAAACGAATTTCTCAGAAAACAAAAACCCGCTAATTTGCACTTTCATTACAAAAGCAAAATTTTATTAAAATATTCTTGGTGCCATTTGTCAGTTTTGGAATTAAAATTAGGTGGCTAGACCGTCTAGCCACCGCCCTTGGAAGGGTTAAGTCTATGTCGTCGTATTGAAGAGGCTTGCAATAGATGTTCCATGCTGAGAAATGTGCATGCAGAATTACTCTCACGAATACAAACGTGTATCGTGAGCAATGGCGAACTTTTCGAACATACTCAATATTAACTTTTGTCACTGTGAGACAGTTTGTCCTTTTTTTGCGTGATGCTATCTAAATGTATTGATATAAGTACGTATTTGGAGCATAAATTGTGCGTATTTCTTCATACTTGTGACTATTCCATTCAAACGTTTACACAAAATGGAGTGCATCGATTTCGGACATTTTGGGGTAAACAGGCGAAGATTTATCTTATCCATGTAAACCAAGTGTCGTATTCTACTAATTAATTGATGCTTTAAAACTTTCTAACTGGAAATTTTGCTCTATCTCATTTCGTTTTCGATTTGCAGTGGCTATCTTCCAAATTTCGCCACAAGAGGGCGCTACTGTAGTTTTCATTAAATCAAGCGTAGTCGCTTTACTATACCGTTACCTCACTTGCATAGCTGTAGCTCTCTCCGTTCACAAGTATTTTCAGGTTAAAGGCACTTTCCTTTGCACCCTGTATACTAGAAAGGTATAAATGGATATACCATGAAAGTTCAAAGATATATGGAACCTAAATAATAGCAAATATAGGTATTCTGTATATTTTTTATTCCATATAGGTTTTTAGTTAACCTTTAAAGACATAGTAGGTGTATTGAGGGAGCCACTCGATGGAAACTAGTCGCGAAACCCATGGTATTTATGCGATTAATTCTCATTAAATTTGTCTGTTTTTAACAATTTGACGTTTATTGCTTTTATACTGCTACTGGGCATTGCATTACATAAATATATCCTTAAAATTTGTTATCTAGGCTTTAAAAGCCGATGGAGCATAGCGTATGCCGTCCCTGTCATTACGTATGTCCAAACCGTCCGTGTCTTTAAAAGTTAATATCTCGGCTAATTACCGACGATTTTTTCCGAAATTCAGGATCAACAATGCTTTTATACTTATGCTACGATAGGTACCTCCAGCTCTGCTCAACACTTTTGCTGAAGCTGGTAAATCGAAATTTGAATGAAACGGAAAAATGCGATTTTCTCAAAAACTGTGTGACCAGCTTTCACACGATATACAAAGAAAATATTTTTTTTTTTTCAAGTAACTTAATTAGCCCCTCTACATTTTTTCTAAATATATTTATGAATATTTTTTAATCTGTAAATATGCGGAACAATAATATTTATTACTTCCCCCAATTTGAACTTTCCACGTTGCATAGTTTAGAAGTAAAAGGGCTGTGACAGACAGACGGACAGATACAGGAGTGATCTTATAATGGTTCCGTTTTTACTTTTTAAGTACGGAACCCTAAAAATTAATATATTTCTGAAATATTAAATTTTTCTTATATTAGGGAAGACCGGGGCTAGTTGGCTATAGGGGTAAGTAGGCGCAGTCCTCATAAATCGCCTGTTTGTGGATAGTTTGCACAACCAGTCACAGAGTACCTTTCTTCTTGCTTTTTACCATCCTCATTGTGGTTTTGCAGTGTTACCTACGTGCAGCGGATATTTATTACGATTTTTCTGTTTTTTGTACTCATAAGTAATTTTTTGTTGCTTCATTATTTTACTAAATTTTAATACTTATCTTAATAATTGCGATTTAACTTGTGCAGTTTTTCTTAGTGTATGATTAACTGTACCTACCCCATTTGTGATTTACTTGGATTATTTATGTTTAGAAGGTTACGTGTCCGTTTTGTGAAGAAATTTATTATGGGGTAGTAGGCGCATTGAACACGGGGCAAGTTGGCTCGGTGTTTGGTGTGTGCTGGTAGCTTGAAAAACAGCAAACACCAAGAAAAGTGGTTGCAATGTAAGATTTTGGGCACATGAGGCTTGCTCAAACGGAGACAGTCGAATTTTTATTTGTGACAAGAGTAACTCTGATGATGGTATCGAGTAGAATAGAAGTTACTCAATGTTAATGTTTTATTCATTATTTTTATGTCTGTATAATTTAGAATTTACATAGTACGGCGATAACGCCTTTGTTTAAACTTACTGGTAATAATGAAATTGATTTCTCTTAACTGTGTGTCTTATTTGAGCTTTATTTAAATTTTTATAAAGCGTGCGCCAACTTACCCCATAGGTATAGGCAACTTGCCCCGATGCTGTGATGGGGTAGATTGGCGCACAATTTTTATTTTATTTTAGGCTTCCACTAAACATAAACTACAAAAGCTACAAACTCAAAACTCCGTGGTATTTATAGCCAAATGCCTGTTCTTTAAAATTGCAGTTAAAGTTTGTTAAAAAACTTAAACGAAAAATTAATAAAAATTAATAACTAAAAACTGCGCCTACTAGCCCCGGTCTCCCCTACTAGAGAATATTAAGAATTTTATGAACTGAAATGTATGATATACAAATAAAATATTAAAACAATACCAACATTCAAAGTACTATTTTGGGTACTTTTTTTTTGGGGGGGGGGGGGGTTATTATTATAATATAACTTTTTGATATCTAATTTTTTTTATATCTAAATTTTATTGAATGCATTTCAAGCATTATGTAAATTTAGATCAGAAAAAAAAAAAATCAAGCTGTTATACATTTATTCTACTATTATACATTTACTCGGTTTTTCTTTGTTTATTACAATAATTTTAAAGAATAGTACAATATAAACTTGAATTTATGTTTGAAAAATTCGTTTCATGTAATCATTAGCATGATTATCGTAGAACAGTTAAACTGTTGTTTACATCATTCTGTGAATCACTGTACCAACTTAAATAGCATTGATTGGAGAAATGCCACGGTTATATTTGAGTTCAAGTTCAATGGATTTTGTAGCAAGGTGTATTTCATTTATGTACGGTAAAGATGCCATCAAAGTGTTGCACAGCTAGAGAAATATTCTGCAAAACATCAAAAAACTTCACACAAAAATTTTTTAAAGCTATTGTCATCATCTAACATTGAAGTCCACATTACACCATTTCGTATATCATCCTGAGACCTGACATCCATTAAAATGGGTGTTTTATAATTTATATTTTATTTTACTCAGGTCTCAGGAGGTTAAAATTGCCAGGTCGGTTAAACCACGGCCAAACTTGATATAAGGCAGGCGATCGAGTTTGGCCGTGGTTAAACCTATTTTACGTACCCTGGTTCTATTTTTTTTCGTTGTGGGTCCTAGATTGGATTGACTCTTGTTTTTTAAGTGGGTTGTGTTCGGGTCAGGTTGATTTTTATTTTCGAGTTCGAATCGGTTCAACCCGAATCAGGGTCAAGACTTTTTCGTGTCGGGTTCAGAGTGACCCGATTTTCCAAAAGAAAGCCTAGAATAATTGCTTCAGATGTAAAACTAATTTACAATTGTTGAATATTTTTTCATAATTGCATTAAAATATCGTTTTGTTGTTGTTGTTGCTGTTGTTTGTTTCCTTTTCATTCCTAGTTTCGAGTCTGGTTTGAATTGCAGTATTTAGGGTTCGGATTGAAGTACGTTTAATTCGAATCGGGCTGCCTGGTTGATGAATTTTTTTCTTTTTTTTTTTTTTCTTTTTGTCGGTTTTAAGTCGAGTTTTAGGTTATCAAAAATTTATTTGTCGGGTTCGGGTCGGATTTTGGGTTGACATGAAATATAATTTTTGGTTTGGATTCGGGTATAACCCGACTCGCACAGAGCTCTAGTTTGGCGAATGAAATTTTCAACTCACAGCATTTTCTAAAGTTTAAGAATAAAAGAAAATGTTGCAGAATTATTTAAACTTTTAAACATTTTGAATAAAAAAAAAGTCCTGGGCGAAATTTGTGACTCATAAGCCAACGTGACATCTTCAAATATGGAGAATATTTTTTCATTTATCCATTTCAATGTTGGATGACTCTTCTGGGTCAAAATCAGCCTCCACTCATCCCTAAACACACACACAAAAAAAAAAAAAAAAAAAAATGTATGATTCTTTATCAAATTTCATTCTATGATCATAAAAGAATTTGTTTTCAAATCTACATTTTGTTTGTTTTTAGGTAGATTTCGTAAGAAATGCATACCTATTACATTCTCCCCTATGTTGGAATTTCTGAAAACATTTTGCAGATCTGCGCCGATCATGGACCCTAGAACCCAAAACAACCCCCAGTTCAAAACTTTATCTATCTATATATATATATATATTAAACAAAAACATAATTTGCAGAACAAATTAAAAAAAAAAAAAACAATTTATTCCCTACATTGTTTAAACCCGAAAAGGGGCAAATACTAAGATATTTCATTCGGTTAGTTCTACATTTAATGTTAAATTTTTGTACAAAATAATTGAACCAATTGAACATTAAAAAATAAATATAGAATTTTAAAAATATGATACTTAACACTCTAAAAACTGAATCCGATCGAGCATGTTTGGGACACACTCTGACGGCGCATGGCAGGAGAGTAAGAGGCCTCCTTTTATTGTCCGGGACTTTGAGATTTCCATTCTTGAGGGGTGAAAAAGTACTCCCTAAAGTCTTATTGATAATGTCTTCGAATCCATGGGAAACAGGTGTACGGCAATTTTATCTATTCGAGGGAACCACACGCCATATTAAATATCTTGCATCATTCCTAAACAGAAATTTTTTTGTCATTTATTTGTAACCAAATTGTTGCCCTAAACCTCATCTTTTTATGTTCTATACATAGTTTCAAAGAAATAAAGATCTCTTGCAAATTTTTTTATGTTTTTTTTCTGTTATGTGCATTGATACACATGTACTGTGCATTTTGTGCCCATGCATGCCTGTCTTGCGCTGTTTTACTTTTTTGCTTACTACCCTATAATATTTTCGAGCAGTGTATTTGATTTTTTTACATTTTTACATTACTTCTATATTGCTGAATGTTTTTGGTTTTGGATCAAAACCAATAAACTGCAGCACTGATGCTTATTTCCTCATAAAACAACTGTTGTTATCATCTGAGTTTGCAAAATGCATTTCAGACAGTGTGTCCAAGAAAGTAAGAAATTTTCATAATTAATTAACTTAAATGCGTTACAATAAAAAATTTTGAGGATTTAATGATAATTCAATTAATTAAAGCCCTTCAATTTGCTACTGCGTAGTTTAGGTTATCAATAATTAAATAGATATTTTAAGGGTGTTAATCATTTTTTATCCGTATTTGTGAACCTAAATTACCAGCCCCTAAAGTATCAATTTCAGAAAAAGGGCTTCTTCTGTCATCTACGGTGTGTTTTTGTTTGTGCAAAATCAAAGAATGTGCATTCACAGTGTTATTTTACCTTCGGATCTGAAGAGGTTATATGTGTATGGAAAAAAATCCCATAGTATCCTTCTAACAATCATACCGGGTGTCCTAAAAAGGACTGACTGATTTTAAAATTCAATAACTTGTAAACGGTGACAGATATTTAAAAAATTCTTGCAGGAGAGTTATGCATAAGGTCAAAAGTTTTTTTACAGTGATTTTCGATTTTAGTTCGAATTACAAACAATAGATGGCGCTGCGATCAATAGACGCTAAATTCATGCTCGATTTATGGCACTTCGTGGCCCGCTTAACACATTTCCGTCTCCTTTTTCCGCATGGAACAAGAGAAAGGACCAAAAACCGAGCTTGTATTTAGCGTCTATTGATCGCAGCGCCATCTATTGTTTGTAATTCGAACTAAAATCGAAAATCACTGTAAAAAAACTTTTGACCTCATGCATAACCCTCCTGCAAGAATTTTTTAAATATCTGTCACCGTTTGCAAGTTATTGAATTTTAAAATCATTCAGTCCTTTTTAGGACACCCGGTATCAAAAACAGTGATGTTTGTGTGTGTGTGATGATTAGACAACAATTACTTTTAGCTATACTATCTGAAGTGGGTTGTCAGAAGAAAGTACTTTTGATGGTAAAGAGGCGGAAAATGACTGAAATGTTCTTAAAAAGAATGGTTTTTACAGTAAAAAAAATAAATAAATAAATAAATAAAAAAATCGGACCAAACGGGAACGATGTTCCGGTTCGTGAAATTGTAACAAATATTGTTCCGGTAAGTGGAATTATTAAAAAATATTATTACAGTTTCAATCTCTCTGTAACATTTTTCTCTAATTATTTAGACTCTTGAATGCATTTTTTTAAATTGGTTTTTCTATGGTTAAATGTAAATTTGCTATACAGTAAAGTCCCAATTATCGAAGTTAATATGGACCAAGCTCACCTCGGATAAACAAAAATGGGGGGGGGGGGGGGAAGGCCATACTTTTTTTTTCCATTCTGATCGGAAAATCAAAGTTCTAACTTTTTACGACTGCTCTTTCATCTTCACCTAACACTTCATTTATAATGGCTGTTTCATAATGATGGAAGCTATCAGTCCATCAGAAGAAAATAGAAACTCGGTTAAGCAGGACTTGGATAATCATTACTTTACTATACTTTCAAAAAAATAAATAAATAAAAAGAAAAATAGTCCACAATAATTTTGAAATAGCGTTCCGGTTCGTGGATGTTTCCATTTCGAGCCCTGGATCAGGGGTAATTGGAATCAGGAGCAATCTGCAACAGATTAAAAAAAAATGACCATGCTAATTATGAAGTCTGTCTAATATTCTACATGTGCATTTTTTTTTAGAGTGAAACTGTATGTTCTTATAGAAGTAATCACTGTTTTCCCAGAACACAAAGAAAAACGTTGTCTGTTAAAGTGAGAATGTTTTAGTTAACAAGCAAAAATTAAATTTAAAAAATAAAAAAACCCGAGCGAACTAATTAATTATTTCTCATCCATGTTAAACTATTTTTAATATTACTTATCTATTTTTTTTATTATTATTTACTTGTATTGATGACTTTTAAGTTGTGTTTAATTGTTAGTTCCTATCTATAAACACTGTTTTGATGAGGCCTATAGATGTTACGAAGGTTAGAGTTGCAGTAAATCTAGATATCCTATCTACGCAACTTCCATGTTGTGTAGTATTTAAACGGAGCTTCTGACTGTAAAATAGTCAATAAAACATCGTCTTCATTTTGAAAGACCTATCCAATGATATGCCACTCAATATGGTGCATAAAAAAATTTTTTCGTCTCTACCGCCATTTTTTATTTTATGGCCGCCATTTTGAATATATAAAAACAAAACCTTGCCTATAACCATCGGACGGTTAAAACGAATCGATAGATACCTCATTCATTAAAACCCATCCAGCCGTTGGGATGCTTTGGGGGTATAAAGAAATCCACATACCCAGATACGCATGAAACACATAAACCTTCTTGGCAGTCAGGTAAAAAGGTCCTGTGTAAAAAATTGTAGGAATACTGAAATATAGCTATGGATTTAAATTTTTAAAAAAGGTTGTTTTTAA
Source organism: Maratus speciosus (assembly GCA_963932465.1). NCBI lineage: Eukaryota > Metazoa > Arthropoda > Arachnida > Araneae > Salticidae > Maratus > Maratus speciosus. The sequence goes on from OZ010788.1 coordinate 435,304,315, forward strand.
AAGGAAATGGTTATGTTTTGCAACAGACGAATCATAATGTTAATAATCTGCATGATCCTAATTACCCCCAGAAATATCATTTTCGGGGTAAATAGGATCATAGAGTTTTTGGGTTAAGGGCAAATTGAGATCGCAAATTTTATTTTCTATTTAAATCAAATTGTGGTTAAAATGCATTTTTAATCTTTCAATTTTCAGATCCTGTGAAATACCCCTAGTTTGGTTTACATCACTGCACATTTTGTGTTAGCAAAACATTTATTTTACAATTTTATTTTGAATTTATTCCAAATTTTAGTATCAACTGCATGTTTTAGGCCTAATTAGGCCTCAACACTTTCAGTGTAAATGAAGTTTTTCTCCTTCACAACATATGAGCTTTGACTGATCCTTTTCCTCCCGTTGCTTGCATTTCATGTTATTTTGAAAAAAAAAATGATTGTTTTTAAACTTTAAAAATTAGTTCTTTAGTAATATAACAAGGCTACTAATTTCGAATAGAAAATTTTGCATTTGATTTTGTTTTGTAGACAGAGTGTAAAATATATGAATATTGGAAATCCCTTAAAAAACGTTTTTTTCCAGCGTATTTATCTTTCCAGTACTGTATCTTTGAGAATCGTTGTAGTTGTAAAACCAAAAATATCTTGCTGTAAAGCCCACACTGAGATCTTTTAATCCCATTTACTCATGACTGTGTATCTTGTAAGGCATGAGAGAAAATACCACTTATCCCAATTATCTCATTTCATGGGGTAATTAGGATAAAAGAGGTATTTTTTGAAAAAGACACTTGTACCAGGTAACATGGTACATTGAAAATAAGTCTTTACACATTTCGAGAGACCTACTGAGTAAAATTATACATCCCAAATAGCATGAACATTAGCAGCAAGTTTGATTTTTTCTGACATTATCTTGCCGTGACAAATTTGAATTGAGAAATTCGCAGCAAATTTCCTACCATCCCCCACTTACATGAGTAGTTTGTTGTGAAACTGGTGGCAAGACTGCCTTTAATTCACGAAAGTGACGAAAGCAAAAAATCCCTCTGTTGAGAGAATAAACAATCAGCACATCGCAGAAATTGCAGAAATTTTATTCGGTTGGTACCGCTTTTTCTAAACGTTATGCTTTTCAAATACCAAAAAAGGCTAGTATTGAAGAGTACAAATATTACCTTAACTTGTTTATGGTGGTGAGAACGATGCATGCACCTTCTAACGGTGTGTTCGAATCAATAGACCTGATCAGATCTATGTACCCCTCCGAAGGGGTTCAACTTATAGTGTAACAGTTGTAAACATATAGTGGGGCGTGGAAAGATTACTACTTTGCAGTAAGTTTGCAGTATTTTTTATTACTTGTTTGCCGTTAATTTTCAATAAATCTGATGCAGCATGAATTTAACTTACACGACAAGTTAGCTGCAATTTCAAAGTATGGGGACTTCGGCGTTTGCGTTATCTTGCTGCAGTCTTGTTATGAACTTTCAGTCTTGTCATGCTGCAACTTTGCAGATTTTCAAAGCAAGGCTGCTGCAAATTTTCTGCAAATTAAAAATGCTATCTGGGATAACATTAACATGTGTCTATTTCATTCTCTGGAAATCAATTGTCAAAGTTCAAACTGTCAAAAAGTTATCCTAATTACTCCTACCTTCCCTAAATACCTTTATTTATTTCGATCGACATGTTTCATCGCTCAGACGACGAAATTCTCAAGATGAATAAGGATGCAAATATTTTACCCCAAAAAAAAGTTTTATTGAAAAGTCGTAAACAAGGAAGATTATTGTAGATTTTGATAGTGTCGCTGTCTGAGCAATCAAACATGTCGATCTGAATAAATAAATGTATTTATTTGCTTTGTAAGTATATTTTTATCAGTTTTAACAAGTATTAACTTATAATAAAACACTCATACTACAATATATATTAAAACACACATACACACATAAATAACGCCTGCATTCAACAGTTAAAGGTATATATAAATATTATACAGACATACATACATTAAATACAACAAACCCAACTGGAGTGAAAAATTAGCCAGAGCCAGGAATCGAACCCGGGACCACAGTATACAAGACTGCTGCTTATTGTATGTATGTCTGTATAATATTTATATATACCTTTAAGTATTAACTTAGTTTGACAATCGTCATTTGATGTATTTTGAATCATCCATTATAATCTACAAAATGAATTATTGTATGAGCAAATACGGATTAAAAAGAAAAAAAACGAATAAAAAATTAAAACTAATTGTAAAGTATAACACGTATAATAAAGTATTTGGATGCGTAATTAAAATCTAAAATAAGTTGTAAATTATAATATTAACAATAAAATTAGATGGTACTTTAAATTACTTTCTTTCTTTCTTTTCATTTTTAATTACATTACATCATTCACTATAACCCATTATTTCCCCTGCTTCTTGAGCTGAATAGAGGCGTGAGTTTATTCAACAGAGACCACTACTTCATTTAACTTTTTTACATTACTATGCAGGTTATTCATTTTCATTCTGTTTTATTTCTTGGCGCGATAAACGTGAAAGTCAGTTGTTTTTTACCACACCTGCGAATGTAGAACTGGAAAGGTAACTTTGATATAACTTTGCTCTGACTTCAACACAAGTAAAAAAAGACTGGATTAGTTTTCAATACTTCAGACTTCCTGCGATATGAAATTTAATTCGTATGCCTTAACTGGAGGAAACGGAAAATTAACATTTACCTCTACTTGCTCTACATTACATTATTTTTAGCGCCAGAGATATATTGTTTTCAATACTTAAGGGGATTCGCTTTCATTTGGGGGAAAATAACGAAAATATTAATCGTCCAATTTATAGGTAGATTTCGTGTGAAATACTACTTATTACATTATCCCCTATGTTGGAATTTTGGAAATCTACACCGATCATGACCCCTAGAACCCAAAACCACCCTAAGTAAAAATCTTTATATATATATATATATATATATATATATTCGGTATCCATATTCTTCTTTTTTTCTTCCATATTAATTCTTGTATTTAAGTATAAGGCACTTTATTTTATACATACAGTTGTATATTATAGGTTTGCGGCATCCATTTTTATTGTCATTTCATTCACAATACTGCGGTTTTTGATGATGGTCGGTAATGTATACATATATATATATATATATATATATATATATATATATATAACCATTAATTAAACATTACCGACCATCATCAAAAACTGCAATATTGTGAATGATTGACTACACGCCATAAACCAACAATATAGAACTGTATGTGTAAAATAAAGTACCGTATACCTAATTACAAGAATTAACATGGAAGAAAAAAAGAAGAATATGGATTCCGAAAAAATTGAAAAACTTATATATTGAATTACGTTTTCAAGAGTACAGAATTCAATGATATAAGCAAATCGGTTGTTTGCTGTGGAAAAAAAAGCTATAAGCTGAAAACAATTTTTCCCCTGTACTCAAACAACCAATATAATCAAAATAATAGTTTCAAGATGAATACAGAACATTATCAAATGGCATGAAATGGAAAAAACTACAACCCATTAAATATTTAATTTATAGCAATAGAAATCTTACAAAAACATACCGTATTAATTCCCAGTAGATTTTCAAAATATATTCCCGCACATGGAATTCGAAAAGCATGATAAGATTAAGGTGAACAAACAGTTAAGTTAACACAAATTACAAGCTATGGAGTCAGTTAATTCATGTTGAAATATTGTGATAAATATAATTAATATAATATAAATAAAAAATAATTACATTATTTATAATACCTAAAAACATTTTTAATTGTATAATAACAATTTTACAACATTGCCAATATTCAGCGTTAATTACCACCTAGTGTAAAAAATTAAAATTATAACTTTAATAGAGGCTATTTAGAAATACAAAATTTATGGTGCTGCCATCTATTATATTATTTTAAAAACTATTATGATTATACAAATGTCACAGTAAGTAGAACCTAATACATGCTAATGAATTAAGACTTATCAACTGCATTCCTACACACATCCCAATATAAACAATACCATACTGTATTTCATTATTCAGAAATTTCTTTTTAAATAAATTAAATGTTAATACAATATATTCTATTACCATACCATTAAATCTACACTGAAAAATTAAAAAACTTTTTTAACTTGATAATATATAGAATATAGGCTATATGCTATAAAATAAAATAAATTATATATTATAAAAATATAGTAGTCTTAATATTTAGCTTTACATATAAAAAATGAGCAGGATAGAAAATAAATAAATAAATAAGTAAATAAATTATAAAATAAATAAATAAAAACGGATGTTTATATAAAATTTTCAGATACTAAAATTCCAAACAGCCCAAAGATCACATATATAGTGTGTGAATTATCCTTATATTAGGCATAAAAAAGCTAAAAAAATATGATTGTGCCAATCAAACATATAAACCGATAATTAATCATGGAATACAATGTTGAAAATAAAACAATATTAAATAGTATAGAGGAATAATAATAATAAAAACTATTTACCCTATTTTAATACATACAGTATAACATAAGTTAATCAAATAAACCAATATGCATAATAATCACTAAAAAGTTGGTATACTATTATTAATTAATATGACATTGTCCTGAGTAGACTAAATTAAAAATAAGTTAATATTGAATTTGATTAAATAAGTTAAATTTAATATGAAATTTTAAAAAAAAAGAGGAAAAGTCACCATATATATATATATATATATATATATATATATATATATATAACCAATAATTAAACATAACCTACCACCATCAAAAACCGTAATATTATGAATTAAAGCTGTAAGTATATATGTATAAAAAAAAAGATTAAATTAATTATAAGAATTATTATGGAAGAAAAATAAGAAAGTGGACACCGACAAATAATGGAAATGCTTATATATTGAATTACGTTTTCAAGGGCACAGAATTCAATGATATAAGCAAAATGGTTGTTTTCTGTGGGAAAAATAAGCTAAAGCTAAAAGTTATTTTCCCCTGTGCTCAAACAACCATTAAAATCAAGTGAATTGATTAAAAATGAAAACAGAATAGAAACAAATAATATGAAATGGAAAAAACAATAAAACCTATTTAAATATTTATAGGATATAAAATGAAATAATAAACACCATACCGATTAATATTTTAGAATAAATCCACGCGCACATGGCACCCATATCGTAAAGATTAAGGTTAATAAAACAGTTAAGAAATCACAGTAATTGATACCATAGGATGCAGTTAATACATATTGAAATAAATGTTAAATAACTTTTAATATAATATAAAATAATATAAATAGAAAGTAATTACATAATTAAAATGCACTATTAAATTAATTAAAAACCGTTAAACAATATCGTCAAAATTTAGCTAAAAATTCCCCCTGGTGTAGTAAATTATAACTGAAATGTAGCTGCAATAAGTAAATCTGGAACTTATCGAAAAAAAACACAAATTGTGGTGCTGCCATCTAGTATTACTTTTATGATTAAATTGTCAAAAGACTTGTTTCAGTTGTAAGCAATTGAATGTAACAATTGTTTTATTAACAGCAAAACCAAACATATCCTTATATATAGATAATTATAAACTGAATATAAACCACACAATGTATTTAAAAAAAACTATTGTTAATAAAATTTAAAAAGCCTACAAAATATTCTATTAGCAAATTTATTTAAACTACACTAAGAATTTAAATAATTCTAGAACATCGATAATACATATTGTATATAGCATATAGCTATATGCTATAAAACAAAATAAATTCATTAATAATTAATATAAATAATTATTAAAAATATAAAAATCTTTAATAAAAACTATTATATATAAGATAATTATAAAATGAACAGGAAAATAAAAAACATATGGTAGTATAAAGAAGGTGAACTGATACTTAAATTCCGATTACCTAAAAAGCACAAATATAGTGTGTGGATTATTTTATACATCCATAAAAATCCTAAAAGTATGAATGTGGGACATTCAAAAACATTAAACCGATAATAAATTATATAACACTAAGTGAAAATAAATAAATATATATTATCAGACTTATACTTATATCACTATGAACGTACTTTTACTAATAATAATCTACATTTATATCGTTATATTGATGACATAATTTTAATTGCCACTGATCAATCTAAAATGTCTCTATTTCCAGTTGATTATCCCACTAATTTGGAATTAACGGAAAACCTCTTATCTAACAATACAATTAACTTCTTAGATCTTAAAATTACAATAAAAGACAACAAAACAATAACAGATTTATATGATAAACGTAAAGAATTTAAATTCAAAGTTAATACATTTACAAATTTTAAATCTTGTCTTCATCATTCTGTATATCGAAATATAATACTTAATCATTTAAATAGAATAAAATGTTGTTTATGTTCTTCTCATCTAATTAACAATAATATTAAAAAACTAATTTATGATGCATTAAATCATGGTTTTCCAAAAAAATTCATATATTCATTAATATACAATTAGTACTTACATGATCTTTAAAAATAATAATAATAATTAACACATGCGTAAACAAAATTACAAAAAAAAATTATAAAATAAAAAAAAAATATTTATATAAAAAATTAAAAATTGTAAAATAATAATAAAGAATTACTATAGCATGGTTGGGTGGGTAGATGTTAGAGTACGGAGGAGGGTGGAGTTGTCTGGATAATACGCAATGGTTAATTTAATAAAAATAAAAGATGATGGGGCTTTTGTATTATAACTACATTTCTAATACGTATTTTATATGGATGTTGATTTGATGTTTTATATGTAATTGGTGATATTTTTTCTTTTTTATTTCAATTCATATTAAATTTAGCTTATTTAATATTTAATCAAATTCAAAATTAACTTGTTTTTAAATTTTAGCCTACTCAGGACAATATCATATTAATTAATAATAGTATACCATCTTTATAGTGATTAACAGGCATATAAGTTCATTTGATATGACATGTTATACTGTATGTAATAAAATTGGGTAATTAGTTTTATTATTATTCCTCTATACTTTTTAATATTGTTTTATTTTCAACTTTGTATTCCATGATTAATTACCTGTTTAATGTGTCTGATTATCACAATCATATTTTTTAGCTTTTTTATGGCTAATATGAAGATAATCCACACACTATATTCGTGACTTTATGCAATTGGGAATTTTAGAATCTGACAATCTTCTATAAACATCCATTTTGTTTTTTTTCCTGTTCATTTTATTAATTTATTATTTTTTATATTTAATAGTAATTATTAAAGTTTTTTATATTTTTATTATATATAATTTAATTTATGTTATAGCATATAGCTATATTCTATATATTATCAATGTTATAAAATTATTAATAAAATTTCTCTGTGTAGATTAATTGGATAAGGTAATAGAATATCTTGAAAGCTTTTTATTAACATTTAATTTATTTAATTTTTTTTAATAATTATATATAGTATGGTATTATTTGTATATTGGGATTTGTGTGGTAATGCAGTTGATATATTTTAAATTCATTAGCTTTTATTGGGTTCACCTTGTGTCACTTGAATAATAATAATAGTTTTAAAATAACATAATATATGGCAGCACCAAAATTTTGTCTTTTAATGCTTCTATTGGAGTAATAATTTTAATTTTTTACACCAGGTGGTATTGAACGCTGGATATTGGCAATATTGTAAAATAGAAATTAAACAATTTAAAAGTGTTTTTAGATATTTTAAATAATGTAATTATTTTCTATTTTTATTATATTAATTGAATTTATCACGGTATTTCAAAATGAATTGACTGAATCCATGGGTTTTAATTTCTGTGTTGGCTTAACTGTTTAATTCACCTTAATCTTGTCGTGCTTTTGGATACCATGTGCGGGAGGATATTTTGAAAACAACTGGGATTTTATTCGGTATGTTGTGTAATATTTCTACTTTTTATGCTGTAAATTAAATATTTAAAAGGTTGTATTGTTTTTTCCATTTCATGCCATTTGATATTGTTCTGTTTTCATCTTGAAACTATTCTCTTGGTTATATTGGCTGTTTGAGTACAGGAGAAGAAAAAAAAAATCAGTTTTTAGCTTTTTTTCTCACAGAAAACAACCGATTTGCTTATATCATTGAAGAAAACGTAATTCAATACATAAGTTTTTCAATTATTTTTTTTCGGTATCCATGTTCTTCTTTTTTTCTTCCATGTTGGTTCTTGTAATTAGGTATAAGGCACTTTATTTTATATATACAGTTGTATATTATAGGTTTGAGGCAGCGGTAGAATTGATAAAAAAAAGTCACTGGTCCCAAGGACCAGTAAGCATGAGAATTTACTGGTCCGCAGTCATCATCACTGGCCCGATACATAAAATTCTATTAAGTCCCTTTAACCCTTGAGTGACCTCCCCCCCCCCCCCCCCTCCTCTTAGAATATAAACTAAACTTCCTTTACAGCCATCCAAAATTTTCAGCATGGTAAAATGTAAAATTATAATTTACTAAAAATTAAATAAACAGTATACATAACGAAAAACTATAAAATTATTAATTAGATATTTTATTTATCTGATTATTTATTTCAAATGACTAAGATTTAATGCAATTTTTTTTAATTATTGTGTGATTTGTGTTTGGTTGCGGTTTTCTAGGGGATGGGGAAATTAAGTTTACCTATGAGAAAGGGGGAAAAGGTTACTGGTCCTGCAGACCACTAAATTTTTCAAATTAGTGGTCCGATTGGATTTTTGGTGGTCTCGGACCAGCAGACCACCAAGGATTTCGAACGCTGTTTGAGGTATCCATTTTTATCGTCATTCACAATATTGCCGTTTTTGATGATGGTCGGTAATGTTTAATAAATGGTTATATATATATATATATATATATATATATATATATATATATATATAATATATATATATATATATATACATGTGTGTGTGTGTGTGTGTAATACGTATATCACTTTTTATGGACACGATAACTTCCATAATTCTGCACAAATCTCTTCCAAACTGATACATAAAATCAAGGGGCATAAAATCTCGGTCAAGTTCGTTAATGGTCAAAATCGGGCCAAGGGGGTGGAAATAGGGAGGGGTTTTGTGAAAACCGAAAAAACCCATAACTTCTTAATTTTAATACATATCAAATCAGTTTAAAGTTTTTATTACTTCTAAAAAAGGGGGCCAAAAATTTATATATCACAGATTTTTGACAACATTAAAAATGGGCTAAAGAGGCGCAAAAAATAGGGTTTTAGGGAGAGAAAAAATCATAACTTCGTCAATTCTCAAGATATCAAATTCAATTAAATTTATTATAAATCTTCTTAATATTATCGACAACTTTTATATTGACAAGTTTTTTATAAGATCAATTTGTACCGCAAAAAAATTAAAAACGAAAACAAAAAGGGGGGTTGAAGAGGAAAAAAATCCATAACTTCGTCAGTTCACAAGATATAAAATCCGCATGAATTTATTATATATCTTCTTAATATTATCAACAACATTTGTATTGACAAGTTTTTGATAGGACCAATTCTTACAGCAAAAACAAATAAAAAATACCAAGCGGTTGAAGAAAAAAATCATGGTATTAAGGGGGTATTCAAATCCAAACTGCTTATTTTCTGATCCATTTTTAAATTCATTTTTGCTCTCAAACGCATCGAATTGGTAGATTCTATTATTCAGAAACAATATAATGTACTGTAATGGTCGATTTTTTGATAGAAGCAGAATATATTTTTAAAAAATGAAGTCAAAGTGGGCATTTTGAACCGAATTTCTCGAGACGATTGTGTTGGAAACGAAAAATATTGTACTACTGAGAAAATCACTGTTTATAAATAAAGTTTTAGTTAATTGAATGAAAAATAAAAAAAAAGGACGCTTATAAATCTCTTCAAAAATCACGCCAGCAAGTTTCATATTTCCTCTTTTTAAAATGAATCTGAAAATGTGCCAGGAAATTTCGAGTTGTTGAGCATGATGGAAAAGTATTATTTTGAATACTGTTGTGTTTGGGAGACAGGTAGAAGAATAATATCTTACGTTAATTTTAAATACTGAAATTCCAATTAATAATCCAGAAATCATTTTCGTGATCGATATGTAGGGTATAATGTTCGGGTATAAATAACATTGTGCTGTGGCCACAAAAGACCACTCTGATATAACAGTCATTAATTAAAGTAACTAGCTGGCTTCGCCCGCTAGCGGGCCTCTCCTTTTCATCAACCCCTTCTTTTCATGAGCCCCTCCTCTTCATGAACCTCCTTTTTTATAAAATCTCGAAGCGAACGAACCTCGACCCGGGTCCCCGCTGTCTACGGCACCGTATAGCAGGCGTGCTGCGCATGCACTGCATACCCCCTCCTTTTTATGAACCTCTAATAATATGAAATCTGGAGTCATTAATTAAAATAATTCTAAATTTACTTGTCATATATTTAATAATCAAGAACAAAAAATAAAAGCAAAAGCATTACCTGTACTGACCTGAAAACAAAAGAACAGTAGTAGACGCATTTGAGAAATAAAATTCACAGACAATAATCTTCGAACGAAAATATCTTTATTATTATTATTATTATTATTATTTTTTGATGAAACTCTCTTGAAAAAAAAAGGAGTTTATTTATAAAGGTCAACTCTTGTTTGTTTTTTTTAGCTGAACCTTTTTTATGATGAAAAATACACAAATCAATCTATTTGTGAGCACTTATATAAGAGAAATATAATATATTTTCTGCTGGGGAGTGAGGAGGAACGCTTTAAAAAAGCTTAAGGCTCTCATATGAATTTTTAGCAATTGAATTCTACGACTCCTCACGAAAACACCATTTGAATAAAAAAAAATTAATAATACAGCCAGCAGCATGATTTTAATCCACATATTACTGAAGAATCTACATTACAAGAAACTGATCAAAGATCTTGTCACAAAAGAAAAGAAGAAACTGTGCAGCCGATCACATAATTCTTAAAAAATAATTCTTTCACCTTTAACATTTTTGCTGGATGTACAAGGTCCGTTTATTTTTGCAGAAGGGCGAGAAGCAGCCACCCATTTCTGCGTTAGTTGTCAGAACTATCATACTGGCGCGTACATGAATTTTCACAGAACGGCAAAGGGAAACTATTCTGCCTTGCAATTCGAACTCAACTGACTGCGCACAAGCTCTCCGTAGAAGAGGAGGAAAGGGGTTGCTATAATACTTGAAACACGCCAATTTGGCGGAACAAACATGCAAGTGCCTTGCATTGGCATAAATTGCGATGCAACAGCATGTAAAAACTGCGTTAATTAGAGGAAACTTTATGGATTTCACTAAGATAAGATGCCAAACAGTAGTAAAGTGTTACAAATTTTGAAATTATGTATTAAACGATTTAAATATTATTGGCTAATGGGCGGAGCTACAAAAGGAAATGATATCAGAAAAAGAAAGTTATGGAATGTTCCAGATAAATCTTTTACCGGAAGTACAGATTTAAAAACGATGTTTATTATTTTTAAATGAACGAAATGTTACGCCAGAAAGAAAAGCTTACAGGGGAAGTTTGAAAAAAGAGGAAATTATAATAATTTTAGAATGCGAATATTAAAATTAAATGAATACAAGATTAATAAAAATACTTTCTAAATCAAATTAAATAAAAATATGGCAGTGGTTGTAAGTAACCACTACAAATACCGCCTTAACATATTTCTGACAAAATCAGCTCTTATATAAAAATGAAATAAAAATTCGTCAAAAGCGGACAGATAAAATTGTTAAAATGGGTTTCTCTCTAATCATGATCTAGTTTCTGTTGTTGAAATTAGCACTTAACTTCGAAATCTACCTGCGCATGTATGCAGAGATTTTTTTTATTAACATGTATTTACAAACTCTAGTATATTCTGGTAAAGTTTCGTAACGATTCAAAAATTATAAATAGGGTGAAACCCCCAGTAACTGACACCTTAAGAGTTCTTTCTTGCTCAAATCACTATCACAAAATTTTAAATCAATTTTATTAGCCCCCGATATGCATTTCTTTCGGGCACCAATAAAAGTGTCATCACATAAGCCAGCCGTAAAACGAAGCAGATGCATCATTGTACTGTTAAATACTGATAATATTTATTGTAATTCTTTAAAATACTAAACATCGCACATTTTCAATTTTTCACCGTCGTATAGGGGAAAAAAGTTCTTTTAAATGCAATTTGTTTGAAAACTGCATCTCAATTTATTCTTGAGATATTATTATTATTATTTTGTAGTTTTTAAAGCATTTCTGTAATGGTTGGCAACCGAAGTGCTTCATTTCTGTAGACAGTCATGGAGGAAAGAGATAGATGGAGATGCCATAAAAACGGTTTGCAATATGATGCGCGTTATCGCTCAAATTTAAATGATCTCACTAGGCCCAAACAAAACAAGCACCTGGAACAGGGACAGAATTCTTTGACATCACCCGTGCATTTTTTTTCTCTAAATGAAAGTGATCTGCTTATTTTTAAGCATTCTAAAGCAGCATTCCATTGTACAGTGGACTCTCTCTATTCTGAACACTCATGGGACCGACCAAAAATGTTCAGATTACGGGGGTGTTCATTATAGAGGAAGATTGGTAAAATTATTACTACAATTACGTATTGAGTTTATTGAGTGTATAGTATACTTAGCCTTATTATCCGCGCCAGTTACCGAGGTGTGGAGGTGCTGAATTTAAATTTGGCGGCTAGTGCAATATCTACGTGAAAACGTAATCAGTGTATTACTTAAACAAGTGAGTAATTTTAGTCTGATTTTTTCATTGTGTATGCTCGTGCAGTGCACGTGTTATCTAGTTGTTTAAGAAGTGGAAAAGTTTCAGGGTGATATTCAGCTGCATAGTTCAACAGGTCTTGAATTCCTTGGCCATATTGCTTGAAGGTAATCGTACTTTTATTTCATCGGTCTCGCCTGATTCTTCTTCTTATTCGCTATCTAAATCCTCTTCAACAATGTTGTCGCAAACCGGAAGCCTTCCGTCGGCTTCGAGATAAGCTCCAGGTTCAATTTCAGTATGATGCTCCTGAAGAATTGACCCCAAGTCACTCACAGCTGTTGCTACTTGGTCCTCTGTTCTTGATTGCCTATTTTCACACGGGAATCCAGTTTTGTAAAAGCACTGTGGATGGTGTATTGGGTTATTTCATTTCAAGCCGTTTATATCCAATGGACAGCATCCATAACTTTGACCTTTTTCGTTAGTTAGGTTGCCGAATTTGCCTCCTCCATAACCAGGGACATTTTCTTCAGAAAATGGATTAGGTAGTGAGCTATAAAGATCTTGATTACTCATTTATACAGGGGTTTGGTACCGAATGCAGTTCGGTGGCAGGAACTTCAGATTCACGTTTTTCAGATGCATGTTTGTATGTGATCTGGCATTATCCAAAAAAAGAAGAATTTTTCTTCCTTCTCTCTTAATTATCTCATATCTTCCAACCATTATGAGAAAATTGTGAACGCCATCCAGGCTTTTGATTTTATTCATAGTGTACATGCAATGATGCGATCTTCACAGTTTTGAAGCATCGTGGTTCGAGCTTCTCACCTGTAAAACTAGCACAGAGCATGACGGTAAGTCATTTTTCGACGTTTTTCCGCCCACGCATTTCTCGCTTCTTTCTGCTATCGTTTTAATTCAAAGAGCTCTAAAAAACAGGCCGGCTTTAGTGGCATTGAAAATGTTAGCTGCGTTGACATCCTTCGTTATGTCAGGAAGTTTCATTTTCCATTCCTCCACAGCGTCAATATTTACGTCTGCAGCATCAACCATTGATTATTTTTAATTCGATGTTATTCGACTTTTGAAACGAGTGAATCATCATTCTTATGCCTTGAATTCAGTTATTTTCTCCTTTCTGCAAAATCCAGAGCAATCTGCTTTAGAAGGGGTCCAGTGACAGGAATATTCTTTGTTCTCACTTGGCAAAAAAACATATAGACGTGATTGTTTATGTTCTCGCATATCTTTTTCTTTTTGAAAATTCTACACGTTGGGGAAGTTTCATTTGCTTCAAAAGTGGCTATAATTTCTTTCTCTTTCTTGCTGCTGGCGTTGACTTGGCCTACTGAAATTCCAAACTTAGGTGCAATTTTTTAAAACTTACTTTTGATTTTAATTTTTTAACAACTTCGTATTCTTCCTGAAGCTTCAGTTCTTTCTGTTTTTCATTTTTCTACTTATTTCTGACATATCTGCATAAGTGCTGTGCTACTTTCTCTGATACAGAAATGGCGAAAACATTTTACCTTTGCAGAAGAAAAAGGGAAGAAAAAAGCAGAAACTATAATGCTGTCCAATTAGGTGTTCGGAAAAGCCCATAATGCTTTTTTGGCCACGCCGTCTAACACCTATTATCTGTTATCTGTCACTGAGGGGGGGGGGGGGGATTTCTGTTGCGTAATCTTTCTATTTTTATTTCAGCTCGGGAAAGGGGGAATCACGTGACATGGTTTTTACATTAATTTTTCTTGTACTTTTTTGCATAAAAATTGATTGTTTTGTTCATTTTCTTTATATGATTATCATGATTCACTTTTTTGTGAAATGGCGACAGTTTCATATCTGAACGTTTTTGTTTATTAAAAATATAAGAATGGTTTAGTTAGTTGAGATGTAGAACACGTGCGGTAAAGACATACCAGTTTGAAAAAAAATTCTTTCGATTTTTTTATTATTATTATTCTTTTATAATAAACGTTTTTTGTTTTGTTTTGTTAACTGAATATTTTATCTGAATTATTGAAAGAAATTGCTGCTTTGGATAGAGGCTTAAACTCTAGCAATGGTTTTATCTGTTTTTTTTTAAGTCGAATTCGTTGAACGTTTTTATTCTTCTGCAACAAATTCTCTGAATTCCCATAATGGAGAAATTTCTCGAATTCCGACTGAACACACGTTCAGTTTAGAGAGAGGTGGAATAGAATGGGGATAAAAAATAGTGTTCATAATAGTGGGGTGTTCAGATTAAAGAGTGTTCAGAATACAGAGTTCATCTTTTGTTAAGTCTAGGGAGTTTCGCCGGGGTCGTCGAAAAGTGTTCATAATACCGGGGTGTTCACATTAGAGAGTGTTCAGACAAAGAGAGTCCACTGTATTATGAATTAAAAACTGTATTAGTAAAAGTTTTCTTCCTTTTTTTTCGTGAAAGAACGTGCTTGTGCTTGGGCCTACTGTAGCGGATTTTAGGGTTACTTTTTTGGCGTCACCCCCAGCCACCTTACTGCATCTCCATTTATCTCTTTCCTCCATGGTAGACAGTAAAGGGAAAATAGTAGATTATTATATCTTTTGGTTGCCATTTTCTCATAAAACTGAAAGAAAAAAAAATTAATTAAAATAAGTGCTATGCCAAGAACATCGTCTGCTATAAAAATGTATTTTAAAATTATATATGTGTGTCTTTTTATAACCACATTTATTTAATTACTATCAAAAAGCTCAAAGAATGCAATTTTATTAATCCGTGTGTAATAACATTTTCCGAATTTTGAAAAAAATATAATTTCTGATAAAACATGGAACTATTATAAAGTATATTTAATTTTCAGTATTCATATTAATGTTACAAACAAATGATGGCTTATAAATCAAGTAGATACCCGGGTTTTTTTGTCGAGTTTCTTGAATGACGACATCGCTTTTTGCTGGTTTTCTGAATTATTCTGCGATAGTGATGTCATATGCATACTTTTCTACAAATGCTGTTTCAGACTGGATCTTAAATATGGAATTCAGCGATATATATATCCTTCATCGGATGCAAATGACGTCATTTTATATAAAATAAAAGCATGTATTTTAAGTCTTAAAACTGAAATGTGTTTTGTACTATCTATATTTATACATTATTTTTCATCGGGCGCGACACTAAATTCTGAAAAAGCAGAATTCCTGTTTTCTAGTATTTATATTTCTTTTTGAAATGATAGTAGAACATTAAAAAATTATGGTTGGCAAAATATTGAAAATTTGTAAATTGTATTATTAAAAATTAATTTTTTTTCATAAATATGGTCAAAATACCCAGTAATTGACACTAATCCTATCTTGTAAAACCAGTAACTGACACAAAGTGAACCAGTGTCGGAAACTTTATGGCTGTCTGGCAAAGATTAAAAAACAAAGAGTTATTTTATATTTCAAGGAATCTATGCTTTAAAAATACATTAATCATTATTATAAAAACAAAATATCTTACTACAGATGCATGTGTCATTTTTTTTTTTAACAGGATTTTAATTAGTAATGCAGATATCCAGTAACTAACATTTTTGAACCAGTAACTAACAAGTGGTTTCCGACACGGGTAGAACAACCTAAATTTTAATGATGTTTACTACCGATTTCAAATTTCTCTAATATAATCAATAATTGACATCTCTGTCAGAGACTAGAGATATAAAATTCCTGGAACCAATAACTGCTATACTAATAATCAAATTAAATAACTATATTAATATTTGGAAATTTTTCCAGAGAGAACCATTCGCCTTGCATACAATATTTCATATGAAAAACAAACTTCAAATTAATTGCTTAAAAGGCGCAAAGGCCAACCTAGTGAAAAAGATTCCATGCTGGAACTCGAACCCGGGCCATCAGTATAGAGCACTGACGTTCTACCGACTAAACCACATGGAACGATACCCAGCCTGGAACTTCTCACTATTACAGGTTGGCAAGGCTACAAACGCAGCACAAGATGGAATATTTTCCGCGAGCCACCGACATGGGGAAAACACAGACATTTAATTAAATCCGGCATCAATTGAATCTATATTAATATTTGAAAATTTTTCCAGAGAGAAACATTCGCCTTGCATACAATATTTCATATGAAAAACAAACTTCAAATTAATTGCTTAAAAGGCGCAAAGGCCAACCTAGTGAAAAAGATTCCATGCTGGAACTCGAACCCGGGCCATCAGTATAGAGCACTGACGTTCTACCGACTAAACCACATGGAACGATACCCAGCCTGGAACTTCTCACTATTACAGGTTGGCAAGGCTACAAACGCAGCACAAGATGGAATATTTTCCGCGAGCCACCGACATGGGGCAAACACAGACACTTAATTAAATCCAGCATCAATTGAATCTATATTAATATTTGAAAATTTTTCCAGAGAGAAACATTCGCCTTGCATACAATATTTCAACCAAATTGATCTGCTGAACGCGGAAACGGAAAGGTTTTTAAGGTCCAGCCTAAAACAGATTTTTGTATAAGACGGAAAAAAGGATATTTTTAACAACGAAAAGAATCCGGTATATGAAACTTTAAACTGATAGATATATCAAATATATATCAATAAATACATATAAAATACAAATACAAATAAAAGCATATTTTTACGCATTCGTTTGTTTATAGACAGAGAATTTTAATTATGAATTTTTGATTTTTTGCAGATTTAATGAAAAGGAAAAGAAAATATGCAGTTTGTATTTGTTCATTCAAAGAAATTTTCTTTTTATTTATAAGTTTTAACCCAAATAAATTTTTGTAATTTTTACAGTACAAAAATTTAAAATATGCATTTTGCATTTTTATTTTTTGTATTACCCTTATAATAATAATAATAATATTATATATATAGGTCATTATTGTAACAATAAATATAAGACTACGAGATTTAAAAAAAGTCATACATTCAAAATTAAAAAAGCAAATTTTAAAAAATCATAAATTATTAGGATTTTTGTAAATTATTAGGATAATGGAAAAAACTAAATTAAAATAGTATACTTTAATTTTATGTACCGTATTCCGTATGTATCCATTTCGCTGAGAAAATTAGGAGTTTATTTGCGTAAAAAACTGTAAACTATCGTAAATAAAAGGAAAATTTCGATTGAACAAATAAAAATCTGCACAATTTTGTCTTTTATACTTTCATTAAACTCATAAAATGCAAAATTTCATACTTAAAACTCTCTTTCTGTTAAAAGAAAAAAAAAAACTTGCGCGCCGAATTGGTGACCCTCCTTTTTTAAAATTTGTTAAAAATGCGCGGCAGTTTTTTTTTTTCTTTTTTAATAATTTTTTTTCTTTTTTAATAATTTTTTTTTTCTTTTTTTAATTTGCATAAAGCGGAATATTGTCTACGACGGAAAATTTTCTCGATCCCGATCGATTCGGCTTAGACAGATATTACTGTATTATAAGTTGTACTTTTCCAAAGAACTATTTTAAAAGTATTTATAGTTGTACATTTTTTTAAAACTTTCTATGCAAATTATATATATATTTGAATTTCATGCCATGGGTTTTTGGTATCATAGTCATAACCATGGTTCTACCTGGATAATTATAAAATTGATGACAATCATCACTTCAAAATTTGTCAAACAAAATTTTGTGCTTATGAATAAAATTATATATTTTAATACGCCACATGTCTTCTCCATAAAGTATATTGCACCACCAAAATTTCTAGAATTACAGTAATGAGAAAGTGTTAAGAATTTTTTATCACCGAAACCATGAAAAATCGAAAGTGTGATTTCGTGTCTTTTCCCATGGTCATCGATAAAAGTGATGAGATGCGAAGAAATGGAAAACAAAAATAATTATAAAAATAGGTTTTTTTGTTGTTCTTTTAATAATTAATGGACTTTTTTAGGATAGAAAAGTCTTTACTTCAAGACAAGGAGAACGCGCCACTTCGTTCTATTGACAAAGGCTTCAGGACAAGAAGGGTGAAATTTCAGGGCGCACTGCCCTTCCGCCCTTTTTCTATGTTGAATGCTAGCTTTAAAAAATAAATTTAAAAATGAAAATATTCCTACATTAAAATGCGGCTGTAATACATAATATCTAAAGAAGAAACCTATTAAAAATGTACATACATTAAAAGATTGTTTTCTTTGATAGATAACAAATAAAGGGCTTCATATTTTATAAAAGAAATATTAAATCGTTTCTTTCGCTGAAATATGACGACTTGGTTGCTTTGTTTGTCGATCGATCGATTGATTATATAGATCGATTCAATCCTCTGTAGGAGAACGAACATCTGTTTTTCTTTCAGCTGCTGACTCCATTTACCTTCAGAATTTCTATCATTTTCTATTATAGAGAGAATGTAGTGTATTGTCTAAGACACAGATAAAAGGGAAAAGAAAGAAAATATTATTAGTACATCTACTATTTTCCACGTTTCCTCCAGTAGAATAATAAACCTCATTCAGTTATATTAGATGTAAATTTCCAACTGGGCGAAAAATGTCCGGACCAGGATTCGAACCCGGGACCTCCCTGGCTGAAGCCGCCAGTGCTCTGCCATCTGAGCTATCCCGGACGATTCTGGTCGAACTTTTTCACCCAGCTAACCTTGTGTATCCTTGTGTGTGTAACCTTGTGTGTGAGTTGTAATCTAGTGTAATTTCGTATCCAGCGATTTCTGGAGTTCCATAACCTGAGATTTATTCTGTTGAGCTGAACCAGGTTTCAGACCAGATGCTGAAATCTTCAAGGTTAGCTGGGTGAAAAAGTTCGACCAGAATCGTCCGGGATAGCTCAGATGGCAGAGCACTGGCGGCTTCAGCCAGGGAGGTCCCGGGTTCGAATCCTGGTCCGGACATTTTTCGCCCAGTTGGAAATTTACATCTAATATGATTTGTTTACCAATTAGAATAATTGTGTTAATATTAATCTAGTCTCATTCAGTTAGTTATACACATAACTTCACTATCTGAATTCAGAGTCAAATGATAATATGAGCGTCACATTTTTGTGAGTGAGAAGTTATAATCCATTTTTTTTTTCGGGAGAAGGGGGGGGGGGAGAGAGATAGTTTTGGTAGCTATTTATGGAATTTTTTTTAGAGGAAAGAAAGATCAAAATTATCATTACGTGTCAAGAAAACACAGAAGAACTCAAATGATCACTATTATGATTTCTGGATATTTTCAGAAGAGGTATTGCCACATGACCTCCTGAAAAATAAAATAAATGATGGGATATCTGTCCTTTCATCTCCTCAGTTAACTTTTGCCCCTCTAAAATTTTTAAAAAGTCAGTGCCTCTGTAAGTTATCTATAGATAGCTAAAAGTAATTGTAATTACCTCATGAAGTCACAAAACCTACATGTTATTTCGTATTTATTTTATTTATTTATTTATTTATTTATTTATTTATTTATTGTTGTTAAGAATTTTTCGACTTCATACCTTCAAATTAATAATGCGCTTTGATAAATCTGCTAAAATGAGTAGAAAAGTTGCTCATTTGTGAAACAAATGTGACAAATGTGAAAAATGTGACAAATGTGTGTTTTCACAAATGTGAAATTTTTTTAATCAAAGTTTAAAATCATGCATCTTAAATCATGTGGTTTGAGTCTGATCTTAAACCCTTTGTAGAATTCTATTATTTCTTGCTTTCGTCTTCCTCTATCATATATAATTTTTCTTCCACGACATTTATCGCATATATAGTGTCTCCTTTATAATTTTCTTTTCTTTCTTTCTTCTTAATTTAACATCGATTCTTTTGGAAAATTCAGCTTCATTTTTATTTCCCTCATTTGTCATTATCTTAGCTTCTATAATTTTAGGAATCTTCTCGAGTTTTTTCTGTGATACTTCTAACCAGAGTTGGGCAAATTTGTAATTTCAATTATCTGCAGTGTAATTACATTTTAATTCTATGTAATTAATTATAGTTAAAATTACATGCCGTAAAAAATTCTTGCAGAACTGTATCCGGAACCGGCCCCATCTAATTTTTTGACGAAATTTCTGCGTTTGAATGTGTGCAGCTATAATCAATTACATACAATTTATATGTAATTAGATTGCGGATAATTGAGATTAAAAATTTGCCCAACTCTATTTCTAACATCATGTTCTCAGGAACATTTAACTTAAGGGAATCATTTAGTTCTTTGGTTGCTATTTCATCTGTAGTCATGCAGGCTTAGGCTTCAACGTAATCAGAATTTTCATCGCAAACAATTCTTTCTTTTTTCCTTCAGGTGTTTCTGCTATGGCATTTGCATCTGGTATGGAGAAAAGAAGACGTACAACAAAAAGCCAGCTACCTTCCGAATATTCAAAGAGTAACGATCTAACGGCAACTCGGCTGAATGAAAGTATCCAATTTGATAGAGAGGTATTGCAGATCACCTATATGCTGTAGCTGTGGTCAGTGATGGGATTCAGCCGGTTCGCACCGGTTGTTAATTTATGTTGAGTTCGGCGAACAGGTTATTAAAATGATACTTCAAATGCGAAAATCGCATTTACATTAATTTTTTTCTTTAATTGTTTATCTGCACAACATTGTTACAAGCGTTACTCTGTGGCAAGTCCTGATTTATTTTATTTAATAAAATGATGCTTCATTTGCAAAAATGATACATTTTTCTTCATTAATCCTGTAAGAGGAAATTCAACTTTAAAAAAAATGAAATTTTGAAGAATATCGGGAACTAAATTGGCAACCCTAATCATATGGCATGCTTATTCAAAATTACAATAACTACTTATCTATACTTATACTTGTACTTAATATTATAAAGAGGTAAAAATTGTTTATTTGTAGGAGGTAAGCTCTGGAACTACCGAACCGATTCCAAAAATAATGGTATCAAAATGATGGTGTTAGTCCAACTTAGAACATAGGCTATATCTTATGTCCGTGCCACGGACCAAAAGGGGGGTGCAGGAGCAAAAAACGTTCTGAAAATACGATTTTTGTGTTACTGAAGGGCCTAGAAACGTGAAATTTGGAATGGTAGTTACTTATAAGATACTAATGATCTCTAAGGACATTTCTTAAAAATTTCGAAATTTAAAAAGGGTGGAAATGCGCAAAAAGCGTTCTAAAAAACGTTCTAAATGGTGATTTTTACGCAATCTCAAGGTGTACCAAACTGATTTAAAAAATAATGGTTTCAAAATGATGGTGACAACCCTTGCTCCAACATAGGTTACATTTTATGTCGGTGCCATTACCTCCAAAGGAGGTGCAGGAGCAAAAAAACGTTCGAAAATGCGATTTTTCTGTTACTGAAGGGCCTAGAAACATGAAATTTGGAATGGTAGTTACTTATAAGATATAAATGATCTCTAAGAACATTTCTTAAAAAATTCGAAATTTAAAAGGTGTGAAAATGCGCGAAAAGAGTTCTAAAAATTGTTCTGAATGGCGATTTCTACGCAATCTCAGAAAGTACACAACCGATTTCAAATAATGGTTGGAAGTTGATGACGACAGCCCTTGCTCCAATATAGGATTTACTTCATGTCGGCGTCAGTACCACATTGCGGATGCTTTTTAAAAAACGTTCTAAATTGTGATTTTTGTGATACTGGAGGGGCTACCAATTTGAAATTTGGCATGGTAATTACATATGAGATGTAAATGCTCTCTGAGAAGAGTTCCTTAAATATTTGAAATTTAAATGGGGGAAAAATAAAACTTTTGTTTTAAAAAAGAACATTCTAAAAACGTTCTAAATAGCGATTTCTACGCAATCTCAGGAAATATAAACCGATTCCAGAAGTAACGGTTTCAAATTGATGGTGACAGTCCTCGATCCAACATATTTTACGCTGTTGTCACTAACACCGGGAGGTTACAGGAGCAAAAAATGTTCTAAATTGCGTTTTTATGTTAAAGAGGGAGTCTAACATTTTAAATTTGGAATGCTAATTACTTCAAAGATGCAAATGTTTTCTAAGAATTGTCGAAAGAAAATTCCAAATTGAAAAGGATGAAGTGTGTGAAAAGCGTTGTATAAGCGTTCTAAATTACGATTTTTATACAATCGTATGAAATACGAAACCGATTTCAAACATAATGGTTGCAAATTGATGGTGATAAAACCTGCTCAAACATAAGCTATATTTTATGTCGGTGCCACAACCCCTAGAGAGTTGCAGGAGCAAAAAACTTTCTAAATTGCGATTCCTGGGGTACTGAAGAGGCTAGAAACTTTAAATATAGCACGGTAGTTACTTATAAAATATAAATGTCTTCTAAGAACAGTCGAAAATATATTCGAAATTAAAAAAGGGTGAAGCGAAGGGAAGGGAGCGAGAAGCATTCTAAAAGAGTTCTAAATTACGATTTTTATGGAATCTCAGGAAATAATAAACCGATTACAGACGTTATTGGTTGCGAATCAAGAGTGATAGTCCCTGATCCTATACAGGCTATATTTTATGCCGGTGTCACTACCACCTGGTTGGCAAGAACAACAAGAAAGCCTTTAATAACATCTAAATTCCGTTTTCTACAGAATATTAGGAAATACCAACCGATTTCAAGGTTAATGTTGGCAAATTAATGGTGACAGTCTCTTTTTCAACATTTTTCGAGACATTCTATTTCAACTTTGTTTCGGCATTTTATGTTGTTGCTACTAACACCAGAGAAGTGGTAGACTGTTAGACAAAAGCTTGGAATTTGACATGATGGTTAATTTTAAGATGTAAATGTGTTAAGTTGGTTTCTAAAAAATTCAGAACTTCAAATGAATACTGAAATGAGCATAAAAGTCTCAAAATACTTTCTAAATTATCATTTATTTGTAATTAGTTTTAGTTCTTCTTTTTAATTAAAATCTCATTTCTGTCTATTGCACTTTTATAATGAAGTTTAGTCAAACTGTGACTTAATTTGTAATTTTTGAATTATTCCAAAAACTGTTCTTCTAATAAATTATAGTCATGGAAATATCACTTGGCATATTTCAAATATTACGCGAGCAAAGCCGCGGGGTTTGCTAGTATTCTAATAAAATGTATTTTGCTTTGGCACGAAATTTTCCCCATTATCACTGATCTATAGCTAATACTTAAATCGTTAGATCTAGAGGTATACTTCCAACTGCATTTTTTTAAATATATATATTGCGCTTCATATATTAGAAGTCATTTAAATCAAACTAGTTATTTTCGTAAATGTAACACATTCAAATTTTTTATGAGATCCCTGAGTCCTATAAGTTACATTTAAAAAAATATTTTCTAAGCTCTAACAAATGAAAAGACATTGCATGACCCAAACTTGCCGAGTCATGATACTTTGTATTTTACAAATTTCCAGCTTTGTGTGGCCCGTTTGTTTTTTTTTTTTTTTTATTAAGAAATGACAAAAATTCCAAAAATTTCTAAATGTCATAACTCGAGAAGTTGTGGTCGCGCAAAATTTTTTCTCACTTGCTGTAGCATGGATATTGTTTTCTAAATATGTTATATGCAACTTTAGATCATCAACATGGCTTAATTTTTTAGCTTACATTTCTGTTTTTTTTTTTTTTTTTTTTTTTTTTTTTTTGTATTATACTGTTTTGAGGAATTTTCTGATAGAAATGTTGATCAAGGTTTCATGATTGTAGAATAGTTATTAAATAAATTATGTCCCTTTTTTTTTATAGGGAAGCATGCTTTATGAATTTTTTCACTACACCAAAAGATCAAAGGTTTTAAACAATTGTCTTATAATATTAGAAAGTGTTTCATAATCTATGTGTGATGCTTAAATTTCTTTTCATGTTTGAGCATCAAAAATCATTCGAGCAGCAAACCGGTTGCTAATTATTTGAATCCCACCACTGGCTGTGATGCGTGGCGCAGAGTTTTATCTGGAATCATATTGAAAAATAATACCCTCTGTGAGATATGCAAATATAGAGATGGTGCTTTGAAGTTTTCTGCTACTAACTCAATAGACCCAGCTTCAGTTCTGCTGCGTACTCAATGAAGCCAGCTTTAGTTCCTGATTTACCTCAAAGATCTGAGCTACATTGAACAAATGATGACCGCTCAAATGCGTCCAAGGGAAAATATTTTGATATATTGGGATAGTTGGAGCTAGAAAAAGAACAGTAATAAAAGGAATTCGGAAAAGAGTTACAGACCAGTTACAACCGAAAGAAGCAATCATGGTGTTGGGTATAACAGGTACTGCTGTAATTAATGTAGATTGTAGAGGGCAAGAAAATTAACTCTTAGCTAAAAGTATCAACGTGTTTTAAACCGTTCGCTGATTAAGGAAGTGAAGCAGCAAGAAAGCTACAGCTGACCATGGATCCAATGTTATATCTTATTGTTAACGAATGTTCAGGATAGGCTGTGGTCTGATATTTGCCACTGCCCTCGAACAAAGGTGTCGCGGAGGTATATCGGAGAGCATAGAGCCTTTTGGAGGCTTATTTGTTTACCTCATTGAATATATCAGCAACTACAGCCTATAAAAGATACCCTGAAAATAAGAACAAGTTGGAAATTGCACGTCAAACATGGCAAATGAGGTGCGATCGTACTATAACTAGTTTTATAAATATTTTTTGCACCACATATTTTACTGAATGTATATTTTAGTGCACTTCATAAGTGCATATCAATTTCATTCTGTTCGAAAGGCTGCAACATCGTTAAAATGCATTTGAAATATTTTTCCATTGGCCGTAATGCAAAGGAAAACTTTTGGTTGTTCCTGTAATTAAACTGTACATCCAATTTTCATAAAACTTGAAATGACTCGACAAAATTTTGCAACAATTATACATTTAAAATTTTAGACCATTCGGTTGAGTAGTTTTTGCTCTGTTACATGCGGACGGATGGACAGACGGACCGAGCGACGACTATAGGCGCTACGTATTTATATAATTACGAACGCACCTAAAAATGGAAGTAAAGACACTTTGTCTTTGCACGAATGAATAGTACTTAGGGCTTTTGAAAAATGCTCCACCTTAACTAAGTGAATGCGACAAAGCGATGACCAGCAAAGACAGTTTCGAGAAATTCTTGATTCGCTTTTCGTGGGTCAGTTTACAGGCAACCAATGTGCATTGTTTATACAATGGATCAAAGCTATAATGCCTACGGCTGAACTTGGGAGATTTCAAGATGCCATTCACTTTTTTCCCCCACAAACATGCAACCTGAGGAATACGATCAAGAAATACTTCGTAAATCAAGATGGGCAGTGGCAAGCATATTAGCAGACCACAATAACCAAATAGCAAGATGGAATAAAGATGATCATGCATCTGGACTTTGGAGTGAACTTTTCTTAGCCATTGGATGCAAAGTTTTTCGTATATCAATCTGTAGACAGAGGGAGTATTGGTAAACGATGCACATGGTGCAGTAAAAGATCTGTCTACGATCCAAGAAACTACCCTCTAGGTTTATCACAGGCAGTAATGATATAATTTCGTGACTACCATGGGTCATTTCTAATTGAAAACTTTTATCTGTCTCGACTATTTCTAAATCTTATAAAGAATCAAAAATGTTTTATTCTCACGAACTCAGTTTCTTTTAATAGTTCCCACTGCCCAACTATACACAAATTCCAAGGTTTAACTTTGACACAAATTGCTGTGGACATTGGTTCAAAGGAATTATCACTTAAAGCAACTTATGTAGCTTTTAATAGAGCCCATCGTTTAGAGAATATTCTCATTGAACTGCCTTTCGCAAGGAATACGCTTGGTCAAAGTAGAAGAATAGAAGCGCTTGCTGATAGATTAGCATTTCCTCATTATCTGAGGCAACTTACAAATGAAGATTTAAAGCTGTTGTTGCAAACTTAGTTTTATGCTATACTAAACAGTGAACATAAAAAAATATATATAGTATGTATATTAATATTGCTTCTTTAATTTTATGCGAATCAATGCTCGACATTTTAAATTGGCGGGTGCTGATAAACATTATTCCCAATCGATTGGTATAACTATTTCTTTTTTAGGGTTTCGTTCATCTCACGAAAGCCTTATAGTCTCACTTCGTTGTCTGTCCGTCACAGCACTCATACTCGGAAACTATTTAAGTTACAGACTTGAATATTTTTTTACATAGAGCTGAATACCATCTGTCATACACAAAATCATAAAATTTTGAAAAAGTCTTATATTACTTTAATTAAATGAATTTGTTATTTTTCGATTTCAAAACATAAGCTTAATATCAGCATATTTCGTAGAGTGCCCGTAGCACAGTGGTAAAGTGTTCGTCTTGTCTAATCTGTCAGTCGGAACTTTAAAATTTTGATTTTTATTATTGTTACACTTTTTTTCAGATGAATTTAATTCAAAGAAAATTCCCTTTTTCTTTTGCCCATTTTAAAGGTTTATTTTTTTTCCCGCAACGGTAATTTTTGAAATCTCTTTTTTTAGACAGGAGAAATCTGGAATTTCAATCTGGAATCAACATTTTTGTTTGCTGCTGCCATCTGCTGGCCATTTTTTGAAATAATTGATTTCTATGGCAACTATATAATTCTATAAATAATATACTTCTATGGCAACTTTTTTCAACTTATCATTATAAGAAGTATTCAAGAATTGAAAGGGTTTTTTTTTCTTTTTTATTTCGAATTTTAATAAATGTTAACATCCTTTTATGGCGCCATCTAATAAGTGTTTTGGAAAGTCAAAGAATTAATATGGATTTTTTCTGAATTATTGGAGCATTTTAAATATGTTTTAAACAATTTTTTTGCTTTTAAAAATTTTACATTTTATTTCTATCTGCGCTAAATTTTTGAATTTGCTAAATTTAAAAATATTTGGATTTTTTCATTTTATTTAAATAATTGTTCCTGAATATTTTTAATTTGATTTAAAAATATTTTTCTAATTATTTTAAAATTAAATATAATAGTGCTGTCGTTTATGTAAGGATTTAATAATTATAAATTAACAATTCTGATTTATTAATTTAAGGATAAAGTGTTTGACTTAGATACCGTATATTCGCGCGGCCGCCATCTTGGATGTTTTGATATACCTTGGCGATCTTTATCGATATGGCAACCCCAACGAGTGACGTGTTAGTCGCGAGATTGTGGTACGAGTACGTGACGCTGTTTTTCGCTTGGGATTTTGTGCATGTGGTTTGATATCGTGTTGTATCTTTCTGTCTTTTTATTTTTATGTTAAATTTATTGGATGTATTTGATAGACTGTGGGTTCTGTAGCCCGTTTATACGCTGCTGCTGATGTAATTAAGAAATATGAGGAAATTTTGAAGGAAAAAGGAGGTTTGTTTACATTGTGTACTCATAGGCCTATTTTGGAAAATGAAGGTGATGCTACCAGGTATTTTGTTCTTGAGCTATCAAGAAAGGAGATGTCTGTTAAGGTATGTTAATAATTTTATTCATATTTTTTCTAATCATTTGTATTAGCCGTATATTGTATATTTCTCATGCATTTCGTGCATTTTTGAGATTGCTGCAATTTGATGCACAGCAACATACATGCATTTACTAAATGCCGCTGTAACGAGTTTCATGCATTTTTCAGATTGCTGCAGAAGTAGTTCGCTGAATCCAGAGATGTTTCTTTTTTCGAGTTTCGTGCATTTTTCATCCAAGCATTTAAAATCCAAGATGGCGGATGCGGGAATATATGACATCTGTTCCAAATATTTAAAAGAGATATTAAACAAAACCCTCTCTGCGATCACACTTACCCATCTGTTTATTATATAATTATTTGCAGCAGAGTTATGATCTTATGCAGCTTGATAATGATCATTTTTTTTCCCTCTTGAAAATTAAGGGGTTAATATTTTATTCTTGGAGGATTACTAACAATATTAATTGGAATATTTCAACTAATATTTTTAAGATAGTAAATCTTATATCGTCAGTTTATAAAATATTTTAAAAAGTCAAATATGGATTGTTTTCGTGAATAATGTCAGAAATGTATTAAGATAGCTTTCAAAAATCTACATTGCTAAGTAAATTGTTTACTTCATGTTTTAAAGTCTTTAAAACAAACTATTTTCTATTTTGAATTACTAAACCTTCAAGAATTTTATAAATGTTTGGATTTATACAGGTTTTACTGTAGTAATATTGATAACTTTGGTGTATAAATACTTCGGTCTTAAATCAAAATTTAATGTGCATGTCTGTATATTCGTTTGAGACGAATCACACTGAAATGGCCAAATTTTAACACTTTTAAACATGCATTCGGTTTGTCTGTCCACGCTCTAACTCACGTAAATATACTCGGATTTTCATTTCTTTTTTAAATGTTAATGGTGCTTACCATGACATGTTCGGTACTGTATATGAAGTGTGTAGCAACAATAGTTCATTTATAGGGGCTCTCAAAAGAATTCCATTACATTATGGTACATGGTGAAAAATAGTTTGCAGAGTATTTTAATGACATAGCGCTATTACAAATGTATTTAAACGGATATAAATTACTAAATTTCACTACATGATGTTTACGATAGAATAGGGCATTCATAGCATCTGTCGTTCATTTACACGGATACACAAAAGAAATCGGTTACAGTACTATCTTTGAGCAATAATTGCTGGAAGTGCATTTTCAATTTCTGTATGCACTTTTAAATTGAACTAATTGTTTGGATGTTACTTGTTGTGTATAAATTCTATACCTCGTATACAGGGCTGCACAAAAGACTTCACGTATCAATCTTCTTATTAGAGGAAATTGTTGAAGGGAAAAATTCAACTGAGGTATGTATTTCCTAACTGAACTTAATTTTTGCATGCATGTAGTTAATAGATATAAATTTATGTATCATATACAGGGCTGCTCAAAGAATTCGGATAATTTTCCGATTGTAGATGAGAATTGCTGAAATAGTGTTTTCAAATGTGTTATGCGTTTCCAAATGATTCAATTAGCCATCTTATTTTAACTTGTTGAACGGTGAAATTTTGTTACGTTATTCTGAATGTGTTGGAAAGTGTTTCATAATCTATGCTTGAAGCATGATTTTTTTCTTCCTTGTTACTTTATTATATTAGATCCGTGGTGAATTATAAAAACTAGGAGATCTAACCCGAACTTCTGGGGTTACGGAGCATAGGTGAAAAGAATTTTTGTTTTCTAACACACACAGATTTTTTACGCTTAACATATATTTTTTAGATTTCCCATTAGAAACACCAAAAAGCATTTTTATTTTAAAAATATCAATGATGTATTCAAGTAAAGTTTTGAAATTTATTAAAAGCGATACTTCTGTATTAGCAACAAGTCAGGAGTTAATATCATCGCCAAAGATTTCGCTACTTACGGCAGCATTTTAGGTAGCTTTCTTTACAAAAAGCTACCTATTGCAGCCGTTCGGAGGAAAGCGATTTCAAAAAATTTTGGTATATTTTCATCGATCATGACCCCCAGACCCCGAAACCACCCTCCGTTCAAAATTGATATATATATATATATATATATATATATATATCCGACCTATGTCACACTGTAACTCTCGTATTTATGAACCGATTTGGATGTAATTCGGTGTGTACATGATACATACCAATGTCTCGACCGAGTTCGTTGGCCAGCTTCATCCGCCATTTTGTTTCAAAATGGCGGCCATTTAAAAATTTTAAAAAAAATTTTAATTTAAAATGTGGTACCAAAAAATTGAAAATGGAAAAATATTTTTTTCTTATGTATTTGACCTTTATACAAACACTCCGTAGCAGTTTTTGTTTCGTCTATATCTTAAAAAATGGCTGAGTTATAGCATTTTGAATTTCTAGCGAAGCTGACATTTTGAAACGTCCTGAATTTTGTCACGCGATAAAAGGCGTATTTATGAACCGATTTGAATGTAACTTCGTTTATACATAGTACAGACCAATGTCTCGACCGAGTTCGTTGGCCAGCTTCATCCGACATTTTGTTTAAAAATGGCGGCCATTTAAAATTTTAAGAAAAATTTAAATTTGAAATGTGGTACCAAAAAATTGAAAATTGAAAAAATATTTTTTTCTTATGTGTTTGACCTCGATAAAAAGATTCGGGAGCAGTTTTTGTTTCGTCTATATCTTAAAAAATGGCTGAGTTATAGCATTTTGAATTTCTAGCGTAGCTGACATTTTGAAACGCCCTGATTTTTGTCACGCAATAACAGGCGTATTTATGAACCGATTTGAATGTAACTTGGTCTGTACATAGTACATACCAATGTTTCGACCGAGTTTGTTGGCCAGCTTCATTCGCCATCTTGTTTCAAAAGGGTTGCCTTTAAAAAAAAAAAAAATGTAATTTAAAATTTAAAATGATGTATTAAAAAATTGGAAAATGAAAAAGATTTTTTTTTATGTGTTTGGCCTTGATACAAAGATTCTGGAGCAGTTTTTGTTTCTGAAAATTTGTTCTTTTGTTTATATATTAAAAAGTGGTTGAATTATAGCACTTTGAATTTCTATCATGGCTAACACTTTGAAACGATCTTGTATTTGTCTCGCGATACCACACGTATTCGCCTATTTCGATGGAAGAAGGCATGTGGATAGCATACATCAAGATCTCGACCAGGTTCGCTGGCCAGCTTCATCAGCCATCTTGTTTCAAAATGGCGGCCATTAAATTAAAAATATATATATTTAAAGTGAGGTGCAAAAAAATTAGAAATTGAAAAGGGTTTCTTTCTTAAGTATTTGACCTTGATATAAGGATTCAGGAGCATTTTTTGTTTGTCTTTATCTTAAAAAATGGCTCAGATATAGCAGTTTCAATTTCTAACGTGGGTGACATTTTGAAAAATCTGATTTTTTGCCTGCGACAGCACTCGTATGTATCAACCGATTCCGATGTGAGTGATCATGTGCACAGCAATTACTAAGGTCTCGACCAAGTTCACTGGTTAGCCTCATCCACCATGTTGTCTTAAAATGGCAGGCACTTTAAGAAATCGCCGAATTTGGCAGCGAAATATAAGTTACTTTAAATAAAAGCAGCTTGGATAAAGCTGACTAATTTTGCGAAATTCTCATTCATAATGATTTAGTATTGATAAAAATTAGTATTGAATCTCCTACATTTGGTTTCCACTTAATTGAGCTTCGTGTGTTTGAATAATATAAGTTGGCTTTTTTTTAAATAAGGAATATGAAAGCTACCTCTTCCTCCCGGCACTGGCCGGAAGGACTTTTTTATTTTGAAAATTTCAGCGGTTTAAGCGTGTAGTTCAATAACAGTGTCTGTTAAATTTGTATTTTATTTATATTATACTGTTTTTTATA
The DNA here is from genome assembly GCA_963932465.1 of Maratus speciosus. Lineage (NCBI taxonomy): Eukaryota > Metazoa > Arthropoda > Arachnida > Araneae > Salticidae > Maratus > Maratus speciosus. The sequence continues at coordinate 435,336,478 of OZ010788.1, forward strand.
ATTTATTTATTGATGAAATTTTAATTTCGTTCTAAAATATTAGTTGGAAACAAATGCTGAACTCTATATTTTTTTTAATGCAAAAACATTAATCATTCGTAACTGTGCTGCACGTGATAGGTTTGGTTTGGTTTTATGGGGTTTTATGGCGCAAAATCCCTTAAGGGACATGCTGCGCCAAGCTGCACGTGATAGAGATAGATTTTTAAAAAATCATTATTGAAGATTATTTTAAGAAACCAAAAACATAATCAGTAAACTGAGATAGTTTTCGTAAAATTATATTTAAAGGTACTTTTTTCCTATATTCGGTGGTGTAAAAAGTGAATTGTTTCGATTACATATATGTTAAATTTTTAATTTAATTTTATATTACTTATCTATTTATTGATGAAGTTTTAATTTCGTCATGGAAAATTAACCGGAGACAAATTCTCAATTATTTATATTGTTTTAAGTACAAATGTGTTACAATTTTTCCGCAATAAAGGCTGCACGCGATGGAGATAATTTAAAAAAAAACTTGTGTGATTTATTTATTTATTTATTTATTTATTTAGCCACAATAAATAAGTAAATTGCGATTCAGTTTTCAAACAAATTGCATTTAAAAGTACATTTTTCTGTCCTATACGACGGTGTAAAAATTGAAAATACGCGGTTCTTATAAGTTAAAAAAATTGCAGAAGTGAAAATTGCGAAACCGAAATTTAATCGTCAGGTGTGGCCAACCTCAAAATGACGTCAACGTGACGCACGAACACATTTGTCTTTAATAATATAGATAGATAGATAGACTATGGTTCTGCTTTGCAAAATTAGTTTAATACCGTTTTGTCGAGGAAGTTAACGAAGTATTTGGCTATCATAATTTTAATGTTTTTAATTGTATTTGTTTGTTATTCCACAATCTTTAAGAATAATAGACATTTAAGGCAAGTTGGTATCGAAACAGCTAATGCTTTTACACAAAAATTAGTAACTCGGAAAACAAGATCTTTAAAAATTATTAGATCTTCTTTTCCTTTCTTTCAGTAGTTATAACCGGAGTTAAATAAGCAAAATTTCAAATGATTTTTAGACTTAATTACTCGGGAAAAGACTAAATAACATGTTTACTATTAATAATAATAATAATTGCCTGCCACATATAAATACTATTAAAAGAGAAAAATAACATGTTTACTATTAATAATAATAATAATTGCCTGCCACATATAAATACTATTAAAAGAGAGAGAAAAATTGTAATTTAATAGATTACAACGACCATTTGGAATTTATTTCGTCCACCAAATTCCGTCGCATCCTCTTCAACAACAGATCGCAAAGATCAAACTTTAGACGACCAAAATCTTCATAGATAAACTCTCCAAGCCCCGCTTCGAGAAGAAAAACAGTTCCACCGAATCATCCACAGATTACGACAAATTACTTATGTTGAGCTCAATTTTTCCCGGTTAGAATCGACCGATTGTAAAACGCGTGGCTAGTGGATTGGAGCCCCTCGCGATATGGCCTTTTACTATCAATCGATTAAACATTAGATTGTTTCCTTTTTTGCGTTCGTCTTTTATTCTGTAATCGATTTTCATGGGCTACATAATCAGTTGAAGACCTCGACTTTCATGGGCTACATAATCAGTTGAAGACTTCGATTTTTATGGCCTACATAATGAGTTGAAGACCTCGATTTTTGCTTTACAAGACGATTTTCATTTCGGCGTCGCCCTTTGGCTTTGGATTTTTCCATATCTGATAATTTGCGCCTACCCATTTTGTAACTTTTCCAATTTTTAACGATTTTTGCCTTTCGATTACCCATTCAAACAATTTTTAACGATTTTATGCCTTTCTATTACCTATTCAAATAAAAATTCTTCTAAAATTAACGAACATCGTTGAATTTCGTTTAAAAAAAATAAAATGCGAGCATCATTTGGCCCCATCCTCGATCGAAAACAACAACCATTTCCAAATGGTTAATAAACATTTTCTTTTCTTTTCTTTTTTTTTTTTTTTATCATAGTAAAACTTGCTAAGAAAGAATCGAAAACTACTGGAGAAAAAATTCGTTTTAAACAAGTATCCCTTTAAACAGGTATACCCGTCCTTAATAACTGTATTATGTTCTTTTCGCGAGAATCATGAAACTTTTCTACTTAAAGCAGGATTCCCTTATACTACATACGAATTTGATTTTGACGTTTTTAATTTCTTTTTTTTTAACCACTAGGGGGCTCTGCCCCCTACGAGCTACGCTCGCCAACCGTTCAGGCACACCAAAATCCAAAAAGCACGCTAATTTGATAGGCTTTAAAAATATTGAATTAAAAAAAAAAAAAAAAAAAAAATCATTAGCGATCTCTCTGTAAACGGGTTTCCATTCGTTTTCCTTGGATTGAGGATTTTTAAGACCAAATCTACTACTGTTAAGAGATACAATGGCTGTTTTCGCATTTAATTAAAAAAATTAGTTACACATTTGAAAATAAGCTAATGTAAAATGAATTAAGTAAACAGTGTCATTGTCTCCCGGTATTTTTTAACAGCGCTATAAGATAGTTCTTTTAACTAATTCATTTTAAATGTATCGTTTTAAATCTGACGTAATTTACACCAAAGTTTTATTTCTCTTATTAATGTTTATGTGAAAATACTTTTGTTGTTAGAAGGAAATATTATTTGTGCTGTCTTCAAATTCTCGATAATAGTTGAAAAGATTATCTGAAAACATCAAATAAATGCCTCGTGCAAAAATATATTCTTTAATTTAAATTGTTTTGCCATATTTTTGGCCATTTTAAATATGACTAATTTCCTCCATTTACAAGTTTTAACGCATAATAATGATTTTTTTATTTTAACATTTTGTTTCTCTTTTAAAATTCAAGTGTAAATAAGATTCATATGACGTAATTTTCCTGCTTTTAACATGTAATCATTTAATTCTAAATTTAAAGTTTTTTTTTTCTTTTTATAATAGTCACGTGTAAATAAATTTTTTATTTGAAGTAAACATTATTGTTTGCGCTGTTTATACAGTTAGCAACAGTTTAAATTAATAACATTTTCTAAAATTGTAAAAAATATCTCTCGAAATGCTGAAAATTTTAATTTAAAATAGAAATAAAACCTCAAAAATGAGTCAAATAAAAAAAATAAATGCAATCTGCACGTTGGGAACTTATAACGCATAAAACGATCTAAAAAGGATTAAATTCTCATAGTTTTCGCTCCAATAAAACTTTTTTAATGGAATGATTTTGTCCAACTTTAACATTAAATATCTTTTTAAATAACTCTTCGATTTGAAAACTGTCGGCATCAACATGTTTATCAAACATTTCTCTATAATACCACCGATTTTCATATTTTTGTATACAACAGTTTTTTTAACATTAACGAAAAAAGGCCATGCTTAAGCATTCAAATTGGATGCCGATCTACCGGGAATATCTAGGCAGATTTTCATCGGTCCATTTCCAAATCAAAACTTTTTTTTATATATAGAAGGATTTGGAAATGGTTGTTGTTTTCGGTCGAGGATGGGGCCAAATGAGGCTCGCATTTTATTTTATTTTTTAACGAAATTCAACGATGTTCTATACTTTTAGAAGAATTTTTATTTGAATAGGTAATAGAAAGGCATAAAATCGTTAAAAATTGTTTGAATAGGTAATCGAAAGGCATAAAATCGTTAAAAATTGAAAAAGTTATAAAATGGGTAGGCGCAAATTATCAGATATGGAAAAATCCAAAGCCAAAGAGCGAAGCCGAAATGAAAATCATCTTGCAAAGCAAAAATCGAAGTCTTCAACTCATTATGTAGGCCATGAAAATCGAAGTCTTCAACTGATTATGTAGCCCATGAAAATCGAGGTCTTCAACTGATTATGTAGCCCATGAAAATCGATTACAGAATAAAAGACGAACGCAAAAAAGGAAACAATCTAATGTTTAATCGACTGATAGTAAAAGGCCATGTCTCGAGGGGCTCCAATCCACTAGCCACGGCGTTTTACAATCGGTCGATTCTAACCGGGAAAAATTGAGATCAACGTAGGTAATTTGTCGCAATCTGTGGATGATTCGGTGGAACTGCTTTCCATTTATAAACTGTTTTTCTTCTCGAAACGGGACTTGGAGAGTTTTCCGACGAAGGTTTTGGTTGCCTAAAGTTTGATCTTTGCGATCTGTTGTTGAAGAGGATGCGACGGAATGTGGTGGACGAAATTAAAATTTTTCGGTTAAATTTTTTTACGATGGTGATTTGTCGCGATCTGTGGATGATTCGGCGGAACTGCTTTCGATTTTTATTTATTCGATTATTAAAAAAATTCCAAATGGTCGTTGTACTCTATTAAATTACAATTTTTTATTATTATTATTATTTTTTTTTTTTTTTGTAGCAATATTGATAACTTTTGGTGAATAATTCGATCTTAAATCAAAATTTAATGTGCCTGTCTATTTCTTCGCTTGTCACACGTCGCACTAAAACAGCTAATTTTTACTTTATTGTATTATATCAGTGGTGGATTATAAAAACAGGCTGTGGTTTTGCTTCGCAAAACTGGCTAAAAAAAGAACACAGTTGTATTATAAATCCTTACTACTGCCGTATATATACTAATGTAATAAAATTGTAGATTTATTTTCTCTCTCTCTCTCTCTCTCTCTCTCTCTCTTCTTTTATGTCTTTTTACCATTATGTTGAGAAAATTAATGAAGTATTCAACTTTAAAGCATAATTTCAAGCTTCATTTTACTTGTCTGTTATTCTATACGAATAATAAACAATTAAGACAAATTGGTATCGAAACGACAAAATTACACAAAAATTAGCAACTCAAAAATGAGATCGTTAAAAATTTTTAGATTTTGTTTTTCTAACTTACGGTAGCTATAACTGGAGTCAAATAAACAAAATTTTAAATAATTTTTAGACTAAATTTCTCGGGGAAAGACTCGATAGCATTTTTACTATTTTTTGCCGGCCACATATAAATACCATTAAAAGGGAAATTAAGCATTTTTTAGGTAGCTTTCATTACAAAAAGCTACCTATTGCAGCCGTTCGGAGGAAAGCGATTTCAAAAAAATTTAGTATATTTTCATCGATCATGACCTCCAGACCCCGAAACCACCCTCCGTTCAAAATTGATATATATATATATATATATATATATATATATATATCTGACCTATGTCACACTGTAACTCTCATAATTATGAACCGATTTTGATGTAATTCGTTGTGTACATAGTACATACCAATGTCTCGACCGAGTTCGTTGGCCAGCTTCATCCGCCGTTTTGTTTCAAAATGGTGGCCATTTAAAAAAATTTTTTTAATTTAAAATGTGGTACCAAAAAATTAAAAATGGAAAAATATTTTTTTCTTGTGTATTTGACCTTTATACAAAGATTCCAGAGCAGTTTTTGTTTCGTCTATATCTTAAAAAATGGCTGAGTTATAACATTTTGAATTTCTAGCGTGGCTGACATTTTGAAACGTCCTGAATTTTGTCACGCGATAAAAGGCGTATTTATGAACCGATTTGGATGTAACTTCGTTTATACATAGTACATACCAATGTCTAGACCGGGTTCGTTGGCCAGCTTCATCCGCCATCTTGTTTAAAAATGATGGCCATTTAAATTTTTAAGAAAAATTTAAATTTGAAATGTAGTACCAAAAAATTGAAAATTGAAAAAATATTTTCTTCTTATGCGTTTGACCTTGATAAAAAGATTCGGGAGCAGTTTTTGTTTCGTCTATATCTTAAGAAATGGCTGAGTTATAGCATTTTGAATTTCTAGCGTGGCTGACATTTTGAAACGTCCTGATTTTTGTCACGTAATAACAGGCGTATTTATGAACCGATTTGGATGTACCTTGGTGTGTACATAGTACATACAAATATCTCGACCGAGTTCGTTGGCCAGATTCATCCGCCATCTTGTTTCAAAATGGCGGCCATTTTAAAAAAATAAAAAAAATTAAAATGAGATACCAAGAAATTGGAAAATGAAAAAGATTTTTTTCGTATGTGTTTGATCTTAATACAAAGATTCCGGAACAGTTTTTGTTTCGTCTATATCTAAAAAAATGGCTGAGTAATAGCATTTTGAATTTCTATTGTGGCTGACATTTTAAAACGACCTGATTTTTGTAACGCGATAACAGGCGTATTTATGAACCGATTTGGATGTAACTTGGTCTGTACATAGTACATACCAATATCTCGACCAGTTCGTTGGCCAGCTTCATTCACCATCTTGTTTCAAAAGGGTTGCCATTTTAAAAAAAATTTAAATTTAAAATTTAAAATGAGGTATTAAAAAATTGGAAAACAAAAATGATTTTTTTTATGTGTTTGGCCTTGATACAAAGATTCCGGAGCAGTTTTTGTTTCTAAAAATTTGTTCTTTTGTTTATATATTAAAAAATGCTTGAATTATAGCACTTTGAATTATAGCACTTTGAATTTCTAGCATGGCTAACATTTTGAAACAATCTTGTATTTGTCACGCGATAACACACGTATTCGCCTATTTCGATGTAAGAAAGCATGTGGATAGTATACATCAATACCTCGACCAAGTTCGCTGGCCAGATTCATCAGCCATCTTGTTTCAAAATGGCGGCCATTAAATTAAAAAATATATATATATTTAAAGTGAGGTGCAAAAAAAAATTAGAAATTGAAAATGGTTTCTTTCTTATGTCTTTGACCTTGATATAAGGATTCAGGAGCATGTTTTGTTTGTCTTTACCTTAAAAAATGGCTCAGATATAGCAGTTTCAATTTCTATTGTGGGTGACATTTTGAAAAATCTGATTTTTTGCATGCGACAGCACTCGTATATATCAACCGATTCCGCTGTGAGTGAGCATGTGCACAGCAATTACTAAGGTCTCGACCAAGTTCACTGGTTGGCCTCATCCACCATGTTGTCTTAAAATGGCATGCACTTTAAGAAATCGCCGAATTTGGCAGCCAAATATAAGTTACTTTATAGAAAAGCAGCTTGGATAAAGCTGACTAATTTCGCGAAATTCTCATTCATTATATTGATAAAAATTAGTATTGAGTCTCCTATATTCGGTTTCCACTAAATTGAGCTTCGTGTGTTTGAATAATATAAGTTGGCTTTTTTAAAATAAGGAATATGAAAGCTACCTCTTCCTCCCGGCACTGGCCGGAAGGACTTTTTTATTATTAATACAGTAAAATTTGCAAAGAAAGAATCGCAGTTCCGTTTTAGACAAATATCCCTTTCAAAGGGGATACCAGTCCTTAATAATTGTATTTTATTCTTTTTGTCAAATTCGTGTAATTTTTCTACTTTTGACATGTTTTACTGTAGAAATATCGATAACTTTGGTAAATAATAGTTCGATATTAAATCAAAATTAAATGTTTCTTTGTTTGAGACAAATTGCACCAAAACGTCTAATTTTTACTTTATTATACGAGTGTTACCCTAAAATTGTTGAGATACGGTTAAATTAGGGATGCACAACCTTTTTAAGAGAAGGGCCACTTACAAAAATTTCTGAATTGTCGAAGGTCACATCAGTAACACGGAGGGAATTCTATTTCGGTAAAGTGATTTGTGGTCTATAATGAGATTTAAAAAATATGGTTTTAGAGGGGGGGGGGGGTTACTCCTCTAGGTTCCCTTTTCCAGTCAACATATCCAATTCAGATGGCAAGGATATATCAGCAGTTTTCATTTGTATATATAACAGCATATAGCAAGGATTATTTAGAAGGAGTGATAATATTTCTTGACTTAGTTGGTGGGAGTAAATTTTGTTTTATTAAAAAGGCTAAAAAACAAGCAAAACATGAAAGTGGCTTAGTGCCGAAAAAAAGTAAACTGCGTACGGAGGAGGGGGGGGGGAGGAGATGATCGACAAAATTCGCGATTTTTCCTTACCTGATCAACGAAATTCGTGTTCTTTCGAGACCTGATCGACGAAATTTGCTATATTTCCACCACTGATCGACGAAATTCGCGATTTTTCCGCGTTTAATCTTCGAAATTCGCGATTTATAACTGATTCTGACAAAATTTGCCATTATTTCCCACGCAAGTTGACGAAATTCGCGTTTTTTTTCTCGTGATAAACTGACGAAACTCGCGATTTTTCCAGGCATCATCGAGAAAATTCACGATTTTTCCGAACCTGATCAACAGAATTTGCAATTTTTCCGCTCTGATCGACAAAATTCGCAATTTTTTCGAAGACAGTTGACAAAATTCGCGATTTTTCCGCGCCTGATCGACAAAATTTGCGATTTTTCTGCCTTTAACCTACGAAATTTGCGATTTTTCCGAACCTGGTCAACAGAATTTGCAATTTTTCCGCGCCTGATCGACAAAATTCGAAATTTTTCCGAAGACGGTTGACAAAATTCGCAATTTTTCCGTGCCTGATCGACAAAATTTGCGATTTTTCCGCCTCTGACCTACGAAATTTGCGATTTTTCCGCGTCCAATCTGCGAAATTCACGATTCTTAACTGATTCTGACGAAATTTGCCATTTTTTCCCGCGGACGATCAACGAAATTTTCAAATATTTCGCGCTTCAGATCATTGAGAAAATTCGCGATTTCTCCATGCCTGATCAACGAAATTTGCGATTTTTTCGCGCCTGATTGACAAAATTCGCGGGTTTTTTGTGCCCAACCAACAAAATTCCCGATTTTTCGGAGCCCGATCGACAATTTGTCCGTGCCGAATGACGAAATTTGCGATTTTTCCGCGCTTGATCGACAAAATTCGTGATTTTTCCGAGCTCGATCGACAAAACTTGCGATTTTTCCGTGTTTGGTGAAGGAAATTTCCGATTTTTCTGCTGCTGATCAACAAAATTGGCGATTTTTCAACATCCGATCAATGAAATTCACGATTCTTAACTGACTAATGAAATTTTCGAATTTTTCCGGCGACCTATACTCAGAAATTTAAATTTTTTCCAGTTATAAATTGACGATATTCGCGGGCCACACGTTAACCCATCGCGGGCCACTTTTGGCCCGCGGGTCACAGGTTGTGCATCCCTAGGCAAAATGGTTCAAATTAAACTTACCAACTCTTAGGAGGGTTTAAAGTAGTTCCCTCCAGGATCAATGTACTTTAATAGACGAATTTTCAAAAATCCAAAGAAGATTTGCCTCAAGACATCCATTTCTTGGAACGGATGAAAAAGATTCTTTTATAGCCTCATATATCTCATCTTCGGAATGAAAACGACTCCCACGTAATTTTTTTAGACTAAAAAATAGCCAAAAGTCATACATTGCAAGATCAGGAGAATAGGGTGACATTCTATCCCTTTGATGTTTTTTTTGTTGTTGTTGTTCAAGAAATTTGACTGTAATCCTTTCTGAGTGAAAAGATGCATTGTCATGGTGAAGCACGAGTTCCCTAACATTCATCTCTTGAAGAATAGCTGGAAGACACTGATGCACTAGTTAACTGTAACGGTCTTCTGTCCCTCTAGCTTAATGGCTTTGACCAGACCTGTACTTCTGAAGAATACAACATATATTACTTTTTTCATTGCTCGTTGTCTTTTCACCATTGTTGGTTTGGGGTCATCTTCAAAGTCTCATACTTTACTCTCTTAAGCTGTGGAGTCGGTAAGTAAAATGGACGACTCCGACTCCAGGCTCCGGGAATTTCAACAGATCCGACTCCGACTCCGACTTTTTCGCTCAAAAATTGGCCTGACTCCGTCTCCGACAACGCAGCCCTGCTTGTAAAATTTATGACTCCGACTCCGCTGCCCTCGTTGGAACATCAAAATAAGGTATGTACATCTCATCACCAGTTATGATTTTAAAAATAATGCAGTGGCCACCATCATTAAGTAATTTTAAAGTTTCTTTAGTGGTTCTGACACGTTGATGTTCCGCTTTTATCTGTTAAATTATGGGAGACCCAGTGACAAACTACTTTTTAGGGTTCCGTACTTAAAAAGTAAAAACGGAACCATTATAAGATCACGCCTGTGTCTGTCTGTCTGTCACAGCCATTTTACTCGTAAACTATGGAACGTGGAAAGTTCAAATTCGGGGAAGTAATAAAGACCATTGACCCACATATTTTCAGATTAATAAACATTCATAAATATATTTAGTAAAAAAGTAGAGGGGCTAATTATGCTACTTGAAAAAAAAAAAAAAAAAAAAAAAATCTTTTCTTTGCATATCATTTGGGGTACCCTGTGAAAGCTTTTGTAACGCTGAACTCAAAAATACATTCCTTTTAATTTTAGGTATTATATTTTCAAAGATATTGGTGAAAATGTAGCGCAAAAATATGTCCCCCCCCCCCCCCATCTAATTCCGAATCTACTGAAACTAAAATTATGAAAAAATTAGAGGTAGTAGATGTTAACGTAAACCTTGCCGGAAAATTATAGCGATTACACTAGGTCACATAGTTTTTGAGTAATTAGCATGTTTCTGTTATACACAAATTTCGATTTACGGGCATTCAAAAAAATTGTTGAGCATCGCTGAATATACCTATCGTTGCAGAAGAATAAAAGCATTGTTGATAATGATTTTCGAAAAAAATCATCGGTAATTAGCCGAGATATTAACCCTTAAAGGTACGGTCAGTTTGGACATACACAAGGACAGGGGCGGCGTACTCTATGCCTAGTTAACAACTTTTAATGATATATATGTGTAATGTAATGTCCAGTAACAGTATAAAAGCAATAAACGTAAAATTGTTAAAAACATACTAATTTAAGGGGTCTCGGGACTTTAAAAAGTGGAAAAAATGATAAAAAGACCATTTTCAACATTTAATGTCTTAAAATGTATATGATTTTAAAACACAATTTTAATTGGGATAACAAATTGCAAGATACAGAATTAGTATTTATAGGGGGCTCGAAACTGTTAGACATTTGTCGAACAAAAAATTGGCATAACAGTTTACGCGCAGGATTACAAAATAAATATTGCAACTACAATGAAAATTTTGGTGCTTATTTATACTTCAGATTGTAATAATTTCCCTGAACTTAAATAAATTTGTATTTAAAGCATTTTTATATTTTTAATGTAATGTTTCATTTAGCTAATACAAAATTTTGAAAATTTCAACAGTAAAATCACCTAAAAAAATATTTTTTTGAACAATAAAAAGGAAATTTTAGGTTCAGCTTATACAGACTAACATGAAATTTATGCTTTGAAAATTTCATGAAAAAATATTCAGAAGTTTTTGAGGTATCCTGCGCGTTATGCCCAAAAAACGCCATTTGGAAAATAATTACTTTAAAGTTTCGGAAACCCCGTTTCAGCTATTGAGCGGGTATAATTCTAAAAGCCAAAACTTCTGCTCTAATGGGAATTTCAAGGAAACAATTATATCAAAATATTCAGAAAAGATAGTAGTTTAACATCTAAAAAAATTAAAATTTCTTAAATTTTGAAGCTTTAAGAGTCCTGCGACCACTTAATCCTTTCCGACACGGAGTAATTCTATTTATAAACTTATGAAATAATGAACTGACACCAGAATTTATAAACGAATTTATTAGAAAATGCGAACTTGCTTATTTCCACGTACATGATAAAAGGAAGTTTTTAATTAAATATTCTTGGTGCCGTTTGTCTATTTTGGAATTAAAATTAGGTGTCCGTTTTTTAAGGGCATCGCCCTCGAAAGATTTAATTAGAATGAATCGCATAAATACTGTGGGATTCGCGATAGTTTGCATTGATTGTATCTCTCAATACGCCTCGAGTGACTTTAAAAGTTAATTAAACACCTATCTGGAAAAACAACTTTGAACAAAGGTTTTGTTTTAGCTACACTGTAGAAATAAAGGTTTACGCTGAATTTAGTTTCATGAAATGCCAAATGAAGTTTAACTATGCACTTCTTTTATTGTCAGTACCGAATTAAGTTCATCATAAACAGATTACGATAATATTAAAAAAAGAGTTATACTAATAGCTATATTTGATATTATTTAGGTTCCATATCTCTTTGAACTTTCATGGTATACCCATTTACACCTTTCTAATATATACAGTTATACACAACGCTACGTTGTATAGTTTTTTACAAAGTCTTACTATTCTTTTAGCAACTTTTTTTTCATTATTATTATAATACAATTACAAGTTCATATATTTATTCTACGGAACCCTCTGTGCGCGAGTAATGCTCGCACTTGACCGTTTATTTCATATGCAGTTCTTCATAAATAACTTCATGTATAGCTGCGGATCCAGTGTTAATTTCCTTCTGTATCATTTGGTAGGTACAGTGATTATCATCGATTAACATTTTTCGTACGACCGACATATTTTCTGGGACTACAGTTGACAACGGTCTTCCAATGTGCTCTTCATCCAAAAGAGAATTTCGGCCTCTTCTAAATTCTGTAAACCTTCTAAATACAGTGGCACGAGGTGGAGCTTCATTTTCACATGCGAATTGTAGACGTTGAAGGCATACTTCTTCATTTAGCCCCACTTTAAAATCATAGAAAATAATAGCTCTCGCGTCAACTTTATTTTCTCTTCTTTCAAAATTTATTCTACGATAGCTGAATTACAATTGTTGCAGCAAGTTATCGTCTGCGGACATAAAATAGTTCAAATTTATATATCCGATCACTATTTTTTATTTATTTTTCTTTCTTTCTTTTTTGCGCATATCGTCTGCTCCTGTCTCAAAAATTTCAGAGTTACCCTTGTATTATTTATTTATTTAATTCTTATTTTACTAGATTTTAAAAAAATGCTATCAATCTTGTTTCCTAAATTGAAAATATAAATTTAGTTAATACTTTAGTAAATTTAAATTTTATTACCAACGATTGAAAATTTTTACTGGAAGGGGAGATGTGTTTTCTATTTTATGAAATGTCTTTTAGAAAATCCAGACAGAGATTCTTTGCATTTGTTAAAAGCTCTTTTGAATACGTTTTAAAGTTCGTAAAATTGTTGACAGAGAATTTAAAAAAAAATATGGAGTTGTCACCCCTTTGGATTTCCATTTCTAATATCTAGTAATGTTATCTATTATGTTATTGTTTGTTGGGCGATACATGTTTTAGTGGCAAGTATGAGTATTTTAGTATTACTTCATATTCCATTATCAGATTTATGTGCCGAATTTTGTAATCAGTTTTGCATTGTTCTGATTATAATCAATATTCTGTAATGTTAGAGTAAGATGGAAATATATTTATGTAAAGGTTATTTATATATTCATATTTGTACTCTCTAAAGCTTTAAGAGGCATCGAAAATGTTTAACATTTTACGACGCCGCTACAGGAAGCCACACCCCCATCCCCCTCCAGGGCAACCATCGGGCAAACGGAACGGCTGCCCAGGACCCCGCATCAATTGGAGTCTTATTAGGGGCCCCTAGTCTTTATATAGAATTCGAAATAACATTTTCTCTGTGTAAAATAATAATATTTTTGCTGTAAATTTGTTTTTAAATGTTTCTTCGTGAGAAAAAAGTGAGTATTAACTTTATTTCCCACAGTCACAGGCTAAGTTGATGTAATTGTCTGGAAACAGTGTTGTAGTCGTAAAAGAATCAGAGGGTATACGCTTGAGGCAGATAGCATACGCTAAAATCATGAATATCATGCCTAGGAGTACGCTATAGCTTTATTTGAGAAACAGAGAGTATACAGAGCTTCTTTAAATATCCAGAAAGTATACGGAGTATACCTCCACATATCTTCCACTACACCCCTGTCTAGAAAATGTATACATTTGATGACCCTGAAAGTAACAGTGAATGCAAAAAATTAATATTTAAGATATTGTAAAGGATAGAAGATTTTGCGAAAATAGAAATAATTATGAATATTAAATGTGAAAGTAGTGGTATTTTTCATACATTTTATTATTTATGTTATACATTAATCTATGAGATGTACAATTTAAAAACTAATTTTATCAGTCCAGTACTGCAGTGTAGATTGAGCCGCACTAACTGATTTACCAGAATCTCACGCAACGTTGCGCCCCCCCCCCCTTTTGGCTTGACCAAATCCTGAATAAAAATAAAATAGTAATAATAAAACATGCTGATGTAAGTACGGATTTCAACTTAATGATTAAACTGAAAATAACATTGTATTTCCCCGCTCTTATTGACAGCTGTTTCTTTATTTGAAAAATATTTTATCTGCCTTTTTTTTTTAATTTTTTTTCATGGTTGAATAAATGAAATACAGTTACTCAGACAGTTACAGAATACTCCATAAAGCGACCACGTTCCGTTCCAATAAAAATTGGTCGCTCCGAGAGGCGGTCTCTTAATGGAGATCATGTTTAAATCTAGATTTTAAGTGTTGAAAAAAGGTAACAATTAATTTTACTAAAATTTATTTTTCACGTTAGGTTGGTTGATTTTTGACGGCCGATTATCTACACTAGGGATATAGGTCCGAGGGGGAGTGCCCTCAGTGGGGGTCTTTCTAAGGGAACCTAACCCGTATTTACGCATGGAAATCCATGGCTCTAAGAAAACCACGAAAACTCCGAACGATTAGGCCGACGGGCACGATTGGAATCGAACCCAGCACCTCCCGTCTACCAGCTTCGAGAGCAGAACCTCTCAGCCACTGGTGGGGCTTTTCACGTTAGTAAAAAATATGAAAATTTAAGTATCAAAACAAAAGTTAATTACTATAGAGTTTAAAAAATGAATACATTGACGTTTGTTTTGATTTCACGGTTTTATCTTTTATTTATAACTTTTATTTCCAAGTCCTTTCAAAGTTCAGTAAATAAATGCTTTTATTTTATTTTTTTTGCGGGGTGGGGGGTGTGGGGGAGGGGGCGGGAACAAATAATGACGATTTCATTTATTTATCTCTTTAACAGATTCCTGGCGGAATAGGGTGGGATAGCTTATTGACTGTCATTCTTAATTTGTCATCAGAGTTAAATTCATTGCCTAAAAAGGCACAAAGGGGTTTAAACTGTTAAAATTTACCGGAATAAAAAAATTCTAAACTTAGTTTAGAAGTTTGATGAATAATGCGTTCTCCGGAAAAATGGGTCGCTCATGGAGGGAGTTCAACTGGGATGGTCTCTGAATGGAGGTAAAATTAGTATTGAGCCTATGGGAATAAATTTTGTTCCATGAAAAAATGGTCGTTCAGGGAGGTGGTCGCTCAGAGAGGTTTCACATTTTACAACAGAATAAAAAGATTATATATTTATTTTATGATTTTCGCATTAAAAATAACTATGATTTTAAACTACGTGTAACAGAAAATATTTTTTCTCGTATTCAAGTCAGATTCTACGAAATTTTAGTTAAATTCAATTTAAGGATTTGTTTAACCGGCAGATTGATTATTTATGTTCTAGTCTCTTTTTCATAAAATACATTGTTACGTAGGCGTATACTACAGTTAAAATCTTTTTTAACCCTTAACCTTAACTGGTGAGGATGAGGTGGGGTGTTTTGCAACCCAGAGAAATTTAAATTCCGAAATATTGCCATTTTACATTATTAGATGGACTGTACACTTGTACATATGTATACATATGTATGTATACTTACAGTGCTTTTTTCAGTTGTTTTTATACAAGTAAATAATGCAAAATTCACAGGAAATTTTCTTATTTTAATTCGCTCAATTTTGTGGAGTGCACAAGAAATCAAATTTTGGGGTTACATACACCCCACCTCACCACTTACGTTACAAAATACCACCTCACCACTTAAGGGTTAAAAACAAAATACAAATAAAAAGAAGAAAGTTGGGAAGTTGAGTGTATTTATATGTGGAATTTCATTATTCAATGAATTGTGGAATTTCAGTGTTGCCCACAATTTGATGAAATCATTTTCACTATTTGCTTTTTTTTTTTTCTTTTGTGCATCTCAGAAAAAAACATTAATTATATCATTTCTTTGAAAGCAAACATTTCCGTGTGTTCTGAAAGCTTTTTTTAATATCTCAAAATATCTTCTCCGTGCCGTTACACTTTGGCGACAGTTTTTTTCTTTTGGCGAGATATTACAGATTGTTACAACCATGTAATTTCCCGGATGTAATCACCGCGATGCGTTTTGCCGCTCAAATCGATTGAACATCGCTTTCTGTGTGAAAGTGCCTTTTCGCAGAGCTGCATCTTAATTGATAATATTAACTTTTTTTGTGATATTTTTGTTTCATAGTTTAGTTTAGAAAATCCATTAATTTCCCTTAGTTATTTCTATTTAATCTTAAATATGTTTAATCCCTCAGTTACCGATTCTTTTGATGAAATGTCTTTTCATTATAATTATCCTATTCATAGAGCTTGCAGAGATGGTGATGTACAGACCGTAAGTATGGCACTTGCATCTGATCAGAGTTTAACTACAGCTGAAGATTGTTTTAAACATCTAACTCCAATACATTGGGCAGCGACTTTTGGAAAAGTAAATTTATATTTATTGACTAATTTTCATACCACTTGTTAGTAGTTTAACGTTTTACTGTTTCCTTTAAAATAACAACACTATTAATATATGAATATGTACCCATTATAATGCTTTTAACTAATAGATATTTATATTTTAAGCATATATACAGTGATGTTATATTATAAATTACACTTAGATTTTTCTTTTCTATCATTTTACATAAGAGGTTTGAGGCAAGAGATGCAAAGTTATAAAACACGGAATAAATAAATTAGTCCAATTGGTAAATAAATCAAAAACTTATAGATGCTGAAATTCTTTTATTTTTCATTAACTGTTTTAAAAAGTGTCTGAACGTTCTACCGGGTTTAGCTTGTTGTCAAGTGACTGTTGCTCTCCTGGTTTTCTTCCCTTAAAAACACACATTTGAGACTTCCTTAAGTTGTTCATAATTTATTTTTTAAATGTCTTATCTATTTCTTATATCTGCTGAGAAGATCAGGATGATCTAAATATTGTCAAAGTTTTATAAAAGGGAAGTTCCATAGATTTTTCCTTATACTTTGAGGCTGTCTCAAAGAAAAAAAATTAATATTAAATTTTATTAAATATAGTAATTAGATATGTAAATAATACTCCAATCCCCCCCCCCTCCCACCCCTTTACTTTCTTTTTTCAAACTTTATTTATCATGCTATTATTTATTTGTGATTTGAAAAAGAAAATTGCAAAATTTGGTCAGAACTATGGAAATTCTGGCTATAGTTCATATCTTTATTAGTGAAAGTGATGAATTATAGCAAAAAACAAAATAGCTATTTAATTTCACTAAGATGTTAGAATTTCACCCCATTCATGAACTTTTCTTTTAAATCTGTAAACTTTCCTAAATCTCATACTTGATAAATATTAGCTGGTATCCCTACCTCCAATTCGGTTCCATATATCTCTGAAACAATAGAAATTTCAGCACCTGTTTCTAACGAAGCGCTTCTTTGACCTGAGCAATTGTTGGCATCTACCACTGGTTGATATCGGGAACGTTGCACTTTGATCTTCTCAACCCGTACATTTTCTTCCCCTACTTTGTTGCTTTTGCTGTAATATCAGTTTTCCAACCGAACTTCTTTAGTAGAAAATTCATTTTTCGTGCTTTAATACTGCCATGCACTATGCATATTATTTTAAGCATTGCGTAATGTTTATATCCAAAATGAACTTTAAAAAATATTTATAACTCAAGAAATAACCTTGGATCAACTAATAGATTTCCGGTATCTGAGGAAATAAGAAACAATATTCTTTGCTTCAAAGCTTTATATTTTTTTCAACTGTACTGCTGATTAATATATTTCTCAAATGGAATTACATTCTGTATGTTAAAGATAACTACATTTTCGGTTATGTTAATGACATTCCTATCAAACTATACGGCGTAATAACAGAGTTAGACGGGGTAATAAAAAAGGTGGAATTTTCAAATCCTAATCGCAATTTTAATAATTTTATCTTTGAAAAGTGAGTTCATTTTATCTGGTATTCTTTAAAATATTCCGCATTCTAGCGCGAATCATTATCTTATTTTTCTTCTCTATCTAACTATGTGTTTTTTATTTATTTTTTAACTATATTCTTTATCATTTCGTAGTTTTTGGGAGAGGATCTGTCAAAGCCAGCTATTACTTTATAGGTGGTTTCTTAAAGTATTTTCTTTAAATCTTTGTTGAATATTGATCATTTGACCTAAAATTTGTTTGCGTAATATTTGCTTTATGTTTTATGTTTAGTAAGTTTAAAATAATAACGAAATTGTAGTATTCTGAATGAAATTAGACTGTAGATGTCGCCACCAATTTTAACAGAAATAGTTTTATTTCAATAATTTATTTAAAATGTGCATTTTTCCACTTTTTTCTTTAAATTAGGACTTTTGATATAATTGGGTGAAAATTAATTATAATATTTGAAACGCAAGAGTGTAGTATTATTTTTCATTCTTTCTGTTTACATCGGCACAAGCAAGACATAACCCATTGTTCACCGGCTGGGCCGGCCCAAGGACATTTTAGCGCCCGTGCGAGCACCCATCGGGGCGCCCCCCCCCCCCCACACACACACACACAAGAAAAATTACTTGGGTTTTTTTTTTTTTTTTTTTTTTTTTTTTTTCAATATTAGTAATTTTCATACGTACTATTATTATTTAAGATATTAATTTAAAGTGCATCAAAACCTGATAAAATTTGTAATTTTAATCCCATCTTTGAGTTTGGTAAATTGTAAAATTAAGTCTCATAAGGGAAATTTTCAATTACCCCTCTTAATGTGTGGGTTGTTCTCTACAATACTTGCAAATTTGGCCAGCAGTCTGACTTGAATGATGCATATGTAAATTTTCATAAAAATTAGATAAATGGTAAGAAATCAGACAATTATTGAAGATTTTAATAGCAACAGAAATTGTTTTGAAAATTTGACTTAACAAAAAAAATAAAATAAAAAATGTGAGGGAATGACAAGTGAGGGAATGATGAAATAAGACATTTTTACTAGTTGTAGGGGGGAAATGCAAAATTATGAAGAAATCCAAACTGTCTCTAAGAGAAACACTTAATATATAATGTATGATAAAATTAAAATTTTTGATATTTACAAAAAAATGAATATTCTGTGTGAGGGAATGACTGCTAATAAAAACGCTTCCGGATATACTGACTAAAAAAAAATTCTGTAAAATTAACAAAATCTTACACCACCAATTTATGTTGCTGGACTGACAAGTGCTCAAAATAGCTTCTTCTCTGTGAAGGATGCTAGACTGCTACTGCTCATTAGTGGTAGATATTTCAGATAATAGCAATGTGTGAGGGAATGATGGTCTAACATGGGGAAACATATAATTGATTGAGTAGACTATATAATAATAGTAAAAATTAATATTTTTATTATTTTTTGTAATGTATCAAATAAGAACTTTATTTTGCTTAGGGTATTTTTAATTATTTTTATTTCTGGATGGAAAGAAATAGGCAATAAAACATGGTGGTACAGGTGGGGGAAAGGTGAGGGAATGATGTTTGCATGATATATATTATATTTTTAAATACTAAATTTATTTATTTTTAAATTTTACTTTCTGCCCCTAATAAACTATGTTTAGATCTTCTAATAAAAATTAAAATGTAATAAAATTAAGAGCATTTATATGGCTGGGATGGGAAGCACTTTTTGCACTATTGCAGAGAATAATCCGTGTAACATGTTACGATCCAAAAGTAAAACACAACGCAATGGTATTGGACGAAAATAACAATAATAAGTTAATTAAAATAAAAATCTTTGTTGGAAGAATACTGTTTGGAATACTTCGACAATTAAAGAAGTAGCAACTATGTAAGATGAAGACTGTAATCGTGTCTCGTTATTTAGTACATAAAAAGTACGAATACATTTCATATTTAATGTATCTATTTTCGTAAAGGGCTCACTTTTCATGGTAGAAACTGTTGAAAAATGGGAAAATCCAGTTTTCTCTTCAGCGAATCCCAGAAATATAAATACATTCTTATTCTTTCTTTTCATTTTTGGAATGGTTCTGCTTCTCTTCTTTTAAAACTAAATTTTCTTTATCTGTAATGATTTTTACAAAAGTAAGTTTTTTTTTTCTAAGTAACCTAAAATATTTAAACATTAAGAGAAAACTATGATTGAGATGCCTGAACTAAACAAATCATTCCAAAGAAAGTCCTTTATGTATGTTTAAGTATTGCGAATTTACGTCTTGGCGCCGCATTGAAATTGTATAAACAAAGTGTCATTATAATTGCATGAATCGAGTTAAATCATAGGGTATTGGTGTAGGAAATCAATACAGCAGACACTATAAGGAAAAAAAAAAGTTATTTAACAATAAATGTATGAAATGAAAGTTTTTCTCAAGACTATTACTGAATAAAATTTATATGGAGATAAATTATTAATATTATTATTTAATAGGGTCCAGTTTCACAATTCTGTATTGTTAAGCTTTTGTTGATTTATTCTTTACGTAAGAGCACTTAGCTCATGTTAATGAGAAATCAAGTCATTCTACCCAACTTCTGTTTTTTAGATTAGCGAATAATAAAGTGCTTGTGATAGGCACCGGTGTGAGGAGGGTGGGTGCAAGGAAGGGCCTTTGCCCCACTCTTTTGGGGGGAAAAAACAACTCATTATCTTGGATGATTTAAAAAAAAGTTGGGAGAGGCAGTGTAAAATGTACTTTTTTCACTTGATTTTAAATAATAAATCACTAAGAGAAAAATTGTGCTTGGGCATAAGCCTGTATATACTATAAAAAGGCTTAGCACAATATTATCCCAAAGACATTTCTATATAAATAAGAATGATTAAAAGATTTTTTTATTTGTTGTGTCTTGTGTACTTTCGTTTATAAAAAGCATAACTGATAAGAAATCTATTTATAAGACAAATTTAGAATTTTACTGAATAAATATGTAGTATCTGTTCTCATACAGAGTAATCCATTATACTTTTATGTTTGTATTTTGCTTGTGCTTTTGCCACAGCAAGATTACGAATTCTACGTAACAAAAGTACTACTTGAATTGTATCTCAACCGAATTAATGTATTTAAAGAGTATGACTGACTCTTCGATGATCATTCCCAGATTCATAATATTCATCCACTTCAGGTGTCTCTGATTTCAAAACATTTTGAATAATTTCGTTATCCGTTAATTCTTCACAGCCAGTATCGTTCTTGTCACAATTAAGACAGTTTGATTTCATCTGCAAAAATACTTTCTAGTTACTGTTTCTCACGTCAGACAAGCCTTTTAGTCAAAATAGCACTGTCTCACTCAGGTTTATGTACATTTTTGAAATTTTGTTGTTCATTTCTGATTTTAAAAAATTAGGAATGGGAGGGGTGGTGACGGTTAATCAGAAGTTTACTGTAATGTATTTTACTCTTGATAATTAAAATCTGGATAATTTTTAGGAGGGGGGGGGGGGACTGTCATTACTCAGCAGGGGCGTAGCTACAGATATTTTTTCGGGGGGGGGGGGGGGGGAGAATTCGAAAATTTCCCAACTTGAAATAAATTTCTCCAATTTTCAACTAAAGCGATATGCACAACGTGTGTAATAATGATAAGGAAACTTATGCATAAAAAATTTCTTTCCAAAGAAAATTTTTTAAACTAGAAACATAAAAATTCCAATTGTTTTTTAATAAGAAAACCAACCAGCTTTTTACTTTCTTTTACCTTTACAAGAAGAAGGTATTGAGTTCGTAAAAAAAATTCGACTTCCGGCTTTCGACGGATTGATATTATTGGTGCAGATTCACGATCGCCAGTCGCCACGTGGCGACTTAATTTTTTGCTTCGGCGACTAATTTTTGGCATCTAAGTCGCCATCCTTTGGCGAATTTCGCGTTTTTTTCCAGCGATCCTTTGACAAAAATTACGTTTTTCTTCGCGATCCTTTTACGAAAATCACGGGTTTTTTCGCGATGTTTTGACGAAATTCGCGGGTTTTTTTTTTCTTTTGCACTCCTTTGATAAAATTCGCATTTTTTCTGCAATCTTTTGACGAAATTCGCGTTTTTTCTGCAATCTGGTGACGAAATTCACGTTTTTCTGCAATCTTTTGCCGAAATTAACGTTGTCTGATTTGCGACCCTTTGACAAAATTATCGGTTTTTTTCCAAGATCGTTATAGAATTGGTGGGTTTTTTTTCTTTGTTATCCTTTGACAAAGTTGATGATTTTTCTGCAAAGAATGGCAAAATTCGCATTTTCCCCGCAATTCTTTGACAAAAAGACGCGTGTTTTTTAGATTTTTTGACGAAATTCGCATTTTTTCCTGATCCTTTGACGGAATTCGCGCTTTTTCTTGCTAACGATTGACAAAATTGATTTTTTCGGCGTCCACTTGTCGAAATTATTGATATTTTTCCTCACTCCTGTAATAAACTGTGATAAGATTGTTTTTTAAGATAATTTTTCTTATGTATTCTTGAAAAACAAATGCTTGAATTCTGTTTTGACTTTTATAGTGCAAAATAATTTTGCAAACTCTTATTTTTTTCTTTTATGAACTCTTGTATGGCAAAATGAAAATAAGAAATATTGTTTTCCTAATATTACCCTCTACCATGATTCCTCAGCTTATTCTTATAGATATATATTTTTTTACCTCTATCTTGCCCAACTTTATCTTCTGACAGTACATAGCTTAAGATTTATATTATACTTAATTTATATCCAAATTAAAAGAATTGGGTGATTAAATTAACTATGCAAATTTGACATAATTAGTCTGTTTCTTTTGTATATTTGTAGATTATTTTTCACTTTGATCTCCTGAAATTTTTTCTCATATAATTGCTATTGCTTGTATGTACTTCTTTCACAATGTGGACACTGGATAATTTCGGTTTAGGAGCCACTGGCTCCTTAAAAACTTTGGAAATGTGCACCTATAATTGGTACGTTTTAGAACGATTTGACTGTTTTTAGAAAATGTCTGTCTGTGTGTATGTGACACAAATTTTGTGGGCACTCTATCTCAAGAACTAATGCGCGGAATTTAATAAAACTTTAGATTTAGTTATACCTTGATAAAAATTAATGCTGATTAGTTTTTGGTGTAAATCACCCAAAAGGTGGCGCTTCTATGCTGCATTTTTCACGATTTACATGATTTTAGCGATAGTTATATCTCAAAAACTGTTGCACGGAATTTGATCAAACTTCATATTCTGTTAAACCTTGACATAATTTGGTGCTTATTATGTGTATATCATATAACAGGTGGCACTGCTGTGAAGCATTTTTCACGATTTTTGCGTTAGCTATATCTGAAAAACGAATGCACGGAATTTGCCAAATTTCATATTTGGTTGCAATTCCTTATTGGGCTTGGGTGTATACTATCCAAAGGTATCGCTTTTGTGCTCTTGGTTGCAGACATCTAGCAGGGTGTGCGCCCAAATTCAATGATTTGTTGGAAAAATGTGATGCTTCTATCTCCTTTTTAAATTCACACAATTAAATGGATCTATTCCTTTAGAATTCGTTTTGCATTGTGATTGCAAATTTTGAGGTATTAACATGTATTGGATAGAATAAAGTTTTGGGATTGGCACATCCGACTAGTTTTCCTTTAACATTAATTTTTCTGGTCTTCAAAGAAGCCAGCCTGAGGATAACATCGTCCAGTTTAATAAAATCCACTATTTCACTTTCACATTTTAAAATCATTAGGCTGTCAAGTCTGTCATCCCTTTTTGTAGTTTGCAATATATATTTTTTAAATTTTTATTTGACTAAAGATTCTTTCATTAGATGTAATGCCATAAACTGATGTGAATGTTCAGATACGAGTATATAGTTTGACGGCGTGTTCAAATAATCTTTGAATTTCAAGGCATGAGAAAAAAGTTTTTTAAGTAAGTTGGGATTTGGTTTATTTCTATTTGACTCTGCAAGTCATGTGCATCCGGTTTCTCATATCCAGGTGGAAACATTATTAACTTTCCTAAGTTAGTGATACTCAAATTTGCATTGCACAATTGTAATTTAAATATGAAATGTATTGGTGCAATATTCTCCTGATATAGGAAACATTATCATTTAAGCCCATTACTAAGGTTTTTTTTTGTATTTCTTATAATTTTTTTCCTGTAAAACTTGTGTGTATCAGTGTTCATTGCTGTACTATTATTTTATCTATTCCCTTTGGTGAAACCATTTTTGTACGGTGCTTTCGGAAGTCAGCTTCTTCAGTCACTTTCTAATATTCATAACTGTTTGTGAACTTGTCTATAGGGAAATCTTTACTGATTCAAAATTTTATTCAAGTGCAACGTGTCAGTGTTACAATGCATGTCGATTTTTTCTTCAGTTGATGGACTGCTTTCATGGTCATATTTCTGTTCCAAATTCAAATGGTCCACTTTTTATCTTTTTCATCCTCGAATGGATTTTTAGATGCTCCAAAAACTTGCACGAAAAATCTGTTCCTTATTATGAAGGGTTCTTTCGTGCAAAGATTTATCGTCATTTTTTAGTACAGTTTTAAAGACACAACACTGGATTTTTGGTTTAAAATTTCATAAACACCTATAAATATAAACGAACAGGACTGATATATATTTCCGCACGCAAATAAATGTAAAATGTGACAAATTTATCTAAACTAGCGACTTCTTATATTCATATTTGCTCATATAACGCTATTTTCTTGACAACTAATTTTTGCGGAAAAAATCATGAGAATGAGTAAAAGATTGTCCAAAAATCACGCAATTAGCTCAAAAATTAGTGCAATTTGTGAAAACTCATCAAATCTTCTTGCCCAGCTGTGTTTCAAGTAGGTAACTACATTCCTTTCTGTTGTGCTACAAGTGATCTCCAATTTCCAAAAGAAGATGCAATCCCTTTGGATTAAAATAGCTGGATTCTCTTTTGGGGAGAGAAGTGGACGTAGGGTGAAATTTTTCAAAAAGGAACAAAGTTTTGGAGGAAATAAAGGAACTGAATAGTCAGCTTTTGATGGATAGGAGTAGAGAAATTTAGGTTTGGTAGATGTATAATATTTTTGTAGAACTGAAAAATACAATGATAGATTGAGTGTGGCTGATTTCTTTTTGTATTTCTTTTGATAATTTAACTTGTTTACTGTTACAGTGTTCAGAAACATAATCACCAAAACAAAAATTTCCTAATTTTTTTACTAAAAAAGGAAATGTCTCAAAAATCTAGAATTTCCCAACTGTAAGCTTAAATTTCCCAACTTCACATATATTGGGGGGGGAGGCTCCCCCCCCTAACCCCCCCATGGCGACGCCCCTGTTACTCAGTGACAATGCCTACTTATAAACACTTTAGATTCTGAGAAATTTTCATGTACTGTTGAAGAAAATTGACATAGTGTATTTTGTTGGAAAATAAATTAGGTGACATTTTGAAGAAAGCCATCATTTGCTCAGACATTAAGAGGGCTATGTTTGATAAAGCAAAGTAATAAGCTTGTGAACTTTAGCATTTATTCTACAAAAAGAAATTTTAAACTTTATAGGGTAGTGTCTGACCAGTAAATGAACACTTAAGCAAATTTAAAAAGAAAATGATTCATTATAGTTTCAATATACAGTCGAACCCGGTTAAGACGCTCACGGTTAATACGCGATCCCGCTTAATACGCGGATTTTTTCCGATCCCTTGAACATCGCCCATAAGGCTAAAGCAAAAATATCATGTTTAATACGCGATGGATTTTTCTTTCTTTGAGGAAAAATATCACACTTAAGACGCGAATTCCTTCTCTCTTCTCGAGTGTTGCCAATTTAGTGGATTTTTTTTATTCAGGTAAAAAACATTGTTTCCTAATAGTATTATTTACTTTATATAATAACAAATTAAAACAAAAATTTCTAATCGGAAATAGTGGTACATATATTTGAATATTTGTACCGCTATATTAGCAAAAATGCAATTCTCCTTTGATAACACTTCCTAATATTCCCAGTTCCTCGTTTCGTGTATATTTAAACTTTAGTAGAGAGATATGGACGGTATTGCTCAGATACTTCATAAAAAAATTATTATGATTAGAGATGATCATGCCTGTTGCTGGTGAGATTTTAAATGCACATTACATCGCTGCCATGTATTATAATGCATATTATAGGCAACAAAAATCAAACTCTGAAAGATTAATCTAATACGACTGTGGTTGATTGGCTCTTTTGTGTTTTCTTTACTTTTTGCAATGCTAACAATATTTCTTACACAAAGATTAATAAGGATAGTTTTTTCTTATGGTTAAAAGGACAGATTATAATGATACTCGTTATTATGAGTACTAAATATGATTTTAAAAACTGGGTTGTACTTCAAAGATATTTTCCTTTCTATTAAAGAAAATAAGTCTAGCAGGAAAATTATTTTTTATTGCAATGTATTAATCGACAATAAAGCCATTTTAGAATCCATATTAATTTTCTATTATTCCATTCGGTCCTATAAAAAGAAACAATGAGTTGAAGTCGAATACAATTAAATTTGAATCTAAATATACGTAAAAGAAACTACTTTTGACCGCAAACATATAAATGAAAATTTCGATGTTCATTTAGATGATTAAATGTGTAAATAAGTAATGTTTTTACAACATTATACAAATCACGTTTAATACGCGACTTTTGTTCGCTCCCTTGAAATGCGTCTTAACCGGGTTCCACTGTAGTTATGATTCCATAGTTCTTTATTTACTTTACAACTTGTACAAATAACTTATAACAAGTTTTTACTGAACTACGTTTTTTTTTTTTTTTTTTTAATCAAGAACGATAATTAGCTTGACAAATTGTCACTTTTAAGTTTTGAAATTAATCATAAATTACAGTTATTAAAAAAAAAAGGAAAGAAAAAAACTAATTCTATTTCCTGATTTCATTCTCCCTGTACTTCTCTATTTCAGTAATAATTCCAGATGATCTCAGGAGGATTGTTCCAGATATAAGTTCAAGTGTTTTTATTATGCCTTTCATGTGATTCTTAAAATATCAGATCTGATACTTTACTGCAGGCCTCTTCCAATCTCAGCACATGAGGATCTGTGGTCCACATATTATCAGAGTGCTTACTTCATATTTCCAACCCCTAGATGTTTGTCTATAAATGGATTATTCCTTCCTGTTTGTTTCATGACATTGTAACAAACATAAACCTTTTACTTCATATCCTGATGCATTGTAAATCCAATTTTCCCTTTCCAACTATCCAATGTTCAGGGAGTTTTTCTTTTTCAAATGATAACACAGGCAATGTCCCATATTCTTAATTTCAATTGTTTTCCCTCGCAGTCTCATAGACAACGTTGCTTTTGGAATATTAAAATGAAGAGATGCCTTCTTTAAACTGAGCTGACCTAACCCTCATAGCTTATACAGCATTTTCAGTATTCTCTGTAGGGGACTTGAACCTCCCATATTTCCTTTTTGAGGAATCTTCTTGGTGATCAGTAAGAATATTTCTATCAATGATCTGCAAACATAGAAAAAGTACTTTTTTGAAAGTCATCCATTATAATATTAAAAATGTGTTTGTGTATGTTCTTTTGTTACGTTTTTATATCTGTTAACTTTTTGTTACCATTGTTGAAAAAATCCTTAATTCAAAATATAGGTATAAAAGAAACCACAAAAGCATAAACCCCTTAACAGTTCATTCACTAGGAAAAGTAGCCTAATGTATTCCTTCCAGTGAATGAACAGCTGTTAATTCGTTGGATTTTTAACATTTGCCTAACCAGTTATTAAACATCCCTATTTTCAAATTGCACATATTATACAATGATTAAAATAATTAGAAGTATGGCTATAATATATCTATTTAATGTATGTACAATAAAATTAGTGCATAATGCAAATAAAAACAGTAAATTCTTATCAAACATATGAAATGACATAGCACTTACCTTATTACACTGCTCCAAACAATTAAAGGATATTTGAAGTTTTATATAAAATAAAGATATAAACAAAATTTTTTTTGCCGAAAATAGAAGAAGAGAATCACAAATGCAAATTTTTCTGGTTTTCAAACTGTGGAGTATGCAAATTTTGAGTTTGACGTCAAAAACGACGCTTCAGCGGCAGCGAATGAAATTTGACTTTCAACTGGATAAAAGAGAATGAAGACAAGGATGATCGGCATTCAGTGATTGCTTTGTTTCGATGAGTACGATGTCTCAGCGAAGTCATTTGACAGATTCAGAAGCTTTGAGAATTGTTGGTAGGTTAGAAGGGGGCCAAACTCAAGCCGAAGTAGCGCAAGCCATTGGAGTGTCACAAAGTGTCATTTCCAGGATCTGGAACCGTTTTTTTGGAGAGTGGATGTGCAGGCCGAAGACCAGGGCAAGATTGTAGACGGGCAACAACGCCCAATGAAGATTGGTATTTAGCGTTAACAGCTCGGAGACACCGAACCATGAACGCTACTCTTCTCCAACAACACCTTCGCTCGGCTACAGGCACCACGATTTCAACTCAGACTGTCCGAAACCGGCTCCATTCTGTAGGTCTGTATCCTCGCCGACCGATGGTATGTGTTAGATTAACATCAAGGCATCGTCGCGACCACAGGGAGTGGGCAACCGAGCATGTCAACTGGAGGAGAAATGAATGGAGCAATATTCTGTTTTCTGATGAGTCCCGTTTTTCTGTGCATCCAGATAATAGGCGTATTTTCATCTGGAGGGACCGTGGCAGTAGGAATAATCATGCGTTTGTGCACGAAAGTGTCAGATTTGGCGGTGGAGGAGTGTTGGTGTATGGTGGCATCTCCATTGACGGGTGCACTGACCTCTACATCATTCGAGATGGAGCTCTGACTGGTCGCCGATATAGGGATGAGATCCTCACACCTATTGTAGTCCCTTACGCTGCAGCAATCTGAGATAACTTCATTTTAATGGACGATAACTGCAGGCCACATCGTGCAAACCTGGTGGAGGATTTCCTTTTCGAGGAAGGAATCGTTCGAATGGAATGGCCAGCGTGTTCTCCAGACATGAATCCAATCGAGCACGTTTGGGACGCTCTAGGAAGACGAGTTTCTGGCCGCCAATAACCCCCACAAACTCTCCAAGAACTGGAAAGAGCTCTTCTGGAAGAGTGGGGCAGAATACCCCAACTCGTCATTAATAGCCTCATTGAGTCCATGCCTCAAAGGTGTTCAACGTTGCTGGCCGCCCGTGGAAACCATACCCCCTACTGAAAATGATTTTCTTTGAAGAAAACACCTTTTCTTATTCTTTTTTTCTCATATGCACAAATTGTGTTTTCTTCCTTTAGTACACAAATGCGCAATAAAATGCATTTTTTTCTGCCAAACATGTGTAATTTATTCTCATATAACCTACTATGTCTGTCGACCATGTATCAATCAGCTAAACAGTTTACCAGATACAAAATCCACCTAAAACTGCAATATCCTTTAATTGTTTTGAGCAGTGTATTTCAGCATAGAAACAATGTTTCTCAGACATGAAAAATACAACATGTTCTCAAAGTAAAGTAATGTGACTTCAGTAACCAATCAGGATCAGGAATGTGATAGCTTCCTATTGAGTAGAATTAAGGCAATGTTGTAACCCCATCCAGTGGAGAGGTTTTCAAACCTTATTCTATTAAAATATATACCTATTAAAATTAGGGATTGACCGAATCAGCAATTTTACCGAATACCGAAGCTTCGGTCAAAGTGTATACCGAAGCTTCGGTATTCGGCCGAATACTTAAAATTTCTTAATACACATTTTTGCATATATTAGCTTTTTTAATACAGTTTAATTTAAATTAAATTCTTAATAATTTAATTCAGTTACATTTTTATTCTTAAATCTAATTACACAAAAAAATTTAATGACTTATTTCCAATTCCCATTCACAGATTCATTAATCCACCACTTAGGGGAAGACGGGGTACAATGAAACACGGGGTACAATGAAACATTACTTGTAAAATCAATCAAATTTGTCATAGAGAGTTGCAGTTTATATATATGTTATACAACTATATGTTCCAATTACTGATGTGATTTGGATACATTCACACTTCTACAACAGTAGCAATAGAAGATTATTGCTTTTACACCATTGAAAGTAACTTTCTTTACTAAAAGTAATTTTTTTTTTTCCCTTGTTGTTATATGTAATAATTATTTTTTCTATACATTGGTATCTTTGGGTTGTTGTCTTCATACCTCCAAAACCAAACTAAAAAAAAAATAAATATTAGAAGTTTGAAAATAAATTTTTATTTAGTAACCTCAGTGCGGGGTACAATGAAACACTTGCAGACGGGGTACAATGAAACATGTTTTATTATAGTAATAAAAGTAGTAAATGGAATATATTAGAAGTAAGAGTAGGAAAACTGAAAAAAAAAACGTTTTGTTCTAACCAGGTCAGTAAAAAATGCTCTTGTTAAGCAATTAAAAAATAGAAAGAGAGAAAAAGCTAAGAAGGGATTGTTTTGAAAACAAACTCTGCCTGCTACAGACTCTGATGATGATCCAGATTTTTTTTCCAGGCCCAGCTGGTCATCAAGGTACTAAGAATGAGATATCCACACACAATATGTATGGCACAAGCAGTACCCGTATAAATGGAAACGTAAGGAAATATATACTGTTGGAGAAATCATACATTTAAATGAAGTCAAATGTGAAGTACTTGATATAAGAAGACTCAACATAGTTTTAATCTTTTTTTTTTTTTTTTTTTTTTTAGAAACTTACATTTAAAAAAAAAAGCTCATTGTGTTGAAACTACCACCTCATATTCCTTCAGGAGCAACTGAAATATAAGCAGAAATGCTAATTTTTGAATCTGACTTGAGCCAATTTAATATAAAATGAAAGGTATTTCTTAAATTAATAGAATTTTCTTAATTTTCACCTTAAACTATAATATTTTTATCAAGTTTCTTATTAATCAAGTTTTGTTTTTGTATTTATCTCATTTTTCATAAAATAAACTATACTGGGTGAAAATTGTTTCCATCATTTGGAGTGTTTCATTGTACCCCGGTATGTGTTTCATTGTACCCCGGCATACGGGGTACAATGAAACACTGTAAGACATTTATTTTTTATTATTTTTCAAGCATAAAGATATTGTTTAGAACCTAATAAAAATTTATTTAGATGGGGAAAATACAAGATTAAAAATATGCATTAATTATATTTTTGTGCATGCAAAATTGTGGATACGAAAAAAAAATTAGTAAATTTTGTTTCATTGTACCCCGTATTCCCCTATTCTTTATTATTTTATCACTAGTCAATACCCAAAAGAACCTACAGGCCTGTATTAAACTACACAGGCTATTATAAAGGATAAGGATTTGTCAGAAAAACAAAAGATCATTCAAATAGAAAAAAAATAATTTTGTCATTAAGCTGATTTACTGATTGTCTAATTATATTGAATAGGAATGTTCTTAAATACTAAAGGTATCATAACAATTTGTACATTTAACTATTTTCTATCAAATTATTGATACATATTTTGGTTAATACTTTAACATTGTGGTGATGAAGATAACAAATTTGAGCTATTTTAATTTAATGGTTATAAAAGCTATAGGATAGGCATAGGGGTATACTTATTTGATGTGTGTATTTTCTTTAACATACATCTTAGATATACAGAGATGAACTCTGACATACTTATTTGAAATGTATGTTAAAGAAAATACTCATTAAATAAATTTAAATTAAGAAAACTAATGTAGAAATAATTAAAATTAAATGATAAGGGTAAGATGCGCATCTTCCTTACAATTTTTTTTTTCTCTATCGTAGACAGTTGTTTTCATTTGACCCCTATGTAGACTATTTTAGGAAGGAAAAAGTTTTTATTAAAAATGGCCTTTGACTTGTTTTTGAACTCTGAACTCATGCACATAATATTGAAACTCATTGTTTAGCCTATTCTACTTCTAAATAAAAGAGAATTCTCCAGTTTCTAAGAAAATATTTATCTGCAATTATTCGGCCGAATACTTAAAAGTATTCGGCCGAAGCCGAATATTCGGTTTACATGCCGAATCACCGAATACCGAATCAACTATTCGGTATTCGGTCAATCCCTAATTAAAATATATATCTAAAATATATTCTATTAAAATATATTGCTCATTCACAGGGGCTGTTCACTTACTGGTCGGACTACCCTAGTTGTTTTGTTATATTGTGTTAGAACCTTTCCCCGGCCATAAATCTGTATATTTTTTTTCTTCATTTCTTGGTTCTCATGAAAAAAAAAAAAAAAAAAAAAATTGTTGTACAGTAGAACTCCCTAAAATCCACAAATGCCTGAAATCTGCACATCATGACAGATGTAAACAATGAAACATTCAGTTCAGATGCAGGGACAAAATTACTGAATTTTTTAGTTTTATATCATTCCGTTTGTACTTTAATAAGTAATTAATTCTGTATAATATGACTGAACTCATGGTTTTTCATGAAGGAAGTACAATTTATTTTTGGAAACAAAAAAAAAAAAAAAAAAAAAAAACCTGATATCTTTGGTAATTACAATCTTTTTTTATCAAATATTTTTATGTATTAACTCGCGATTTTTTGGTTAGTAAGACTGAAGTAAGAATTAATTCTGTATAATATGACTGAACTCATGGTTTTTCATGAAGTACAATTTATTTAAAAAAAAAAATAGATATTGCTGATATCTTTGGTAATCATAATATTTTTATGTATTAATCGAGATTTTTTTGGTTAGTAAGACTGGCTAAACCTGAAATAAAACTTCCTTACTTTATGATTTTGATGTGAATTAAGGCATTATGAGGCAAGTTTCATTTATAGGTCAAAATTAACATTTTTACCCACTGGCCAGTTTTTTTTTTTAACCACTGGCGAGTAACAAAGTTATGTACGCTTCCTACAAAATTGTGTTTTTTCTAACTATATCAACATTGTAATTTATTAATATCTTTCACTTACCATTTGATATAATTACATTCAACTTAAAAAAAAAATAACCAAGAAATTACTGCTTCCAAAATAAAAGTCACACATATTTGTAGATTTTTAGACATACATAATGCAATGTATAAAAGAGACAAAAAAATTGAAATATATTTTAAGAATTATTCTATTAAAATCTTGAATATTTTATTTTTACTATTAATTGCAATGAAATAAATTCATAGCAAAATTTAAGAAAGGAGCAGAGGTGGATCTCCCCCCCCCCCCCCCCCCCCCCTCCACTAACTATGCATTTTTCTGCGACCATTTAACGAATTTCGCGATCTTTTGACAAAATTCACGTTTTTTTTTTTTTTTTTTCGTGATCTTTTGACGAAATCTGCATTTTTTCTGCGATCTTTTGACGAAATTCGCGTTTCTTCCGCGATCTTTTGACGAAATTTGCATTTTCCCACGATCTTTTGACGGGATTTGTGCATTTTTTTTTTCACGAAATTTGCGTTTTTCCCATGATTTTTTGACGATAGTTGCGTTTTTCCCGTGATCTTTTCACGAAATTTGCGTTTTTTCCGTGATCTTTTCACGAAATTTGCGTTTTTTCCGTGATCTTTTCACGAAATTTGCGTTTTTTCCGTGATCTTTTCACGAAATTTGCGTTTTTTCCGTGATCTTTTCACGAAATTTGTTTTTTCCGTGATCTTGTCACGTAATTTGCGTTTTTTCCGTGATCTTTTCACGAAATTTTCGTTTTTTCCGTGATCTTTTCACGAAATTTTTGTTTTTTCCGTGATCTTTTCACGAAATTTTCGTTTTTTCCGTGATCTTTTCACGAAATTTTCGTTTTTTCCGTGATCTTTTCACGAAATTTTCGTTTTTTCCGTGATCTTTTCACGAAATTTTCGTTTTTTTCCGTGATCTTTTCACGAAATTTTCGTTTTTTTCCGTGATCTTTTCACGAAATTTTCGTTTTTTTCCGTGATCTTTTCACGAAATTTTCGTTTTTTTCCGTGATCTTTTCACGAAATTTTCGTTTTTTTCCGTGATCTTTTCACGAAATTTTCGTTTTTTCCGTGATCTTTTCACGAAGTTTTCGTTTTTTCCGTGATCTTTTCACGAAGTTTTCGTTTTTTCCGTGATCTTTTCACGAAGTTTTCGTTTTTTCCGTGATCTTTTCACGAAGTTTTCGTTTTTTCCGTGATCTTTTCACGAAGTTTTCGTTTTTTCCGTGATCTTTTCACGAAATTTTCGTTTTTTCCGTGATCTTTTCACGAAATTTTCGTTTTTTCCGTGATCTTTTCACGAAATTTTCGTTTTTTCCGTGATCTTTTCACGAAATTTGCGTTTTCTTGCAATCTTTTCGCGAAATTTGCGTTTTATCTGTGATCTTTTGGCGAAATTTGCAGCTTTTCTGCGATCTTGTCATGAAAGTTGCGGTTTTTTTTCACGAAAATTGCGTTTTTCTGCGATCTTTTCACGAAAATTGCGCTTTTCCGCGATCTTTTCACGAAAATTGCGCTTTTCCGCGATCTTTTCACGAAAATTGCGCTTTTCCGCGATCTTTTCACGAAAATTGCATTTGTTCGCGATCTTTTCACGAAAATTGCATTTGTTCGCGATCTTTTTGCAAAATTTGTGTTTTATCCGAGATCTTTTCACGAAAGTTACGTTTTTTTTGCGATTTTTTCACGAAATTTGCGTTTTTACCGCCATCTTTTTACGAAATTTCCGTTTTCTGCGATCTTTTCACGAAATTTGCGTTTTTCCGTCAATTTTTGAAGAATTTTGTGATTCTTTTTGCGATCCTTTGAAGAAATTTGCGTTTTTTCTGTGATTTTTTGACGAAATTCGCATTTTCTCCATGGTCCTTGGGCGAAATTCACGTTTTTTTTTGTTATTCTTTGACGGAATTGGTGATTTTTTTTCTGCAAACGATTGACGAAATTGATTTTTTTCAGCAACCATATCGAAATTAGCGATATTTTTTAGTCCGAATTTTTGGACTAGTGACCGATTTTTTTTTTTTGTTTTTAATTTTAAGAAAATTCAGGACAGAATCGCCCCTGCTACTTTCTTTTTTACGTTCGGGAATCGCCGATCTGGACGCCGTAAATTCTGAACGAATTCAACTCTTTCCTCTCTGGCATCGATGTCTCAACCATCGCGTTTGGCGAGTGGTGCCCATTGAGTTTGGCGAGTGAGGACAATAAAGTTAATCGCCATGTTTTAAGTGTTACTCTACGCTTGGCAAGTGCTAATTTTGTGCTATAGTTTCATTCAGTAATTTAAGGAAAATGTATCTTTATTATGCAGATTTAATTATATATATTTTACTATATTGCAAAGATTCTTTTAAATTTTGATTGCATTATTACATTAAAATTACTGTTTAAAAAGTGTAAACAAAACAATGACCAGAAATCTGCAAAATTCTAAAATCCACACAACCTGTGGTCCCAAGCTGTGCGGATTTGAAGGAGTCTACTGTATTTTTTTTTTTTTGTGCAATTAGAATTAAAATTTTTTCTGTTATGATTCCACTACATGAGCCTTTAATAAAAAGTATTTTTATGTCTAAGATTGTTAATACTCTTTTAAAATATCATATTTTGTGTTTAATATTGTTATTTTTCATTTTTTCTTGCTGCACTTTACATGTGTATTTTTATATTTACAACAATTATTTTATGCTTCAGTTGGATTGCATCAGGCAAATCGTTTCTGTCAATCCAAGTACGATAAATGTCCAATCATGTACCTCATTTCGAACACCCTTGCACTGTGCATCAGAGGCTGGACATCCTCATTGTTTACTCTGGCTAATACAAGCTGGTGCAAATCCTGAAGTTAAAGTAAGTTTTTTCCCAAATAAATGCTATACATTTTACTAAAAGATGTCACGGAAATTCATCTTTTCTGCTTTTCAAATAAACATTTATTTAAATCCCCCTCCTTCCTTTTAGATAGTTTCAGGAGGGTGCTGCACCCTGCCTGCTCTTTGATTTAAATAAAAAAAAAAAATAGTCACCCTTATTGTCCCTTGTCCAAAAAAATGCATGATTCTATCCCTTCAAGCTGACAGTCTTTCAAAAGGGCAAAATTGTAATGTTTTCTCAGCAGTTTGTTTTAAATGCTAAAAAAAATGATTCTTTCAACATTATATAAAAAATCTTAATTAAAAATATGAATGTAATCCTTGAGAGTATTCATCATCATTC
This sequence comes from Maratus speciosus, assembly GCA_963932465.1. NCBI lineage: Eukaryota > Metazoa > Arthropoda > Arachnida > Araneae > Salticidae > Maratus > Maratus speciosus. The sequence goes on from OZ010788.1 coordinate 435,372,678, forward strand.
AATGAATTAAAAATCCATTAAATCAACAGAATTATATTATTTTAATATTGCTGATATTGCTCTGAAACCTGGAGCTTAATGAATGTATTAACACGGGCTTGTCAGTGAGAGGGTTAATGCCTTTTGTATTAAAGTTGCTTGCATAGTAAGAAACTGACTTATTGTTGCCATGCCTTGAATTTATTACCCTGTCTTTTTAAATATTAAGTATCTTTAAAAATCAAGAGTAATAAAAACCCTTAAAAATCTCAAAAATTACCCTTATCCAACCAGTAACATCCTTTCTTTTTTAAACTCTAGTAAAATTATTTTGGTATTCTCTTCCCATTTTTAAATTCATAATACTAAAATTAAATTAATTATTGGTTTATCATTTTTAAATTTTTCTTAAACTTTTAGCATTGCTTATCACAGTAAACAAATTAACAAGTTATGTAGTTTTAGTGTGAAAAATTCAAATTAAGAAAGAAATGTAATGAGATTAATTCATCTAGGTTGTGATGTTGGAGAAAATAAAAAGGCTGTATTTGTTAAGCAAAAATATGATTGTGTGTGTTTGGATTTGTCTTTGAAATTTAACTGTATAAAGCAGGAAGGAAGAATTTTCATGATACATTTATTTTTCAGTTAATTTTGCCATTTATTAGTTTAAATGAAAATTTAGAAAATAATTTTGTGTAGAGTTTTATAGACAGATTTGTGTATTTTCAGAACTTACAAAGTTGCTAATAGTCTACCAATTTTATGTGCTGTCAATAAGTTTAAGTACCTAAGTATCATGACTTGGTTGTACTTTTATCTATTATGACTCTTGTTTGTTATATTTAACAAGATGACAGGAAAATTCTGGTCTGCTTTGCATTGCTTGCTTAACTTCTGTTTATAAAAACAGAATGAATGATAATGATCAATACAAATAAAGTTTATATTTTTTGCTTAAATATATTCTAATGAATGAAAGAGTAATCAAGTACAGTAGTACCCCGACTTATGTCATCCCATATTTACGTCATTTGGCCTGGAAAAAAATTACCTTAATACGCACTTTGAAATTTTATGAAGACTTGGTTCCATAAAAAGAAAATTCCCTGCGACAGTTATGAGATAGTGAGAAACAAATAAAAAAAGTCACTAGAAGAAAACTCGCTCTGCTGTTACAAAATGCTTCTAAGAAAAAAAAGAAAAAATTGTCAGTCAAACTTCATTTGAAGATCTTTTCACATTCTCAAAGACCTCGAACGAGGCAGCTAGAAGGACATTGTAAGTCAACAACTTACTGATTTATTCCAAATTCTTGTATTGCAAATGCATTTTCCTAAAGTTAAATGTATGTAACACAATCACTAAATGCAATAGAATATATTCATTAGATTTTGGAGAATTTTTATTATTTATTCATTTTTCCTTCTCTAAATGTACCTTGACTTGCGTCGTTTTCGATGCTAGTTTTGGAACAAATTGCTGACGTAAGTCGAAGTATTACTGTATTGTTAGATTTTTTTTAAAATCATGTACCATATTAGAAAATATTTCCATATATCTTTTTGAGGGGGGGGGGGGGGGGGTAAAAGTTGAAAAAAATATTTGGTAGATTTTTGTGTTCTTCTAAAAATCAGTTTACAGTACTTAACAATTTTTAAAATGTGAAACTACACATTGCTCTGTCTGTCAAACTCTATTTTGTAGAAATTTCCAATTGTGTTTTTCTTGTCATTGTTAGTGTTCATATTAATCAGTACCTACTTTGATTAGTTTTAAAATTTAAGTTTATAAAATATATTTTTAAATTTTGTTTTAAGTTAATATAAAAGTATTTTAGTTTAAATTTAATTACTTTCAATAAATTTTGTTTGAAATTAGTTTATTAGAAAATGTAATGCATTTTCCTCATATTCTGATTAACATGATCTTAAAAAGCTTAATTTTAGATCTCCTTCATAATTAAAATGTATTAAAAATTGTTTTTTAGATTAGATTTAAATTCTAAACATTTTAAATCTAGTAATTAATAAGAGATTAACATTGCATGAAGATGCTCTTTTCCATTAATCATATAAATATTGATGGACATTACCAATTATCATTAAAAAAATTTGACAATTCCGAAAATTTTAACCAAATGTTACGTGCCTTTTGATAATTTAACTTCATTCAGTTTTAGTGATGTTAAGGCTGTTCTTAACTGCTCTGCTCAACAAGCGCAAAACGTTCTGACACATTTACAAATTGATTTTTTAACGGAAAGATATAAAATTGGAAAGCCTGGCCATGGAAGTGATTTGGAATTGAACTGTTTTTTCCATTTTTTGATCAATCAATTAACCATTGAGTTATAAGCGATTTCAATCACGTGACAACAAACACATTTTTCACCCACTCTTGAGTGATTTTTCTACTTTCGCGTGGAAATTCTGTTCAAAACGTCCACTTTGACACTATTTTTTGAAAGAGGCATTGTGTTAGCAAAAAAACGGAAAAAACAGCTCGATGACATGGTGTCTGAACAACACCAGCTAGTTTCATGCATTTTCGAACAAAAATAAATTAAAACTTATGTTAGAAAGTTTCCCTTTTGGATTTGAGAACAACCTTAATTTAATACTGACCATTGCATTGCTTCTTTCACTAGATTGTTATTACAAAAAACTAAATTATCCAAAATATTGATGAAATTTCTTGGACAAGACGCTTCCACATGTGAAATTAGTGTACATTTCTCTTGGGTTGAATTTCTAAATTTTGGGCATGAATTTTGCCATATTGCGAGAGATTGTTCATTTAAAAATTCAGTGTGTTTTTTGTTCTTCTGTACTGCTGTAACTACAAATACAAATTTTCCTGCATTGTGTATCTGGGTGCTATTTGATGTTTGGAACTTCCTCTATTAAATTAACAGTTCGTATTGCCCAAATTAATGCAAATTTCTAATAGCAAAATCAAATATCACTTATTGATATTATAACATCATAGGTATTGAGATTTTGGTGTTTTTTCTGTTATATCCAAAATCTTGCAACTTGCGATTCACCTTATGCTTTACTCTTTCATGTGTGAAAATAGCAGCTTGGTGTTAATATTCTTTTTCTTGTCTTATTGTTGGCTTTTGCTCATTTCTATAATAACTTGATACAGCTTATATTTATTTAATGAATTATTTATTTTTGAAAAATATCGTAATTTAGATTACATACCTGAAATTATAAGAAATTTATCTTTATATTTCACCAGCAGCAGGTATAGGGAAACAGTACTTTTTGCTCCCGACCTATCTCGTGGCAAACGTTGAAGTGGTTAAAGAGCAGGGATTGGCTTGTATCAATATCATTTCTGTTATTGAAAAAAATTCTTGTTCATTATTTACAAAAATTAAAACTTTCCGCATTTATGCATTTCTCAATCGTTTTAAGAATTTTCTTAATCAGTTTATGTATTTCTAAGAGTCAATGTTTTCCTTTATTTTGCATACCACTAATTCTCTATGGAAATCTTCATCTTATTTACTGTTCTTGCTTTCTTATTTAGTGCCATTCTTAATATATTATTTACTTATAAGAGGCAATATGAATACTTTCATAGTCTTAAATAGATATAGATCACTTAATATCTCTCTCCGTTCTGACACATGAAATTCTAATCACGAGGAGCGCTGCAAATTTTAAACACAGCTAAACTTTGTGCAGGCTTGTGAATATTGTTTGTTGCATTATTACTAGTTTATACTTTACTTATTGGATTATTACTACCATTAAGAAAAGAATTGAAGTGTAAAATTAAGATAGTTAACAGTATAAAACAACAAAAAATTATTCTTATAATTCTATCTTTGATCATAAAGTTTTAAATAATGATTTATCATAAAGTTGTTCTGCAACCAGGCCAAACACTCTTTTATAGTGATTCAGTTTCTTCATCTGAAATGTTAATTTTAATAATTAGTATAAAAATATTTAATTGTTTGTAATTAAAGAAAATGACTTTCGACACTTTTAATAAAACATAAAACTTGCATCTTTATAAGTAATATAATTTTGTCTTATGTAAATTAATTTTGATGGGAAATGCATTATGTTTTAAAAACTCTGAATAGTTTTTAAGTATTAAAGTTAGAAAATATACTGTTTAGCTATAGAAGTAATTAGTTTTGATTTAAATGGTAATCATCTTATTGATGTTGATTCTGTAATTTATCTTGCAAGCTTCATTCTAAGAAATATTTTTATGTTTTGGCAACTACTTTTATTCCATATTTTGACAACTTCTGAATAACTTTAAAAATGAACAGTGGGAAAGAAATTAACTATATCGTATAAGTTTTTATGAGTTTTTAAAAAAATCTTAATTTTAGCATTAATTAAATATATCTTGCTAGGGGGTTCAGCCCCCTGCTCACTTACGTTCGCGTGAATTGGAACACAGTTCACTTTGTGACCAGTACGCGATCCCAGCTCGTTTCGCTCACTCGCCGCTATTTGCATCAACTCTAGCCAGAATGAGTATTATAAAATAATTTTCACATATGAATTTTACAAATATTTTTAATGTATAAAAAAGTAGTTTAAAACTTCGTTGAAAATGGAAATAAAAATGCATTTTTTTTTCCGCCTGTAATATTACATAGCACGGCTTAAATTCATTTAAAACTTTTTGAAAAAACATGACACTAATGAAATGTAAACAAAATGTTTTCTGCTGTGCCTAAAAGATAATCTTGATCAGAAAGTTGATTTGCTGAATGCAGGAGCTTTATGCAACTTGTCACCATAAAACGAACTAATGGCATTGCCATTCATACATCGATCAAATTAAGGCTCCAACGATTCAGGCTGACTCACGCCGCCATTAATCATGGAAGTAGCAATATAACTGTCTTCTTTCTTTTGCTATTCTATGCATTTATCTGCCGGTAGGAGAAAATGCCTGTGCTTGAAAGGAGATTTTCTCTGAATTTTGATTTGCTAAATGGGCCAGGTCATGTGACCATAAATTAACCACTGAGAATTGTTGCTGTAGTTGTTGCCAAATGGCAAGTTATAAATTCAGCCTGATTTTCGCACTACGTAAGAGAAATGTATATATAGATTGTAAGTATAAATGAATGTTACATATGTTTCGAATGTTTAATCAAACATTATTTGCGATAAAATTGAGAAAGCTTATTTTTATGTATTTAACTGTTTTCATGTATTTTTCTTTTATCATGCTTATTCTAGCATTTTTAATTGTTACTGTGCTGTGCTTGTTTTAAAGTTATTCAAAAGTAGTTATATATTTCCTCTTTTTATAATTATATTTAATGTAATTTTATCAAAGGGCATAGTATATTTATTGTTTCAAAGCCGTTGGAGTAAAAAAAAAAAGTACATTTCTAAAAACAATTTCATAAACTCTAAAATAAAAAATCGGCTATCTAATGATTCATATGCCTTCATTTGTTTGTAACATTAATATGGATACTGAAAATAAAATATAGTTTATAATAGCTCCATGTTTTATCAGAAATCATTCATTTATATTTTTTCAAAATAACACATATTTTAATTACAATTTTCTTTTTTCAGTTATGAGAAAACGGCAACGAAAGCTATAGTAATCTACTATTTTCCCTTTACTTTGTACAGAAATGGTTCTGAATGGAAAACTTCAGTTGCCACCATTACAGAAATGGCATTAAAAACTACAAAAAAATTTATCTCGAAAATAAATTGAGATGCGGTTTTCAAACAAATTGACATGAAAATGGGTGATGCTTAGAAGTTAAGAAAATTAGTAGTTGCATCAGTATTTAACTGTACACTGATACATCTGCTTCGTTTTACGGATGTCTTACGTAACATTTTTTAGTGATGACACTTTAATAGTTGCCTGAAAGAAATAGCATATCAGATCGGTGGTTAATAATTTAGGTGCTTCATCCACTTGTAGTACATGCTTAATTTTATAATCTATTCGATTTATATATATAGACAATTGTAATATATATATATAGACAATTGATTTTTAATTAGAAGTACATATTAGAAATTTAGAACTTTGTTAAAATAACCGTTTTAACTACAAAGTCAGATTTAAAATATGACATAAAATCATATCTTTTACCATTCAGGTTTGAAATGAAGAAATATTCATTTTAAAGTGTTAGGAAAAATAAATTAACAGTTAAAAAAACCGTTAACAGAAAAATAAATGAACAGAAAATTGAGATTTAGAAAAACAATTTTCTTTTATTCTGCTTAATTTGCTTTACATTCTAGGTCACATTACAATTGCACATAATTGGTAAAAAATTAACCTCATTAACTTTTTTTTTTTTACCATTTTGGTTTTGAATCTTTTTAAGTTATCTAAAGAATCCAAAGGGAAACATTTAATAGTTTTGCAAATTTAACTTTAAAATACAGGGTCCCCAGCATCATGGAAAGTCAGGGTATTTCAAAGTAGTCAGGTAAATTTCAAAATATATAGGAAAAGTAAGAGAATTTACAAATATTTTCTAAAAAGACATGGAAAAATCTTGGAGAAAAAATGAAAAATGACGAGAAATTCATCAGTCTTGGGGGGAAAAAATCACGAAATTCTCCAAATGATTGCAAAAAAAAAAAAATCGAGAAATTTGAAGAACGATCACAGAAAAAAAAAATTGCTAATTTTGACAAAGGTTTCCGAAAATAAGTAGCAAATTTTGTTGTATGCCTGTTTGGTCAGAGAATGCCAGTGATGTTTTGCTCTGAACTCTGAAATACAAATTTAAAATTCAAAAACTTTAAAACTGCTTTAAAAATTTAAAACTTTGTTAGAGAGAGAAAATCTTTTCTCTTTCTAACAGTACAATATGTTATATTTTCTGAAAATTAAAACACATGCTAGAATATTGAAATTGAAAATATCACCATACCTTTTTATGCTATGTATTTTATTGGCTTTTAATTTTATCTAAGGCTGTCTGTTCTCACAAGATTTGGTATCTCTGTGTACCGAAGTCTGTTCATAATCCAACTTCTATGAAGTGCACCAGAACAGCACAGTACTATTTAATAACATGTAGGAAAATTGCTTCATTACTCTGATATTAATAAAAAATCATGCATTTAAATTCCACTGAATCAATTTACAGGACAGTTTTACTAATCCATTTATCAAAAGATTAGGTACTATATGGTTTAAAAAATCTGTTTTGTATAATTATTAAATTAAATTATTAGTGGGTTATAGAGACTAAAAAATTGGTAAGTGCTAGTCTTGATTCCTTAATGATGATTACCATTTTAGGTGTAAATTTAAAGTGTTTTTATGCTTATAGTAAGGTGCTTACATTTTATAAGATATTTATTTAAATTTAGTAATAGGTAAAGTAATGAACTAGGCTCTTATGTTTGTTTTATGAATTATATCCGAAATGTTTCATATGTGTAAGTATATTACAAATAGTTATTTTTCATGTCTGCATAAGTATTTTCATTTCATTTTCAGCGGCATTGTGTTTGAAAGATTCCTTCTTAATAAACTGACATTAATTATTTTGTTCTTCAAACATTTTGGAAAATAAAATGTTGTAAATAGAATGTTTTAAAATATTGTAGAAATTATTTTCAAATTTTAGATTTAAGAAATGTTGATGTCTTAAGTTATTCCCTTGTAAACTAAGTTTTGTGAAAGATAATTGAAAGGAAAAGAATGATAGAATTCTTTTATAAAATTGTTTTGGCAGCTTTACAAAGAATGTACTACATTAAACTGATACATATTTTCTTGCTTCATTTTTAACAATTTTACTAAAAAATATATGAACTTTTTATAATCCATGCGTTCAATAATTGTTTTTATCTTTTTTATTTAATCTTATAAAAAATTAATGCTTTTTTGGGGAGGGGTGTATTATTTTCTATTGTTATTCTTCTGGAAAATAGAAGATATTAAAATAAAAATGCCATTTGTGCTTCTTTTTACTACCTACTTAAGAACTTCTGATTTTTTCCTCCCTGTTGTCATAAATAGTGGAATGTTAGTTTTCTGTAATTCATTGAACAGGTTATTGCAAAATAATTAGTGTCAATTCTAAAACATCAAACTTTTCACTTTGTGAACCTTGGTAACTTATAACATGAATTGAAAATACTTGTGTTATTTTATTCATTTATTTTATTTTTAAATATTAATGAAATGTTTTCATAAGAGTCAAACTTGATATTCATATTTTTTGCTTCATAATATCTTTAATTTCTTTTAACTTTGCTCCAGAGTTAACATGAATCATATTTTAACAAAACCTTTAAAGAAAAAAAAATAGTTGTATTTTATTTATTTTGGTACTTCATTTTTGTTAGTGAATTTCTTTCTTAAACTTTGTATAAAACTCTTACAGCTCTATTTAACTGCATATGTTTTAATTTTAGGATCTTGTTTATCTGTTTGATGCAAACAGATTGTCCTAGGCATTCAATAAAGATCAACCGTTTTTTAATGTGATATATATTAACTTACTACATTTTCTGATTTGATTCTCAAACATTTTTACATTTTAGATAAAATTTTAAGAAGAGAAATTTGAAATATATTACTTGATATCAAGTTGGTGAAAAAGTTTTTTTCCAGATTCAAAATTTTATTTTAAAACTATAATAAAAAGTTATACAAACTTAAAATTAATAGAGGTAAATATTCATTCAGTTCTACGATCCTCTGCCATTGTTTTGGCAGCTTGTCAAATCCTTCCTGCCAGAACTGTAAAGATCACAATTAAAGAAATGCATCAACCTCAGAAATGAGGCTTTTTCTGCTGAATTGAAGATTGTCTTAAAATGAAGGAATTTTTTTAATAAAAAGAAATTTTGTATTTGAAATTTTTTTGTATAAACATAAAATTTCCATGCTACTTGACCCTGAATCCTATATTTTGTTTTTCAGTCACTTTAAAAGGCAAATTGTTTCTATTTTCAATTAGTTAATCTTCAGTTTTGTTGTTAATGAGGAAAGAAACATACATTTAGAATGTTTTATTAAGTTTCATGTTAAGTGCAATATGTTTAAGTTCCTAATTTATATTAAGTCTGAAAACCTATGTTAACTATTTTTAAAATATTAGATATATATTTAAAATAAGATATTTTTTATACTTTTGAAAATATCATATTTACAAACCTTGGTTGCCGGCAGGCTGACCAGGCTCAGATCATTCACCTTTTCTGCTAGTATTGTTGCATTACACCCATTTTTCATCACAAGTAATCAATCATCAGATCAAAAAATGGTTGTTTACATCTACAGCAGTTTCTGATAAGTCTACTTCCATACTTCCTTGTTATGCTGTGTCAGTTCATGAGACACCCAGCAAATTGAACTTTTATGTCAGATTGTTTTAAAGCATGAAGAATTGTGGCATGTTTAACTTTGAACTGTGCACTAAGCTCTCGACTTGTAACACTGTTATGATCTTGAAATACTTGGCACAGATCATAATTAATAACAAAAAGTCTACAACAGCAAGGAGCATCTTCAAACATCAAATCTCTGCTTCTGAATTTGCAATACTATTCTTTTACAATGCACAAGGAAATAACAATGTGTGATAAATGATAACATAATCTTTCATAACATTCAATTGCAGAGACATTGCTTTTTTGCTTATAATAGATAACTAAAGCTATTCATGTGATGACTCCATTTCAGGCACTGGTTACATACAAAAGTTTACTGTATACTTGCTGCAATATGCATTCAAAACTAGTTTATCTGGTGAATGAAATGCCAAAACCCGTTTCTGCTCAGCTGTTTCTGCACAGTAGCAAATCCTATACGTGCCTTTTACATATGGCAAATACTTTATCACCAACCTGATATTTTATTTTTCATTATGTAGGGGAGTGGAGATAAGTTTCCCTTCCTTAATTTGTTTGATGGGATGTCTTTTTTTGTTAAACATGTTATCATTTATTTCATTACATTTAAATGTAAATACATTTAACTTTAGATGTTGGGTCAGGTATTTAAAAATGATACTTATTATCTTAATTGTAATATGTTTATATACATTCAAAATAGTTGCTATTATTATTTTTATGATTTCATGTACTCTGGAGCAAAAATGTGTTAATACCTGGTTAGTAGTTAAAAATATTAAATTTTGAATTTCCAGTTTTGACTCTATAACTTTGTATGTCAAATTTTTATAGGAAATTAAACTACTAGATTTCAGCTGCAAATTCTTGTTCTACCATTTAACGTTCAGAAACTTCACTAAATTATTCATATGGGGGTCAGTCATCCAAAGTACGTAAAATTTTGGTTACTAGAGAGAGGATAAAAGCTTTCCTTGGTAATTTTTCTTAAAATTTTTAAAAATTATTCTGAGTGTTTCAAAATTTATTTAAAAATAAAATACAATGAGAATATATATGAAGACTATATAATAGGAATGAAGAATAAGTAGCATGTTGCAACTCTTATTGAAAATTCAAAAAGCTAATGGGAAAGAAATTGAAAAGTGGACTGCCTCAAGAATAGAATACAACTGTATTGAAGAAGAATGACATCAACATGGAATTTCCGTACAGACAGGAGAAACAATTGGCTCAGAAGAAAAACATCTGAAAGTCTGGCAGTGGTGTTCCATCAATACATCTTCATTTTGCTATAACCGTTATTTGTTGTCTTAAATAATATAAAAAAGATTTAACTTTTCTTCTTACTATTTTTCCCTCTAGCTAAATTCTAATTATTTTTATTTGATAAACTATTTTTCTTCCCTTAAAATCTTAAGTTTTATGAAGAAATCCTAAATGGCTTCATTTGATCATTTTTGATTATGCCACAATAGCTTGCTGCAAGAGTTTCTAAATGGCTTTATTTGATCATTTTTTGATCATGTCATTCTAGAATTAACTATCTTATTTCCTCCCATCTTAAAGATAATTTTGTTGAAAAAGAATTTTAAACTTACTTGTATATAAAAGGAGTAGTTTATAGATATAATAATAATAATAATATCCGGGTACTTGTTTATGGAATTTATAAATGATTTTGCAAGAATATCTTGGTGCCCTGAGGGAAAAAAGAAAATATCCATCTTTGTCAAGAAATTTTGTATGAAGCTCTTCATGGAATTTAAAGTAGTAGATCAAGTAAAAGAAATGAATTTTAAAAATTTAATGCAGCTTTATAGATGGCATTGGCTTTTATAATTTACTAAACCTGATTGACTACTGTACTAAATGGAAACCTGCACATTTTTTATTCTGTGGAAAGTTAGTTCAAGAATACAGGTGAATTATAATTTTTTATTTATTTATAAATGTCTTGCACATGCTTAAAAAAAATTCCTCTAAGAAAAGAACCTTAATTTCGGTAAATCTCTTACTTATTGGCTAATTAACATATAAAAATTTTTCAGTTCAAAATTTAGTGTGGAAATGTGAGCCAGCTGAAGACTATTATCAGATGATGGAAGGGATTACATAAAACGACTTCTAACTATATGCAGACGATTGGATCTTGATATAGGGGCTTAGGTCACTGTATAAACAACTTTGGCTTCCCGGTAAGGGACCATGGGATGAAGTGTGAAAATTTTACATTGATTTTTTTTTTTTCCTAATGTAATTGATTTTTTAAATAACACAGCATTAAGATGGAAATAGAGTTCAGTTATTTAGAGTCAGTTATGTTTGTGTATTAAATTTTCTTTTTTATTTTCTGATTTTTTTTTTTCATTTTTCTGGAATGTTGTAATTTTTTATTACCTTTTTATTAGTAATTCATTCTTTCATATTCAAACATTGAACTTGATTCTATTTTTCTAATTATTAAAGTAACATTTGAATTTAGGCTTGTTATCTCTATCATTTCTGTCGTAATGAAGGATTCATTGCTATTCTTTGGTTTTAAAAGATAGAAGAAAAAAGTAATAGCATTTCTTTTATTTCTGTAGTTTAACTAATTTGCATCAGAGACTTATTTTTAATCTCATAACTCTTTTAGCAGAATGTTTCTTCTGCAGTAACAATTGTCTTGCTGAAATCATTGAAATATAATTTGTTGGCAATTTGAGAAAAGTAACATTTTCATAAATTTGTAAAACTCTGGGTATTAAATGAGCATTTGCAACACTTTTGTAGTATCTGAGCATTTTTTTGTAGATTTGCGACATTTATTTTACCAAGGTGTGTTTGTTGTTAAATCCTCTTTGAATGTTTATTGTATTTGCAAAGCAGGTTTGCAATTAAGGCTACATTTATGTTGCCTCCCTCCTCTTTACCAGTTTTACTTATTGACCAATGTGGATTTACTTTTTTTCAAAAAATAATTTGTTGACACAACCAATGTAGTTCTTATTTGGCAATACCATGCTTTAGCTACTAAAGGTTTGTTTTTATCATAAATGTTTTGCATACATGGCTTTTGTTAAATGATACATTTGATTTGTACATACATTTTTTCTTAATGCACTGCAGTTTTTCCACTTAAAATTTGGATTCAGTGAAGGCAATTTATCTGTTTATTTTTTTTATTTTTAATCCATTTCCTTTTTATTATTTATTTTATTTTTTAAGCCTTTATATAGTTATCTTAACATTAACAAAATATTTTAATAATGAACTGTTTAATCTGTTCTATTCTACTTAAAATTTGTGAAATTTATGCCTAGTGCTTTCATATTTCGTATTCTTTAGATTTCCTGCTAATACTTATTCTTTTTAATGGCACTGTTTTTGTCTTTTAATTCAGATTCATCCATTTTATCTTGCTCCTGATTTATTTTATCTTTATACATATTTTTTTTACTCAGATTAATAAATGTTTTCTTTTAAGTTTTTGTTAGGTGTTATCTGGAAGCTTTGATTTTTCTGTATGTCAAATCAGTTTTTGTTCTGTTTCTGAAATTCAAATATAACTGACTCTTCAGCCTCTGAACATAACAAAGATATGTTGTATCCTAAGAGTAATTTCTTATATTTACACGCTTTTTTTTTTTTTTTTTTTTTCAATTTAAGAAACTTTTGTTATTTAGTAAAATAGTTATTAATATTTTATAGTTCATGTCTTAATCTATGTGTATATTTTTTAAGTTATAACATGACTTGTATTGACTAAAACTTAGAAATTCTTGAACATTTTATAGCAGTTGTAAAATTTGTAAAAATGTGGTGCTTGCACAGTTTTTTTTTTCTCCCCCTGTAAAGTTAATTTAAACTTAAATTATCTTGTTAAAAAGGGAAGGGGTGAGACATATTGTTTCTACCTATTGCTGGCATTAACTCCCCCCACCCCTCATCCCCGGGTTGATTTAACTCCTCAGTTATGTAGTCAAGTTTTTGCTCACTATAAAGTATAGGCATAAAATCCCTTGAAGCCAAAGATAGGAAATATGGGTTAAAATTAAAACTTTGCAAGATTCTTAGTGTTAAAAATAATTTCAGTATTTTAAGCTAATTGTTGCTTTGAAGCTTTACAAATGACTTCACAAATTTGGCATTAGTTAATTAATAGGCTTAATTTTGTGATTTTATTAGATGCTCTCTCTTGTTTTTAAATCGGCTATTTCAAATTTTTAAGCTTATTGTTATCTTCTTTTTTTGGGGGGAGGGTACTCTAAATGGGGCATTCCATGTCGCATGTGGGGCAGAAATATAAAGTTTTTTTTTTAGATTACTACAGATTTATTAATACTATTGTTCACTTAAACTAAAATAATTATGCTAAACTGAAAATAAATGTTTTTTAATTTTAATGTATAGTTTAAATTTAGCAGTTCATGAGTTAGATGGGTGGTCTTATGTAAGTGTTATGTGTGGAACTTCAGTTCTGTTTTTCAAAGAATGCCTCTAATACAGTTTAGCATTAAATTATATGGTGCATTCTAAGTTGTTGTTAGTAAAATTGGAGAATAAGACGGAATCCCAGTCCACTTGTGTGTTAGATGCCATTGTGCTCTGTTAACATTAAAACTCTTAATTTATGATAATTTCTTTTGTCAGTGCAAGTGCCATTTTTACAGGGGATAGTCCCTTTCATTTTGTTCTTAACTTTGGAAATATAAATACAAGTTATGTTTTCATGTATTTAATTTATTCAAATTTGTAATTCTTACTAAGCAAACAGAAATCAAATATTGTTAATATCTCATATACCTGCACTTGTTCACCATCAAAATAAATTGTGCTGTAGCTGTTTTTCTCTTCAACAAAATATCCTTCCCTTTTGTGTCAGATTTCTTTTCCTTCCTTTTATTTCGCATTCTGTGTTAGACTAACAATAAACGCAAAACCACAGATAATGGGTTTTTCACAAGATTTTGTCATAAACATTTTTTCTTCATTCATAAAATATTGTTCTATAACCTTAAACTATTTTTTTTACTAACTTTAATTTATTGGCAAATGCATTCATTGCCTTTATTACTATTATTTTTTAAGCAAATGTTTTATGCAGTGAGCTTGTATTCTTCCTTATCAACAATTTTCAAATTTAAAAAAAATAGCATTGAAGGTTATTCAATATATTTGATTACATCGATAACCTATTTTATTTGTTTGATTTTTAGTGGGACAGGGGGGCAGTTATAAAAAATAATGCTTTGAGACTTATGGTCTTATTACTCTGTTAAACTTTTTTACACTACTTAGAAAGATTGCCAAAAAAAAAACTCTTTTCATTGCTATCTTTCTCCTGCATTGACCAGCTTATTTGTTATACAAAAGGAATTATGTTTTTCATAAGAGTAGATGATTCACTCATGTTCTTTACTTATTGCTTTGTATGTCTACCTGCAGAATTTGGCTGTGTTAGACATTTGCTGCTTAGCAATTAAAACGTTTTACTTTTTTCACAAATTGAGTTCTTGCACTGTTCTTTTAATTAACCAAATATGATTTGAATATTCCTGATAAGTGATAAAAGTATCGTTACAAAACATTTTTGTTTACTGTTTGTGCATAATTGCTAAAATCTATGCTTTTATTTATCAGTAAGTATGTCCTTAGATATGCATTTTGAAAGCTTATTGTGTATTCATGCATGAAGTTAAAAATATAGATGTTGCATTTTACCGTAAATAATTATTTTAAATATATCTTTTACATTTTATTATGAGCTTAGTCTGTGTGTAATTGATTCTGCACTCTAATTGTAAGGGCACAACGTTTATTTATTTCTATTTTTTCAAAAAATGTTGTTAGCAACATAGCTTCTCTTTTTTTATTCAGCTTTATCAGATTTCTTTCCCTGTTTATTTTTTTATTTTGCAATAGTTTGAGTGTCAGAAATGGAGGGGGACTAATACTGATGTATATAATTTTTATGATGAAAGTGCAGTAACCTACAAATTTGATTTCTGTTTGGCTGTTTTATATGTGCTAAAAATAATGGCTTTTCTTTCAGATGCTGAAAATTTTGATGTCACCAGAACACCCTTTTAAAATATATTTATCTTTCAGGATATACAAGGTGAAACTGCTCTTCATAAAGCTGCTAGAAATGGAAATGCTGAGTGTGTCAGTTATCTTATAGCTACAAATTGTAATGTTAGGTAATGATTTCGTCTTTATTATATCATCTCTCTCAAAATTTTACACACTAAAATATGATAATAAAATTCAAAGGAAAAATATGGGATAATTTCACAATAAATGTTTAAAATGCAGTAGAACTGAAACTCATCTCTAGTACCTAGTGCTAGCTGCTATTAGTTTTGAATCAGCCAGAAGTTCAATTTGTTCATCACATAATCCTCAAACCAGACAAACCCCAAAAAACATAATTGAATTGATTGCTAAAATTGTAATCTTCCAATAACCTTTGAAGATAAGCAATGAAATCTGCAACAGTTCATTTTTGTTGCTGATCTTTATTTAATTTAAAACAGCACAGCATTTCAGAATGCTTAGGGAAAAAACGATCGTTCAATTTTTCAGAATATCTCAAAATCCTACCATTTTAGCAATATAGCCGTGCATTTACTCCACATCCTGCCCTGGGCTCGGATTCAAACCTAACCATAAGCCAAAAGCCGGTTCCCAGGGTGGGTGCTTAACCTTACTCCACAAGCACCTAAAAATGTGCCTCTTTTCTTTTATCATTTATTATTCTCTCGTGGCACATATCATTTATTATCCTCTCGTGGCACATATCATTTTTCGACCATTCTTTAGATTGTATTATAACTTTTAAATTGTGCTTTAAGATATTTTTTATTCAATTCTTCCTAAATAGATACCTGAAACACTTTCATGCTAACAGACCTGCCAACTGTTACGAAAAAATCGTAGTTGCTACGATTTGGATCTATAAACTACGATGCTACGAAAATCGGTCTCAAACTACGATTTTTTTGTGAAAGTGGAGATCGTGGAAAGAAAACACGAATTTTGCCAAAGAATCGTGTAAAAATCGTCAAAGGATCACGGTAAAAAAATGCGGATTTCATCAAACGTTTAAGCTAAAAATTCATTCATTCGAAGATTTCAAGAAAGAATCGTAATAGAAAAAAGTGAATTGCGATTGGAAGGGGGGGGGGGGGGAATTGTGAATATCGTGTAACAAATCGCAAATTTCATCAAAATTTACTGCACTTGGCTAAAAAATTGGAACTGAACTTCTTTTACAAATGATTAAAAAAAAAAAAAAAAAAAAAAAAAAAAAAAAAAAAGCTGCGAAACGAGAAGAAGCTGTACAAATCATATAATAATTTTCAGAAGAAAAAAATTACTATAGTGAGTTGAAGACTGAAATCTTATTCTTTTTACGAATGTAAAAAAAATAGCCACGAAAAACCAACCAACTAACTTCCAGATTAATTTTAATTTTGTGTGCTACGATTTCTCATTTTCAAAGGTTGGCAGGTCTGTGCTAATAATAAAACATGACTTTTATAAAGTCTAAATTACTAATTGTATAATTTCATCTATAGATACATTCAATACATATGCATTTTACAGACCTGCCAACTGCTACGAAAAATCGTAGTTGCTACGATTTAGACCTATCAACTACGATGCTACAAAAATCTGTCTTAAACTACCATTTTTTGCAAAAAACATAAACGCATTTTTTGTTTCTAATTGCGATTTTTATCCCGCACAGCATATTTTTCAGGAGTGATTCTGTTGCGAAATTTCGGAAATGAATACTTTGAAATTTTAGAAAGTTTTAAAAAATTGGCCATTAGAGTCCGAAAATTCAGACATTAAAAAATGCTCATGGAAAAAAAAAATTCTGGGCTGCAAAACAAACTTCTTAACATAAAACACTCTCTTTATGTATATTAACCAAGAGTGAATCATGTTTCTTATACAGGAATTCGCTTCCTTAGAAACAAGGTGTCATTTTAAGAATTTCTGGAAAGGAGGAGGTGGTGGCGGGGTTCTTTAAGGGGAAAGGTTTGAAATGGTGTGCAAAATCGCATGATTTTCAATAAACTACTGGGAATTTCGACAAATGACTGTATTAAAAAAAAAAATCAATTTCGTCAACTGGTCGCAGAAGAAAATAAATTTCGTCAAAGGATCATGGTAAAAAGTAGTATTGATTCAGTGGGTGAAGGGAAGATTTGAGATTTTGTGTGAATGTTTTTGTTTCAATGGTGTGAATTTTGTCAAAATATCGCAGAAAGAAAACGCGAATTTCGTCAAAAGAGCAGTAAAAAAATGCAAATTTCATCGAAAGATCAGTAAGAAAACACTAATTTCTTCAAAAGGATTGCGGAATTAAAACGCAAAATTCGACAAAGGATCGTGGTAAAAAATGCGAATTTCGTCAACAGTTCATGGCAAAAAGTGTGGATTTCAACAAAGAATCGTGATAGAAAAATGTGAATTGCGATTGCAGAAAAATTGTGAATGTCCTGAAATGATCGCAGGAAAAAATCCCGAATTTCGTCAAAATTCACTGCACTGGGCTAAAAAATTGGAACCAGGCTCCTTTTACAAAGTAAAAAAAAAAAAACTCTGTGAAACGAAAAGAAACTCTAAAAATCGTATAAAAATTTTCAAAGGAAATAATTTACTATATTGAGTTGAAAGACTGAAACCTTATTCCTTTTACGAATGTCAAAAGATGGCTGTGTAACACGAAAAACCAACCAACCAACCAACCTCCAGATTAATTTAAATTTTGTGTGCTACGATTTCTCATTTTCAAAGGTTGGCATGTCTGATTTTATCTAGTAACTCATTACCACTGTTAAATATGTTTTTAAAATTTCATTATTTTTATTTAGAAAATTTCAGGACAAAAAATTAAGAATTTGCATTTTATCTTTTTATATTTGGACATACCAAATTGTCTTTCTCTAAGTCTGGATGGTAAGTTAATACTTTCCCTGACATAAAAAGAAAATTCTTCATTCTTATTTGCTAATACTTTAATTCTTTCTTATATTCAAAATTAATGAACTCCTCATTTACTCTCCCAGTTGATTCACAGTGAGATATTGACTGATATGGTCCTTCATCAAGAAAATTTTATTGAAGAGTTTCTATCGCTATTGGTCAACAAATTTATTTAAAAAAAATAGAAAATACGGTAGACTCTTGATTATCTGGGTTGCAGATTAACCAGGATCTCTTTCTCTCTCTCCCCCCCCCCCCCCCCCCCCAAAAAAAAAAAAGCAGCAGTCGTTGAATGCGGGTGTGGGAATCGGGGATGAGACGGGCTCAGGCTCATTTTTTCTGAAACCGACAATTTTATTCTTGTATTAAAAAAAAATAACTTTTTTCTTCATAAATACATGTTCCATCTGAAGTCATTTTAATGCTGTTTTGATTAGAATAAAAGGGAATGGCACCAGTAGGATATTTCTTATTTGAAAATTTATTTTTAGACATCTAACTGGAAATTAATACTTTCTTTTTGTTTTTTGTAGCCAGCATTAGCTTAAAGTTTGCAAATTTTTAGTCTTCTATTGTGTGCAAGTCATAATCGTTCTTTATAAGACCCCATTCTTCTAAATCCGTCCAGCTGACCATTTTTACTCCCATCCTGGAATACTGATAGGTCAGGGCATATACTGCAACGATAGATTAATAGTTTCATACATGTTTTACATTCTGTTTGTAGTGCTAACATGTTGAAATGCGAAGGAGGGAGTCATTCTTAGTATAAATCAAAAGTTAGAAATAATTAATAAATCGAAGAATGGACATAAAGTCATTAATTTCCACTCCATGGGAATCCCTACATGAGGAACTTTATATTCCTGACAATTTTATTTACACATCCTGTTTTTTTTTTACACATTGTATTTTATAATTTGAATAGTAGAAGTGAAAGTACAATTTCCTCAGGAAGGTGCGAAACAGTTTCAAGATATCGAAAATTTGAGTTATTGACATTAAAAGTCTCAACTGTATTTTATCTACTGTCACTTGGTTATGAGTCTTTTCTTAATGTCGAGTTCCTTTTCTTTATCTAATATTAAAGCTTCATTTATATATGTATTTCATTAAATAACTTGCTTTACAAATTATATGTGCAAAAGAACTGAATTTTAATATGTATTTCATTAAATAACTTGTTTTACAAATTATTTGTGCAAAAGAACTGAATTTTAATATACTATATAAATCAAGAATAACAAAACAAAAATTATTTTATAGCACACAAAATTCAAATGGACAAACCCCTTGTATGATTGCTGAACAAGCAGGCTTCCCAGCTATAGCAAATTTCATTAGACAGCAAGAGATGTTAGTGAATGATTTTCATCCTATGGAAAATGGGTTCAGCCATTTCCAAGCTCCACGTTTAAGCCGGAAAAGAACCAGGGATATGTGTGACAATGTAATCAAGAGAGTACGCTCAGATGGTAATGAATGCTTTTAAAATAATTCCTTAAGGGGTTAGATATGTTCTCAGCAACAAAAAATTTACATATTTTGTAATTTTTTTTTTGGAAGAGTAACATCAATTGAAAAAAATAATTCCATATAGTGTTGCTTCAACTATTTAAAAAAAAAAAAAATTGTTGTTAAATTTAGTCACATTATGTCGAAAACCTGCATCCACGTTGACCTGACCAAAATATCCGAGATCAATAGGCAACATCCTAACTTCCTGTAGAAACAAAAAAAATTATTAAAATCTCAGTTTCTGCTTGTAAAATAAGGTTGTAGCTAAGAGCCATTGACCTAAATTTTTGAAAAATAAAAAAATTGTGCTATTTTGAAAAAAGTTTTAATTTTTCATCTAAAATTTTAACCTTATTGGAAAATTATAAAAAATTAATATTTTCAAAAAATGTCTTGATGGCACTTAGACAATTTAATTATGAGTAGATAAGCACAAATTTTATACAAATGTTAAAATTTGTTCAAGTTATGCTGTCATGTTGAAAAATGTAGTTTCCAGAAAATCGCCTTTTAAGTATTAGAAGGAAACAATTATACTGATTTTTTTTTTTTACTTGAACTTAATTTGCTATTTTTGCACCATACTGTAGATTCTCCTGTACATTAATGTGCTCATTTAAAATGTTTCTACCTGAATGCTAAATCTGGCTTTATATTGTTAGACGAGGTCAGTTGTATTGATTGTGAGCATCCTCACACTTTTGCTCATATCTTTCCTAATAATTGAGATATCACTTTAAATCTTTTTGTGCATAATTCTAGATACACACTATAAGGATTTAATTTCCTTAACACTTTCATGCCAGTGCGGTGGGTCACATTCGAGTGTCTCTGAGCTGCCAAGTCTCCGTTTTTTTGGATACCAGTATTTTAATACAGAAAATGTTTTATTTAATTAGAATAATTGGGCGATTTAAAGGAACAACATTTTCTCTAAAATAATAGTGGTGTGCAAAAAGCCAGAAACTTGACAACTCCGAGACAGTCAAGTGTGACCTACTGCGCCAGCGTGAACGTGTTAAAAATCGATTTTTTGAAAGTTGAGAACGTATGTGTAACCCCTTAACATCACAGTAGTGTTTTTTTGTTAATGATTATTAATCCATTTCTGAATATTTTGCAGATGCACCCATGGTTTTGCCACCTGTTATTAGACACTGTATGGTATATCCAGTGACAACTAGTGTTCTAGAGCATGATAGGTTGTGCAAACTGGAAAATGGATATACGAATTTTATTCTGGAGAGTATGATGTCAGACTTTCATGGGTGTTAAATTCCAGTTTTCATGAGTGATTTTCATTTTCTATCGGCAAGATAGTTTTTCATTTGCATTAGATACGTATGTTATATGTGTTTTCATGTCATGTACAGTCATTTGTTTTCTTATGTTTTTATAAAAAAAAATAAATGTGGTTGAAATGTTTGTGTTACTTTTTTTCCTGATTACAAAATCATTTTATGTATTTGTTTTAATTGTTGAAAACTTGGTATTTATTATAGTTTTATAAACATTTATAATATTAATGTATGATGCCTGGTAGCTCAGTTCTTAGAACAATAGGCTGCCATACTATGGATCTTAAGTTTTCCTCCAGATTTGTCAAAGTCTGGAAGCAAACCATCTAGAAGATTTAGGCAGATCCCACGCCGAACAGACAAGCGTGCGACATGCGATAAGTTGTAGCGTTCAAACTGGTTTTAACAAAGAAGTAACCGGTTTGAATGCTACAACTTGTTACATGTCGCACGCTTGTTTGTTCGGCGTGGGATCTGCCTTACTCAACCTTTCATTCCTTCAGGGTTGATAAAAGGAGTACTAAACATGCTTTGGAACTAAATATTGGAGGGAGGGGTTTCTTATATAAGGCTGGGCAGCATACTGTATAATATAGCACCTCGGAGCGCTCTGTCAAGAAAACAGAGTTTGGCACTGCAGGCCATGATCCTTCATAGATTGTAAACACTGCAGAATTTAATTTGTTTTCGTTATATGATATCAAATCAATCTTTTTCTCTTTTTTTTTCATACAGAATAACAAATTGTTATCAAAATAAATTGCATAGTATCAATAAGAATTCTTTATAGATAGAATTTATACCCGATGCCATTTCAAATTGCTTTTCGTAGTTGCATATATGCTAACTTCTTATATAAAGTAATTTATATAACTTTATTTCTTACATCAACAGCTTCAGCCATAAATATTTAAACATAAAATAATTAAAAAGAGACGCCAGGCACATATACTAGTTAAAAAGGGGTGCCGGCCCCTGCCAAATTGACCTAGAGTCAACACTACAGTCCATTCCCTATGATCCGCACTATATTTCAGATGTAAGCAAACAGTTAAAATCTTTTTTTGAGCAAGATAATGTACACTTTGACTGTAATAAAAGTTGACTGACCTGATGAATTTATTAAGAAATTTTTATTCCATTTCTCCATTCGTTAGAAAGAAATATCTTCTGTATCTTGTAAACTCTTAGATTGCTATATTCTGAATGCATTTGCTGGCTATATAAAAGATAAAATTGCTTTCAAAGTGGATAAATATCTTAGTTTTTTTAAAAACAAACTTCTGTTATTAATCTAGAAATTATGACTCTAAAAAGGCTGCTTCAAAGTTAAACTGCTTAGCATAAACTAGAAGCTATATTGCAAATCACTATTACTGTTATGTTTGATAGATTTAAAAATATTTTTTATTTTTATATTATATTCTTTAAATGTATTTCTAATACTGAATATAGTTTTATAGTACATAAAAAAAGCATTTTCTTTCATTTCTGTGTTGTTTATTTGCAGTGTGATTACTATATTTGTTGATAAATTCCAAATATAAGAATGTAAACAAAGAAATGGCCTGTAATCCGCAGAACCCTTGGTCCCGACCTGTACAGATTAGAGGGAGTGTACTGTATATAGGGTGTAAAAAAATCGTGTTTTTTTTTTTTTTAATTGGATTTTTTTTTATTTAAATCGGATTTTTATTTTTTTCCCCAGCACTCAAATACTGAATAGCTACCAAAAGGTTTAGGTTTCCAAAACAATTAAACCACAAATTGCTAAATATAATCTATGTTTTTACACTTTAATT
Source organism: Maratus speciosus (assembly GCA_963932465.1). Classification (NCBI taxonomy): domain Eukaryota; kingdom Metazoa; phylum Arthropoda; class Arachnida; order Araneae; family Salticidae; genus Maratus; species Maratus speciosus. Next base: position 435,395,613 of record OZ010788.1, read on the forward strand.
AATAAAATTATAATTATTAGTTTGTAATTACGGAAATTATAAATCTCCAAATTAGTAGTTTCATTAGTTAGTATCATACAATAATGCTATATACATTAATGTTGTAATAATTATGTAAAACTTTATTAAATACTAGTGATATTTAGACTGGGCGATGTAGAAATTTCTTAAATCGATTTATCATCCATCTAACATCGCGATTTAGTGCTAAATCGCGATTTAACACCGATTTTACAATTTAGAATCTGGAAGCCTATTTTTTAATTTTTAGTAACAAAATACGGTCTTTGTGCCCCCCCCCCCCCCCCCCCTCCTGTATTATTTAGTATACTTAGTTTTTAATATTTCATATAATTTTGAAAAGTGGTATATTTTACACATAAAAAATTTTGAATGTCCTAAAACACTAGTTTTTTTTCTGTTTTAATTATTAGTGACCTATTTTAATACATTTTATAAATTCATTCTTTAAGAAGTAATATAAAAGATTTTTTTTTTTTTTTTTTTTTTTTTTTTTTTTTTTGTCTGACTTGTTATGCCTGCTACAATCTAAATTCCTTAAAGGGGGAGGGGGACAAATTCCCCAAGTCCACCCAAATAGCACTTCATTGCAAACAACCTATACATTTTTACAGACACAGATTTAAAAAGTTATTGAGGTAAAACAGAAGCATATTAAAATAATTCAATGATGAATTTAATTATTCATTTACCATGATGAGAAAAGTAGTTACTAAAAAGGGGTGGGGGAGATGTGAGAAATAAGGTGCAATTTTATATCTTTTTAACTTTTAGATTATAATAAAATTTGTTTAACATAAATGCTGACATCTATATAGCGGATGGAGAAGGATTGAAAGTGTGAACCTTAGAAAATACTGAAATTGCTGTTTTTTTTTTTTTTTTCACGGCCGTTGCCATCCTTTAAGATTAGTAATAAAATATAATCTTAAAATATCTCTTTTTAATGATAACAAAATGTCAAAAAAGCAGAAAATCGCAGATCTGCAGAAAAATCTAATGAATGCCTCCTCCTCCCCTCCCTCATTCTGCTGCAAAAAAAGTTGATTCATTACAGAACTTTATTAAAGTATTTTTAATTAATTACAAAATAATAATAAATTAAAACTAAAATATTCCCATAATACCCAAACATATGAAAATTTATTTTTCATCAAAATAATTCATAAAAATATAAACTAAAAATGGATGAATTTGGATATAAACAGTGAATCAATTTCAGCAAAATACTCAATCCACGTGGCTGGCATTGAAATCGGATGTCAAACCTGATGCATGACTATTTTAAAATATTTTAATTAATTACAGAATAATAGAAAACAAGGAATATGTATTAAAATATTACCCAAATATGTGAAAAATGAATATTTCATTAAAAAAATGCATAAAAATGAAAACTGAAATTCGATGAATTTGGATTTTAAATATGAAACTATTTTTTTTTTTTTTCCAACCATAAATACTCAATCAATTTCAGGAAAAAAATATTAGTAAAAGAAAAATATTTCATGTGGATCACAGCCAAATAGAAATGATAGTTGACACAAAACAATGCATGAGTATACTTTAAAATAATTTCATTAATTACAAAATAATAGAAAATAAAAAATAAATGTTAAAATATTACTAAAACATGCAAAAAATGAATTTTTTATCATAAGAATGCATAAAGGTATAAACTGAAAGTCGATGAGTTTGGATTTTAAATATAAAACTTTATTATTATCATGGAAGACGGTAGTATTCCGAGTGACGCAGCCTTAAGCCTAAAATCGTATCGTATCGTAGAATTCGTAGATGGCGGAACTCATATATACAGCTAACTCGACATCAAAGAAAATGCGAAAAGCCGCCTGTTAATAACTCATCAAATATAGGTCCTATTGTTCTGATTTTTTTAAAACAGTCTTATATCTGCAGTCTAATCCTATTCTGAATTTTTTACAATTCTACGTGCAGTATATTTTCAGATCTGTAAACCCATTTTGAAAGCAATTTCGATGGTGTAAGTTTCTTTTTTTTTTCTCCGAAACGGTCTAGATTTTTTTAAAAACATTAATATATAAAATGAATCTGTTTTTGACGAAGTGGATAAGACTAACCTAGTATCTAGGAAAACTCTTAATTTTTATATAATCCGCATGAAAAAATGGACTTCTTAGGATCGCGGATTACATGTTATTCTATGGGCTAGCAGACAAAATGTTGCACATCGGTTTTGCGCGGTTTAGGTCACAGTTAAAAATCTGAATATTGGCAATAAATCTTTTTTAAAACTACGAAAACAGTTTATTATGTGCTTTAAAATACTTAGACTGGTTTTTTAAAATGGAGCAGTATTTTGTAATTATAGGTATTTTATTTCATTGTTATTCATAGTAAGTAAACATTTTTTAAGGAGAAAATATTTCACATTTAAAAAAAAAATTCTCGTATCGAAATTCGATATTTATCGAAAATTCTCGTATCGAAATGAAAATTCCTCGCGTTCGCCATAAGACTTCGCCATGTATCACTACGCGATACGCGAAGTTGACTGAAGAAACAAGAAATATCAAAGATCTTGAAATGGTATTCCAAGGGTGACAACTCCAAGTGAGTACAATTTCTAATTATCCAGACAGCATTCTTTGCAACCGATCCTTTCTAATTAGTATAATGTTCTGAATTGTTTTTATTTTCAACAATACTTATAACTGTTTTCCTTAGAAAATAACGTTCATGTGTGGCATAGGTATTTCTTGTGATATGTGAGTGTAATACAGATAGATTACTAATTTAATTTTGAGTTTTCTTTTAAAGAAATTAAACAAAATCTTTCATTTTTAAAGAACGCACAATTTAAATAAAAGGTATGACGAAATCAAAATTAAGATTTCCAATCCCGTTTATAAAATGATTAATTTGCGAATCGTTTCTAATAATATTATAAACAAAAATTGACTTAAAATGACATCTTTCGTTTATTTATTTATTTTTTTTTATAACTCTTTTCAGCTTCAAAAATTAAAGCATCGTAGTATTTTATTTTTATAAAATTTAACCTAAAGGGGAAGAAAATTCTTATTGCCGTTTATCTCCGTAAGAAAAGAAAAACAGAAGAAAAATAAACACCTGAAGCATTTCTTTTAGGCTAATTGATTACATATTAAATTATAAGCAGAAGTTCTCTTATACGTCCATTAAAAATGCTTCAAAAATATATATTCTAAAAACACACTCAAAATATATATTAATTTATTTTTTAATTTCATTTGTAATAGTTTATTGTCATTTTCCATCTTTGTGTTTATTTGTTTTTCTGATGATGATTGAGTAAATTCAATCGAAATATGTCAAATTATTAAGATCTTTTAATGTATTTTATTAACGTTTGACGTCCTTTTTAGCAATTAAATGTTTAATATATATTTTGAGTGTGTTTTTAGAATATATATTTTTGAAATAATTGATTACAGCCATGGGTGCAAGACCTTCAGTCTCAGGACTGATTTCAGTCTTGGACATATTTTTGACTGATAGTAAATTCTACTTTATATACTTAAATTATCACGATTAGCTCAAAATGAACCATTTTATCCTGACTGGTTGTTTTGAGCTCCTAAAAGTAAAAATTTTCATCATGATACTTTTCCTTATTTAGTAATTAAAGTTTATAGATAAATAAGATAAAACAGCTTTTTTGAAAAAGTAAGATACTTGTTTTTATTTAATTTTAAAGTTAATATGCTTAAAAGAAAGCTTTAAATAATTTACTTTTAAAAAATATAAAAGTAGCCAGCTCCCTTATATGGTATTTGTGGTAATGAAGTATTATTGTAAATAAGAACAATTCAGAACATGTTACTATTTAGAAAAGATTGGTTTCACAAAATTTCATTAGCAGCTGCATTGTAGCTGTCATGATAATTAGACTTTGTATAAACTAATAAAGTGATTACTCAGTAATAATTTCAATTAATATATTAATCTGACTCGCATCTTAAATTAAATATTAAGTTTTTATTCTGCTTTCATTAAACCATTCACTATTCTGTAACATTCCGCATATTCCGACTACTAAAACTCTTTTTATCAATTCCACCTGTACACTGGAAGGTTGCTGTGCCACTTACAGAGTAGCGCGTTTATCGCCTCGTTGTGCAATAGCATTTGAAAGATCACCACACTAACATAAAAAAGTAGCAATAAAAGAAAAACAAAATTAATCAGTTGATTGTAAAAAACGCGTTCCATTCTCGGTCGGGGGAGGAACATCACAAGAAAAAATAACCTCGCGAAATTTGACAGTATGTCATGGGGGGGGGGGGGGGGATCCAAAACTTCATGAAAATAGTTGTAACTTTTCTAATAAATATGTTACATATAACATATGGTGGTAGTAATCAATATATCTGATGAAAATACAAGTAATTTTTTAAAATAAACTATTCAATGATTTTTTTTATTCCTATTACTGTATTTGATTAATAGTAGTTCAAGAGCCATAATTTTATATTGTAAAATCCTTAAAAGCACTCTGCAAGCAGTCCTTGTTCAATCACAAAAGCCTGCCACTAAAAAATTTTAATGCAGAAGATGTAATGTATTTCTCAGATATAAACAATGAATTTTTCAGTTAAGAAGCACATGTATTTTACAAATATTGCTATTTCTTGGAACACTAAATATGATACATTATCGCCTTTAACACATTATTTTGGAGTAATGAAAACATTGTTATTATATTAAAATTTTTTGTAAATGAGTGTTATAATCAGAGCAGCTCATGACAGGTTTTTCTTGCAGCACTAAAATGCATGCTTTCCAAAAGTTTTTTAATTTTTGCTTTATTTAATGGAAGAAAATTCTGCTAAAAATAAGGCAAAGATTTCATTATTAAAAATAGTGAAAAAGAATAAATTGGCCAGCCATGCATTTAGTGTTCCCAAAACTGTCAGTCATCAGTTATGTTTAATGATGATTTTGCCCAGGCATATTTGGATGTTATATTTCAAGGTAATATCGTTAAGGTAACTTAATAATGTGTGATCTATACCTATTATATAAAATATCATAATTTGCACATTTTCTGGTTCCAAGGAATGTAATTTAAAGCATGTATACGAAGTAAATTTAATGATGTATGAAATATGATCTATATAATGCAAAATTCTATAATACGCACAACTTCTCATACCAAGGTGTGCATTATAAAGATCTTCTACTGTATTCATATGTAGTTCACACATCAAAAACCTTAAAGATTTAGTATCTGTAACAAGAGAACATTATTACAACTTTATATTTTTTTCATTCTGTAGCACAAATTACTCAGCTTAGAATTTGCCAATCAAAACATTGCCATCTTGATTTTTTTTCCACTGTCTTTATTTACCTCAGAAGTGATTAAGATTTTTTTATATTGTAAATCCTAAAGGTTATAATAGCAAAAAAGCACCTTTAAGCCCTTGGGAATGAGCGACCGGTATACTTGGCCACTTAAGGTGTTCAGAATCCTTCATTATTCTCACCACTTATTTTTAATTGTAAAGTTTACCTTCTTTAATGGGAGCATTTCTGTGATTCAATTACAGAAAATTTTCTGTTTTTAAAAACATGTAGTAAAAGGTTAAAAATTAACCAAAGGGCTCTTGTCGCGAAGGGGTTAAACATCTTGAATTACAGTGAACTTTAATAACCCTTGGCTTTAATTGCCAGTACTCTTCCAATTGAGCTATCTGTACGACAGCCCAGCCAACACAATATTCGCTCAGAACAACTATTATCATGACATCAATTGATTGTGTGAAAAATAATTAAAAGTGTACATGATTATATATTTTATTATTAAGCAACAGACTTTGCAGATCCGATTTTCTAAAAAGCTTTAAAGATTGAAATCCCTAGGCTGGAGTGGGAAAGTGGTAATTTTGAGGAATAGGAGGATAATTTATATAGAAGAATTTTCTGTATAAAAATAAAGATTTAAATTTTTTTAATGTTGGGGAGTAGGGGGAGGGAGAAGAGGTGAAATGTACAGTCGTGGAAAAAAAAAAAAGTAAACACCCTCTACTAACTCCTTAACAAATTATTATCGTAGACAAAAGTTATTGGTACCGAATGATTGGAAATAAAGTCTATTTTTAAATGATGTATATAAAATTTCTTAGGGGCCATCTACATATTAAAACAAATCCAAACTTCACTTTTTTCAATGGCAATACCCAATTTTAACGAGATATTTCAAATCTTCGGTTCAAACTATGCCTAGGCACCAAATTTCAAGTAATTTAAATAATAAGTTTTTGAATTATAAACATTCAAAATTTAGTGCTTCTAATGTTAAATTATATTTTCATATTTTTATTCATATCTCCTGAAATTATGCTCCTAATGTGCTAATTTTTTGTGTAGCAGTAATACTAACATACCCAAACATAAATACGTTGAATTTGTAATTTTTATGATATGAATTATAAAATTAATATTCGAAAAAATTATGAATTGTAACCTAAAATTTTTTTGATGGATTTAGATTTATTAAGTCCTGCTTTATGGAAATCCAAAATTTCACATTTTTCTTCCAAATAGTTTTCAAATTATGCTTAAAAAACGGCAAAATCATGGTTTAAGGGGCCGTCTATGATAGAAGTGATTAGATATTTTGAAATGTCTTATGCTGTCCTGTAATCTAGCAGACTTCATTGACTGCTTGAGTGACGCTTAAGGTGCCTTGATCAAGAAGGGGGCTCTCTCGGTTAACAATCGAGTACCGAACTTCAATTTGGATACAGCCCTTAAAATAAGCTTGTTTTAAAATAATTAATTTCTCGGGAACTTATAGTACGAATTACATAAAAATTTGTTTTTAGGCTAATTAAATGGCGTATAATTCATTTATGCTGTAAAAATTGTGTACTGCTATTGAAAAAAACAAAGTTATGGTTCGTTTTAATATGTAGATAACCCCTTAAGCAAATTTTATATACATTTAAAAGTAGCCTTTATTTCCAATCGTTCAGTACCAGTAACTTTCTTCTACGGTAATTTGTTGAGGAGTTAGTAGGGGTGTTTACTTTTTTTTTCCATGACTGTACATTAGGGAAGTTAGTGCTTATTTATTTATTTATGTTAGTGAGCAACAAATTTTGCAGATTTTTTTTTTTTTCAAACTAATTTTTGAAAGATTTTATTATTTAGGTAAGCTGAAGAGGTGGGTGCAAAAGCAGAAGTGGAATCTTCGGAGCTCAGGGGATTATTTTATGATTTATTATTATTGTTAATAAAGAATTTTAAATAGGGATGGTGAAAGATTATTTTATATAAAATTAAAGAATGTTTAATTTTTTTGCACTAGGAATGAGAAAAGCGAGAAGCAGAAATTTGTAGTTTTGGATTTATATAAATGTATGGAATTACTTTTATAAGTGAGCGATGATTGTTATATATATATATATATAAAGGTTTAAAGAGTAATATTTCTTGCTATTTTTCTTAACAAAGTAATTTTTTTATATAGTAAAATTTAACATAGCTTTTTATATCTCTGAAGCAAACCAACAGAAATACCCTCTAAACATGCATGTTGTACATTACTTCCATATCTTACCAAAGAGTTCTTATAAAAATCTCATTGCACGGTGCTCTTTAAAATTGAAGTATGGTCATCCTTTTTTGCGGAGAGGGAGGGGGGAGAGATTGAAGGTGAATTGAAATCCTGACTATGAATTCTTTGTATTTAATTTTTTTTTTGTGTGTGTTTATTGTTTTATTTATTTTTTTCAATAACCTCAAAAAAGTAATGATATCAATACAAAAACCCTTAACGGGTTAAAAGTTTGTGACGCAGCACTTTATCTTATGCTCTAAGAATTTTAAATATGGAACTTAAAAATAATGATATCAAATTTTGAGTGACGCTATGCTGTTAATTATAATCTCTCTATATATTATTTATTTCATCTTTTTATTTTTTTATAATCGCATGTGCAAAAATTATGTTCAATTTAAAAAAATGTATAAGTTTATTCATTGATGCTTTAACATTTACACCTCTCATAAATTCCAAGTATGAGTTTTAAAAGATATGATATCAAAATTTTAGTGACGCTTTGATGTGGCTTTAACGATTTGTTTTAAAATTAAATTTAAATTATTTTTGTTTTGGCTAAGATATATTCACACATCTAAATAATAGTTTTAATTTTCCAATATACATTAAATATGTCACTTTCACTGAATTTATATAATGCATTTAAATGTATTTATTTGAATAAATTGATTTATCCTTTGTCCAATGCTATTAAAAATGTAAAATAAGATTTGCGTAAATAATTTTTTTGCGTCATTGTATCCAAACTAAGGGAAATGTATTCAAATGGATACTATGAGGCAAAAAAATTATTTACGTGAAAAAATTAAAACGATTTTAAGTAAGAGAAAAAATGTACAGCTCAGGTGAGCTTAATGTCTACTTTTTAAAAAAACACAATTTTACCAAAAAAAAAAAAATTACCCTGTTAAAAAGTTGTACTTAACTATAATACTTTACTATGTACTAATTACTGATATACAGTAAGAGTGAATTTAAAATATTACATGTAATGTTGTCATGTGTGACATTTAATTTGAATTTTTACAGATCAATTTAGTATTTGAGGTTTCTGACATGACTGTTTAAACCCGACATAAACTGACACATGTCAAAAACCTGCCAACATTGTAATTATTACTAATACTATACACTAATTATACAATTACAGTAATAGTGAATTTTAAATATTACATTTAATGTGTGACATTTAATGTGAAATTTTACAGATCACTAAGTATTTGAGGTTTTTGACATGACGGTTTAAACTGTCAAAAACCTGCCAATCCTGGTGCTAAGCCACCCATTGCCGGTCCTTCTATAGCTGATTGGGTTGCAGATCAGAAAGCTGTAGTAACAGCATTTTTAAGTGAAAAAATGCTACCGTTTTCTTTAGCTGGTGACTTGGTTGATCTTTCCAAATTTTTAGCCAAGGATAAATCGGCACTTTCAAGGTTGCAGTTTTCACAGACAAGTGCAACGTATATCAATACGCATGGCACGGCCAAATGCTTAAAGCAGGAATTAGTAGGTAAATTAATGGGAAATTTTTTCTCCCTAAATATTGATGAAGGCACAACTAATGCCATGGATAAAATTAATGTTTTTGTTCGTTATTTTGATGATGCAGAAAATATGGTTGTAACTGATCACTTAGGCTCGAGGAAAGAAAATATCAGTTCCTCAAAAAATATTTTCAGTCATGTAAATGATATGTTAAAGGGAGCTGGGCTGAATCACAACCAAGTCATCAGCTGTCTATTGGACAACTGCAGCACAATGAGGGGACGTAAAGCCGGACTCGAAACTTTATTGCGGCAAGCTAATCCAAATCTATTGGATATTCATGGTGACACAGTTCACATTGTTCACAATTCTGCAAAAAAATTCTTCAATCTTTTTTATGGTTATGTAGAAGGCATTTCTAGTGACTTGTATTATGACATCCAAGATTCACCAAAAGCAAAGGAACTTTTTTGTGAGATTCAATCTCTTCTAAATTATGATAAAGTACTTCACCTTATAAGATTTATAGACAATAGGTTCTTGCAAATTTTAGCAGTTTGTGATAGACTGTTTAAACTTTCTGATGCTTTTAAAACATTTTATTTTGGTTTCCTGACTCCAGAAAGAAAAGAAACTGAACAACATATTTTGGATTATATATACAATCAAAGGAAAGTATCCCCTGATGAGCATAATAGGATAAAAATTGTTCAAGATATTCTGTCTAAACAAAACTTAAAGAATGCAGAAAGGAAAGAAAGAATTTTGAATATTTTATTTACAATGGGAACAGATATTTATTTATGTTATAATTTTATAGAGGTGTATTGATGCAATTTAATACATATGTAAAAAAAGTTTCAGCACGTAAAACCCATGATCCATTTAATTAATGAAGAAATGTATTCTTTATGCAGGAATTTTGTTTCTTTTTTCATCAAACCTGAATTTCTCCCAAATACTGTGATTGTTAAGCAAGTTCCCAATAGAAAACAAAGCTCTCACATGGTTTTCTGCATTAAATCCAAATTTGGGGGTTAAAAAGTACAACCTTTGTAGCATTGCAAAAACTTGCTGAATCTTTACCTAATGTTGTTTCTGATAAAGCGTTGCTGTTAGAAGAGATAAGGCAATACACAAATGATCCAGAATTGGATGAGTTGGAAGCAACTGGAATTTTTTCTAAATCTGATAAAAAATTCCAGAATTGATTTAGACTGGTGGTCACACATTTTTAACATTCAGCATCAAGGTAATTTTAAATAAAAGTTTTTATCGATTTTTCTCAAAGCACTACTGACACCTTTTTCTGGTCCTTTAGTTGAAGGAAGTTTCAATACCATGGATGATGTAATAACCGAAGATAGAAGTGTTCTAACTGTAGAGAATTATGAAGCAATCTCCACTGTTAAATATCATTTATGCAGGAGAAAAATGAAGGCAATTGAATTAGAACCATGCGTGAATATGCGAAGAGCCATCCATACAGCCCATGCTTCCTATCAGCCGCATTTATCAGAAAAAAAGCTGAAAAAATTTCCTAAAAGTACGTCTGGTAAAAAAGAAAATCATCATGATTGTGTTCCTTCTACTTCTAGTTACTGTCCTCTTCCCCAAAAAGATAGTACTGCAATGGTGCCAGTTGTTCAAACATGTTTGCCAAAAACTGGAAAACAAAGATAAAACAGATATTCCAGTAACTAATTCTTCCAAACACTCTACAAAATCTGAAAAAGTGACACTATGTATTAAAAATCCCTCCAAAAGACCTGCTGAAAATCAAACACATAAAAAACCTCCAAAGGCTTTGAAGCCCTCTGTAATAAAACTTTTTTCAAGTGAAAACTGTTACAAAACCATAAATTTCAGGGTTTTTTCTAGAATTGCTAAAATCTTTTTTATAACTTTGTTGAATTTTTAGTTTATTTTCATTGGGTATTGGTGGAAACCAATACAACATCATAAATCTCAATACTTATTTTTCAAAAATATCGGATATTTTGTAAAATTAATCATTTTTTGGAATTGCCAGAATCCATTCTACCATCTATATTTTTAGATCTTATGACTTTGGAACATAGTGAGCTTTGAAAAGTCAATTTTAACTTATTTTGTGCATGGCCTCAATTTTCACTTAGTATAATCTATAATTGCTAACATCTATAAAATAACAAGTTTCATCTTATTGGTAAGTTTTCAATTTTTTATTTAAAGGAAAAACCTTATTTGTTCATTTAATTTTTTTCACTGTTTGCAGAAAATAAGTGTTTATTGTAACTAATATGGTAGTTTTCTTTTAAAGAAATAAGAAAATCTCAAAGTTTAAGCCTCAATTATTATTATAATCATTGTTTAATTAATGTTCTTTATTTAATGTTATTTTAGGTTTTTCATACATATATTTATCATTTAAAATATTATACCCAATACTTGGAAATTAAGCTTTGAATATTATGTTATGTCGGAGTTATTTACGTTTTGTCATAGTGTTAAGGAAACATGTTAAAATATATCAGTCCTGTGAAAATTTTTAACTTTTACCCATGATAATAGCTATTTCTTCATTAAAAAGCTCTGAATTAAGGAGATAATGATGAGCTAATGTATCAAATTTTGTCCTCTAGAGCAGCGTTTCTTAAACTTTGGGATCTCGCGGACCCCCTTTGATGTGATATGCATTCCGGGGACCCCTAACAAAATTTTTGTTAATGTAAGATAAAAAAAAATATTTTTATAGTACAGAGCTGCTTATATATTTTTCATTACAGATATTCCGTGTTTAATGTTTGAAAAAATCAGTTGCATTAATAAGAAAAATGGCACATATTTTAAGACCGCTAAAATATACACTACTATTTCCCATGAGAAGTATGCTGCTGTTTTTTCCTACGATACGTGCAATCCATTGAAGACATGCTGTCTGGTTCAATGTTCGAAACAGGTATTCGCAAGTCTGTTTTGACATTCAATCGATTTCTATATTTGTTTTTCAAGTGCACAAGGCTGGAGAAAGCCTTTTCACACAAATATGGTGTACAGAAGGGAAGTAAATGCTGGATAGTAATGCTGCTAGTGCTGCATACCTATTTCTCACACACAACCAAAAATTAGGAAGGCTATTCACTTTGAAAGCAATTTTCATGGAGCGATCGCATGATAATTCCGCAAGTTGTTTCTGCTCTAAGATTGTTAAGGATTGCATTTCACTAAATTTTGGAAATAAAACGGACCCCACTCCACTGATTTTCTGACTGTGAGGGGGAAAATAATGTGGGAATACTTCTTTCAAGTTCTTCAAGGGTACAATGAAATTTTGAACAGCATCAGAGAAAATTGTATTGCCAGAAGTTTGTAAGAAATCGAGTAATATTGGGAATGATTGCAAATTATTATTTTCAAGCCGATTTGTCTATAAATTAGTTTTTTTATTGTTGCATCTACTTTGTCCTGTCCTGAAAAATATGTACCGATGTTCCTTGCAAGCTTAAATTCAGCTCATTCAGAAAAATAAAAATATCTATCAAATATGCCGCCTTGACAAGCCTGGAGAAGTCATTGAAACATTCTTTCAAATGGCATTTGTAACCCAATAAAAATAACCTTACTTCATCACGCAGTGCCAGGGTTGGCAAGTTTTTGCCATAGGTGGAAAAAACCTGGTTAAAACCGTCCTGGCAAAAATAGGTTTTTGCCAAAGTGGTGGCAAAAATAGTCTGTCCATTTAATTTTTTTCCCAGAAAAAGAGAAAAAATAAAATTTCATGAAAGAAAAAAGAAACAATAGTTAAAAAATCAATATTCTAAACTTATTTTTGAGCTCTTAAGTTAAATAGTATAATTATGCATTTTATAAAATACTAACTTTTATAACAAAATTATAAATGAAAAAAATACTAATTTTGGTACTTTTCGGTTAGCCGGGTGCCAGTGTTATATACAATTGGAAAATATGCTAAAAGATTTGGCAGAAGCTAGCATTAATGTGGGATTAAAAATAAACTTGGAAAAGACTAAGGTGATGTTCAATTCATTTGCATCAAAAAAGAAAATCGTCTACAACAACACTGAAATTAAAGAAGTGCAAAGTTATGTGTACCTTGGGCAAGAAATATCATCGGATAATAGTATCATGAATGAAATCAATAGAAGAATAAGAAATAAATGGAGTGCTTTTGGGAAGAACAATATTATTCTGAAGAGTAGCATGCCCCTTTGTTTGAAAAGAAAGGTATTTAACCAATGTGTTTTGCCTGTCCTAACTTATGGAGCAGAAACATGGACGCTAACAAAACGGATAGTACAAAGATTACAAACAACACAGAGAAGTATGGAAAGATGTATGCTAGGTATAACTAGAAGAGACAGAAAAAGAATAACCTGGATAAGAAGTCAGACGAAAGTTTTTGACATCATTGAAAGAATTAAACGGCTAAAATAACGGCCAAGAAGACGACCTCAAGTAAGATGGGGTGATGAAATCAGAAAAGTAGCCGGTGTAAATTGGATGACTAAAGCACTAGACAGGAAACATTGGAAAAATCTGGGGGAGACCTACATCCAGCAGTGGATTGAAAACGGTTGATGATGATGATGATGCATAAATTGTAAATATACACATATATACATGTGTATCCACATATTTGTATATGTATATAGATGTATGTATATATATATATATATATATATATATCATGGAAGACGGTAGTATTTCGAGTGACGCAGCCTTAAGCCTAAAATCGTATCGTACCGTATCATAGAATTCGTAGATGGCGGAACTCATATATACAGCTAACTCGACATCAAAGAAAACGCGAAAAGCCGCCTTTTACTAACTCAGCAGATATATGTCTTATTGTTCTGAATTTTCTAGAACAGTCTTATATCTGCAGTTTAATCGTATACTGAAATTTTTGCATTTCTACGTGCAGTATATTTTGAGATCTAAATAGCCATTTTTAAAGTGAAAACGTTGGTATAATATCGAGGAAGTTCCTAATTTGAAAATCTCGAAAACGGTTCTAACGATTATTTTTAAATTGATACATTATATAAATGTGATTAAGGCGAGGTGAATAACACTTTTCTTTTTTCTGGGAAAACTCTCGTTCATTAAATAATTCGATTTTTTTTTCTCTCGAAAATGACACGGGCGATTTTTTAAAAATCAAATAAATATGTTTCAGATGAACCAAATAACAATTTACTTGTTTCCAGCAAGACTCTTGTCCGTTTTATACTGCGCATGAAAAATCGGACTATATTTCTTCGCCATTCTATGGAAATTTCACCGAAAATGCATGACACTGTATTCATACACACGCTTTCTTTTTAACCACTTTTGGGGAGAAAAATTTTGTCTTCCCACTGGCTGAGTGGCTAAGGGCCATCGTTTACTGACCTTAAGATAGGCAGTTCGATACTCGCTGGTACGTGTTTTCACATGTGAATGTTTTTTTTTTTTTTTTTTTTTTTTTTTTTTTTTAAAGTCTGCTAGTTGACTATTATTCTCAGTTCCTTTGTAATTTTTTTAATTGCTATTAAGTTAAATAAAATTACAATTATAATGACGCCAATTTGATGATGATTATTTCTTGGCAATTTTTCAACAATAAAAATATTACCATAAATTTTATAAATATATTTAATTTCAATCACTTTACAAAAAATATACATTAATAATTATTATTTGAATATAAATCACACGATCAGAAACGTAAAAAAATAATTCATTTCAGCTCTTCTTTTTATAATATCATTTTTTATTATTATGACGGTCAATCAATATATAATCACTGACATCCATAATATTATTATTATTATTATTATTTTCCTTGCATAAAAGCTATTGTGATGTAATAATTCTTTTATAATAAATAATTTAGTTGAAATGTTTTATTTATAAATATCAATGAAGTTTGATAACCCCGAGACAATTCTTTGCAATATTTACAGTTTACATAATAAACATATCAGAATTCTGGTGTCGCCATCTTTTGACGCAATTGCGTAGTATTATAGAGAAATGTTTGATAAAAATGTTGAAGTAGACAGTTTTTAAATCGAAGAATTATTTTAAGAGATATTTAATGTTAAATCTGGATAAAATTGTCTCATTAAAAAAGTCTCATAGGAAAAAAAATATACATCGGAATTTAATCATTTTCATTCAATTTAATCATTCAATAGAAACTCGAAGTTTGCAGAGTGCATTTATTATTCTTAACTTGCCTAATTTTTTGACGGTTTATTTCAATTTTAAATTAAAATTTTCAGAATTTCCAGAGATATTTTTTACATATTTTAGAAAAGGTTCTTTTAAATTGTTGCCAAATGTTAAAACAGCGCAAAGAATAATATATCCTTTAAATTAAAAATTTATTCACACGTGACTATTATAAACAGAAAAAAATCCTTTTAAATTAGAATTAAATGATCACGTGTTAAAAGCAGGAAAATATTAAACATTACGCCATAAAAATTGTTTTTACACATGCTTACGTAAAATGAAAGAAAATTATAAAATAATCAATTATTTTCAAATTAGAATTAAATGATTACGCATTAAAAGAAGGAAAACATTGAAAATTACGTCATAAAAATTATATTTACACGTGAATATTAAAAGAAAAAGAAAATTTTTAAATAATAAATTCATTGATATGTATTAAAAGTCGTAAATGGAGGAAATTACGTCATATTGGCCAAAGTGGCCAAAACAGTTTACAAAACACATTGCAAAACATATTGCAAAACAGTCTAAATTAAAAAATATATTTATATGAGAGATTTATTTCAAATTTCGAGATGATATTTTTAACTATAGTTGCTAATTTTAAGGTAGCGCAAATAATAATATTATCTTTCTAATAATAAAAATATTTTCAGTTGAATGTTACAAAGAGAAAGGAAAGTTTGGTGAAAATTATGTCAGATTTAAAACGTTACATTTAAAATCTCTTATTTAAAATCATTTTCTTATAGCGTTGTTAAAAAATACCATAAAGCAAAGACTCTGTTGACTTAGTTCCTTTTATATTTGGTAATTTTCAAATGTTTAACTAATCTTATTTAATCAAGCAGGGAAACAGCAACTAACATCAGCTGATTCGGTTTTGAAATCCCTCAATAAAAGGGAAACCCGTTTACGGTAAGATCGCCATTGATTTTTTAATTATACAGAGCAGCCTCGATTATCTGAGCTAATTGGGACTGTTAGTAAATCGGAATCGGAAATCTCGGTTAATAGAAACTGTGTGTAAAAACTCGCCGTGCTTGCGAATTTAACATCTCTTTTAAAAATATATATAGAGCGTTTTTTAAATAATAAAAGTAAATATATGTAAAGTTCTGTTTCACAGCTTAACAAATTTAAAAAGAAAATCAACTAAATTTTAAAATGCAAATTGAAAAATTTACGAAAGTTCACACAGCCACTGGAAACAAAGCATTGTTCGCTATTGACTTCTCAGGGTCCAATGTTTCTTTGGAGTTGAGGGCTTTTGGGGGCAGAAGGGCCTGTATAGCATGGACAGTGAGCTAAAGAGTGTGGTTATTTTTAAGGCTCATTCAAAAGGGGAAAAAAAAAAACAGACTTTGTTATCGGCTCGGTTAACAGAAACCTCGATTAATCGAAGCTCGGTTAATCCAGGTTCTACTATAATTCAATCTTCCGTAATCTTTTTAAAGCAGATCAAATTAATGGACTTTAGCACAAAGTCACATAGCTGATAACTGCCATGCTTGTTGGCCACCTTTTTTTCAAAAAGTTTGCTTCACCTTATTCAATTAATGAGATATCTCCGATAAAATAAGTCACATTTTCCCGTTCTAAAATACTGGTATCCAAAAATCGTAGCATGTAACTGACACTACAAGTACTCATGGAACTAGACTATTTTAAGTCTGATTTTTATTATAGACTATATAAAATTATTAAAAATATATATTATGATAGGAACTAGCGGGCTTCGTCCGCTATTTACGTTACGGATATAAAAATCATGTTTTTTTTTTAGGGAAAAAGAAATAAAAACCTATTTGACGATAGGTTTATAAAGACACATTTTGTATTTGTTATATTTCCGGGGATGAGGAGGGGGGGGGGTGCTATTTTGATTAAATATCGCAATTAGTCTACATGGCAGATATAATTATGATAGACACTAGCGGGCTTCGCCCCTCTATGGCGCCTTATGGGTCCAGCTTCCATAACTCAGAAACTACCTTTCGGACATCAATGCAACAGATTCCAAACGTTATAATTAACTTAATAATCACCCTATATAGCATTAAAGTAAATTTATGAGTACTGCATACTATTTTTTTATCGTAATTTCTGAAGAGAAAAAATTATTTCGGTTCCATTCTTAGGTACTGGTCTGAAAAATTTTGAAAAAGGGGGGAAGGAGGGGACATGAGACTGCTGTTTGTCAAACAACACAACGGGATCTGGCTTATTCAACTTGGTTTTTGATGACTTCAATTGGAAGGTGGTTTGTTTAAAAGAGTGCGTTCCCTGCCCCATGAAAATTGGAACTATTGGTGCTACATCTATGTAAGGATTTAATAATTATAAATTAACATTTTGGATTTATTAATTTAAGGATAAAGTGTTTTTAAAGGAATATCAAATGAAACCCTCTGTGCGATCTGCGATTATACTTACCCAGTTGTTTTTATATACAAACTGCTATAAGGAAAATTGTAATAAAATAGTAAAAATTAAATCTGCATTAAATTCCATAAGTATCTTTTTTTTAATCATTTTATCACTAACCTCAAAAAAGTAATGATATCAATGCAAAAACCCTTGACGGGTTAAAAGTTTCTGACGCAGCACTTTATCTTATGCTCTAAGAATTTTAAATATGGAACTTAAAAATACTGATATCAAATTTTGAGTGACGTTATGCTATTTCTTAAAAAATATATTTGTATTTATTTCACCATTTTATTTTTGTTTTATTTATAATCGCATGTGCAAAAGTTATGTTCAACATGAAAAGCTGCATAAAATTTTATTCGCTGTTGCTTTATCATTTACATCTCTCATAAATTCAAAATATGTGTTTTAAAAGATATGATATAAAATTTAAGTGACGCCTTGATGTGACTTTAAAAAGTTTGTTTTTTAAAATTCAATTTAAATTATTTTTGACTTGGTTAAAATATTTTTTTTACATCTACACAATACTTTTAATTTTCCAATTCACTGTTAAATATATCACTTTCATTGAATCTATACTATGCATTGAAATGTATTTATTTCAATAAATTGATTTATCTTTTGTGTCACGTTATTCAAAATTGTGAGTAAGATTTATGTAAATGGTTTCTTTGCGTCATTGTGTCCAAACTACATGAAATGTATGAAAAAGGATAGTTTGACGCAAATAAACCATTTACATAAATCTTACTCACAATTTTGAATAGCGTGACACAAAAGATAAATCAATTTATTGAAATAAATACATTTCAATGCATAGTATAGATTCAATGAAAGTGATATATTTAACAGTGAATTGGAAAATTAAAAGTATTGTGTAGATGTAAAAAAAATATTTTAACCAAGTCAAAAATAATTTAAATTGAATTTTAAAAAACAAACCTTTTAAAGTCACATCAAGGCGTCACTTAAATTTTATATCATATCTTTTAAAACACATATTTTGAATTTATGAGAGATGTAAATGATAAAGCAACAGCGAATAAAATTTTATGCAGTTTTCATGTTGAACATAACTTTTGCACATGTGATTATAAATAAAACAAAAATAAAATGGTGAAATAAATACAAATATATTTTTTAAGAAATAGCATAACGTCACTCAAAATTTGATATCAGTATTTTTAAGTTCCATATTTAAAATTCTTAGAGCATAAGATAAAGTGCTGCATCAGAAACTTTTAACCCGTCAAGGGTTTTTGCATTGATATATATATATACACACACATGTATATATAACACTGGCGCCCGGCTAACCGAAAAGTACCCTAATTTTATATAAATAAACAGAAAACTTTATTATTTATTCATGTTTATACAATTATTCATTATTATTCACATAATAGAACTGTGGAGGCTCTAAATGAATAAAGTATTTATGTTTATATGTGTTAGAAATTCAAATAAACAATTATATTCTAAATTCTATTTTTTAATACAAAATTATATTTAAAGCAGAACACTATTAAATTTCAAATACTTCAGTGATATGTCCATCAAAACCTAATTTTTGCTATTTTAGCTTAGCATAACAATAATCTAGTTTAGAAAGAGTATTTGTTGACAGTTTATTTCGAATTTTAGTTTGCACAAATGAAAAATTTGAAAAAAAATCTTTCGATAGCAGCACTACTTGTTGGATATATTTGAAGGTGTGCGACTGCTAAACAGAAGTCTCTTGAAAACTCACAAGCTTTTTCGATACTTCACCACCAATTATAAGCACTGACTCTACTAATCGCTTCTGTAAAATACGAATTAGAGAAGGGTTTTTCTTTTAGCTCGAAATTAATAACATAAGCAGACCTGCCAACCTTTGTAAATGAGAAATCGTAGCACACAAAATTCAAATTAATCCGGAGGTTGGTTGGTTAGTTTTTTGTATTTAGCGATAATTTCATTTTTTCAATTTAACATAGTAATTTTTTCCTTCTGAAAACTTATACGATTTTTAGAGTTTCTCCTCTCTTTGTGGCTTTTTTTTTTTTTTTTTTAAACATTTGTAAAAAAAAAAAAAAAAAAAAAAGGAGCCCGGTTCCGATTTTTTTTTTCTGCGATCATTTCACAATATTCTCAATTTTCCCCCACAATCGTAATTCACGTTTTTCTATTACGATTCTTTGCTGAAATGTGAAATCCGCAATCTTACCGCGAAGTTTTGACGAAATTCACATTTTTTAGTGTGATCCTTTGATGAAATTCGTGTTTTCTTTTCGCGATATTTTGACGAAATTCACGTTTTTACCGCAAACCTTTGACGAGATTTATTTTTTTCTGCAATCAATTGACGAAATAGATTTTTTTTTTTACGCATTTATTTGTCAAAATTCGCAATAGTTTATCGCAACCGATCGGCAAAATTCGCGGTATCTTGTTGCGACTAATTTTTTAAAAAATTACTATTCGTTCCCACGACATTTTGACGAAATTTGTAATATTCTGCATTGAATAGTTTATCAATATTCGTGATTTTTTTTTTAGTAATCTTAACGATATTCGCAATTTCTTTCTGAACTCTTTACGAAAATAGCGATTTTATTCATCAACCAATTGAAAATAATTACTATTTGTTTCTGAGATATTTGACGAAATACCCGGTATTTTTCCACGATCATTTGAAGAAAATCTCAATTTTTTTCCACGGCCGATTCACGAATTGATTTAGGGAAATTTCGTAAAAGAAAAAAATTCGCGAACTTCCAAGAACTTTTAAAATATACTCGCAGAAGAATCATAGGTCTATGAAAGATTTTGCAGGTGACAGTACTACACAACATTTTTCATTACACAGGACTCCCTTTCTGTGTGCAAATTGCACGATTCTGCACACTATTTCAAACCTTACCCTCAAAGAACCCTCCCTCAAGAAACTCTTGAAATGGCTCCCCTGTTTGTAAGGATGGGAATTGCTGATATAAAAATTTACAGAAATACGACTCACTTGTGATTAATATCCATTAAAAGGATTTTATGTTAAGAAGTGTGTTTTGTAGCCCAGATTTTTCCCCCCTTGAGCATTTTTTAATGTATGAATTTTCAGACTAATGACCACTTTTTAAAAACTTTCGGAACAGAATTACTCCTGAAGCATATGCTGCACGGATTAAAAATCACAACCGAAAAAAAAATACGTTTCTGTTATTTGCAAAAAATTGTAGTTTAAGACTGATTTTCGTAGCATCGTAGTTTATAACTCCAAATCGTAGCAACAACGATTTTTTCATAGCAGGTCTGCATAAGGTATAACAGACTAGTTTCATCAGATAAATAATTATAAATTAGTACCAAAGACTTAAATATTTACATATTTTAAGACTAATTACATGATACAGAAGTAGCAAAGTTATATAAAACCTTTTGATAATTAAAAAAATATTAATGGCTGACAAAATACTTTACTTAAGAAAAAAAAAATTGGATATCCGATTTTTTATTTGGTTCATAAATTCCTAAGTGTTAGACTGATTCTCACCTATTTTATAAATATTTAAAATGTGTAAACATATTTAATTATATTTATTAATTAGCAAATTAAATAAATATTAAATATGTTATTAAATTTTATTGTTTATAGAATTATTATCCTTATTAGGTTATAGATTTTATTACACATTAAAGACAAATAAGAATTTGCCATTTTTGCCGTTTTTTTCCATTTTTGCCCTGGTTTTTTCCAGTTTTTGCCACTGTCCTAGCAAAAATGCCAACCCTGCGCAGTGCAAAATAGCGATATAAAACTTTTTCATGGTATAGCCACCGAATTTCTGTATGCAAAAGTAACTGTTTGTGTTGACATCCAATTTCCTCCCACAGAATTTAAAAAGTCTAGAATTCAATGGACGAGCCTTGATATAATTTGCTACTGAAACAACTTCGTTGAATGTATACTTCAGGCATTTTTTTCACGACCAGCAATTCACGGTGAATACAACAGTGTGTCCAAACTGCATGTGGTGTTTTATCTTTAAAAGAACTTATCAAACAATTAATAAGTCCACTCACAGCTCGAGCCCATCTGTACTTATTCTGACACATTTCGACAAGTTTATTATTATATTTGTTTTACAAACCTTCTAAAGAGGTGAATGGATTTGCAAAACTAAAAATCTACAAATTCCCATTATTGGAAACATAAACGTCTAAACTCTCATCTACCTGTAAAACGAAATAAGGACTTATTTTTACACATTCAATTAATTAACTCTCAATATTATCACATATTTTAGATAATGAAATTAAATTTGGATCCTTTGCTGCGTTTTCTCCAAGAATCATTGTGATCATTGCTTTAGCAGCAGATGGAATTAAATTCTCTGCAATCGTATGTGGTTTTGCAGATTGTGCAACCATCAAAGGTACCTGATACGAGGCAAAAACGGCCTTTTCATTATATTGGAACCAGTTGCGGTCTTTTCAAATAATTTCTGACTTGTTTTCAGTTCTTTTAACTTACTATAAAAAATGCAGTTGATTTGTTTAAATACTCTTTATTGTAAATTTCTATGGAGTTTTGCTTGTTTCATACATTCATTTGACAGTATATCATGACAAATAACACAAACATGCAGTTTTTCATTATTAATACAGGTGTTTTTGGAGTATTTACGTTTTTTTCTTTGCGATAATTTCTTCTCTGTTAAATTGTGAGATATTAAATCCTCATCATCTATATCTGACTCCATCTCTTCTTTACCTTTTGTTTTACTGGTCTTTAACCACTCATTCATATCATGAATAAAAAAATAAATATGTAACAAGAGATTCCCAAATACGAGCAGTTCACTTAAAAATTGCGATGACTGGAATTCACTCACTACTGTTTTCTCCCTGCTTTAGAGTTTCTTGATAAGATGACGCACGGTTACGTGATTAGTACTATGACAATCTGAAACAGAATTCATATGTAAAGCACACTGACGAGGAAAAAATGTTTGGCTTGCACAGAGATGAATTCAGAGGGTGGAACTGAAGAGGGGGTTGGGGTTCCCTTCCCCAGCATCCAAGTGTCTCCCTCGAAAGATTTACATTTAGGTGTTTATTTTATGCTTATTGCAGTCCTAGATTAGAAGTTCTAGTCCTGCATTTATCCGCAATTATAGATACAGAAATTTATGTCGAAAGAAAAAATATGTGAATTCAATACTGGGCATGAGGACCCCCCGTCTGTAAGCTCGCGGACCCCCAGGGGTCCGCGAGCTTAAGAAACGCTGCTCTAGAGCAGTGGTTCCCAACGTGGGGCGTACGCCCCCACAGGGGGCAATTTCAGATTTCTTATTAACAAATTTTCTGTCATTTTTTTTTTCTTATGAGGGTAGTGTCATCTAAAAATAGAAATAATAGATGACAAAATTAAAAAATAACTGAATAAGAATTAATTTTTGAAACCTTTCCATTTCAAAGTTCAAACTACATTTACACCAGAATAATTATCTGAATTTCTTTTACATATTTTGATATTTTTTATATATTAAAAATCATGTTAATTTTTCCGGTTTTAATATTATTTTAGTAAAACACATTTCGTTTTTGTGCTATTTATTTAAAAAAAAAAAAAAAAAAAACTACTTCATAGTGCAATATGTCTCATGAAGGAGCTTTTACATATGAAATTTTGTAGGATATCTAAAATTGTCTAATTTGACATGGTTAATCTAAAAAATGTTTAGAATTATTTAAATGAGGTACTAATTTTATGAAATTATTAAATCTCCATGCGCATCGCAGAAAGAAATGGGTAGAAAGTAAACTTCTTAAGGCTCTTCTGTAGACTATAAAAATGGTGGCCAAATAATAATGGGAAAAAGAAAGTCTGCTATCAAAGAAGTATGTGATGAGGGGAAAGAAAAATTACTTAAAATGGATAAAAGCGCAAATAAAGAAATGTGAATTATGTTATCCATACAGTCTCTGTGATAAACAAGAATCACTTGTTCTTAAGGAAGTACATACTAAAATCCATTATAAAATGCATCAATTCTATCAGATGTAAAGGGCCATCCATATATGATGTCACTTTTTTTCAATATTTTTGAACCCCTCCTCCCCTTTGTCACACTTCACCATACTCCCTCCCCTTCCTTTGTCACATGTCACGCTTATATTATGTAAACATATACTTGCAGTTCAGAAATAAAGCACTAAGTTATGGATCATATTTCGAATTTTGTTTTTGAACTTTAACTATGTGTTTTAATGACATTTGTGAGCTAATAATAAAAATGATTCATGTACTTATATTGTGTGAAATAAGATTAAGATTTACAACAAAAAACATAATTAATATACAATAGTAATAAAATATTAATATGAAAGAACAATTAAAAACAGTAGTATTTTGGAATTTGAAATGGAATTTAATATTCTTGGTTTTAAATGTTAACTTTACTGTATGAACACTACTTTAATTTCAAAATAACTTTAAAATTTAATCTGCTGATTTTTAATGCTTTTATTTTAATCAAAATGTGGGATGTCACACTTCTTACCCCCTCTCACCCCCTTGTTACAAACTGTCACAATCTCATGAACCCCTTCCAAGTGTGACATCATATTTGTGGATGGCCCCTAATACAAAATGTGAGAGATCTCAAGAAATTTTACGACGATAAAAATGTAGGCTATATATCACTTTTAAATCTGAGGTAAGTTGCCCAGAAACAATAAAACTTTTGTAGATGTAAATGCAGACATCCATGGCCTCATTCCATTGATAGAGTTATGTTAAAAACGTACTTGTAATAAAAAAAAATAAAGATTTTTGATAAAGAATGGCAAATCACTTATCCAAGTTGATGCTATTTTCGGATCCTTCCGGGAAAATAGTTTATATTTCAAGTAATAAGATATTATATGATATAGAAGGGAAGGGGGGACATCATGATTTTAAAGAAGCTTAGGTGGGGCGTGGCCAAAAAAAGGTTGGGAACCACTGCTCTAGAGAGTAGCAATTTTTTTTTTTTTTTACAATGTAGAACGCAGGTGCATCTTAACAGCAAAATTCATTGTTTACATCTGAGAAGTGTGTTACATAGAGATTTGCATTATAAAAGTCTTCTATTATATAGCAAAGTAACATGCAGGCCCGTGCCAAAAGGGGGGGGGGCAAATTTGCACTATCAACCTATAGTTCCCCCCACCCTTTTTTTTTTTTAGGAAAAAGAAAAATATCTGACATTTTTTTCCCCAATGAAAGTATGTCTATTTTTGGATGAAAAGATATTACATCATCCCTTACCCCACACCCAAAAACAAATTTCTGACTAAAGACTTCTTCCTATTAAAACTTGTTTAAGGTCCGTCTTTAATTTTCTTTCGGTGCTTGTAACAATAACATACTCTCAAAATAGCATGCTTTTTCCTGTTTTGAATCCATTTCCCAGATTCCTTTTGCCAAAATATGCAATTTTCTGCTATGTTATTACTTGTTTGGAATTTCAGAATTAAAATTAAACAGTTAATGAACACTATTTTGTTTACTTTGTCAGTTTTGAGACACCTGTCACAAAAAGAAGGCGGGGGCAGACAAAGAGAAAACTGCACTCTGATTGAAACTTTGCCCCGGGTGCAGTTTTCTCTTTGCACGGTCCTGGTAACATGAAAAAGTTAATATTAGGTAGCGATGAACAAAAAATCTTTTTCTGATGAAAAAAAATTTTTCAGGCCCAGGCTCTGAAAAACGAGCTCGAACTCATCTTTAATGTATACAACACTGTAGTACAAATAGAACTACATGTAAAAAAACTTTTGACTAAGAAAATGACAAAGATACACATTTTAATTTATGTATTCAACATAATTTTTATTTGTAATTATAAATAACAAGATAGATGCAAATATAAACAAGTTTGAAATCGCACGTCAAATGTGACAAATGAGGTGCATTCGTACTACAATTAGTTTTATAAATATTTTTTGCACTGCATATTGTATTGAATGTATATTTTAGTACACTTCGTAAGTGCATATCAATTTCATTCTGTTCGAAAGGCTGTAACATTATTAAAATGCACTTGAAATAATTTTTTTCCATTGGCCGTAATGTAACGGAAAACTTTCGACTGTCCCTGTAATTAAACTATACATCCGATTTTCATAAAATTTGAAATAACTCAAACATTTTGCAACAATTATATATTTCAAACTTCAGACCATTCGGTTGGGTAGTTTTTGCTCTCTTATATGCGGACAGATGGACCGAACAACTACTATATGTACTACATATTTATATAATTACAGACGCATCTAAAAACAACAGTCAAGGTCTTGAATACTTTTTATGCACTGTTCAATTTTATAAATATGGATAAATGATTATGTGGCCTGCAATTTGAGTTTGACTGTTTGAGATTATAAGAAAATAGTTTTAAATGACATAATTCTTACCATTTAATGCTTTTAGTACATACAGTGAAATACATTTAACACGAAATTGAGGGGGCCGAAATTTTTTTCTGTGCTAAAAGAATTTCGCGTTAAAAGATTCGTAAAAAAAGAACATAACTCGCAAATATTTTCGACGTTGTCAAATTTTATTTCGATTTCCTGTTAAATTACTTTGTAGGTTGCATCCATAAAAAGCAGGTAAAAAAGGGTGTCTTTTTCGGCGTTCTGAGATCTAGCTTGTTTGAATCAAATAACAAAGCTGGCTCTAAATCTTCATGCTTGGTTCTCATGCGTTTCCTCTCTGGCTTAAACATACTGCGCTCAAACATTAACATAATAGGATCCCTGTTTTTTTTTATTATCGTTGATAAAGTACAGTTGGCAATGCCAAACTCTTCGCGGATTTCTCTTTTTGTCTTTCTTTATCATCAACTGATATTAAGCACCCTCGTATTCATTTGAAGCGAAATAGCAGTTTGTTTTCGGACCGATTTCTCACCAATTGTGCTCAAAACATAAGCTAATTAAAAAAAATCCACGAAATTCACTGATTTTTGCCCAAAATTCAGTTGTTTTAACACAAAATTCACCAATTTCAACTGAAACTAATTAGATCGAAAGGGATTTTTTTTCGTGTTAAACAATTTGTTTCGTGTTAAAAGAAAAAAAATGTATTAAATTGCATAGTATATTGTCCGGACCGCTATATCATTTCGTGTTGACAGATTTTTCATGTTAAGCATTTTTGTGTTAAACATACTTCACTGTAATTGAATTATTTTCTTTTATATACAGGGTGTCCGGTCTCAACGGTGTCCGATGGCTAATTCCTAAACCGTCAGTCATAGACATATAGTTCCAATTGCAAAAATGTTTCAAATGAGGTAAAGAAATATTTTTAAAGCGATTTGGGTCAAGAAAAACATTTTTTTAAAAATTACGAAATTAAAATTTTTATACGGTCCCCAGGTCCTATAAGTGATATTTAGTAAAAATAT
The DNA here is from genome assembly GCA_963932465.1 of Maratus speciosus. NCBI lineage: Eukaryota > Metazoa > Arthropoda > Arachnida > Araneae > Salticidae > Maratus > Maratus speciosus. The sequence goes on from OZ010788.1 coordinate 435,422,817, forward strand.
CCTATTTCACTGACAAGTAAGACAAAAAAAGTCCCATTCCTCTGCGATTAAAACTGACCGAGTAATAGATGTTCAAAGTTGGAGTATCTTTTTTGCTGCAAAATAGGGGTCAGTCACAAATTTACTAGAAATAAAAATAATCGTCAGATATAAAATTTAACATTAAACATTGATAGTAAATTAACATTACAAATATATTTTGAGATTTTTGTTCATTCTCACATATTAAAAATATATATATATATATATTTTCCAACCACATTTTGCCATTTATGCTGTATCTCGTAATTTGATTGGTCAGAGTTTCAGCATCAAAGTGACAATTCTTGGCGGGAATTGTGTTTGACGAAAGCCATCAGAGGATAGAGTTTCGATAAAAAAAAAAGGGGATTCATATGAGGACCAGGAGGATTAGAAAAACTAAACTATCTTAGAATTAATAGAATTATATTAAATTAGTTTTCTATTTGGATTTTTTTTTTATCCAATCAATCAATTCTAAATATTAACTTACGTTATTTGAACTTTTAATGTGTAAATATCACTCCCACGCTCGAACAAAAAAAAGATAATCTGTATCATGTACAACAGAAGGAGGGGGGGGGGGATATTCTGCGACGAGCTATCTTAAAAAAAATACTTCCATGGGAAATAGCGAACGGGTGTTTTCGCATGAGTTGGGGGAAGAGAGAATAGAATTTTTAGGGGGGTTGATGTGGTAGATTGGTTAGTTATTTCTTGCATAATAAAATAAAATATAGGGAAAAATACATACATAATTTTAGACAGTATGTATTGGCTGAGCAAAAGTTGGGGGGGGGGGGGGTATAAATTTTAGGGAGGATTGAGATGATTAGTAACTTACTATAACTATAAAGTAGAGGCTAACTACAAAGACAAAGTAGAAAATTTTCCTAACATTTTAATAAAGTTATTAATTTTAATAATTTTAAATTTAATATACTTTTTTATAGTTTTAATTTAAGAGTATGTCTATATTTTTAATTTAATCAGTAATTTATACTTAAATAAAATTATAATTGAAATCTATAATTGCTTACATAAATTATAAATTTGAATCTTTTTTTAATGATTTTAAATTTAATAATTTTTAAAATTATTACCTCTTTATGCTCTAATAATTGTTATAATTAAGACTATAAGAAATAAAATTTTTAATGGGCGTGGAGTTTTAGAAGATGCATTATTTAATTAGACAAATAGAGTAGAATAGTAAAAAAATATATATAAACCTCTATAGATTTTTAACTTTGCGTGCAGGTGAAGCAAAAGTGGGGAAGTAAAAATTTAAGGGGCCGATTAATTTAGATGAAGTCTTCAAAAAAAGCGAAAATCTACTGATGTGCAAAGAATTATCACGCTGTAAAACTTGGCGAAAAAAGGTCCGTCTTCTTTATTGCTGCAATAATTAATAAGTAATCCATAATCTAAATTCCACCTAAAATTGCAATTTAAACTTTTCTCTCACTGGCTCTCATACACACACATTTTATAATCCTGAAAACTACTTTTTTTTTTTTTTTATGCAGCAATATCTGTTGTAGTAATGAACACTAAACAGCCGTATCAATTCCCCCTGAAATCTCTGCTCCAAATTTTGTTACATCTCCCCCCCATCCTTCCCGTCCCAAGCACAGACACCAGAAAGCTCAATTTGTAAGTAATTTGTTTGTACCATCTTAATGTTTTTTATGCATAACTTTTGAATGGCTACTCTGAATATGTTAAGGAAATTAATATGTCCGTTTTTGAAAATGATCCTCGTATCACTTTTATTTTCTTTTACAATAAATATCAATTATTTGATTTATATATGATTCAACCTGTGCGATTACTTCAATGATTTAAATAAACATAACAAAATTGTTACAATATTTTAATATTTTGTTCTAATAGAGCACATATTTATCCATTAAAGGACGGACATCATATAACCGCCCACATTCTCTCTTTATAATTAACTTTTCTTTTAAGATTTTGTTCCATTTGTCATTTTATCGTAACGATAAAAATAATAATTATTATTATTATTTTTACATTACCCCTTCTGAAAATTCCACTGTCTCTCCCCTCAGCAAATGTTCATTAGATCAGTTATTTTTTTAAATTATTTTTTAATTAAAAATTAGGGAAAAAATATTGTTAAATCAAAACATATATTAAATTATTGAGGGCGTCAGTTTCGAAACTGACCTTATCCGAAATTTAAAAAATCGTGTTTCTCTATCAATCTATTCTATTGGTATAACTGTACCAAACACTACAATCTCCAAATTTTCAATGAATACAAATGGGCGCATTTAAAGGTTTTACGCGATTTCCAAAAATTTGATTTTCTCGGTAAGGTGAGTTTTGAAACTCACTTCTTCAATTATTTTAACCAATCTGAAAGTTAATTACTAAAAATTAACACTACCGTAATATTTATACGGGGGAAGCACCTTCTGTTAAATCGCTTTAAAAATGCTTCTTTATATTTAAAACCTTTTTGTAATTGGAACTAATGCCTTTGACTAACGGTTTAGGAATTAGCCATTGAACATCGTTTGGAGTGGACGCCCTTTATAATACTTTAAGCACTTCGCGTACGACCCCTGAAAGCTTGGTCCAACTCATCTGTTTTCAGTTACAGAAAAGTGGTTTAAGTCATAAAATTGAAAATGCCATAACCCGGTCAATTTTAGGGTTAGATGAATGGGACTTTTTTTGCTGTACTTGTTAGAGGAACAGGAAAAGTTTACTAAATATCACTTATAGGACCGTAGGACCGTATAAAAATTTAAAATTCGTAATTTTTAAATAAATGTTTTTCTTGACCCAAATCGCTTTAAACATACTTCTTTACCTCATTTAAAACATTTTTGTAATTGGAACTATATGTCTATGACTAACGGTTTACGAATTAGCCATTGGACACCGTTGAGACCAGACACCCTGTATACAGTGAAACTTCTTTTAAACGCCACCCCTATTCAAGGGCCAATATTTTCAGGAATGAAAAATTTTAATTATCATGCCCAATATATTTTTCCCATAGACATAATGTTAAATTTACTCCTATTAGGGGCCGCACATACCCCTCATAAAGGCCATTTTTTTCACATGTGCCTTAAATCCTAAACAGATGTATTGAATTCCTGAACCAAAAGATAAAGAGTTCAGCAAACAACTGCACTTGCAACAAAGAAGGCAGGGGGAGATGGGGAGGATTTAGTGACACAATTAAGGACCACAAACTTTTCCACAAGTGAGACAAACAGATGTTTCACACAGTTTTTTTTTTACCTTTCAACCTGTAGGGGTTGGGTTGGAAGAGAAACTTGACCCTTTGTTGCGGGCACACAAAGGATAACAGGTTATCTAGGAAAACTGGTTCCACATTTACCAAAAATGTGAATGCATATTGAAGAATAATTTTTACATTAGAAATTTTAAGCTCAGGCTTATGTAAAATTTAAAATTATGGCACCAAACTCAAAGTTCTTAATTGTCATGATCAAGGAACATCTGCAAGAAAATTGACTTCACAGTTTAATTGCAGCAGGAATAAAAAAAACAATATTGTTAAACAAAGAGAACTTATTGAAAGAATATGCAGATTTTAAAAATCGCGGGATAAAAAGAGAAATGAAAAATTTGGTTACCCCTATTCAAGGGCCAATTTTCAATGGAACGGCAGGTGGCCCTTACAGAGAGGTTTCACTGTATATGTATATTTGGTATTACTTAATTATCCCGTCGACCAATTTTGCCAAATTATACAAATTGACATAATTTTTATTTTAATTAATGAAAGAACAAATAAATTAGCATAACATTAATAAAAAATAGAAATAAAATGTTGAAATAAAAATCACCTGATGACGTACTTAAAGTCAAGTGAATGTGACATTTACCATCAATTATTATTGGCTTTTAATCTTATAGTTTGGTGATAGATTTCTGGTTGACTGGATAAGCAAGCAGTACCGTATATTCACATATACATATATTTTTCAATTGAAAAATACTGGGTTTTTTTTATCGTTTTTACGTCTAGCAACAGTATAAAAAGAATCCTTTTTCAAAATACAGTAGATCTTTATAACACAAACCAAAAAATGCAAGGTTGCACATTATATGGATCACATATCTTTAAATTTACCTTGTAAACATGGCCAAATATGTCTGAAACATTTATAAATACAGTAGAGTATCTTTATACTGTATTCGTTGTTACCAGGAGTTATCCAGATTATACATTTTTGCATAATGTGCATCATTCCACATAGTGTTAAATTTATTTATAAACAAAGGCCAAATATACCTGGACCAAATCATTCAATCAATATATTACTCATTTTCAAAAATATTTATTGTAATAATAGCAACTTTTTCTTTAAAAAGTTCTGAATTAAGGATATAACTGATGTACCAGTTTTGTTCTCTAGAAAGTAGGAATTTTTTGCAATATGGGAATGCAGGTCCTTCTTATTGCAAAATTCATTGTTTACATCTGAAAAGTTGTGTGTTATAAAGATCTACTGTATATACTAAAAAAAGAAAGATGTGGATATCTGTACAATGGCTAGGAAATCTACAGCATGTAGAGGCTTGAAAATTTGGTTGAGGATAGTCCAAGGCATCTCTGAATGCACCCAAGGTCCCGATTTTTCATGTTTTGATAATTAGCCAAAATATTAATTAAAAACCATAACGAACACCGATCAAATGACAGTTTTTCCCAAAAAGTGTGCAGCAGCCATAGAGGTCTGCATGGGCACAGGCCTGACAAAATAAATGCAAATTTTCAAATGGGCCAGCAGAATAAAGACAAATTTTATAACAAGCCGGGTCCATAAAAAATAAAAAAAAATTTCTGACCATACTTCAACAGGATCAAGTTAAGTTGATAAAATATGAACACTTTTCAATGGGGACGAGAATCATATAAATGTGCTGCACAAGCTAGGTAGTGTCAAGCACTATACTAGCTTTACAACATCAACAGAGAAATATAACACGTCCAGCATAGAGATCAGCATCAGACAATTACATAGTGTCTGAGCCTGGTCTGTTTTTTTTTTCAGCAGAATCGGGTTAGGCTGGAATCAGGCTTACATTTTATTCCACATACTCGGGGCTGGATAAAACTGGACTTAATTAAGCCCATGACACATGGGGCAAGCAATTTGTTTTGTTAAGATAGTAATATCGGTACTGAACTTCTGTTAATAGAATCTTTGTAAATATACTTTAATAAATTACAGAGAAATATTTTCAAAAATCTACTTTTTTTAAAAAAATTATACAGTTTTGATGTTTTTAACCAATCTTTTTTCATATATTCTACACTGCATTAATTTTTTTAATGTTGCTATTCTGCGTTCTATGGCTTGCGGACATATAGTAATCTAAAATTTTCCAGAAATATGGATGCAGTATTCTTTAAAAGAATTTTGTAACAAAAAAAATCTGAATTTCTTGTAGAAATCGTGTCTGATCGGGCTGGGCCGAGAACTGCAAATTTATAAACTGATCAGGCCCAGAAATTTCGGCTTGTGCAGACCTCTAGGCAGCTATTCAGAGACTACAGATACAATGAGCAAAACGATCTGCTTAATTATTCAAAGTATGGAAAAATAACACACACGACTATCATAGTTAAATTTTTTCTAACTGTATAATCCATTAAAAAATATATTAACTTAAAACAAAATTATTTTTGAAATGTCTTTGTATTTTTCCCTGCATTTTTTGAAGCGTGCATCAGCTTCCTTTTGAACGATCTAATCCATTTTTAAAAATATTAATACACAGTGATGACAGGGCATCATTCAAACAAAAATTTGGAGAAGGGATGTATAAAAAAAAAAAAATTGACATTGAAAGAGCATGAAAGAAGCATATTTTCGATTAAATACATTGAATATGACGTATTTCTAAAAAAAGGACTCATTTTTGTACAAAACAACATATAGTTTATTAGAAGTGTTTAGGTTCTAGGTCCATGAGACCTAGGATTTCACAAGCCTAAGCGACATTACCGATACTGAACCTTAAAAAAAAAAATTTGTTTCTGAAAACCACTTTCACAACAATTTTCCTGCATACTTTTAACATCAGCATCCATTTTCCAGTCCAAAATATGGAAAAAAAATTAAAAATACCCACTTAACACCTTTGGTTAAAACAAATAACATTAACCCTTTCAAAATAATTATTTTCTAGAAGTCACTTCACAACTTTCTGTAACCTGAGAAAGTATTAAGAACCTTTAGATTGAGGTTAACTCGAAGCAGGACTACTTGGAAACTTTGCATTAAAATGGGTCACTAAAAAGTACACTCAGCTAAATATTCTATTGCAAGAAGATAGGAAGTATTCCAATATTTACTACTCACATTGATAATTCTCCTTAAAGGAAAAATTGATGCTTTATTAAGGGAAGACAAGACTGGGTGCAATTCTATGGGAAATATGCGAGCTTGAAGACCTGTTTTCTCGGAAACTACCTGACTGATTTTGATGAAATCTGGAATCTATATTCACTGTATTATGCTCAAGATTTATGGGAGATAGATTTTTTCTGCGACTAAAACTTTTTATTTTAGAGCAATGGCAATTTTTCAGAAATTTTATTAAAAAATTTTAAAAACTGTCTGTCGCATACATATGCTGTTATCTTATATTTGTACTCTACCACAAAAAAATATATATATCAAAATCGCTCAAGTACTCTATGAGATAATGGGATTTTTACCTGAAAAATGCGATTTTTAAAAACATAAATATTCACAATTCTCGCTCTTTGTGAACGACAAATTGAGTTTTCTGATTACATATCGACAGGACAGATGTTGGGAGTGTCGTTAGTCGGTAAAATGTTTGTACACCTTTTTAAAATCTTATTGTTCAATCAAAAGATGCCAACTTTTAGTATTTTGTTTTGTGTTAAACTGAGACTTGTATTTTTTGAAATTGCACTTTGTGTTACAAAATAACAAAGGCAAAAAGTGTTTTTGAGGGAAGACGAGAATGGGTAGGGGGGAAATGCGAGCTTTAAGACCGGTTTCCTCAGAAACTACCAGACCGATTTTAATGAAATTCTGAATCCCTATTCACTGGATAATGCTTAAAACTTATGGTAGACAACTTTTTATTTTAGAGCAATGGAGATTTTTCAGAAAGTTTTTATATTCAGAAATGTTTTTTTCTGAAACTAATTAAAATTCTTTAAAACTGTATGCCACATATAATCTTTCTTATGTTTATACTCTACCAACTTTTTTTTTTTTTTTTTTTTTTTTTTTTTATCGAAATCACTCAAATACTTTAGGAGTTAATGGGGTTTTTAGCTGAAAAGTACAATTTTTCAAAAAGCTACAAAACTTAGATGTTTCTAATTTGTGTGAAGTTCTTGTAGTGTTTTATCAAATACATAAATTAAAATATATATAAACATTTGGATAAAGTTTAGTTACATATAATAAATGAGTATAAAATGCTATTGTAAAATTAATGTGAGTGGACGTGGCTTCCCAGTCGTGTCTTCCCTTAGTGTGAGTAGGTGTGACATCCAAGTCTTGTCTTCCCTTGAATTTTTACAATTATTTCTAATGGTCAGAAAAAAAACTGGGCATACCAATGGATTCAAGAAGGTTCAAAGAATTTTTTAAGCCAATAAAAAAAATATTTTTTTCAAAGAATTTCACTGATGTATAATTAATACCTTAATATTTATTATAGCAAAAAAAATGATTTGCAATAAAATATAAACACTAAAAATTAATGCATCTAAGAAAATATCCAATCAAATCGCCTTATCAAAATTAACCAGTATACCAAATTTGAAGAAAATCAGATAATTCTGCATGAAAAACCCATTTATCTAAGTTAAGGGGGGATTAGCCCCCGGTTCCCCAAATTTATACTTAACCAATGAACCCCCAAAGCTAATCAGGGAAGCACCTTATCAGAATGAACCTAGAAAAAAAATTTGAAGCAAATTGGATATTTCTATCAAGAGTTATCTCATTACGTACATATGTATATACGTACATACATGCATACAGAACCGGCAGGCACATTAGCTCTCAGGCTTTGATAACCTGTGAGCTAAAAAAGCACAGCATAACAGCACCTCCTGTTGAGTATTAAAATTAGATTAAATATTGGGTACTTTTCCATTATACGGACACCATTGTTGCCAAGCGTAATAGACAGCGAAAAATAAAAATCATGTGAATTGAAATATTTGAAAAAGAAAAAAAACATTGTCGATAGTAAAGTCAGCATTTTAAAAATATAACATTTGAAAATTAGACTTTTACGAACTATTTTATTAAATCACAAATATATACTTAAAATAAGTGAACTAATAACTGTTATATAATAAAGTAATAAAATAAAACTCATATTAAACTGCTGGCATAAAATTACAAATATCTTTAGCATTACAGTAAAAATTTCATTTTTTAGGGTTTCGTTCATCTGACGACACCCTATTCGTCTCGCTCCTCTGTTTGTCCGTCACAGAGCCCGTTCTCAGAAACTATACATGTTGGAGACTTGAAATTTTGCATACTTATAACTGAACACCACACATCATACGACAAATCATAAAATTTTGAAAAAGTTGTACATTTAACCCTTTGGGCTCCCAAATGTGTATTTTAAACAATTATTTCTAAGTGAGCCCCTAATTAGGTTGAAAGCGTGAAATTTTGCGTACTTATAGCTGGACACCTCAGACCAAACGACAAATCATAAAATTTTGAAAAAATCATACATTTAACCCTTTGGGCTCCCACATGTGTATTTTAAACAATTCTTTCTAAATGAGCCCCTAATTATGTTGGAGGCGTGAAATTTTGCATGCTTATAGGTGAGCACCTCATATCAAACAACAAATCATAAAATTTTGAAAAAGTCGTACATTTAACCTTCTGGGCTCCCACATGCGTATTTTAAGCAATTATTAAATATAGAAGTCCCTTATTAAACTGGAGATTTGAAATTTTGCATACTTATAGCAGAACACCTGAGGCCAGGCGACAAATCATAAAATCTTGAAAAAGGTCTTACTTTTAACCCTTTGAGCTACCACTTATGTATTTTAAGGAATTTTTTCTAAGAGAGCCCTTAATTAAGTTGGAGACATGAATTTTTGCATACTTCTCGACTGAATACATCAGACTACACGACAAATCAAAAAATTTTCAAAAAGTCTTATATTATTGAATGAAGGCAACCCTTTTACGATCAGGGTTGAAATAATTGGCGCATTAGCATACATTTTGGCATGGTGTCCGTATAACGGAAAATTACCAAGTATTCATTACATATTGTTAATTATTAATCTCAAACATAAAATTTAGTTCCTTTGTACTAACCAATAAAAGCTGAAATAAGCTATAATGTTCAATGGAAAAAGCAACATTAGGGTTAGCTGGGTGAATTAGTTTACCAGATTCGTACGGGACGGCACAGTAGGTAGAGCATTGGCAGCTCCAGCCAAGACATCCCTTGTCGGAATCCTGATCCAGACTTTTTTCTCTCATTTGGAAATTTACAACTGATATGATTTATTTACCAATTGAATAATTGTATTAAAAATTAATCTAATAAAGATAGAGGTTTGTCTATGTGTCTTTGTGCTGACAAGATCGCTGCACATAGAGCTATAAGATTTGGCAAAAAGATAGCTGTATGTCTAAAGTTATGCACATAGAAGTCAATTTTTGGACTTTTTTGAGTAGTTTTTTAAAATGTAATTTTTTTTTTTTTTTTTAGCCTTTTTTCATGTTTTATGGCGATTTTTCCAAATTTGTAAAAGGAATCTGGTTTAATTTTTTTAGCAGAATGTAATAAATTTTGACCTATTTATAATAAAGTTTATTTGGAATTTATACAGTGATTTTTTAATCTTTTGCAATTATTTCATTATTTTTTTGGCATTTTACAGTGATTTTTTGACATTTATAAAAAAAATTCGGTTTAAAACTTTTAACCCCAATGTAGTAAATTTTGTCTTTCCACAATTGCAACCTCTGGTTTAAAATGTTAGCAATAAAAAATCGCATCCCATAAGGATTTTTTTTCCCCATTTGTGAAAAAATTCCAGATACAATGTTTTAGCCCTACTGTAGTACATTTTAACTTCTCTGATTTTCTGGATTTTTATGCAGTGACCTTTTCACACTAGTAAATGGGATACAGTTTAAATTTTTTAGCCCAGTTCAGTAAATGCTGTCCTCTTTTCAATAAAGCTTATTACAGTAATTTTTGAATTTTTCACGAGATTTGTTGACATTCGTAAAAGGATTCCAGTTTCAAACTTTTTGCACAACTTATTAAATTTTGTCCTCTTTTCAATAAAATTGAATTCCTATAGCAATTTTTGAACTTTTTTTTCTTTCTTTTTTTGCTAAGGTGCTAGTATGGGGAGACTGAAATAAAACACAGAAAAATATAAAAAGGTTGAAAACAAAGAAAGGTAAATTTAAAATATTTTCAATCACTTATGGCAACCAATGGACAAAATAACTTAATTTCCATATTGAAATGTTAAATTTTAATTTACTTTGTATTTAAATTATTAACAGTATTCTATTTTTTATAGAAAAGAATTCTTTGCAAAGAAAATTATATCGATGATTTATTGATAAAATATGAGAGGTATAAAAAAAAGTATTGGCATGAAAAGCAAGCTTAATGTTGCTTGTGCAAACTTCAGTCCTTGTTCATATCAGTATGTTAATTAAAAAGTTTGAAGCAGCCTTAATATGCTTTTAAAAAGTTTTAAAATATCAGCCTCTTCCAGCTTTAATGTGCAAAAACTGAATAAAAACATTTTTGCATATTGATTTTCCAGAAAATTATGCATACAGATTCAGTGAAAACATGTAAACTAGTCACAGTGGTGCATCTAGAACTCAGACTACTCTTCATATGGGTATCTTATACATATACAGGGCAGACTTAGATAAAATATAAAACTGTCTGCAAACTCAAATAATTTCTTAAAAATTTTCTGCAGAAAAACACCACGCCCCTCCTAAGTCCTATATCGCCGCTAACAGCAAAAGTGAAAAAGTCCTCTTTCCAATCCTTCACATTACGTTACATGCTCTCAACCCCCCCCCCCCCCCCCCACAGTTTTCTGAATTAAACTTTATTGAAAAGAGGATAATGTTTACTAAGATATTAAAACCGAATTCCCCTTTTGAATGTAAAAAAGTCACTGCAAATCGCAGAGAAATGCTAAACAAGCGCATAAACATTCGCTAAAATTTCCAACCAAATAAACTTTACTTAAAAGAGATCAACATTTACTTTACAACACAAAATTTATTTTTAATCTGTTAAATTAATCTGCAGACCTTCTCAGAAGTCTGCGACGGGCCTCGCACAGATTCTCCGCCTGGGGTCTTAATAATTTTTTTAATGAAAAATTTGTAAAAAAAAAAACCCATCAGAACTGTCTGCAAACTTTGAAAATTTTCTGCGAACGGCGTTCGCGTGTTCGTCTATATTATCTGACTCTGATACAGGGTGATTCAAAACTAGAGGAACAAACTTCTAGGAGGGGTGGGGATATACCTAGACGAATCGGAATCATATAGTAATGCAGGGTTGGAAATGCAATCCTAACAAAATAGGAAGTTGTTAGTCTCTGAATCATTGTGATAGGAATTGACATTTAAAGACCCAAAGCTTAAAATAAATCATGATTTTCCTGCCTATGTGCCTGGTTCTTATCTATATTTTTACAGGTTTGAGGTAGTAGGGGCGTTTTGAAATGGCACATCTTCGTTGCTACTGTGAAGTCTGGCAGATGCAGGGTTGCCGGCTTTTTTTGGTTTGAACCGCTTAAAAAAAGCCGGCTTTTATTTTTCAAAAAGGTGGTTTATAGATAATTCATTTAAAATTTGGATTAATTTATTTTTAATGCATTTATAAATATTTTCTACTAAAAAAAATATAAACTTTTATTACATTTTGTCAAATAAATAAGTCCTTATAACTGCTAGAATGCAACTATGAAGGCATTATGTCAGAAAAAAATATTATAAATATTCAGAAGAATACATTAAATTAGACTCTAAAGTATTAGATTGGAATTTATTATTATAGCTCGACATATACCATACATTTTAAAGATTATATGAAAGAATAAGAAAATGTCACACATCAAAATAGAAAAATTCTTACATACTGATATTTACTTTTAAATTGATTAAAATTAAATAGCATATATTTAATAACTGAAATTATCTTATATAATACTTGAGAATACCCGGTAATAAGCAATTGATATTCTAACTTATAAAAATGATATATGTAAAAAGTTTTTCTGCTATTAAGCTGTTATGTAACCCCAGTAGCAGAAAATTCTCCATGTGTCTGCAACAGATACTCCAGGGGCAGAAAATAATCTGCAGGTAAAATATTTTACAATTGAAGCGTTAATCAAACGATCACTTACCTTTGACGTTATTGTGCATTTTATTAAATTTACTGATAATAATCTTAAGTTTTTGTGTTAAGTAATAAAGAGTTAAACATAATATAAAGCGAAATAAAGGTTCATTAGAAAAATAATCTGCAAACTAGAAAAGAAAATTTGCGACGCCCGTCTCCCGTCTCGAACTTTCTGCTACCGGGTATGTAACTTATTCAGAGTTTCTCCTTGGTTTAAAAAAGGACAGGGTGCTGCCAGCGAGAAAAGGGCACTTTTTTCATTCTTAAGGGCATGTTTTGGATTCTTGAACACTTTTTTGATTTTTAAAGTCACTTTTAATATTTAAAACTTGGATATCTGTTTTCAAAACAACATTCAGTCAGATTCTACTATGTAAGCAAATTTTTTAATGCAAAAAAGAAAAAAAGGCACTTTTTTAATGGAAAGGCAAGAAGGGTGCTAATTCTTTGGATGAGGGGCAAGAGGGTTGTTATTTTGTAAACCAAAGGGCAGGCAGGGCACAGCGTCCTCCTGAAACTGCCTGGGGGAAACTCTGACTTATTCCAGATATGTCCATATGGACAGATTAAAATCGTAGAATGAACAATCTTGAAAAAGAAATTAGGATAGTATAACATTTGAGGAAATTTTAGTACATGTAAGTGCATAAAATAAACAGGACAATTAAAAATAAAAAAGGTTCTCCAAATAAAACTTGTTGAATTAGAATTTTGAAAAGCTAGTTGCTGTTTAAAATACAGTATGGGACCCGTTATCCGGAAACCTCGTATCCAGAATGCTCTGAAATCCGGAATGCAGAATGATAACTGAAAAATAATTTGTTTCATGTTAAAAACATAAAATCGTGCAATATTTTTTAATGGTGTGAAGGAGCATGAAGTTGAAGACTTTAAAATTTAAAAAGAGAAAGAAATTATTACAGATCTGCTGGACTAAGCTACAGAATTTTCATGTTCAGAAGCGCAATTGTTGGATCATATTAGGATCATCCAGTAGAAGATTGTCTAATTGCTGATGACGATACTCCTGTAAGTGATCAGTGAGATTTGTGACATAATGCCAAGGGATATGTCTAATGAAAGTGAAGATGATGACAAGCAGAATGAGGTGGTAAAAAGATTTCAAATGAGCTATTAATATTTTTCAATTGAACAGATGATTTGTGGAATGCAACAAACAAGCTACTCCCACAAACAGCAAATCATGTCAGTATGCAGAAGCAATTGGTGCAAAAGACACACTATAAACAACCAATCTTAATAAAAATGTTCTAAAAAATCAAATAAAAGGATTCTGCTCTCTTCGTATATGCTAATGTAATTTTTTTTTTTATTTGAATTGTAATTTAGAAGGGTTTTTTATTTTGTGTAAATAAGTTATTAAATTAACTAATTTATAATTATGTATTTTCATATATTATTCATATTTTATACATTCCATACCGTTATTTTATACGGTTCTTAACATTTATTGTAAAGTGTTCTGAATTACGGAAAAATCCCTTATCCGGAATATCTCAGGTCCCAAGCATTCCGGATAACGGATCATATACTGTAGTGCATATTCATGCATAAATTAATGCATATGTTATTCATAATACTGTTTTAATAGACAGAAATGATATTTGTATGAAATGACTTTGTGTGATTTTAAATAAATGTTTATGAGAAATAAAATAAGACTTTTATATTAATATCCCTTAAAATTAGTTAATAAAATATATAACTAAGCAACCATTGTCCTTATTATATAAACCAGTAAAAATGGAAAAAAAAGGGTTTTAAAAAGGTCAGTGTAAACCAGAGAAAGCAATTGGTATGGCCTTTTATTCCAATATTAATGTCTTCATTATTGAAAAATTGGGTTATATTGATTTCTACCTCAATTAAATGTCTTTAAAACTAATTAAAAAACACATAAAAATGTGTCATTTATAATGTAAATGCTTCACTGTATAAAAGCCAATTTTGGCCAAAAAAAGCCGGTTAAAACCAATAAAAGCCACCAGCGAGGCTTTTTTTAATTTTAGCCGGCTTTTTTGCAACCCTGGGCAGATGCGCTGCATATTTCAAAAGATCTGAGATTCCTTGAGGTGCATACGTTATGAAACGTCAGGCAACTTCATTATCATGAAATTCATGACTTACTTTAAGCGTATGGTCCTTAAATATCAATTTTCGATCACGATGATTCAGCCCCTAACAACCTCCCTATCTCGTTAGGATTGCATTTCCGGCACTACATTGCTATGTGATTCCGAGTTGTCACCTCACCCAGGGGTGATTGTGACTCAGAGTAAAAACCCCTGAAAATTAATTGATACAAAGTGAAAAACCTGAAAATTATCGACGCAAAATATACCAATATCAATTTATGTAACAACTGACACTGCAACAGCATAGCAATCAAATGACATTTCAGCTATTGTTTGAAATATACAATTGCAGAAAAACATAATTTGGTAAACTTACATTAATTTCACTGAAATGACTTCATCATATGGAGAGTGCAATTTACCTTGCTAAATATGCAAAATTCAAATTCTATAATCAGTAAATAAATTTTTTCCAAGTACTCATGAAACAAGTACAAATTTATGTGTAAAGAGTGGGATCTCTTAGTAGATTTAATGCAAGTCATATATATGGCACTTAGTTATTTGAAAACAGTAAGAAAATGTCAAAACCAATCCAATTTTACTTTTAAATGGCTAAGTATTAGAGAAAAAAAATAAAAATAGAAATTTTGTTTGTTTTTTTTAGCTTTGCTCTTACGCAAGATAAATTTCTTTTTCCTGCTTTCTTCCTGGGTATTACACATTACAGATATGCAATTCTGGACATTTTTGTACAGAGATTGAGATGGATGACACAATACCAGGGGTGATTCAGAGTAATAAAAAAAAAAAGTACCTGAAATTCACAGCAACTTTTCTGAAAGGTTACAGCAGAGATAGGGGAAGGGTATCACTCCTGGTTCTAATTATGTGTTTTTGCGCGATCATGTCACGAAATTCACATTCTTTTCCGCGAAATTTGCATGTTTTATCGCGGTACTTTAAAGAAATTCATGTTTTTTTCCCGTGATCCTGTAACAAAATTTCCACTTTTTTCTGCAATCCTTGACGATATTTCCGTTTTCACAGCAATCCTGTGACGAAAATTGCATTTTTTCCCCGCGATCTTTTGACGAAAATCACGTTTTTCCTGTGATTCCGAAGGAGGGGGGGGGGGGGGGTATTCTCTGCCAGTTTTAATTATGTGTTTTTTCTGCGGTCATTTGACGAAATTAGCCTTTTTTCTGCGATTCTTTAAAGAAATTGTTTTGTTTTTTTTCGTGATCTTTTAATGAAATTTGTGTTTCCCACGCTATCTTTGGATGAAAAGGGCGTTTTTTCCTGCAATCTTTTGATAAAAATCTTGGGGTTTTTTCGCGATCTTTTGCGAATTTTCCACACAATGTGTTTATTTCGCGATCATTAGACGAAATTTGTTTTATTTCGAAAGTAGTGTTTTTCCACGATCCTCTGACGATATTTCCATTTTTCCCGTGATTTTTTGACGAAAATCGCGATTTTTGCAGGATGGGGAAAATCCTTCCCAGTTCTAATTATGTTTTTTCTGCAGTCCTTTGATGAAATTCATGTTTTGTTCTGCGATTCTTTTAAGAAATTCCTGTTTTTTTCCCCGTGATCCTTTAACGAAATTTGCATTTTTTGAGCGATCCTTTGACGATATTTCAGTTTTCCCTGCAATCTTTTGACGAGAATTGTGTTTTTTCGCGATCATTTGACGAAATTTGTGTTTATTTCACAATTACTTGACGAAATTTGTTTTTATTGCGAGATTTTTTTGATGAAATTCGCATTTTTCTGCAATTCTATGACAATATTGTTAATTTTTTTGAGCGAACGATATCGAATTGATTTTTTCGACGACCATTTGTCGAAATTCGTGATATTTTTTAATATCCAAATTTTCAACTAAACGTAACGATCTCATAAACCCGGAAATCAGGGGTACACCCGGAACACAATCACCTCTGCTCACCCCTCCTAGAAGTTTGTTCCTCTAGTTTTGAATCGCCCTGTATACTGATGAGAAAATTACTCTTTTTGTACTATGACCTCAGTAAGATCTATTTGAATTCCTCAGAGGGAAATATTTATCGATACTGATAGTGAATTTTATATAGAAGAGTCCTGGAAGAGATATCTGCTGATAAATTGTATGAAATCATTCATGTTTTAGTAAAATTTATTGGAGGAAGTAGAAAAAAAATCAGGGTGGTCACAAATCTCTTATCTTAAAATTCCCTGATATTTCAATGATTTTTCCAGGTTAGCGTTAAAATAATGAAATTTTCATAGATAATTTCATTTACAACATTTACTCTAATACATATAGTCATTACTTAGTAAAAGTTTATATATATAAAAAAAAAAATCACACTACAATTTCTTGCATGGTTAATCAAAAATAGACATTACCACCTGTTAGAACTTGTGGCACTGTACAATGTGAAAATGCTGTCGAGTCGTATCAAAACGACATCTAGTAGAGAGCCGAATGGAAAATTACTGTGCATCCTGGTAATGACAATAGGACAAACTTCAAATAAGGATAAATGGTAGTCAAGATTGATAGACAATTACTGGATAATTAATATGTTTTGTCTAAAGTGTCAAATGTGTAAAAAATAGAGATGGGAAATATACCACATAATCGCTGTCATTTGTTCTAAGGCTTTCCAAATCTTAAAAACAAGGGTTTCAATTAATAAATTTGAAATTTGGGACAAGCCTTTGTTTACAACTTTACAAGCTTTTTAGATATTGATTTTTTTTTTTCATATTTAAAGTGCATAATATAGTGAGTGCTTAAACAGAAATGTTCACAAAAAATTCAAACATTCATAGTTGACTTGATTAATTCACATTTTTTAGACAAGGACATAAAATTTCCCATTATCTGAGAATGACTCGCATATCAAGTTTCGTCAGTTATAGATTTGTACAAAGAAAATACAACCATTCATTTTCATCCAAGAGATAAGTGCAGACTTTTTTTTTTAATTGGCTGAGACTGATACCGAAAGCACACAGCAGGAATTTGTTAAAATCATTTTTAAATTCTTTCAAGATTAATATTTTCATTACCTTGATTTTCATAATCCTGAAAATCTGTTTAAAATGGCAAAATTTGTTTTTTATATCCAACCACTGGCAAAAATCTGTAAAAGTCACTATTTTCATTCTTATAAAATATCATTTATACAACTATTGCAGAAAGACATGAGTTCTGTTTTCCAATAAACAAGGGACTTAAAACAGAAAGAGAGACACAATAAGAGATATTTCACAGCTTCTGTAAGTTTTTAACACTGACCATGCAAACGCTTCACAATCAGATAGAATATCTGATTGTGAATCCCTTTATATCATTTCCTTTATCAATTCCTTTATATCATTCTAGCAAAACCCACAGCTTTGCTCGCATAATAGTTGAAATATGATAGAGTGGTATTTGTGCCTATTTTTATCAGAAAAATTATACTGTTAGTAATCATTAAAAAATTACTCATTAATCCACAGTTTGACTAAACTTCATCATTACACTGCATTAGGTAAAAATGAGACACATTAATAAGAACTCAGACTAATTCTAAACAAAAAATATTTAGAATGTATTTTGAAGTTTTTATGCTCATTTCAATTTTTATTTGGCATTTTGAATTTTTAAGAAACCTTTCTTAGCATGCATTTACATCTTAACACTTTGAGGTCTAAGCTTTAGTGTCACACGGGTTGCCATTTTCGGTGAAGCGAACTAAGTCCGAGAGTGTCGTTTGTCAAGTTTTAACTCTCTGAGCTATAAAATTACCAATTATATACATTTGCGGTCTTTTCAGATATTATCTACGACTTTTCTATTTTGGAAGAAGAAAAAAAAGATATTGCGGCACTAAACAGGAGAAAGTACAGTAAAACCTCGATTATCCGAAGGAATTGGATATTATCTACGACTTTTCTATTTTGGAAGAAGAAAAAAAAGATATTGCGGCACTAAACAGGAGAAAGTACAGTAGAACCTCGATTATCCGAAGGAATTGGGACCGACCATCTTTCGGATAATAGAGAATCCTTCAATTTTAAAATTAAGGAGAAATATATGTGCTATTTCTCATTATGGTAACAAGTGCTTAATAAAAACAAAGCAATAACAAAATAGAAACAAGAATAAATTATCTGAATTTTAATTTTGGATTCAAATAAAATACCTTTTACATATTTCACAAGGGTTTTAAACAATGTTTTGTTTGTCACAGTTTTGATTGCCTTTGCTTTGAAACTATCATGAAGTTTTTTAATATTATTAGTTCACGAGTGTCAGTCTTTCTGCTGCTCCAGCCATGCCAAACATTTTGCAAAACATTCAAAAGCTTCATAATTACTAATTTGTTTGTTCCACTCCGCAGATTACGGGAGCTCAAATTAAATTCAAAGGAACTCTAAGAAAGGGGTTTGAAAATATTTACATGCACTCGTAGTTTGGAATGGACCGTTTACACACAAGGAATATGATAGTTAAAAAAAAAAAGAGGGGAGGGGGCTTTGAAAATGGATTTTACACACGAACAATGTGATACTTAAAAAAAATAATAATAAAATAAAATAAAAAGCTTTAACAATGGATTTCGGTTAAAAGAGGTTCTACTGTATATGAAAATATCTACAATCAGAGCTTAGCTCGAACTTATTGTAGATTTTGTGGTGTTGCTCTTCATACAAATCTGTGCTTTGAAATGTACCACACAAAAGCAAATTATATCAAATGTTCATACGCAAATAAAATCTATTTTTAGATATTTGTACAACATTTGGGTAAGTTTTTGTTAAAGTCTGAAATTTTATGAATGTTAAAAAATTATGATTTTTTATGGGAAACTTTTTTTTAGATATAAAGAGTTCTTTTTAAATAATTTTTCATTAAATATTAATTAATTTACATAATTACACATTAAAGTACATTTAAGGAGTTCCTTCATTATGAATAAAAATATTAAAATACATATCTTCCAACTATTTAAAAAAAAAAATTTTTTTTGAAAAGTACCAAATACTCTCAGTTCAGAGGGAGATATGCAGTTGAAATAGCTCAGATCTCAAAACTATCATTCCATATTTCAAGATTCTAGTCTAATGGTCTACCACTCCTAAGGTGGTAGTGGCACCAACATAACATATAGCATATGTTGAAACAAGGGTTGTCACCATGAATTTGCCAATATACATTTTGAAATCGGTTTGGTATTTCCTGAAATTACATAGAAATAGTAATTTAGAGAGTTTTTAAAAGGCTTTTTGTTTATTTTACCACTTTAAATTATGAATCTTTTAGAAATTGTTCTTAGAGAGCATTTACGTTTTATATCTATCATACCAAACTTTAAATTTCTATCATTAACAATATCATGGAGATCTTAATTTAAAGCATTTTTAGAATGCTTTTCGCATATTTTCTACTTTTAAATTTCTATTTTTTAAAACTGATCTTAGAGGACGGCTGCTTTTTAAAATTTTTGTAGTTTAAGTTGTAACTTTCAGTTTAACTACTACAAACGCTACCGAAATTTTGATTAGTTTGAAACTTTAGTACTATCACCAGACACACTACTATACCAAGTTTCAAGATTTTGTCTTTAACAATTCCAACAAACAAACAAAAAAAAAAAAAAAAAAAAAAAATAGAAATTTAGAAAACGTTTTTCACTCATTTCACATTTAAATTTTTTAGAAACAACTGTTAGAGAACATTTACATCTTAAAATTAACTACCAGGCCAAATTTCAAGTTTCTAGCCCCTTCAGTATAACTAAAATAACAGTCCAAGCTGGTTTCAAGTACGAATTGTGCCTGAAAGCCGAGATTAATATCTTCTTTCCAAATTACCGCAATCGTAATGGAAATTAGTATTTGTTTCAATCAATTTCCAGGTTTAATTTGGATTTCCATGATTTTTCCGGGTCAACCAAATTCTGATAGTTCCATGTTTTCCAGGTCGGTGACCACCCTGAAAAATGCACATCCTAAACAAAACAGATGAAGAAGATTAAATTAAAATTATGTGGGTCTGAATGTGAATGACTGCAACAGGAGAGTATTTCACATCCATAAAGACATATTTTAATTTTGAACAAATTATAGCAATTTTTCCATAATCAAATTTGTCAATGCGAGGAAACAATATTTTATGAGTTTCCAGTTCCACTTATATGAAAACTGAAATTTGAGTCATGTTGCACTTGAATATATATCATGCACATATTTCAAGTAAATACAATATACTATATAGGGTAAATGCACAAGTAGTCGGCCACTTTGAGATAAAATACGTTATGAACAGAGTTGTATAATGTAGACGCACGCACGAACGCCGTGCGCGGAAAATTTTCCGAAAAATTCGGGACTTTGCGGAAAAAAGTCACGAAAAGAAAAACATATGTTTTGTTTCTGTAACTTTTTTAATACCAAAAATTTAAAATATTCCCCAATTTTATATATGATTTATACAGTGTGTATATGTTTGTCCACAATTCAAAGTTTAAAGACTCAAAACATTGTTATGACATCACAGACCCTTTTATTTCTACTTTCCGCAGGCTAAAACTTGTTGCTGATCGGTTTTCCGTCGGCGGCTGCAGTGACAATTTAGCTTGGCAATGCATTGACAAAATAATTGAAAAGAATTCACCTTCCTATCATTGATTTTTGCTTTGTTATTTTTAAATTAAAATAATTATTCGTTAATTAATATTAATTATTTTTTAATTTAAATAGCAATTATTTTAAACTATGATTTTTAGTTCATATCGTCAAAATAATATAACACGTAATTTTATTAAACATTAATTTGCAGAAAATTTTGACCTAATATTTATGTGCGCGGAAAGTTTCTGTTTTTATACAAGTCTGGTTATGAATAGCTTATTTTTGAGTTCAAATGAAATATTACAATCCCCTATATGTAGCCATCCTTTATACGTCATAAGCCATCACCAAAGAATTGTGGGTATTTTTGTTGTGTTAGTAATCAGCCATTTTTTATTTGCTTGAGGTCAAATAACAATTTTTGCTATTTTTTTGTTAACCGATGACAAAATTTTTAAAAGACTAGTATTAATTTATTTTTTATTATTTTCTAAAATTATAAGACTCTACTATTAAAAAGTTTAATAAACTAATGTTTTTCAGTATCAAAATTAAATAAATGTGTTTGTATTAATTTTAATGTGGCCGATTATTGGGTATTATATTTACTTGCATGTTCAGTAATCGGCCACTACTGCCTAAAATGCCATTTCACTTTTTTGAGTCATTTTTAATAATTTGATTTTTTTTCGTAATTTGATTTTTGCAATTTGAGATTTATATAACCTTTTACTTGCATTTTACTTTATGTACACTATATATAAAGGTGTCCTGGGGTAATAACACCATGTTAAGATTCTACCAATTTTTACGGCTTAAGATTTTTTTTTTCCCAAACAAATATAGGATTTGATACAGTAACTTATTGATTATGTATACAAGAAAGACTATTTTAGCAGATAGCTATTCATAAAATATAGTGGCGTGATTTCTTGACCAATGCTATTAGCAGACTTGTTTAAAAACAAAAACTTTCTGCACACATGAATATTAAGTCAAAAATTTTCTGCAAATTAATGTTTAATAAAATTACGTGTTATATTATTTTGACGATATGAACTAAAAATCACAGTTTAACATAATAGTTATTTAAATTAAAAAATAATATTAATTAAAGAATGATTAATTTAAAAATAATAAAGCAAAAATCAATGATAGGAAGGTGAATTCTTTCCAATTATTTTGTCAATGCATTTAGAAACAACCCAATCCTTAAGATTGTGATCTCTTCGCACAAAATGCCAGTCACTTATAACACTACGAAATTATTTGATTTAACAGCCATTGCCAGTCTAAATCGTCACTGCAGCCGCCGACAAGTTTTAGTTTACTTAAAATAGAAATAAAAGGACCTGTGATGTCACAACAATGTTTTGAGTTTTAAACTTTGAATTGTGGACAAACAATATATAAATCGTATGTAAAATTGGGGAATATTTTAAATCTTTGGTATTAAAAAATGTTACAAAAACAAAACATACGTTTATCTTTTCGTAACTTTTTTCTGCAAAATCCCGAATTTTTCGGAAAATTTTCCGCGCATGGCGTTCATGCATGCGTCTATATTATACAACTCTGGCTATTAGGCATTATTACCCACCTGTTGGGTAATAAAATAGCATCTAAATCGCGGCCCTCACAACGGCTCTTATCACAAATGCACCCAAGAAATTCCCTTGCACTTTGCCCTGGCTCATACGATGTCATTATTATTTACTTTAGTGTTGCATTTTTAGACTTCATAGTTTTTACAAATAAAAAATGAGAAAAAGACTTAAAATATATCTTAAGACTTAAATAAATATCATTCATGCACAAGTTCAATGAAACTGATTTGCGCTCATACGTTTGTCAGTGACTGCAACGTTCACGAATTTCCTTTGTTTGTGATCGCGAATTTAGTACATTTTTAAGACTGCTGCATCCAGTGATTTTTTTTTTTTTTTTTTTTTTTTTTTTTTTTATGAGTGCTATGTGCTTATTCATTCGTTAGTTTTTGCGGCATTAACGAATTTCGTTTGTTTGAGATCGCGGCTTTCGCGAATTACTGCGTTTTTGAGACAGCTGCACGACGAGGTTGCTGCACTGAGTGATGTTTTTTTTTTCGTTTTTGATTAGCACTATTAGCACATATGTTCGTTACTGATTGCGGCAGTAACGAATTTTGTTTGTTTGTGATTGCGGCTTTCGCGAATTACTGCGTTTTAGAGACTGTTGCACGACGAGGTTTCTGCAGCCAGTGATGTTTTTTTTTCGGTTTTCATGAACGCTATGGGTTTATACGTTCGTTACGGATTACGGCGTTAACGAATTTCGTTCGTTCTTGATCGTGGCTTTCACGAATTACTGCATTTTAGAGACTGCTGCACCCAGTGATTTTTTTTTTTTTTTTTTTTTGGTTTTCATGAGCGCTATTAGCTCATACGTTCGTAACTGATTACGGTGTTAACGAATTTTGTTCGTTTGTGATTACGGCTTTCGCGAATTACTGCGTTTTAGAGACTGCTGCACAACGAGGTTTCTGCACCCAGTGATGTTTTTTTTGTTTTCATGAGTGCTGTGCGTTCATACGTTCATTACTGACTGCAGCGTTAACGAATTTCGTGTGTTCGTGATCGTGGCTTTCGCGAATTACTGCGTTTTAGAGACCACTGCATCCAGTAATGTTTTTCTTCGGTTTTCATGAGCTCTATGCGTTCATATGTTCGTTACTGATTGTGACGTTAACGAATTTCGTTCGTTTATGATCGCAAATTTAGGGCGTTTTTGAGACTACTGCACGATGAAGTTGCTGAATCCAGTGATTAGTTTTAGTTTTGATGAACGCTATGCGCCCATCACAAAAAAAAAGATAAAAAACAAGAATTTTTTTTATAAAATCGCATAATTATATCAAAACGACTGTTACTATAAAATCACAAATCTATAATATTAAGATAACTACTAAAATAACAAACGATTGCTTTATCACATGTATTTAAAATATTGAATAGGGGAAAGCAGCTGAACAAGAAACCATATTTTCCCTTAAATAAGAATTGGCGCCTCATTCTGTTCATATTGTTGAAAGATACTACGAGGCAGGCTGTAATATTTGTAGTGTACTATTCGAGATATGCAACTTATTAAAATTACATTTCGAAACTCAATTACAAATAGTAACGCAAAAATGAAGAATTGGCGCCACGTTCTGCAAATATCTAACCACGAAATCTCAAGATAAACTGAATAGTAACGCTAAAATGACGATTTGGCACTCCCTACTGCTGATATCACAATAAGATATGCATCAACAGATCAGTCATTCATGTTCTGTTAATAATCTTGTCCAACATCATAATTTCATTTTGAAACAGATGACGTAATAATTTTTTCTCTGCCCGTAGCCTAGTCTACGATGGTTAAACAAAAAATTTGAAAGGCCCACTACTAGATAATTTGGTACTTTTAGCTTTACTTTCCAAAGAATGAAAAATCATGCATGAAGAATAGATTATAAAAGCATTTCCCATGACTTGCAGAATTTCTTAAACGAAATTGAGCTGCTTAATACCGTAAAAAAAGTAAACATTTTAGAAAAGGCACAATACTTTTGAAAACCAGATTATGGTCCCTAACCGAAAAAGTAGTTCAATTCTTTTGCGCAGTCCTGTATTTAATCTAAAGATTTGTATATCATTCTATACATAGTATGATAAAACTTAGTATAGTAAGAAAATGCATAACAGGTTGAAAATTTACCTTCAGCAATTTCTACCCCTATACGGAAACATACTTGAATTATTTTGTACTGCCCTGTATATTACCAATAGATTTTTATATGCTGCACATATTAAGCCAAAATTTAATTAAGGCTAAAATGTGGTTAAAACTACTGAAATGATACTTCCACACATTATTATCCATAGGAGGTCATGTATTCAGTTCTTTGCGTGGCCCAGTATATGGTTTTATTTATATTATACAAACATCTCTTGCTGATATTCCACAAAGCTTACAAACTCTTTTGTGTAGACTTGTATATGATCTATATCAGTTATACACACTGCATTGAAAGCAAAGGTTTAATTAAACTTAAAAACGCATGTCATAAACAAAATCACACTTACAGCAATTATCGCTAATAGAAAGATACAGTACTGTATTCGAATTTTTTGTATTTTCCTGTAAATGAACGATAAATGCTATGCATATCATGTTATACAAGGAGTATTTTGTAGTAAGCCTCAGTAATGTAGTATATCAATTTTGTTCTATTTGATGTAGTATAAGAGAACTAAAATACGCTGTAAACTGCTTATCCCCTTACACTATTATGTAAAGGAATTCTTTTGCGGGGGCCTATAAATGAATAAGTTCTTTCGACTCCATGTTGTCTAGAATGCTTAGTTAAATGCACTTCATAAATGTATATCAATTTCATTATATTTGAAATGGCCAATATCATTAAAATAAACTTGGAGCAATTTTTTCTCATTGAGCGTAATACATCGGGATATTTTTGACTGTCCCGGTAGATGAACTATAAATTCTACACACTTTATTTTCAATAGCGATCATGCTATTGTTAACGTCAAAAACATACAAAAATTTCGAGGAGATTCGAGTATATCTGCGAATGTTAGAACTCTGACAGACTGAAGATAATCCAAATTCACAAACACTTTTAAACTATGTTGGAAAGTGTTAAATACTATTATAATATTTTAAATTATTACAGCAACATTATAAGAAAAGAATAAATTAACACATTTTACCATTAAAATGTTGTTCTGTTTATAAAAGTTATACTTTAAGTTATTTAAATAACAAAGCATTTAAGTGGCCGACTACTGGTCCAGTGATGGCTGAACACTAGAATTGAGTGGCTGACTACTAGACCTTTGCTTCTTTTAACTTTTTATAAATAAAAACTATAATCAGTTTTTTTAA
This sequence comes from Maratus speciosus, assembly GCA_963932465.1. Lineage (NCBI taxonomy): Eukaryota > Metazoa > Arthropoda > Arachnida > Araneae > Salticidae > Maratus > Maratus speciosus. Next base: position 435,448,946 of record OZ010788.1, read on the forward strand.
AAACAATTACTGAAACAGTAAAAGAAAAGCGTACTTTAACACGTGTCACTGTTAAAAATGTTGTATTGCTTTTTTAAATTACGCTTTGAGCTATATACTTAAAGAAAGCACTTAAGTGGCCGACTATTGGTGCTTTTACCCTATAAACTTTTTGTTCAATTAAACCATTTAAACAGATGCTAATTCTCAGTTATTTCTAGTTCTATTTTAATATTTAGGTGGAATTGCTTGATTAAATTATCTGTTTGATATTCAAGTCCAATTCAAATACAGTAATTCATCTGAATAAAAAATGATTTCTCTATATCATAGCTGAAAGAAAAATACTATTTAAATGAAAAAGTTAATATATAAAGTTGAAAATATGGTCATTAAAAGCTGTGCTGTAATAGACTTCACGTATGGTAACGGATTGTCAAATCTGTTACCAAATGTAAAGTGTTCCCGTACAGTTTTTTTTTTTTTTTTTTTTTTTTTTTTCATGTGATATTTTAATATTAAAATAACTTTTCACCATTCTATTGTTATTTTCATTCAACTACGAAAGAGCTGTAATTTTCTTAAAATTCAATAATTTACATAAATATATTTTGTTATTCGAAAAAGTTCTTGTATATTTCCCTATGTGGTCAAAAATTAGGGCAATAAATGTCTATCATTTCAGTTTTATTTAAGTATTATTGATAAATATCCTGTTTGAAATTTAGGGGCATAAGTCACTTCAAAGTAAGTTGATTTTAGAAAATTTAATAACATTTAAAGCTGAGTATTTTCAGTAATTTTGTACGGTAACAGACTTGACAATTTGCCTTACAAGTTGAGATAAAAATAGCATTTACATATTAAGTTATAGGCCAAAGTGCATGACCAAATACTTTTTCATATACCTTAAACATTTGCCATAACACCTGTTTCCATTTTTAAAGAAAATTATTAAGCTTGAAAAAAACCAAAAAATAATTCTGAAATGTAAGCAAATGGCCCTGATAATAATTTCAATAATTGTAAATATCAATAGTATTATATAGTTTTAGATACTTATTACAAAATATTAATGTGTGTAATGTTATTGTGCAGACTATTAATGAAAATTAATGTAGTTTCTATCAGGGTTGTTTGGTTTAAACCAAATGGCTTTTTTTTACTTTTTCCATAATGTTTTTGTTTATTTCGAACATTATTGAAAAATGCAAAATCCAAGTTATGCAGAAGCTACAAGCAAAGCTTTAGAAAAATGATGAATTAATAAATTTGTAATGTGACAAACATTTTTAATCAATCAAACTTTTCTTATAAACTTTAAATCTAGATGGCAGACTAATTTTTCTAAAATTAGCTGGGAAGAAAAAAACAAGTAGTTTTCTTTCTTTTTTTTTTTTTTTCTTTTTTTTTTTTTTTTAATCGTTTCATTTTTAAAAAATAGCCAAAATGGCAGATTTGAGCTAAAAATACACTTTTACTATCTAGATTGCTTGATTAGTTAAGATTTAGTAAGTATTACATTATGCCTCAATGATGACATAATCATAAGTAATTCTCTCCATTAAATTCTCTTTGTTCTGTATGCTAATGAATGATTGGCTGCGAGGTTTCTCTGCTGTATCATGGCTATTGGGTTTAGTAAGACTTTGTTTTTCTTGCATTTCTATATTCGGGTTCAGTTGAGTTGATTTTTTGACAGCTGATTATCTACTCTAAGAATATAGGCCCTACGGGGAGTGCCCACCGTGGGGGTCTTTTTAAGGGAACATAACGGATATTTACGCATGGAAACCCAAGGTTTCGAAGAAAACCACGAAAACTCTGAAACGGTTAGGCCGACGAGCACGATTGGGTTCGAACCCAGCACCTCCCGTCTACCAGATTCGAGAGCAGAACCTCTCAGCCACTGGTGGGGCCATTTCTGTATTGGGATCGGGGTTTTGCATTATGATTTTATTCTGTTACCAGCAGGGTTGACACGGTATAAATCAATTGGTTAAAACCAACTGGTTTTTTTTAGAAAAAATCTAAAATAATATTTTCTCATTTTTGTAATTTAAGTGTTTCAAATTATTAGATATAAATAATTTCTACTTTTAACAGTCTTATTCCAGCAGTCACCATGAGACATAGTAAGTGTAGGTTATATATGTAAGCATGTAGAATGCAAATTGCATGTGTTGATGAACATATCTGAAGCTCTAAAGAAAAAATTTTAAACATGTGAATTTAGCGAAGACAAAATAGATTAAAAATATTCAATATTTTGAATAAAATATTTTCCTTTGAGAAAACGCAGATTATTTACAATTAATAACAAAATAACCTTTAAGATTTCAGTCAAGTTGTAAAAGAAAATTTTCTTGATTGAGGAGATTATCTTTTAAGGCTGTTCTCAACTGCTTTACTCAAGTGAAAAACGCTTTGACACATTTACAAAGTAATTTTTTAACGGAAAGATATAAAATCAGGAGGCCTGACTATGGAAGCGATTTGGAATCCAACTGTGTTTTCCATTTTTGATAAATAAATTACCTATTGAGTTATAAGCAATTTTGATCATGTGACAATGATGTTTTAACCTTCCTTGAGTGGTTATTCTTCTTTCGCGTGGAAATTCGGTTCAAAACAGACAACTTTGAGAATATTTTCCTAAAGATCGATTGTGTATGGGGGGGAAAAAAAAAAAAAGGAAAACAGTTCTATTACATAGTTTCTGAACAGCATCTGCTAGTTTCATGCATTACCAAACAAAAATTAAAACTTATGTCATAAAGTTGCCCTTTCGGATTTGAGAACAAACAGCCTTAAGAATAAAAAACTCAAGATATGAAATCGAATAAGAGGACATTGAATAATTGTGTGCTAGCGAAGCCAGGGTTGACAAGGTTTTTCCCACCCCCGGTAAATACCGGTATTTACCGTCCTGGGAAATACTATGTTTTTCCCACATGGGAAAAACTGATTATTAAAAACAAATATGAATTCAAAACAACCTTTAAAAATGTCAAAAATGAGTTCTAAGTAAATAGCTTGAAAGGTTAAAAAAAAAAAAAGTAAGATCTGAAAAATAGATAATGAAGTGCATTTATTTAAATATTTATACACCACACATATTCCCAAACGTTTACCAACCATAATCATATTCTTCGTTTGCCCCTTCCACATTGGATTTTAGCATCATATAACAAAATACTAATTTAGAGGCTTTTTGTAAACCAAGTTTATTTCTAATCTTGTTTTGGATGAAAAAAAAATTAGAAAAAATATACTCCAGAGATTTTGATGATGCAGGACATCCCTGAAGATGTTCCATTAACCCATTTGTGCCTGAATTTTTGTTTTCTCAAATTTTTTGGTAAAATCACTTTAAAATGTTGCAAAATGAACTGGAAAAATACTAAAAAAAATTAAGCTTAATTTTTTTTGTATTTATTTGATAAAATGTAAAAGAACTAAATATGAGTATTTCTAGTAGAATAATATGCATAATTATATATTTTGCTATATTTATATTTAAAATGTTTTTAAATTTTATATTATGTACTATAACTAGTATTTTAATGAACTACAAAAAATATATTTCTTTGCAGAGACTAATAACGTTATAACTATTATTAATAATAAAATAAGAATAATCGTATTGCAGACTTAATAACAATTTATTTCATAAATATCTTCGAAAGGAGATTGCATAAATAACTGTCTCCTAAATTTCTAACAAAAATGTGTGCCCATTTGTACCTAGAACCCTATATTTTGTACATTACAAAAATGCATAAAAAGTAGGCTTGAACATTTAATTTCGCAATTTAAAAAAATATATATTTCAAAAAAGTCCACAAGCTAAGATTATAATTTGCGATTTTGGGTCCATGATAGAAAAAATACAAATAAACTTACTTTTTATATTTCACCCTCTTGAAAAATTAAAAATCTATAAACACCGAAAAAAACCTTAGTTTAAGCAAATAAATATCCACCTTGTGCTGTCATCTCTCGGTTATAGATAAAGACATTTATAAATAATGATTTCATGCAATTTTCATGTTATAAAGAAGAAGAAAATTATACAAATGCATTAAAATTTGAAACGTCCCAAAAATGGGACGCTAGGCATAAATGGGTTAATTGGAGAAATTCTGCGTCTATTCCAGTTTTACTTAAATTCTTCCACCACAGTGCAGGTGAAATAGTGTTTGTAATGTCTTCGGAAAAGATGCATCTTCTCACTTGAATTGTATTGTGAGCATAGGCGTAGCGTGACCAGAAAATTTGGGGGGGCACGTAGGCTGTGAGAAGTGCACCCTTAGCGAATTTCAAATTTTGCGCCCCCCCCCCAAAAAAAAAATTCCTTGTAATGGGTGTAATAAAATTGATAAAGTGCAGAAACATAAATAAATGCTATAATATTTATAATATGAATAAATTTTTCGCGTTTATTTTGGAACTTTAAAATGTTTCATTTTAATTTAGAAATTTAGAACAACTAAATAACATAAGAGAAAATTGCACTTATTTGTTAGAGAGTTCCTGATGTTTTGCGACAGGAAAAAAAAAATGATCAAGAAAGAAAAAAGAAATTCCCCGGAAAATGATCGGCGACCAAAAACTGAATAAATAACAAATAAAACCGTGGTTCGCAGCATAAATTTTGCGCCCGGGGCGACCGCTCTTTTAGTCCCTTCTTTGCACGGCCCTGAGGGGAGCACTAGAAGTCTGCACGGGCAGCAGTTTCCAGGCCGGTGTGAAAATTATAAGTTCCACCCGAGATCGGCCCGTTTATATTTTCACAGTTTACGGCCAAGCCCGGTTCGTAAAAAAATCAGTGAAAACAAGCCCGGCCCATAAAAAATCAATTAAATCAGGCCTCGTCCAGCCCGACTCAATTTCTCAAACATTCCGATTTTATTAACATGCAGTTGCAGATCTGCCACTTGCTACTAAAATGCTACTAAAAGTGACTATTTTCAGCATCCGGCGGCTATGGCGACTATTTTAGGCCGAAAACTGTTAAAAAGCGACTATTTCAAGAAAGCAGTAGGCGACTTTTTTTCGGATTTCAGCAACTATTTTTACTGAAAATATTCGGTCTTTTTCTTCAAAGTGCCTGTAAAGTCATCTTCCCAAACGCGCTTTTCAACGGTTATTAGAGGAGGTTCGCAATTTTTTCCGCGACGAATTCCAAAATTCGGGATTTCCCAACCCCCCAAACCATTGACGAAAATACCTATTTATTTCCGAGATCTTTTATAGTTGAAGGAGATTTTGAGATTTTTTCCGCGATCTTTTGCCAAATTTTGCAGATTTTTCTACTACAGATTGACGAAATTGATTTTTTTTCCTCCACCACTTATCCAAATTCGCGATGTATATTTTCTGCGACCGATTGATGGTAGTTACTATTTGTTTCGGAGATCTTTTGACGAAATTTCGGATTCTTTTCCAGATCGTTTGTCAAAATTCGTGATTTTCTTTTCACGACCGATTTATAAAATTCGTGATTTTTTGCGCGATCATTTGGTTAAATTCTCTTTTTTTTATACCAAATTTGCATTGTTTTGTCCGCGACCATTTGACGAAATTTGCGATTTTTTTCTTGTGATCGTTAAACGAAATTCGCAATTTTTTGTCCATTTTTTGTGACGAAATTTGCAATGATTTTTCCGTGTTCGTATTACGAAAATCGCCATTTGTTTCCGCGACCTTAGGTAAAATTCAAGATATTTTTACAGTTGTTTGACGAGATTCGCGATTTTTCTCCGCGACGAATTGCAAAATTTGCGATTTTTTCCCCCAATCGATTGACGAAAATAGTTATTTCTTTTCGCCATCTTTTGCTACGATTGTTGAAGGAGATTTCACAATTTTCCCTATGACCTATTGCAAATTTCTCGATTTTTTTGGGGCGATCCTCTCGCGGTACTCACAATTTTTTTTTCTGTGATCTTTTGCCAAATTTCGCGTTTTGTTTTCGGCGATCGTTTCACGGAACTCACGATTTTTTTCCCGCGATCCTTTGCCAAAATTCGCGAATCTTTCTGCGACAGATTGGCGAAATTTTATTTCCGCCATCACTTGTCGAAATTCACAATATATATTTTTTCCGTGATCGATTGATGATATTCGCTCTTTGTTTCAGATATTATTTGACGAAATTCTCGATTCTTTTCCACGATAGTTTGTCGAAGTTTGTGATTTTCTTTTAAAAACCGACTTACGAGATTCTTGATTTTTTGTGCAATCATTTGATTAAATTCACGATTATTTACGCGATTATTTGACCAAATTCGTGTCTTTTCAAAGGTGATTTTCTTCTTAATTTTCCGAAAATTTAAGGCATCCGGTTCCGAAAATTTTAAAAATTCGGGCATATAAAATATTGCGACTTTCGGCAAATGGTCGCCGAAAACATCAATTTCGACAATCGTTCACAGAAAAAAATCGCCAATTTTTCAAAGGATTGCAGAGAAAAACGAATTTCGCCAACGAATCGCGAATTTCTTCAAGGGATCGCGAGAAAACGTGAATTTCTTCGAGGGATCACAAAAAACGCAAACTTTGTCTAGGGATAGCGAAAAAACACAAATTTCACTAAGGGATCGCAAATTTCATAAAAGGATCGCGAGAAAATGCTTATTTCGTCAAAGGTTGGAGGAAAAACGCATAATTGGCGCCGGGAGGCGATTTCCACCCTTTTCCCTCCTTCTGCTGTAACTTTTTAGAAAATTTGCTGTGAATTTCAGTTTTTTCCCTTTTACTCAGAATCACACCTACCGTCTTTTTGTCCGTGACCATTTGGCGAAATTTGCAATTTTTTTCTCTTCATCGTTTGACGAAATTCGTAATATTTTGTATATTCTTTTGACGAAATTTGCTAGGATTCATCCGTGACCGAATAACGAAAATCGTTATTTGTTTCCACAACCTTTGGTAAAATTCAAGGTATTTTTCCACGGGCCTTTAAGGAGATTCGCGATTTTTTTCCCCCGACGAATTACCAAAATTCGCATTTTTTCCCGCCAATCGTTTCGTGGAATTCACGATTTTCTTTACATGATCCTTTGCCAAATTTCGTGATTTTTTCTACGACCGGTTGACGAAAATGATATTCGGTATTTGTTTCAGGGATTTTTGACGAAATTCGCGATTCTTTTAAAAGATCTTTTCTTTTGGCTACTGACTGAGGAAGTTCTTGATTTTTTGCGCGAATATTTGACCAAATTCGGGGGGTGTAATTTTTTTTTCTGCTCGTGACAGCTTGGCAAAATTTTCGATTTTCTTTCCGTTATCTTTAGGCGAAATTTAAAAGTTTTTTTTGGAAAACTTCTTTTTTTCTAAGGCCAAGTGCGATTTTTATCTGCGATTTTTTTTTTTTTTTTTCGTTACCGAATGGCAAAATTCGTGACTGTTTGATGAATTGATTTTGTGGGATTCTCGAAGAAAAGAAAATCGTGGCTTTCACGAAATTAAAAAAAGTAAATCGTGTACGAATCATATGCCTATGCAAGAAATAAATTTGGAAGATTCCATCCAAACAAATATATTTATTATGCAGAATTTTCCTTTTTTGAGTGGGGTTTGCGATATCCCACACGTTATTTCTAACCCTGTCCCTCAAATAAAACTTTCTTCCTTCTCTCCAAGAAACTCTTGAAATGAAAGGCAATGGAAAGTAGTACCGGGGATGATCTACAAGAAATTTTTACTGCTATGTTTCCTGGTGTTGTACATAATTTTTATTGTGGAAGATCCAAGTTACTTCGTAACTGAAACATTAGGGCCTTATTTTCTGGATAACTTTCTCATTTGATGAAATCACTCTATTCTTTATTCAGTGATTTGAGCAGAAGCATAAACTGTGAAATAAGATGTGGACATTCATAAAGTCCTTTCAATGTTATGGATACATTTTTTCTTCCTTTTTTTAAACAACTATATGCGAGTATTTTGGCTACTATTTTCGAACAAATGCTACTATTTTTTTTCTTCGGAAGCTACTAAAGCTATTATTTTCAGTGTCATTCGGCAGTGGCAGCCCTACAATTGAGATGCTTTTATGAAGTAGAATAAAGGGTTTTTTTTCTAAAAAACTCAGATTTTTTTTTATAAAATAGCATCAAAGCTGGACTTTTGATTTCCAAATTCAAAGGCTGACAATTACAAGACGGATCCATTTAGTAATCTGCTTTAAATCAAGCTGCTTCGAATTAGGAAAAGCGTTAAGAAAAGGGGGAACGCTACTCGATTCTTAAGCACCCGAATGCTAACATCTGTAATTTTCAGGCAAATAGGAATAGAAATGAGTTTATGAAAGTGTCAAAAATAATCACATTTTTGAGTGGAGATTTTTGTTTTTTCTGAAAACGTTATTAATTTAATAAAACAAACAATTCTGTATGTTCTTACCTTCTATTCAATTTTCGTCCTTTTGAAGCCAGACTTGAATGAATTTAGAATATTGGCGTGCTTCGTGACATCACTTGTTATTGAGTTTTTTATAAAAAATTCCAGTTTTTTATCGCGTTTATTTTTACGTAGCTCATTCATTGCTGATCAGTTTAAAAAATAGTAATAACAACATTTAACTACGAGCACATTCCCACAAATATCGAGATCAGACCAAGCCAAGTTTGTGTAGGAGTGTGGGGTGGAATTAGGAAGGTAGAGACCTCCTATTATCTCACTTTGCACAAGAGGGAAACACAAGTTCAGAGGTCAAAGAAGTTCTTTGTGTGACCATGTTACTCACTGCAATTAAACTACTTGGGTGACTTGACACCAGCTTTGCAGTTGGGGAAAATTTTCCTTCTGCCGATCAAATTACAGCTACTGACCAAATATCAATGATTGACCAGCACCGTATTAATGGTTGAGAACTAAAGCGTTTTTGTTTTGGGGGAAGAGAGAGTGGGTGAAATGCTACATGCTAAAAAGTTATAAATTTGAATGCATCTTTAAAAAAAAGCAATTGAAAATCACTGCCATTTATCGTTTTTGTAAAAATCTCAATAAATCACAATCCTAAAATATGTGAATATAAATTTCACATTAATTTATCTGAAAATCCCATGTATAATACACAATCAAATATTCTTTTAAAACAGTGGCAAATGAAGGTTTTTAATAATTTGCACAATAAGTACAACCTTAATATCTCGTACGTTCAAGCTGAAACTAGCCTTTTTGCGCCAGGGAAAAACATGGATTTTGGCGACCACCCCTCCCTTCATCTCCTCACGCACAATAAATATTATCGACCTCAGGTACCCTATGCAAAATAAATAAATAAAATTCATAAAAAATAAAAATCATTTAATAATTAAAATTAAAGCAAGAAATATGTAAACAACGCTCCCATAGGATTAACATTAGCTTGAGCATTAAGAGCCTACGTGAAGAAACTGGAACGCTAATGCTAAATGTATGGGAGCGATCTTTTTAAATTTATTCGCTTGCATATTAATAGTTTTAAATGATTTTTTTTTTTCTTAGAAAAGCTGAGGTTAAATTCTAACCGGTTAGTATTTACTTTTTAGATTTTGGTTGCAGATTATTTTTATAAAGTTACCTTCACTTCCAGCGCCGGTTTCAAAACCTAAAAGTATGGCAACGTGAAAGATCAATCTAAACTATCCTAAGAAAAAAAATAATTTTAAAATATTAAAATCCAAACGAGAAATTTCAAAAGAACGTTCCCATAGGTTTAACATTCGCTTGCGAGTTTCTTTGCATTTCACACACATATTTACATTTTTGTATGAATCGAGAAACAAAATCTTCATTTGGCGCCCCCTTCACCTTTGTTCTGGCGCCTGGGGCACATGCCCCCTCTGCACCCCCCCCCCCCCCCTAGTTTCGGCCCGGGCTATATTCTTTAAAAACATTAAAGAAGGGGTTACTATTCTATCTTGCATATATTTCAATCCTTAGTTTTTAATCGTAAACAGTTACTCGACCTCGCGCCCTTTGAGACCGGATCTGCATGTAAAAAAAAAAAAAAGTAATTTTAGTAAAAGGCATGGGCGACATTTTTCAGTTGTCACTTACCTAGAAATGGCAAAAGGACGAGAAAGGTAAAAACAGGGACGGCTGATGCCGCCCTGGGTGAGGGTTTTTTTTTTTTTTAATCACAGGATGTCGCCCAAGCTCGCCTCCTTTCTTTAAGACTGGATTTGGTTGGTTGCATAAAACAATTGCCCCAAAAGTAATGCAAAAAATAATGCACCAAGAGTAATGCAAAAAATAATTGCACCAAAAGGAACAGAGCGGCATTTTACAATTTCCGCCTAGGATGGCAAAACGCCTAGAAATGGCAAAAAGAAGAGAAAAATCATTTTGGGGGATAAAGGCAGGGGCGTCTTTATTAGCCATGGCGCCCTATGAGAGATTTTTTACTGCACCACTGCAAATGCTATACTCTTTTTTTTTTTTTTCTTTTAATAGGTTTCACTAAAACATATTACTTTGTGCACTTTTTCCTATTATTAATAATAAAATAAGAATAATCGTATTGCAGACTTAATAACAATTTATTTCATAAATATCTTCGAAAGGAGATTGCATAAATAACTGTCTCCTAAATTTCTAACAAAAATGTGTGCCCATTTGTACCTAGAACCCTATATTTTGTACATTACAAAAATGCATAAAAAGTAGGCTTGAACATTTAATTTCGCAATTTAAAAAAATATATATTTCAAAAAAGTCCACAAGCTAAGATTATAATTTGCGATTTTGGGTCCATGATAGAAAAAATACAAATAAACTTACTTTTTATATTTCACCCTCTTGAAAAATTAAAAATCTATAAACACCGAAAAAAACCTTAGTTTAAGCAAATAAATATCCACCTTGTGCTGTCATCTCTCGGTTATAGATAAAGACATTTATAAATAATGATTTCATGCAATTTTCATGTTATAAAGAAGAAGAAAATTATACAAATGCATTAAAATTTGAAACGTCCCAAAAATGGGACGCTAGGCATAAATGGGTTAATTGGAGAAATTCTGCGTCTATTCCAGTTTTACTTAAATTCTTCCACCACAGTGCAGGTGAAATAGTGTTTGTAATGTCTTCGGAAAAGATGCATCTTCTCACTTGAATTGTATTGTGAGCATAGGCGTAGCGTGACCAGAAAATTTGGGGGGGCACGTAGGCTGTGAGAAGTGCACCCTTAGCGAATTTCAAATTTTGCGCCCCCCCCCCAAAAAAAAAATTCCTTGTAATGGGTGTAATAAAATTGATAAAGTGCAGAAACATAAATAAATGCTATAATATTTATAATATGAATAAATTTTTCGCGTTTATTTTGGAACTTTAAAATGTTTCATTTTAATTTAGAAATTTAGAACAACTAAATAACATAAGAGAAAATTGCACTTATTTGTTAGAGAGTTCCTGATGTTTTGCGACAGGAAAAAAAAAATGATCAAGAAAGAAAAAAGAAATTCCCCGGAAAATGATCGGCGACCAAAAACTGAATAAATAACAAATAAAACCGTGGTTCGCAGCATAAATTTTGCGCCCGGGGCGACCGCTCTTTTAGTCCCTTCTTTGCACGGCCCTGAGGGGAGCACTAGAAGTCTGCACGGGCAGCAGTTTCCAGGCCGGTGTGAAAATTATAAGTTCCACCCGAGATCGGCCCGTTTATATTTTCACAGTTTACGGCCAAGCCCGGTTCGTAAAAAAATCAGTGAAAACAAGCCCGGCCCATAAAAAATCAATTAAATCAGGCCTCGTCCAGCCCGACTCAATTTCTCAAACATTCCGATTTTATTAACATGCAGTTGCAGATCTGCCACTTGCTACTAAAATGCTACTAAAAGTGACTATTTTCAGCATCCGGCGGCTATGGCGACTATTTTAGGCCGAAAACTGTTAAAAAGCGACTATTTCAAGAAAGCAGTAGGCGACTTTTTTTCGGATTTCAGCAACTATTTTTACTGAAAATATTCGGTCTTTTTCTTCAAAGTGCCTGTAAAGTCATCTTCCCAAACGCGCTTTTCAACGGTTATTAGAGGAGGTTCGCAATTTTTTCCGCGACGAATTCCAAAATTCGGGATTTCCCAACCCCCCAAACCATTGACGAAAATACCTATTTATTTCCGAGATCTTTTATAGTTGAAGGAGATTTTGAGATTTTTTCCGCGATCTTTTGCCAAATTTTGCAGATTTTTCTACTACAGATTGACGAAATTGATTTTTTTTCCTCCACCACTTATCCAAATTCGCGATGTATATTTTCTGCGACCGATTGATGGTAGTTACTATTTGTTTCGGAGATCTTTTGACGAAATTTCGGATTCTTTTCCAGATCGTTTGTCAAAATTCGTGATTTTCTTTTCACGACCGATTTATAAAATTCGTGATTTTTTGCGCGATCATTTGGTTAAATTCTCTTTTTTTTATACCAAATTTGCATTGTTTTGTCCGCGACCATTTGACGAAATTTGCGATTTTTTTCTTGTGATCGTTAAACGAAATTCGCAATTTTTTGTCCATTTTTTGTGACGAAATTTGCGATGATTTTTCCGTGTTCGTATTACGAAAATCGCCATTTGTTTCCGCGACCTTAGGTAAAATTCAAGATATTTTTACAGTTGTTTGACGAGATTCGCGATTTTTCTCCGCGACGAATTGCAAAATTTGCGATTTTTTCCCCCAATCGATTGACGAAAATAGTTATTTCTTTTCGCCATCTTTTGCTACGATTGTTGAAGGAGATTTCACAATTTTCCCTATGACCTATTGCAAATTTCTCGATTTTTTTGGGGCGATCCTCTCGCGGTACTCACAATTTTTTTTTCTGTGATCTTTTGCCAAATTTCGCGTTTTGTTTTCGGCGATCGTTTCACGGAACTCACGATTTTTTTCCCGCGATCCTTTGCCAAAATTCGCGAATCTTTCTGCGACAGATTGGCGAAATTTTATTTCCGCCATCACTTGTCGAAATTCACAATATATATTTTTTCCGTGATCGATTGATGATATTCGCTCTTTGTTTCAGATATTATTTGACGAAATTCTCGATTCTTTTCCACGATAGTTTGTCGAAGTTTGTGATTTTCTTTTAAAAACCGACTTACGAGATTCTTGATTTTTTGTGCAATCATTTGATTAAATTCACGATTATTTACGCGATTATTTGACCAAATTCGTGTCTTTTCAAAGGTGATTTTCTTCTTAATTTTCCGAAAATTTAAGGCATCCGGTTCCGAAAATTTTAAAAATTCGGGCATATAAAATATTGCGACTTTCGGCAAATGGTCGCCGAAAACATCAATTTCGACAATCGTTCACAGAAAAAAATCGCCAATTTTTCAAAGGATTGCAGAGAAAAACGAATTTCGCCAACGAATCGCGAATTTCTTCAAGGGATCGCGAGAAAACGTGAATTTCTTCGAGGGATCACAAAAAACGCAAACTTTGTCTAGGGATAGCGAAAAAACACAAATTTCACTAAGGGATCGCAAATTTCATAAAAGGATCGCGAGAAAATGCTTATTTCGTCAAAGGTTGGAGGAAAAACGCATAATTGGCGCCGGGAGGCGATTTCCACCCTTTTCCCTCCTTCTGCTGTAACTTTTTAGAAAATTTGCTGTGAATTTCAGTTTTTTCCCTTTTACTCAGAATCACACCTACCGTCTTTTTGTCCGTGACCATTTGGCGAAATTTGCAATTTTTTTCTCTTCATCGTTTGACGAAATTCGTAATATTTTGTATATTCTTTTGACGAAATTTGCTAGGATTCATCCGTGACCGAATAACGAAAATCGTTATTTGTTTCCACAACCTTTGGTAAAATTCAAGGTATTTTTCCACGGGCCTTTAAGGAGATTCGCGATTTTTTTCCCCCGACGAATTACCAAAATTCGCATTTTTTCCCGCCAATCGTTTCGTGGAATTCACGATTTTCTTTACATGATCCTTTGCCAAATTTCGTGATTTTTTCTACGACCGGTTGACGAAAATGATATTCGGTATTTGTTTCAGGGATTTTTGACGAAATTCGCGATTCTTTTAAAAGATCTTTTCTTTTGGCTACTGACTGAGGAAGTTCTTGATTTTTTGCGCGAATATTTGACCAAATTCGGGGGGTGTAATTTTTTTTTCTGCTCGTGACAGCTTGGCAAAATTTTCGATTTTCTTTCCGTTATCTTTAGGCGAAATTTAAAAGTTTTTTTTGGAAAACTTCTTTTTTTCTAAGGCCAAGTGCGATTTTTATCTGCGATTTTTTTTTTTTTTTTTCGTTACCGAATGGCAAAATTCGTGACTGTTTGATGAATTGATTTTGTGGGATTCTCGAAGAAAAGAAAATCGTGGCTTTCACGAAATTAAAAAAAGTAAATCGTGTACGAATCATATGCCTATGCAAGAAATAAATTTGGAAGATTCCATCCAAACAAATATATTTATTATGCAGAATTTTCCTTTTTTGAGTGGGGTTTGCGATATCCCACACGTTATTTCTAACCCTGTCCCTCAAATAAAACTTTCTTCCTTCTCTCCAAGAAACTCTTGAAATGAAAGGCAATGGAAAGTAGTACCGGGGATGATCTACAAGAAATTTTTACTGCTATGTTTCCTGGTGTTGTACATAATTTTTATTGTGGAAGATCCAAGTTACTTCGTAACTGAAACATTAGGGCCTTATTTTCTGGATAACTTTCTCATTTGATGAAATCACTCTATTCTTTATTCAGTGATTTGAGCAGAAGCATAAACTGTGAAATAAGATGTGGACATTCATAAAGTCCTTTCAATGTTATGGATACATTTTTTCTTCCTTTTTTTAAACAACTATATGCGAGTATTTTGGCTACTATTTTCGAACAAATGCTACTATTTTTTTTCTTCGGAAGCTACTAAAGCTATTATTTTCAGTGTCATTCGGCAGTGGCAGCCCTACAATTGAGATGCTTTTATGAAGTAGAATAAAGGGTTTTTTTTCTAAAAAACTCAGATTTTTTTTTATAAAATAGCATCAAAGCTGGACTTTTGATTTCCAAATTCAAAGGCTGACAATTACAAGACGGATCCATTTAGTAATCTGCTTTAAATCAAGCTGCTTCGAATTAGGAAAAGCGTTAAGAAAAGGGGGAACGCTACTCGATTCTTAAGCACCCGAATGCTAACATCTGTAATTTTCAGGCAAATAGGAATAGAAATGAGTTTATGAAAGTGTCAAAAATAATCACATTTTTGAGTGGAGATTTTTGTTTTTTCTGAAAACGTTATTAATTTAATAAAACAAACAATTCTGTATGTTCTTACCTTCTATTCAATTTTCGTCCTTTTGAAGCCAGACTTGAATGAATTTAGAATATTGGCGTGCTTCGTGACATCACTTGTTATTGAGTTTTTTATAAAAAATTCCAGTTTTTTATCGCGTTTATTTTTACGTAGCTCATTCATTGCTGATCAGTTTAAAAAATAGTAATAACAACATTTAACTACGAGCACATTCCCACAAATATCGAGATCAGACCAAGCCAAGTTTGTGTAGGAGTGTGGGGTGGAATTAGGAAGGTAGAGACCTCCTATTATCTCACTTTGCACAAGAGGGAAACACAAGTTCAGAGGTCAAAGAAGTTCTTTGTGTGACCATGTTACTCACTGCAATTAAACTACTTGGGTGACTTGACACCAGCTTTGCAGTTGGGGAAAATTTTCCTTCTGCCGATCAAATTACAGCTACTGACCAAATATCAATGATTGACCAGCACCGTATTAATGGTTGAGAACTAAAGCGTTTTTGTTTTGGGGGAAGAGAGAGTGGGTGAAATGCTACATGCTAAAAAGTTATAAATTTGAATGCATCTTTAAAAAAAAGCAATTGAAAATCACTGCCATTTATCGTTTTTGTAAAAATCTCAATAAATCACAATCCTAAAATATGTGAATATAAATTTCACATTAATTTATCTGAAAATCCCATGTATAATACACAATCAAATATTCTTTTAAAACAGTGGCAAATGAAGGTTTTTAATAATTTGCACAATAAGTACAACCTTAATATCTCGTACGTTCAAGCTGAAACTAGCCTTTTTGCGCCAGGGAAAAACATGGATTTTGGCGACCACCCCTCCCTTCATCTCCTCACGCACAATAAATATTATCGACCTCAGGTACCCTATGCAAAATAAATAAATAAAATTCATAAAAAATAAAAATCATTTAATAATTAAAATTAAAGCAAGAAATATGTAAACAACGCTCCCATAGGATTAACATTAGCTTGAGCATTAAGAGCCTACGTGAAGAAACTGGAACGCTAATGCTAAATGTATGGGAGCGATCTTTTTAAATTTATTCGCTTGCATATTAATAGTTTTAAATGATTTTTTTTTTTCTTAGAAAAGCTGAGGTTAAATTCTAACCGGTTAGTATTTACTTTTTAGATTTTGGTTGCAGATTATTTTTATAAAGTTACCTTCACTTCCAGCGCCGGTTTCAAAACCTAAAAGTATGGCAACGTGAAAGATCAATCTAAACTATCCTAAGAAAAAAAATAATTTTAAAATATTAAAATCCAAACGAGAAATTTCAAAAGAACGTTCCCATAGGTTTAACATTCGCTTGCGAGTTTCTTTGCATTTCACACACATATTTACATTTTTGTATGAATCGAGAAACAAAATCTTCATTTGGCGCCCCCTTCACCTTTGTTCTGGCGCCTGGGGCACATGCCCCCTCTGCACCCCCCCCCCCCCCCCCTAGTTTCGGCCCGGGCTATATTCTTTAAAAACATTAAAGAAGGGGTTACTATTCTATCTTGCATATATTTCAATCCTTAGTTTTTAATCGTAAACAGTTACTCGACCTCGCGCCCTTTGAGACCGGATCTGCATGTAAAAAAAAAAAAAAGTAATTTTAGTAAAAGGCATGGGCGACATTTTTCAGTTGTCACTTACCTAGAAATGGCAAAAGGACGAGAAAGGTAAAAACAGGGACGGCTGATGCCGCCCTGGGTGAGGGTTTTTTTTTTTTTTAATCACAGGATGTCGCCCAAGCTCGCCTCCTTTCTTTAAGACTGGATTTGGTTGGTTGCATAAAACAATTGCCCCAAAAGTAATGCAAAAAATAATGCACCAAGAGTAATGCAAAAAATAATTGCACCAAAAGGAACAGAGCGGCATTTTACAATTTCCGCCTAGGATGGCAAAACGCCTAGAAATGGCAAAAAGAAGAGAAAAATCATTTTGGGGGATAAAGGCAGGGGCGTCTTTATTAGCCATGGCGCCCTATGAGAGATTTTTTACTGCACCACTGCAAATGCTATACTCTTTTTTTTTTTTTTCTTTTAATAGGTTTCACTAAAACATATTACTTTGTGCACTTTTTCCAGGGCCGTAACTAGCTATATTTTCACCCCGGGAAAACATCGATTTTGGTGCCCCCCCCCCCCCCCCCCCTTCCACTGTAAAGTAAATTTACAAAGAGAAATTTACGAAAGTTTCTAGTAGCGGACTTATTTTAAAATTTAAAATGTGTAACAATAAAATACGTAATATTGAAATATATAACCAGCTTTGTCAAATATTTATTCATTAAAAGCTGGGGAAAAAATCGAAAGGAAGCGGAAATAATTCCGCTTTATACATGTTTCCGTCTTAGGAGGTATAACTGTTGGTATTCTTTCTGTTGGAACCATGTAGTTTTTTTCATTTAAAACACGATTCCATTATAGACGGATTTCATTTTTCGAGATTTTACTGTTGTTGTAGCATTACAAATTATTACAATTGGGGCACTTTAATGTCATAGTGATATGAGTCACATTGTTTTAGGAGCTGAAAAAACCAGGAATTACTGTAGGTATAAAAATGAATTTCAGTATTGTAAAAATCTTCCTGTACTATCTACATCAGTTTTGCAGAATTATCACTTATACCACTCTTCTTATTTATAGATTGATATGTCTAGATACTTTCCTGAACTTAATGCTAATTTTCAAATTTATGTCTGACTCAAAACAACAACAACAAAATTATTAAGTTTTTACTTTATATTTTGTGAATTTTCGACCGCTTGGTTTTTATTGTCCCAGTCGGCCACCTGACCTCGCCTCCTCTAAGGCCAGATATAGTGATATACATGTAAAAAAGTAATTATAACAAAAAGAATGGGGTTATTCATTTGCTGTCTTGTATATTGTACGCGAATCTTTTTATCTATTTGACATTTTTAATGCACTGTACTAAGCTTTTCTTTTTGACTTTTCGGTTAGAAAATATTTTTAACACAAATTTCACACGCACATATATATATATTGTATAAAACGGCAAACCAAATTTTCATATGACGCCCCTGCGCGAGGCGCCCAGACCACATGCGCTCTCTGCACCACCCCCCTAGTTTCAAACCCTGACTCCTTCCCCCCCCCCCTTTCTTTTTATTGTACCGGACAATCATTTGACGTCGCCCATAGCAAGACGGGGAAAAAAGCAAGCTCCAAAAAGAATAGAACAGCCTTCATGGAATCTTTTCAACAGAAAAGTCACAATCAAGCAAAATCTTCATTTGGCGCCCTTTTCGCCTTTCGTTCTGACGTCCGGGGAACATGACAGTATTAAAATTAGTATACTGTATAATAGTTTACTCTCTCCTTGCCCGGTAGCAGAAAGTTCCTGACAGGTGACGTGCGTCGCAGATTTTCTTTTCCGTTTTGCAGATTTTTTTTTTCCATTGGATCTTTTTCCAACTTTATATTATGTTTAATTCTTTATTATTTATTACTAAATCTTAAGATTATTATTAATAAAAATGAGTAAAATGCTTAAAAACATTAAAAGTAAATGATTAATTAATTAAAGGTTCATTTGTAACATTTTACCTGCAGATTATTTTCAGTCCCTGAAAGATCTGTCGCACACTTGGAGAATTTTCTGCTATTCGGTCTCCTTGCAAGAAAGGTGATGAAAGTACGGAACAGATGTCATATTCGCCCCATATTGGCGCGATTTTTTTCGGTTGCCTTATTGGCGAAAACATCAACAGCATAAACAACATAATCCGGGTTACCACATCAAGCCCCTGGGCGCAAGTAAGTACCCGTTGCCATATGATATTGGCGACAGAAAAAAATCGCGCCAATATGAGACGAATACAGGGTTGGCTTTTTCCCGTCCAAAACTTGTTTTTCCCATCCCACTGGGAAAAACTGGTAAATACCGGTAAAAAGTTCCAAATGACAATATGTAAGAAATATTCTGGCTTTCTGAATCTGATGTGTAAAATTAAAGATAAAAATACATAGTTATTACAAATTTTCTTTAGTTTTAAAATTATTTTATAGGAAAGGAATATAAATAAATAATTATTGCATAAAGCAGAAATTCAAGAATCTGCTGTAGAGAAAATAGCTGAGAACTATTACAAGTTGGATGGAGTAATGTCCACCAGAGTTGGGCAAAATACATCGAAAAACCATTTTCGATACAAAATACATTGTTTTTTCAACTTAAAATATAAAATACAAAATACTTTCCAAAATACAAAATACATGTATTTTGAAAATACATTTAAAATACAAAATACATTTAAAAAAAAAAAAAAAAAATAGTGCATTAAATTGCACTAGTCAAATGCAAAGCTAACTTACAAAACTGATTAAATTTTTAGAAATTATAAATTTCCAAATAAAGAAGCAAAATTAATTAAAACTCAACAAAAGATAACAAAAACAAAACTAAGATTGGAGCAACAATGGGCTTAAAAGTGTATGAAAGTTGCAAGAATAACTAATAATGAATAAACTACTCTTTAAAGGTAGTTAGAGTTACTCAGTAGAAATAACTGCATGAATTGATTGTGGTAAAGGTTTGCATGGGCCCGGGCTTGGCCTGAGTTCTGTAGGGGAAGACGGGGTACAATGAAACAAAATTTACTAATTTTTTTTTCCTATCCACAATTTTGCATGCACAAAAATATAATTAATGCTTACTTTTAATCTTGTATTTTCCCCATCTAAATAAATTTTTATTAGGTTCTAAACAATATCTTTATGCTTGAAAAATAACAAAAAATAAATGTCTTACGGTGTTTCATTGTACCCCGTATGCCGGGGTACAATGAAACACATACTGGGGTACAATGAAACACTCCAAATGATAGAAGCAATTTTCACCCAGTATAGTTTATTTTATGAAAAACGAGATAAATACAAAAACAAAACTTGATTAATAAGGAACTTGATAAAAATATTATAGTCTAAGATGAAAAATAAGAAAATTCTATTAGTTTAAGAAATACCTTTCATTTTACATTAAATTGGCGCAAGTCAGTTTCAAAAATTAGCATTTCTGTTTATTTCAGTTGATCCTGAAGGAATATAGGGTGGTAGTTTCAACAGAATGAGTTTTTTTTAAATGTAAGTTTCTAAAAAAAAAAAAAAAAAAAAACTAGGTTGGAGTCTTTATATCAAGTATTTCACATTTGACTTCATTTAAATGTATGATTTCTCCAACAGTATATATTTCCTTATGTTTTCATTTATACGGATACTGCTTGTGCCATACATGTTGTGTGTGAATATCTCATTCTTAGTACCTCGATGACCAGCTGGGCCTGGAAAAAAATCTGGATCATCATCAGAGTCTGTAGCAGGCAGAGTTTGTTTACAAAACAATCTCTTCTCAGCTTTTTTTCTCTTTCTATTTTTTAATTACTTAATAAAAGCATTTTTTACTGACCTGGTTAGAACAAAACTTTTTTTTTTTTGTTTTTCTACTCTTACTTCTAATATACTCTATTTACTACTTTTATTACTATAATAAAACATGTTTCATTGTACCCCGCACTGAGGTTACTAAATAAAAATTTATTTTCAAACTTCTAATATTTATTTTTTTTAGTTTGGTTTTGGAGGTATGTAGACAACAACCCAAAGATAACAATGTATAGAAAAAATAATTATTACATATAACAACAAGGAAAAAGAAACTAAATTACTTTTAGTAAAGAAAGTTACTTTCAATGGCGTAAAAGCAATAATCTTCTATTGCTACTGTTGTAGAAGTGTGAATGTATCCAAATCACATCAGTAATTGGAACATATAGTTGTATAACATATATATAAACTGCAACTCTCTATGACAAATTTGACTCATTTTACAAGTGATGTTTCATTGTACCCCGTCTTCCCCTACTCGGCCCGGTCCGCAGGCCGGGCCAGCAAAATGAAGGCGAATTTTCAACCGGACCGGGTCGATAGAATTAGAACAATTTTTTTCAACGGGCCAGGCCGAGAAAGAAAATAAATGGGCAAGGCCGATAAAAGAAATTAAGCGGGCCTACCTGGCCGCTATAAAACTTTAATCGAAGCCTTTAAAATACGAGCCATTTTCCATGAATGTGACTTTCGCGAGAATAAGTATTAAGTATAAATGTGCGTTACGAGCCGATGCTAGTTTGACAACATCAATACAGAAATGTAACATGTCCAGCGTAGAGATCAGTATCGGACAGTTATACGGTGTCTGAGCCATGGCTTAATTTTTTCAGCAGACTCGGGCCGGGCTAAGATCAGGCTTGCATTTTTTTTTTTTTTACATATTCAAACAGGGCCTGAACTGGACTTTATTGTTCTCAGGATATGTTGTGTAAAAATATTAATAACGATAATGAACTTCTCTTAACGGAATCTTTGGAAATATACCTCAAGGTTTTTCTCAAATTCACTGCTCAACAATGAGAAATTTCCTGACTAATTTTTTACTGTAAAAGCTTAAAATTGACAGGCCTGACTATTGAAGGGATTTGGAATCGAAAAACGTTTTTTCTAATTTTATAAATAAATTACTTATCGAGATATAAGAGATTCTTGTCACGTGACTGCAGGTTTTTCTCCTTTCCTGTGCTATTGCTTCTGGAAATTCCATTCAAAACTTTAACTTTGACAGTATTTTCTCAACGATATATTGCCTTTATCAAAAAATGATAACGTTATTCGATTACATAGTTTCTGAAACACCTGCCAATCTTATGCGTTTCTGAAAAGAAATGAATTCAGAAATATGTCAGAAAGCTCCTTAGGATTTGAGAAAAGCCTTATTAAATGGCAGAAATATAGTTTCACAAATCTGCTTTTTATTATACAGCTTCAAAAATTATCCTGTTTTTAACCCTCCTTTTTTCTTTTATTCTAAACTACATTATTTTTTTAATGAATCTTTATTTGAATGTTGAAACGTCTAAGACTAAGTAACCATTAATGTTGCTATTGTGTATTTTCTGTCTCGCGAACGCATAGTAATTTTAAAATATACTGTAAAATTATCCCATAAATATGTATGCAGTATTCTTTAAAAGAATCTTAATTGTATGTTTTGAAAAATATGATTTTTCTTTTAGAAATTGAGTCAGGCCTCATTTAATTGATTTTTTCGCAGGCCGGGCCTATTTTCACTGATTTTTTTACGGACCGGGTCGTGAACTGTGAAAATATAAACGGACCGGGTCTGTAAATTCCGACCCGTGCATACCTCTAGATTGTGGATCCGATCAGGAATCTCTTTCACGAGGCATAGGATAGCACCGCCGGCTACTGAGTGTCCTAAGCCAAAATTGAGACAGTATTGATTTTGAGAAAAAGCATAAAAAGTTTGGTGCAATTCTATTCAATAGGTGCAGAGATATAAAAATCTCGAAAATCCTAAAAAAATAACACAACACAGAAAAAAAAATCATGTGTAGGACGATGTACACCAAAATGTCATCCATACTAACTGAATATGATGAAGTTTGATGAAATTCCGTACTCTAATTCTTGAGATACAGCTCTCACGGCACACCTGACAACTTCAGATTTTTTTTAAATCAACACTATGAACCAAAAAATTTATTTTAAAAAGGTACCTTTAATCTATGTGGTACTTATTTCATTTAAATTTAATTTACAAATATGATCATTTTGACATGGAAGGGGAAAAAAAAAACAAGAATTTTACGTACATGTTACAATAATAATGGAAACGCAGCATAACAACGCCACCTCTTGAGCGATGCACCCCAAATTCTATCAGCATTAATTTATTTGAAGATCTAAAATAATATGATTAAATTTTGTCCATTAGTTTTTTGGATATAATTATCGCGGAAATCATGAAAAACCCAGCATAGCAGCACCATCTGCTGACCGATATACACTAAAAGTGAATCGGCAAGTATTTCTGTTCAGGCCTATATGCAGTTAAGTGAAATTCTGTATATTGGTTCTTACAATATAGCTATCATGGAATAAAATTATTATGCATATCAGTGTCACCTGTTGGGCGATATAAACACAACGCTAAGTTATATTACCTAGGTGTATCTTAATCTGAAGTTTGATTATTATTAAACTCCATGCATTAATTCTTGAGATTGAAGGGCCACAAAAATTGTGTCTCTCACAGACTAACAGACATACACACATTTCCCAAAAATAGTTAAATTGCGTTCAAGACATCCCAAAACGTGTAAATCAAGCAAAAAACGAAAGTTGAAAATTTTCTCGGTTCCAATACTTTTTTCTTATTTATTAGAAGAATGTAAAAACAAATTAGTCTAGAATCAGTCTTTCTTAGTATATGTCTACAAAAGAACATATTTTATAATAATCTTATATGTACAATCACAACGAATAAAATTATTTAAATGTGTTTAAATGTATTTTCTTATTTTTATATAATGCGCGTATGTTTAATAAGAGCTCCCAACTACGCAAGATTTTTTAGGCTTTCCACTAATAAAATATTTGGGGCACAACTTTTCGATTATGGTGCATTTTAGAAATAATGCATACGAAATTTAAAATATGTATTACTGGATGCAAAAATATAAAGGAAAAAATTAGATAATTTTTAACACAGGTTGAATTATTATTATTCATATAAAGTAGTTTTAAAATTAAAACACTCAGTTAAAATATCAAACCATATATAAGCGCAAAGAAATAAGAAATCATTTGCACTTACTATGAAAGTCTTGAAACTTTTAATACAGAGCAGAAAAAATATGAAAGCTCTTACATTCGTCAAAAGAAAGTACTTATAAAATATTCATACAAAGTAGGAATAATTCGAATGCAAAATTTGCAAAGATAAATTTCATTTTTTCATAGTCAAATCGTTCCTTTAAAAGTTCATTGTAGCAATTTTCTTGCGGTTACTGTCTAACAAAATTTATGTTAATGAATGAAACATGCGAATTTTTAAAAAATCCTTTTTCGATATTTTTAAATATAATTACTACACCAGAAATTAAAAATTAAGCTCCTTATATGTGTGGTCAGTCAATGGGCAACTGTTGGTAATAGAGCACTGCACCTGCACAACTCTTTAAGATCCTTCCGGTCTATCACAATAGATGTTTTTTCTTTCTTGTAATTCTCACAGCAACATTAAGATATATAAAAGTTATTTTTGTAACTAATCAGCAAGAATACGTTTACTGTATCAAAACATCATATTCATCAACCTCCTTGTCTCAGCAATAGTCGAAAAGTGTGTTTATATTAACTTCCAGAACAGAATTTGAAAACTAATCAAAACAGATAGTCCCATATTTCCTTTTAATGAATCTCAGCTTTTCTCTGTGCGGTTTAAACATGGCAGTTCGAAATTTGGAAAAAATGTATTTTGAGTATTTTCAAAATACAAAATACATTGTAAAACCATCAGAAAATACATTACAAAAATACTTTGATCTTATCGGTTTAAAATACAAAATACAAATGTATTTTGAAAATGTATTTCAAATACATGTATTTTCGATACTGCCCAACTCTGAATGTCCACAATGACCCTTTTATAGCCAATTCCATATTTTGTAATGGAAAAAGTATGCTTCTTTCTGCAATAGATTTCAGGAAAAATAAGAAAACAAGAGAGTATTGTACAAATCTTGCTCGTGGAGCAAAAATTACAGCAGCAGCTACATATGGATGCACTGTAAAAAGTTTCGGTTCGGATAATGAACAGAAAATGCTTACAATGAGACAGAATCTTGAAACGGAAGATATTATACCAGTTACATACGGATCTGCATCGCATTATTTAAATATTCTTGGCAAGAATGTGACTACTGATTCTGTTGTGGCTAATGTTGCCAAAATTCAGAATTTTTTTAGAAATCACCATAACCCTGGGAGTTTATTGAAAGAGTATGCCAATTCAGTTAAACCACAAATTCCAGGTGAAACCAGGTGGAACTCACAAATAGCTTGTTTAAAAACTTTTACAACTAACAGGACTTTTTATCTTCAAATTGACGATAATCACGAAGATGAAATTGATAAAAACATTAAGTGCTTAGTAAATAATCTCTGTATAAAGAAGGAAAAAATATGTACAACCAAATGGAACCAGTTCCAAAAGTCCCTTGCGAAGTTGCAACTCGATAATAATGCCAATATTGCTGATGCTTGTGAAATTTACCTAAAGCTTCTTCAAAATAAAGAACTCAATCCACATTTCAGCAAAGTGAAATCTAACTTTGATAAAGCAATGACCCCGTCCATTTTTTTGGCACACCTGATGAATCTGAAATATAAAGGTGAAAAGTTATCACAGGATCAGGAGTAATCTGCTCGTGAATATTTACAGACTTTAAATCCAGAGTACTTACAATACACAATACAATTCAAGTAAGAAGATGCACCTTTTCCGAAGACATTACAAACACTATTTCACCTGCACTGTGGTGGAAGAATTTAAGTAAAACTGGAATAGATGCAGAATTTCTCCAATTAATGGAACATCTTCAGGGATGTCCTGCATCATCAGAATCTCTGGAGTGTATTTTTTCTAATTTTTCTTTCATCCAAAACAAGATTAGAAATAAACTCGGTTTACAAAAAGCCTCTAAATTAGTATTTTGTTATATGATGCTAAAATCCAACGTGGAAGGGGCAAACGAAGAATGTGAATACGATTGGTAAATGTTTGGGAATATGTGTGGTGTATAAATATTTAAATAAATGCACTCCATTGTCTGTTTTTGCAGATCTTACTTTTTTTTAAACCTTCAAGCTATTTACTTAGAATTAGAACTCATTTTTGACATTTTTAAAGGTTGTTTTGAATTTATATTTATGTTTTTAATAATCGGTTTTTCCCATGTGGGAAAAACATAGTACTTCCCAGGACGGTAAATACCGGTTTTTACCATGGTATTTACCGGGGGTGGGAAAAACCTTGCCAACCCTGGACGAATATGACATCTGTACCGAAAGTACACCTGGTGAACCTGTAGCCAGCACTAATTTTGCCCTTCGGCTGTCGTTTCATCTTTAAAGTTTAAGTCATAAAAACATCAAATAATATTCAAATGTTAAAAGAAAAGTGTTAATGAAAAAAAGCTAAACAACAAAAAAAAAAAACTAGCAAGTTATAAAGAAAACCTAGTATAACAAAAATTTACTATTAAGTACAAATGAAACTACGAGATACTAAAAGTGACAATTTAAAAATGGTAGGTTATCACTTCTACATTAAATGTTAATTTGAAATCATGTAGATGAATCTTAAAATATAGCATTTTACAACATTAAAATCTTGGTTCGTCAAAGATTAAAAAATTCAAACTTTTTTTTAAACAAAATAATGCATTCAATTTTGCATTTGCCTAAAAAGTACCCATTTCAATAAAATTAAATATAGTCGAGCTTCAGGCATGAAGTTCAAAGAAGCTATAATGCATTTAGTTTGATATCCAGTGAAATTTTCAATAAAAAACCATTAGCTTTAAAATTTAAGAAAAAAGATTCAAGGTATTTGAAGCATCAACAGTAGATAAGAAATATCAATTACCATAAATATATCATAAAATGAAACAGTAATAAGTAAAAGAATTTAACATTTAATCCAAGTACAATGCGATAGAAATAACAGAATTAACGCATGTTGCGAGGGTCATAAAAATTTATTACATATGAACGTGTAAATTAGATTTAGAATGAAAATGATGATACAATGAGATTGTATATAATGCTGATACCAACTAAAAGTCAACAAGGTAAAAAAAGTTCATTACACGATGTTAAGTACACAAAAGTGTTCATTTAGTCAATTACTTAGCATTTAAAAAGGCCTCATCGTCGTCCATATCCACCAGAACCTCCTCGTCCTCCACCATAGGGTCCTTGACTGCGCTGTGAGTAACCAGTGCTGCTGCCTCGCATAGGTCCTCCTCCATAGGAAGAGCCAAAGTTGCTGCCCCAGCCTCCTCCTCCACCACCACCAGTACCACCGCTGGAGTAGCTATCACCATAGCTATCATTCCAGGTGCTACCACCACCATTTCCATATCCAGCACTGTAGCCATCTCCATAACCACCTCCGTAGCCGCTATTATAGCTACTTCCATAGCCTCCTCCACCACCATAACTGCCTCTATCAAATTCGTCAGCTGTGCGCCATTCTCCGCGGCCACCACCACCACCAGCTGCACCGCCTCTTCCTCTTCCAAAGCCTCCCATTTCTTTTTTCATTTTAATAGCGTTCATTTCATCTCGAGACAAAGCTTTTTTGACTTCCAACTTTTTGCCTTTGCAATTGTGACGTTGCAGAACAATTTTGTCTACAGGGTCATAATCATCAAACTCAACGAAGGCAAAACCTCTCCTTTTTCCAGTGTTTTTGTCTACCGCAGTGTGTACACTTACAATATTACCATAAGAACCGAAATATTCTTGCAAATCATCTTCAGATATGTCATCTGTCACACCAGTTACGTACAACTTGTTTACAGTTACTTGAGCTTCGGGCTTGCCGGAATCTTCTCTGGGGACGGCTCTCTTTGGTTCAACTTCTCGACCATCAATTTTATGAGGTCTAGCAGCTTGAGCATCATCAACCATGTGAGCATATTTATAAGTTATAAAGCCAAATCCTCTTGATTTTCTCGTATGAGGATCTCTCATAACGACACAGTCTACGATTTCACCCCACTGTTCAAAATGAGACTTCAAGGATTCTTCTGTAGATTTATAATTTAAACCACCAATAAAAAGCTTACGAAACTGCTCAGGCTCGCTCTTTTCAGACATGATTAATTTCTATTAACAAAGACACTAAAATCCTATGTAAATAATTTATACTATCAATTTAAATTGCGAAAATGGCACGATATAAACTTACAATGCGGTAAACGAAGAAATGGCGATGCCGGTTGATATTGAACTTCCCGTTGCCACTTCAAAATTGAAATACATTTAAATTGTGTGGATTACAGCGCCACAATTATATAACGGATTTAGCATGAATTTACTTTTTTGAGCCGCGTTATCCGGAACGAGGCTTGACTTCTCTATGCATCGCTACGGTGTTTGAGAACATTCATCTAAGTAACTTAAATTAAAAACCTCATAATCGAGCGTAGGCTCCGATAATCAGTCTGAGATTTTAAAGAAACTAGTTAGGCCGGGATCCAGTTGTTTTACGGTGTTAGCGAAACAAGATTGACCAATCAGAAGCCAGCATTTTAGCGAACTTTTCACATTTTGGATTCAACAAGATTTATGATTTCGCAACTTGAAAAATGTTAAGAGTCGTTTACACGGAGGGAGTTTACTAGCTACAAGCCGGCGAATTCACTAGTAATCGAACTAGAACTCGCCCCGTCTGCGAAATTCTAAAATGGAGAGCCAAAATCACAGTCAGGTGAAATACAGCCACCTGATTGGTTGTGTGGACACGTGGTTTTAAGAGAGTTAGCCCTTTAAGACCCGATGTATTTGTAAACAAAGCTAGTCATGCCTGTGGAAAATAAAGCATGATAGTCCAAGAGCCGGCAGCACAAAAACCTATGTTATCAAGCACAAGAAAAAAAACCTTTATTTTATAGAAGAGTAGAAGTAGGGGAATCTAATGATCCTTTCTGCCGGAAATGAAGCGGTGCATAAGCCAAAAATTAATACCACCAGTGGTTGACTCGTAGGTTTATCATTGGGTTTTCCTGCTCCCAGTCCTCCATGTTTTCATATCTTTGTTTGTAGGACAAACACAATGATAAGCTGTCCACTGGTTCACCAATCAATACCACCAGAGTCAACCACTGGTGGTATTGATTTTTGGCTCATGGTCCACTTCACTTCCGGCAAACATGGATCATCAGGTTCTCCTACATCTACTCTTTCCTAAAATAAAGGTTTTTTTTCTTGTGCTTGATAACATGGGTTTTTGTGCTGCCGGCTCTTGGACTATGAGCAGCAACTGCTACCTGTTGATACAAAATGATACTTCACACTATCTGCAAACGAGAACGATCGTTCGATTCGAGTTTTTATTACATCCCAGATAGCATGTAAGGTTTCCGAAAAGGGTCGTTTTTGCTTTACTTTCTAACTATCCTGCAAAGGTTTTCGTGATAATCGTGTAGCCAACCCATATTCGGAAATCATTATGATCCGTACAAAGCTGACTTTACAATGGCTTGGAAGCGAAAAAGTCACGTGATCCAGATAGACGGTTGAGCGCGCGCAATCCGACTGTACCCAGATAGCATGTAAGGTTTCCGAAAAGGGTCGTTTTTGCTTTACTTTCTAACTATCCTGCAAAGGTTTTCGTGATAATCGTGTAGCCAACCCATGTTCGGAAATCATTATGATCCGTACGATTTTTGCGCATGCGCAACTTATTTCTTTTCACGGCCAGCGTAGCGTCTCCCAATGGCGTCTGTTTTGAAAGCTTTCGTTGTGTCAAGTTTATTCTAAGTTTCTAACATTTACAGAAAATGCGGTAAGTTTGCCATTACTTTTACTTATTAGTATATATCATTATTATTTAAATCGTTCTTACTGTAGTCTTTTTTTCTTCTGTACTGTCTTATATTTAAGATTTCTGTGTAAATTACCCATGGGAAAAAGA
The DNA here is from genome assembly GCA_963932465.1 of Maratus speciosus. NCBI lineage: Eukaryota > Metazoa > Arthropoda > Arachnida > Araneae > Salticidae > Maratus > Maratus speciosus. Next base: position 435,478,786 of record OZ010788.1, read on the forward strand.
TATTTGATTCAACGCTATTTTGTTTAATTATGTTATACAGCATGCTACATTTTTAAATTAAACTAACTTCTATAAACATGATTTACTTAAAACATGTTATAACGTATCGTTTCACGTTTCGTAACCATCGCGAATTTTCAAATGTATTTTGATAACATAACTGCGGTTCCGTTATGTATACTTTTAACACATAGGATTGACGTAATGCTAATGTAAATGAACCATAAAATATGAAATCGAGAAAGTGTAAGGAATTTTTTGTAGGAATAAGTGTTTAGGAACATATTTTATTATAATAAAACATTTTTAATTATGATCGAGACTATACTAGTGTTTTTATAATTAAAAACACTTAAGTCTTAAACACAATTTTGTTTTTATGTTTAATTATTTTAAGCTTGTAAAAATAAATTTTATCTTTTTTTCTTAAAGTCTTCAAAAAATAAGGAATGTATACGTTTTAAAATCCCCACCACCCCCTTGCTGTGGACTGATTTACAAATCAAAACAGACTTTGACCTTCAACAAATTACATTCATTTGAAAATATATATGCTGTGCGTAGCGTATAAAACATGTAGATCATTTCATTAAAATGTATTTATCAAAATGTTGGTATATTGTTTGTTATCCCTTTTAGCGTCTATATATATTTACAAATGATTTTCTGTTGTAATTTTAAAATAACATTCAAACAGAAATCTTTTTTTTTTTTTTTTCAATTATATTAGAATTGTTAAAAGTCTATTTAAAAAAGCTTTATATTCAAAAGGTGTCTCTTTAATGTATTCCTAAAAAATTGCATTTTAAGTAAAAAAAAAAAAAAAAAAAAAATGCATTCAACCTTAGCTCTTATTTTAAGGAGAAAAAAATGTTTTATCATATGTTAAATAATATTCATATTTAAACAATAATAATTGGGCACAGATGTCATATTCGCCCCATATTGGCACGATTTTTTTCTGACGCCGATGTCATATACGCAACGGGTACTTAACTGGCGCCAAAGTGCCGTTATTTTGCTTGATGTGGTAACCCGGATTATGTTGTTTATGCTGTTGATGTTTTCGCCAAATTGACAACCGAAAAAAAATCGCACCAATATGGGGCGAATATGACATCTGTGCCAATAATTGTATAATTATAATGTCCTTCATTAAATTTATTTGAGAATATCTTATCCTTATTGCACAAACTCCCTTTTCGCTATTCCTATATTTATAGTAGCTGCTATATATGTAAAATTTAAAAACTGTCTTCAAACAGAAGTAATTATTTAAAAGTTTTTCTGCAAAAAACCCCCACTAAATCATGTGCATGTATACATCTCAAAAAATAAATTTGTTAATGTGTAGTGAAGAATAAAAAAATTATTTATTAAAAATAAACATACATTTACAGTAGAAATTAATTTTTGTATGTCATTTTGCCAGCTGATTGAGAATCGGCAAAGCTTTTAATATTAAGAGGCTGTACATATATAACGTTACCAACTTTATAGTAATTTTGTAATCTTTCCAGCCTTTACAATATCTTACATTATCATTCCTGGATTATGTCCCACCCTTCCATCACTAATCGTATTGTTATCAGTGTCTCAAAGTTCTTTTTATTTTTTCTTCCTTTCATTTTCTTTTTACATATTTTCAGTTATATGCAAATATATTGTTATACATCTGTTATTTATAAAATTTTCTAATAAAGAAAAAAGAGTATGTAAAATATCACTATATTAAATATAAAATAAGTTTATATCAATAAATTTTTTTAAAAGTATTTAAAAATAGCTCTTTGTTACATAATGTATTCAACAGATATATTGTTTCTTGCCGCTCTTATCAACAAAACAGATAGACAACATTCTTCCTCTTTATTTTACTAATAAGCACAAGTATCACCTCAAATGTACTATCTGGTTTCTCCAACAGCGGATTATATGCAAATATATATATATAAAAAAAAAAAAAAAATAGGAAAGCTAAACGTTGAGGCATTCCACATTTCAGAATGAAATAATTGTATATAATCATTTAATGATTTTAATAATAACTTAGTATTTTCATAAAAATAGATAACTGAATATTTTGATGTAAAGAAACAGTTACAAATAGAAAAATGAATATTTTGGTTGGATCAAAAATGGTAACAATATTGAAAATGAATCTTCTCCCTCTCCCTAGAGATATATTAAGATATCAAGTGCCAAACTCCACCTCCCTGAAGTGATACCGCTATATTAATCACAGCCTATAAAATCATGAGCCTTAAAATGCTTATCAGTTAGCTTGTTAATTTTAAAATTGCCCATCGATACTTTTAGTTATTAATAGTAAATTGGAAAAAATGAAATCAAAATAAGAATTATTTAAAAATTAAATGTTTTGTAAATTCATACAAATTAAAACTTGGTTTATTATTATTATTAATTAATGAATATGAAATTACCTTACCCTTCTTGTCGCTTCCCCCCATAATTTTATCTGTACTGGCAGTGTGACCAGTCTGAAAATTGACAGGGCATGAAATTCATACTACTACTTCTTTTGGTACTACTTGATTATCCCGACAACCAATTTCACCAAATAAAGTTAGTACATACTTTTAATAAGTGTACTTTTAGTAGTTGACCCAATAGCAGAAAATCCTCCAAGTGTCTGCAACAGATACTTCAGAGGCAAAAAATAATCTGCAGGTAAAACAGGTTTGACAGGTTGCAAGTTTTACAATCGAAGTGTTAATCAAACGATCACTTTTTTTTTAAATGTTATTATGCATTTTATTAATTTTACTAATAATAATCTTAAGTTTTTGTATTAAGTAAGAAAGAGAGCCAAACATAATATAAAGCGAAATAAGAGTTCAATAGAAAAATAACCTGCAAACGAAAAAAGAAAATCTGCGACTCCCATCTCTAACTTTCTGCTACCGGTGTAGTTGATAATAAATAATAAATATAAATTGGTACAAAAATACATGACAAAATGTATTGTAATGTTAAGCCCTTCATGACAATATATGTGTGATAGTCCTTGTAACTATTACTATATCAGAATGGTAATTTTTACGGTACTTTTCGGTTAGCCGGGCGCCAGTGTTATATATACATACATATATATGTATATATACTTGTATACATAACACTGGCGCCCGGCTAACTAAAAAGTACCATTTTTACCTTATTTAATATAAATTTATTAAATAAGGAAAAAGTCACTATTTGAAAATAGTGGTACAAGGGAGGCTTGTCATGAAGGGTTTAAAAGTTTTTTCTTCATTGTTATTATTTTATGTTTTATTTTTTAGTTTCAAGAACTTATGACATCATCTGGTAAAGATGCTGAAGTCATGGTTGCTAGCATGTTGAGAAAATTACAGATGATGTTGGAACAAAGTCCTAACAGGGTACAAAATCTAAAATTGCCCAGCAAGAAGTGGAACAGACAGTAGTTTCTAAATTAACAGGTTGGTTATTATATATTTTAACAAAATTTGTTTTTGTGAGTTCATGCTCAATGGTACGAATAATGTTTTCTTTTTCCTATGAAAGTTTGTACTTTTCTGTAACTGTACGCCAGTTTTAAATATATACATATATTTACACACACACATATATATGTAGTGAAACCTCCCTGTGCGACCACCTCCTTGACCAATCATTTTTTTCATGGAACGAAATTTATTCCCATAGGCTCAATACTAATTTTACCTCCATTCAGAGACCATCCCATTTGAACTCCCTCCATGAGCAACCCATTTTTTTGAAAACTTTTTACTTTAAGATACTTTAAGTAAAACTTTTTTACTTTATGATTTTGATTTGAATCAATAGGTTACCTTTATGAGTAAAATTTCATTGAATAATTCAAGAAAAATGTATCTTACCTTTATTATGCATATTTAATTATACATTATTGATCATTTACTTGACCTTTACTTTCAATATTTTAATCATTTTCAAAATTATCTTACTTTTCATCATTGTAGTTTATTACTTTACTTAATTATTTTAATATTTTACCATATTGCAAGAATTATGTATAATTTTGAATGCATTATTACATTCAAATTACTGTTTAAAAAATGTAAACAAAGTAATGATCAGAAATGTGAAAAATTCTAAATTCCGCACAACCACTGGTCCCAAGCTGTGCAGATTTGAGGGAGTCTACTGTATATAATTCTCGATATATGACTGAACTCATTGTTTTTTCGTGAAGAAAGTATAAATTTATTTCTGAAAAAAAATCAAGATATTGCTGATAATTGGTAATCACAATCTTTTTATCAAATATATTTATGTATTAATCAAGCTTTTATTATTATTAAGACTGGCTAAACCTGAAATAAAACTTCCTTTCTTTACGACTTTGATGTGAATTAATATACCTTTATGAGGAAAGTTCCATTGAATAATTCCTGGAAAATGTATCTCATCTTTATTATGCATATTTAATTATACATTAATTATTATTTACTTGACCTTGAGGGGAGAGTGGGGAGGAATGTGATGCTTTTTACAAAAATAAGAAAATCAACTTTATTTGACACATAAACAAAATTTTGATATATAGAATACAAAATGAAACACTCTCTAATGTCCTTGAACAATATAGAAACATAATTTGCAGAAACAATTTTATAAAGAAATTATAAATTTCAAAATGTGTCCCATACCTTCCCACTAACAGGGAGGTATGGGACAGCTATAAAACAATGTATGATAAGGGGCAAATAGTCTATTGTTGGCTATATATACAGTCTAACAAAGATTGTAGGTTGATGTCTGTGCTACAATATCAAATTTCAGTACCTTCATCACTGGAAGGAAAATTCAGGATTGTCAATCAGAGATAGCATTAAAAAATCATCAGTTCAATTTATTTATGTTTTGAAGTAAATGAATATATTTATATTGTTATAATTAATATATTACCTTCTAAAAATATTTGTATATTAGCAATTTACATTCATCTTATTAAAAAGAAAGAATTAAACATGTCCCATTCCTCCTTCTACCTTCTTTTATGTTAAACTTCTTGTATAAACAAAAGTTCTACTTTTAGGCATAGTTTAAATTATGAATAATATACAGTATGATGTTCAATAAATAGAAAAACTATTACATCTACGCGTAAACAAGCCTATACTACTATATTTTACTAATATACAGAATGCATAAAAAGTATATGAAGCAAATTTACTTCTGATTCTTGAAATAATGCTTTGCTTAAGTCTTTAAAGTAAATCGGCATGTCAAACGATGATTAAAAATTAGTTTAATTAACAAGGTATGCAACTGATATAAAAGGTTTGGTAATTCTCACTTTTATTTTTCAGTTTTAGAAATTATTTAATTATTTTTTTAATATTTTAACCCTTTGCACTCAAAGGTTTTTTTCATTTGTATTACCAGCAACTCAAAGTGATTTTAGTTATATCTTATTATTTTTTTAATTCTTTATGAATACGAATACAAATGTTATGATATATAAAAAAAAAACTAAAAATTATAAAATTATTACATTTTGTAATCGTAAAGTGTGATACCTCTTGAAGCAATTGCCAATATGTAATCTTGGCTTTTCTAGACAGGTATGGGTATCACAAAATTATTTTTATTGTCTCCATAGCGGAGCCCTCAAGTTTGAAGACAAATTTTAAATGGCTCCGCTCCGGAGTCCTCAAGTGCAAAGGGCTAACTTTTTTTCAATATATAATGTATTTAAAACAATCAAAAATGGTATCAAAATTCAATTTGTGCGATTGCAGCATTGTATTTCTACAGTCAAAGATTTTGCTCCTTAGCCGACTAAAATTTCGATTATACGCCTTTCTCAGTTATGCATCGTTTTAGAAAGGTTTCCTGAAAGACATATAATTGGTACTTTACTATTTTTTTTTTTTTTTTTGGGGGGGGGGGGGTGCTAAAATTGTCATATTGCCAGAGCAAAAGTTCTTTATCTACAGAACGACAAAGTCGAAAAATCCATTTACTCTTGCTCAACTGAAAATATACACAATATTTTGAAAATAAATATCAAACTTCATGATATTTTGAAAATAAATATCGGATATGTATCCATTTATATGTATCACTGAACCATGCTGTTTGTAGCTATAGTGTTTACTCTTTAGTGTATACCCTCTGCTGATAGAATATAATCTTTTTTTTTTTTTTCACCTATTTCACTAATTATTACTCTTTCTCACTCTCTTCTTTTTTTTTTTTTTCCATCTGAAGATATAAGAAAATGCTCTTTTATGAAACCTTTAAACACATAAAGGCTAGATTTATTATGGTTATTTGTGCTTTTCATTATGTAGGGATTTTTTTTTTTTTTTTTGTATCACAAAATCAAAACGTTCATTTTATGAGTAACAATCCCAGATGAAGATTCTGGCTGTGTCACTCTCTATTGTGTACAGTATAACCTCGAAAATTCGGCATTGTCAGGACCATGAGGATGCCGAATTTCTGACTTCAAAAATACTTTTAATAGTCTTAATGGTGCCGTTATTCGTAATTTAATTCATACCCAAGTAATAGAGAGAGTCTTTGAGAAAATTAGAAAATTAAATATTTTTAAAAATATTAAAATTAAAAGTTTCTATTCATATTTTCTATGTTACAAAAAAAAAAAAAAAAAAAAAAAAATCTAATATATATCATTTCTTCTCGTGTAATTTCCTAAACATCGATGTCAATTTTATTTGCTTCAATTCTTTGAACATCTTTTTAACAAGTTTTAATTTTACACAAATGTAGAATATTGATTTTGAAAATACAGTCTTATTTCTCTAAAGCAGATGTTAGTTTTCCAGTCAAATTTAAGCATTTTCCCACTGATACCTTTTCTTCTGTACTCAGAAGGGATTCAATTTAGCATAGCATCTGCGATCTCACTGTCAGCCAATCCATCGCTTTCAATCTTGAAATTTTTAATTGTTTAACGATTTATTATTTTTCTTTCTCCTATAAGGTGGAAGTGTAAAAAAAAAAAAAGCGGCGAGATGACTTTGATGCTGGATTTTTGAGGACACACTGTACTTTATTTACTTTTACTCTACGTATGTAATTTGTGTGTTTATAATTTTATTTTTTTCTAGAGAGAAAACAATGAATCAAGAAGAAAAATTTAATGAAGTTCCTGTTAATTATATCAATTCTTTATATGTAAATAAATTACTATATTAATTCTTTATATGTAAATAAATAGAATTTTATAAAGTGAATGATGTTTCATTTGTTTTCGAGATTATTTCCTTGATACTGAGAAATATTTTTCATTGCTTCAGTCTTAAGTTATTAAAAATAATTACAATCAGAAAAAGAACAATTTAAGTGATTTAAATTATACTTTAAAGAACTAAAAAAAAGTAATGTTAGTTTAGTATTTGCTCTGTTGTACATAGGATAATATTTCTCTGGTAAAAGAAAAACATTGGAGAAGGGAGGAAGGCAGATGATTTTTAAAATTTGTCTTATTGTAATATGTAATTTACATTGTTAAACAAGCAAGAAATTACTATTTTTATGTAAAAATCCTGAAAAGATAATTGAATTTGTAAAAAAAATTCTTTTGCATTTTGCATCATTAAACAATTTTCAGAGAAAAGACTAAATATATTCCCATGGTCATCAATCAGAATCCTATGGAGGATTTATTTTATAAATCTGACAATATTCTCTAAATAATAATTGAAAATTCTAAGAAATAAGTTTAATAAATGAAAGAATTAAAAAATTTAAAGAAGTAGTAATATAAAAAATATACAATCTTCTACAGTCATTAAATGTACACTATATTGGAATTCACATATTTGATGTGCTATTTATTGTAGGTAAACACAGATTTTATTATATATGTATACAATAAAAAATTATCTGATCCTGAATAGTGAACTGGATTCAAAAGGTAAGTAACTGAAAGTATAATTAAATTTACTATGTATAAGCATAGACATAGAGTTGTATGTTCTCAAGTCCCTGTAACATTTTAAATACTTTTTCTTACCCTCTAATATAAAAAAGCTTTTAGTTTTTTTATTTTATTGAATTTCTCCTTTTTCTTTCGTTAAAGGATAAATGACAAAAAAAAAAAAAATCCCTTTGCTTTTTTTTAATTTTAAGTTCACCAATAATTTTTAAGACTCTATGCCTATGTGTATAAGAATGATTTTTTAATATTAAATACGTGAAATTTTTCAAGTTGCTAACTAAGCGTAAATAAACAGAGTGAAAAATGTCGAACCCGGATCCTTGAAATAGTGTTCCAATGCACTTTTGATTTGCGCCGAGTTAGCAATGTAAAAAATTTCACGTATTTAATCTTCAATAATTTCACTGCTGATAATTAATTAAATTTTACTTGGAATGGTTTTTATTCAAATGAAAGAAATGGTTTTTCCTTAAGAAATTTTTTTTAATGGGATTACACATCCCTCATGCGTAGACACTTGCATGCTAATGTTAATCCTATGGGAGAATTTTTCTAAATATCTCATTTGCATTTCAATATTGTAAATTTTATTATTTGTTACTTGTGGTCAATCTGTACAAACACCTTTTTTTTTTTTTAAGTTTTCAGTTTTGTTTGCAATGTGTTTTTTTTTTTTTGTTTTCACTAGAGTTTTTTTGCTTTCGAAAGCAGTTCTGAATATATCCTAATAAGCAAAAAAACCTTGTAAAACAAAGTCGAAAAATGGCCTTTGTATCAAAACTGCAGGTATGCAATGCAAAAAAAAAAAAAAAAAAACGCAAGCGAGATATTAAAAAAAAAATCTCCCAGAGGATTAACATTAGCAATCAGGTGTTTCTGTGTGAGTGAAGTAGCCTCTTAACATTATTAAGCTTTTTTTTTTTTATTAAAATAGGATCTAATAATGTAGCGAATTGATAAAAATTAAACATATATTTTATACATACATAGTAAAAGACAGGGATGTAAGAATTTCTTTCAAGGTAAAAAATGAACATATTAATTAAAATAAGCAATTTGATAAACATGTGGACTAATAAAAACCAGTATTTTTCAATGTATAGATAATATTTGACTAAAATTTAATTTTCCACAGGAACAAACAAACAACAACAACAACAAAAAAATATGCTCAGCTCAGAAAAATTCTAAGTTGAGTTATTTATCTCATTTTTCTATCAAATAAGATTTTATCATTTATAAAAACCTCATTTTCATTTTTTATGCATGCTTGTAATAAAAGCCTTTCATCAATCTTTGATTGCAACTCCTGTAACTACCCTTTCGTTTCTTCCTTTTCACATGCTTATCATGAAACACTTACAAACTCCCTCAGATAGCGTCAACTAGGAACCTTTTTCAATCCTTTACAAAACATTTACAAACTTTTCATGCAAAGCCTTTAAAAAGCATTCAAACATTTACGTATCATGGTTGAAAAAAGGCTTTAAAAAGCAAAAAATGCTATCTGGGTAGTTGCTACTATCTCGCTATGCTGTGTGCTGTAGCTGGCTGTCTCTGTTTGTACATCAGTGTTTAGTTAGATGTGATAAAATTTGAAAATATTTATTTTAAATGCTATTGATATGTGCTCTTAAACCGTTGATCATGGATTACATCGTGTACGGAGAAATTTTTAGCGCAGTAATTGGTTATTTTACTGCCAAAAAGAGCTCATCAGTTTAAGCCTAACTGTTATTGCATTATCGGAGGAAGTAATGTGAGTTCATATATAATTATATTTCTCTTTTTATTTTATATGTATGTTTAAAATGTGATTTTATAAGCACTTATAATTGAAGTGTGATGTATACATATATTTCATTAATACAGTACTGTGGTATCTAGAAAAAGGTGTTCAAAAAAAAAGTTTAGTATTGTTCTCAGTGTATAATCAGTAAGTGTAACCCTTCTTTATATATTGTGGAGAATAGTACTCATTTTCTAAGATATAATAACAGTGAATCACAGATTAATATCTTATCCTCCCAACCCCCCCCCCCCCCTTCTTTAAAAATTTAAGTACTCTTTTTCAAGTATCTCATTTTTTGAAAATACTCTCTCTTTCCAGCTCTAGGTTGTGAAGTGGTCTTTCTGTGAGAGTAGCGCTCAATTTTTATATAAACAAAAGTATTTATTTTTAAACAGCAAAATTATTCAGTTTAATGTATGTACATTTGTTTAAAACAATGAAAATGATAGTACTCAGTACTGGTTATTTAATTGTAGTACACATTTGATTAACTTCATTTTAATTTAGCAATTATAGATTGCTCTGATTACTTTTATAATTTCTTGTATATAACACTTTTCAAATACTGGTATAAATGAAAATATTTATTGAAAAACAACATTTTAATACTGTTATTATCCAAAAATGTACAATTAAAATAACTTTCCAAATCCCAAATGAATTTCAAATATTAACTTAATATGTTATGTAATGCAGTTATTGAAGATGTCATCTTTCTGCGGTCAAGGGATTGAGTCAAGAAGGATATTTTTGGATTTTTATGACAGCTGGGTGCACTTGCGAGGCAGGATCTTTATTTAATTTTCTGTCTGTGAGTGTACCTTGCTAGTTCCTTTATACTGGATGTTCCCACTTCAAACTTGTCAAAGTACTTGTTTACCAACACAATGTCCACACCACGCTGGCTGATGATCTGGTTTCAATTACAGTTTGTTAATATTAAGTTCATTTGGGGTTTGAAAGTTATTTTACCTATGCACTTTTGGATAACAGTTGTATTAAAAGATTCTTTATTTTTATTTAGTGTAGGGGAGAGTGGGGATACTTGATCATAGGGGATACTTGAGCCATCCCTATTTTCTCTACTGTAGGTTAATTTTTCTTTCTAAAATTAGCAACATGATAATATTCTTATAGTTCTGCACATTAAAGAAAAAAAAAAAAATCACATATCTTGGAACCATTTTGAAAGTATATAGTGATTAATAGCTGCTTTTTCCCTATCTGAAGTAAATATTTAGGTGAGTGTTTTTTATATTTTTTTGTAATCAAAGTTTTGTTTTAAGCTGCAACAATATAGATAGATTTAATAAGTATAATTTCAGTTGTATTTTGAATCTAAAATAATTCAAATAGATGCATTCATTACTTAGTAAAAGTCTGATAAACAAAAATGGTAGTAATGGGGATACTGAGATTGAGGATACATGAGCCATGCTCAACCATCCCTACTAGGAAATTAGAGATATGGATGAAACAAAAAAATGTCTTTTTCATGTTCACAGATAGATTTTAATTTTAATTTTTTAATTTTTTTTCTGGGTAAAATGAGGAAGAACTCTTTTTATTTATTTTTTTTTTTTCATTAAGGAATTAATTTGAAAACATACGTTTAAAAATGCATATTTTGTTAATGAAAATATCCTTTTTTTTTTCATTTTGACTAACAAAATAGTCTGTCTAGATAAATGTAGGCATAGTTTTCAATTTAACTTTTTGACTAATATTAAAATCACTTTTTAAAACTGATTTTACTGGTCATAATCGCTAATATTTTAACTAGTTAGGCCCAAAATATTAAAATATCTATTTTGTTAATGTAATATTTTAAGATTAAATATTGTATACTGAAATTGTAACCACTATTACTGTAACTTTTTTAAAAACTTAACCACCAACTGATGATGTTGCTATCATCAATGAAACCCAAGTTGAAATGATCCTTCGACCACCAATTATCACCACAACAAATGATCGTGTTACTCGTTTTGTTTTCACAACTGGTTTCGAAGGACTTGGTGCATCTTGATTTATCACTATGTAAAACATTTATAAAATAATAAAAAGAAAAATATTATTTTTGTAGGTATTTTTTAGTATTGGCTCAAGTATCCCTTCACAATGGCTCGCGTATCCCCCTCATGGGGATACTTGAGCCACAATGTAAAAGAAAACGTAAAAATTTATTAAACAAAGAAAAATAGTTCAAAATTAACTGAAAATGGAAAAGAAAAATTATCAAATTTTCAACTACAATATTTTATTTTGTTCTAAGTATAAAAAATTTAAAAAAGTGGCTCAAGTATCTCTATCTTCCCCTATTTTTATTACAAATGCAATAAGAATTCTAAAATTTGTAGCAACTAAATTAAAATGAAGTGATTCATATGAGTTAAATATTTTCAATGTTTAATAAAGAAACAAAGCACATGTTGTGAATACCATAAGCCAACGAAAATTTCACTTTTATGAAGTATGCGAAAATATTCTTGTTTACAAATAAATTTTCTTGTAATACTGGTGTCATTCAACTATTTCAACATTTTATGAATACAAATACCTTGCCCCTGAAAGGGTTAAGTTATGTATTGTTATTATTAGGTATCCTACTTTTTTTTTTTTTTAATCTAGGTATGCTTTAGAAAAAGAATTGCTTCTTTGGCAAGTTTTACTCAATAACATAATATCTAAATGAAATATTTTAAATATTTTCCACTTAAACATTACCGGTTAATAATTAAATACTTCAATATTTATTGATAACACAATTCTAATCCATTTTTTTATGTGCATATAAAAATATATTGAAATATGTTCAATATTTTTCCATATGATATTTCACGTTTGTTATTTTTAATTGGAAGATTTATTGAATTTTATAAATATTTTTAAAATCAAAGTAAATTTATAAAGCATGGAAAATTCATTTAAATATTGACAAAGTTTTAATTTTTTACTTCTAAATATATACTTAAAAACATATTAGCTGAAATACCAACTTTCAGTTAATATTTTCATGTAAAAGAAATTAATTTTTTTCTATAAACTGTTTCAATTCATAGATTAATAGCTCCCAGTTTAGCACATATTTAGTTTATTTTTACAATCATTATCAAGATTCAAGAGTCCACATTTTATTAACCCCCTTCTTCAAACAACTATAGCTAAAAATAGTCAGAACTCTTTTTAATAATTTTAAATAAAAAAAAGACTTGTTTGTTTTTATCTGCTAATTTTCATGTTAAAAAATATTTAAGTAATTCTTTATTGCTTTTCATGTTTTGAAATGAAATGTATTTTCATAATGAATTACTTTTCACGACATAATTGATAGTTACAAGTTGTTTATATATTTATAAGAAAAAAAAAATATTTATGGATTTTCACTGCGAGAAAGTATTCTTATTTTCCTTCCTTGCCACCACCCCCTCACCTCATTTCCAAAGTTTGTAGGGACAAGAGTGGATGTTGCAAATGAGACAAAATGTCCAACCCTATCTAAGGCTGTTTAAACATTTTTTTTATATTGAGTATTATGATATAAAATTGAAATTAAGAGGATTTTAGATAATTAAATTATTTAAATAATTCAGATCATTTAAATAATGTTTTATGAATACTCAAAATGTATAAGGTGTATTACTATTTTCTGAAAGATATATTTCAAAATAATATTTATTATATATGTCATAGGCTGATTGAGAAATTCAACTTTTGCAAAGAGCCTAGTTTGCGAAGAAACATGCTAATTGTGGATGGGAAATCATACTGATAACACTGGTCGGCAACAAAATCCTCTGTAAAAATAATAGTTGATTCTTATTAGATTTCATTCTGGTAAATAAAAATATAGTAACGAAACTACTGTATCACAAACCATTTTTTTTGGTAGGAGGGTTTGCTTTTAAAATTAAGGTATTTTATATCTTGCTAAAATATAAGTGGAAATTTTGTAAATCTTAAAATGTAGATAATAATATGTAAATTATCTGTAAATAAATGTATAAATATGATTACCCAAGTTACAGCGGCATAAGGAATGAAAATATATTAGTGGATAGCAAATAGTAAATTCAGACACGAAAAGGGGGGGGGGGACATAAAAAGAAAAATACACTATACAATACAAGTATCAACAAATTAAATTTCCATGCTATATTTTATCAATTTCATATCTAAGACAGTGAAAACACTTCTTCCATGATTTCAATGATACCTGACTTCATGTTAGAAGAAACAGCAATTCTATGTTAGGTAAATAGTACAAATATTTATTTTGTTAAAAATACTCTATTGATCATATTATTGAATCAATACCTCTGTCAATAAACATATGGGAACTGTAATTTGCAGGTCTAAGCAACAAAACATAAAACAAACTTCTGAATTCTTTAGGAGAAGTAACTCTCCACTGAAAAATCTATTTGGTTTAAATAAAACAACCCTGGATAGACATTTTTGCTTTTGTGCAACCAAGTTCTGAAAAGTTTTTTCTTTTCTTTCCTTTGTGGCTGATTTGTGATGACATGTTTTTTGAAATACCAGATTCCTTAGAGGAGAAACTGCCCCCCTCCCCAACTGTAACTTCTCCCAAATGGAACTTTTTTTTGGGGGGGGGGGAGTAAATTGCCTCTCCCTAAATTAAAAAAAATAATAATGAACTTTTTTTTTTTTCCTCTGGCGATTTAAAAAGAAAAATTAAAACTTATTATTTCTGAGTGATTTAAAACTGTTAAACATTAACAGAAAATATAATTAAGAAGTTTTCGTCGAAAAGAAGTGGCTGCCCCCCCCCCCCTCGTGGAAGTTTAATTATGTTTATGAAAGTATTTGTATTGTAATAAATATCGCATCCGGCGCCGAGCTAATTTTCAACGCAAGCAATGCTTCGACCATCGACTTCTTCGTCTATCTGGGTCACGTGACCTTCTAGTTTCGATTTCGCTTCCGGGCCATAGTAACGTCGGCTATGTGATCCGTACGATTTTTGCGCATGCGCAACTTATTTCTTTTCCCGACCAGCGTAGGCGTAGCGTCTCCCAATGGCGTCTGTTTTGAAAGCTTTCGTTGTGTCAAGTTTCTAACATTTTCAGAAAATGCGGTAAGTTTGCCATTACTTTTACTTATTAGTATATATCATTATTGTTTAAATCGTTCTTACTGTAGTCTTTTTTTCTTCTGTACTGTCTTATATTTAAGATTTCTGTGTAAGTTACCCATGAGGAAAAGATGATATTTGATTCAACGCTATTTTGTTTAATTATGTTATACAGCATGCTACATCTTTAAATTAAACTAACTTCTATAAACATGATTTACTTAAAACATGTTATAACGTATCGTTTCACGTTTCGTAACCATCGCGAATTTTCAAATGTATTTTGATAACATAACTGCAGTTCCGTTATATATACTTTTAACACATAGGATTGACGTAATGGTAATGTAAATGAACCATAAAATACGAAATCGAGAAAGTGTAAGGAGTTTTTTGTAGGAGTAAGTGTTTAGGAACATATTTTATTATAATAAAACATTTTTAATTATGATCGAGGCTAACTAGTGTTTTTATAATTAAAAACACTTAAGTCTTAAACACAATTTTGTTTTTATGTTTAATTATTTTAAACTTGTAAAAATAAATTTTATCTTTTTTTCTTAAAGTCTTCAAAAAATAAGGAATGTATACTTAAAGTTTTAAAATCACCACCACCCCCTTGCTGTGGACTGATTTACAAATCAAAACAGACTTTGACTTTCAACAAATTACATTCATTTGAAAATATAGGGTAGATGTGCCAGTAATGGACACCCTTAAGGAATTTCTTTAAAAATTATTTTTTTATTAATAGTTAAAATTATTATATTCCAGTTTTTTCAATATTATATTAATCTATCGACAATATTTAACCATTCTTATAGCCTCATTTCCCAATATGAATAGAAATTTAATTTTAAATAACAGAAATATATCAAAAACCCAGTAATGGACACCCTCTGGCCCAGTAGTGGACACCCTCTGTTCCAGTAATGGACACCCCCTAAAAAGTAATAAATATAATTGTTTTTATGACTATTTAGAGCCAGAATTTAATGAATACATACTAATGAAACAAAATAGTTATTTTCAAATAAATTTAACATTTAGGATACCAGTAATTAATAAAGTATTTGTGATAATCATTTATTGTTTGTATCAATTATTGAAATTATCAGAAGATCGATAGTTTTAATTATTTTAGATGGATAGATTAAAATACTAAATATCAGGCAATTACAGCTATCAAATTATTGTAACAGTGGTGGATTTAAAGGGTAATTAAAAAAAAGTTTTGGAATAAATGTCTAGTTTTGTGCCACTATTTTTAAATGTTTAGTTTTGTGTCCCTATTTTTAACAATCTTCCAGACTCTACTTGATATATCATTTATAATAATTAATATTACAAATATGAAAGAAGTGATATTGTGAGTTGAATATTTTAAATACTAAATAAAAATTTATTTAGTATTTAAATTAATTTCAAAATAAAACTGTAGTACTGATGTTTGAGGCCAATGATCTGCAGATTTACTATAGTTTCATGAATATTACCTGTAACTTTCATTACTAGTATTACATTTTTTTTTAAAAATAAGGAAACATTTAAGACAGAAAATAGATTTTTAATAGCTTCTGTAACTTAATTGCTTTTATTTAAATGGAGAGGGATTAAGCCCTATGAACCCCTCTTTGAATGTGCTCGTAAACAATATTTTTTGCTTCCTGGCTGGTTTGATTGCCGGATTATAAAATATGCAAGGTATATGTACTACATAAAAAAAAATAATAATAAATAAAATAAAATATTGAAATCTCATAAAATAACTTAAAAGCAGCTATTTATAAAAGTTTTGGTGTTATTACATTTTGGTAAGTATAATTTAAAAATTAAATTTGATTATTTAGGTTTGCAGTTAAGCCAAAGTATTTTATGCACTATAAACATCACTAAAATTGCATTTTTAGCAATGTCTACATGGGGTGTCCATTACTGGAAAATGACTAATTAACCATCCCAGTAATGGACACCCCTCTTAAAATCTTAAAAATAAATGAAATTTTGTAAATGGCCATTGGTATATAAAATTCAAAGTTTTCGATTGCTACTCAAACAAAAACATTCAAATTTTGTAAGAAAATAAATAATATATAAATTGATTAAACGAAGCCAACTCTTAGCCTCTTCATTAAGATTTTCACAGAAAAACAGCGAAACTTTGAAACATTATTTTCTGCTTCCTGATTGGTTTGATTAAAAGTGTCAACAATAACCCAGTTTTATAAAACATACAAGGGGGAATTATAAAAAAAATAATTAAAGCTAAATATTTATTAGTTATTTTTTTATGAGCCAAAAACATCAAGGGGTGTCCATTACTGGCACATCTACCCTATATGCTGTGCATAGCGTATAAAACACGTAGATCATTTCATTTAAATGTATTTATCAAAATGTAGATATATTGTTTGTTATCCCTTTTAGCGTCTATATACAGTAGAAGATCTTTATAACGCAATTCTATATAATGCAATTCTCCATATAACGCACAACTTCTCAGACGTAAACAATGAGTTTTGTGGTTCAGAAGCACCTGCATTCCCACATTGTAAAAAATTGCTACTCTCTAGAAGACTAAATATAATACATTACTTCATCTCTATCTCCTAATTTAAAATCCTTTTAATGAAAAAATTGCTATTATTACAATAAAAATTTTTGAAAATAAGTAATATAATGAATGATTTGGTCTAGGCTATTTGGATCATGTTTATAAAGTAAATTTAACAATGTGTGGAATGCAAAAATTTACAATCTAGGTAACTGCTGTTAACAAGGAATGCAGTATAAAGGTATTCTAATGTGTTACATATTTCAGACATATTTGGCCATGTTTACAAGGTAAATTTAATGATGTATGAAAGGTGATGATCCATATAACACAAAATTCTATATAACACACAACCTTGCGTTTTTAGGTTTGCGTTATAAAGATCTTCTACTGTATATATTTACAGATGATTTTCTGTTGTAATTTTAAAATAACATCCAAACAGAAATCTTTTTTTTTTTTTTTTCAATTATATGCGAATATGACATCTGTGCCAATAATTGTATAATTTTAATGTCCTTCATTAAATTTATTTGAGAATATCTTATCCTTATTGCACAAACACCCTTTTCGCTATTCCTATATTTATAGCAGCTGCTATATGTAAAATTTAAAAACTGTCTTCAAACACAAGTAATTATTTAAAAGTTTTTCTGCAAAAAACCCCCACTAAATCATGTGCATGTATACATCTCAAAAAATAAATTTGCTATGTGTAGTGAAGAATAAAAAAATTATTTATTAAAAATAAACATATATTTACAGTAGAAATTAATTTTCGTATGTCATTTTGCCAGCTGATTGAGAATTGGCAAAGCTTTTAATATTAAGAGGCTGTACATATATAACGTTACCAACTTTATAGTAATTTTGTAATCTTTCCGGCCTTTACAATATCTTACATTATCATTCCTGGATTATGTCCCACCCTTCCATCACTAATCATATTGTTATCAGTGTCTCAAAGTTCTTTTTTTTTTCCTTTCATTTTATTTTTACATATTTTCAGTTATATGTAAACATATTGTTATATATCTGTTATTTATAAAATTTTCTAATAAAGAAGAAAGAGTATGTAAAATATCACTATATTAAATATAAAATAAGTTTATATCAATAAAATTTTTTAAAAGTATTTAAAAATAGCTCTTTGTTACATAATGTATTCAACAGATATATTGTTTCTTGCCGCTCTTATCAACAAAACAGATAGACAACATTCTTACTCTTTATTTTACTAATAAGCACAAGTATCACTTCAAACGTACTATCTGGTTTCTCCAACAGCGGATTATATGCAAATATATATATAAAAAAAATAGGAAAGCCAAACGTTGAGGTATTCCACATTTCAGAATGAAATAATTGTATATATAATCATTTAATGATTTTAATAATAACTTAGTATTTTCATAAAAATAGATAACTGAATATTTTGATGTAAAGAAACAGTTACAAATAGAAAAATGAATATTTTGGTTGGATCAAAAATGGTAACAATATCGAAAATGAATCTTCTCCCTCACCCTAGAGATATCTTAAGATATCAAGTGCCAAACTCCACCTCCCTGAAGTGATACCGTTATATTAAAGCACAGCCTATAAAATCATGAGCCTTAAATGCTTATCAGTTAGCTTGTTAATTTTAAAATTGCCCATCAATACTTTTAGTTATTAATAGTAAATTGGAAAAAATGAAATCAAAATAAGAATTATTTAAAAATTAAATGTTTTGTAAATTCATACAAATTAAAACTTGGTTTATTATTATTGTTGTTTAATTAATAAATATGAAATTACCTTACCCTTCTTGTCCCTTCCCCCCATAATTTTATCTGTACTGGCAGTGTGATCAGTGTGAAAACTGACAGGGCAGGAAATTCATACTACTACTTCTTTTGGTACTACCTGATTATCCCGACAACCAATTTCACCAAATAAAGTTAGTACATACTTTTAATAAGTGTACTTTTAGTAGTTGACCCAATAGCAGAAAATCCTCCAAGTGTTTGCAACAGATACTTCAGAGGCAGAAAATAATCTGCAGGTAAAACAGGTTTGACAGGTTGCAAGTTTTACAATCGAAGTGTTAATCAAACGATCACCTTTTTTTAAAAATGTTATTATGCATTTTATTAATTTTACTAATAATAATCTTAAGTTTTTGTATTAAGTCAGAAAGAGCCAAACATAATATAAAGCGAAATAAGGGTTCAATAGAAAAATAACCTGCAAACGAAAAAAGAAAATCTGCGACTCCCATCTCTAACTTTCTGCTACCGGTGTAGTTGATAATAAATAATAAATATAAATTGGTACAAAAATACATTACAAAATGTATTGTAATGTTAAGCCCTTCGTGACAACATATGTGTGATATAAAGTGTGTACACAGTCCTTGTAACTATTACTATATCGGAATGGTAATTTTTACGGTACTTTTCG
Organism: Maratus speciosus; assembly: GCA_963932465.1. Classification (NCBI taxonomy): domain Eukaryota; kingdom Metazoa; phylum Arthropoda; class Arachnida; order Araneae; family Salticidae; genus Maratus; species Maratus speciosus. The sequence continues at coordinate 435,498,614 of OZ010788.1, forward strand.
GTTAGCCGGGCGCCAGTGTTAGATATACATACATATATATGTATATATACTTGTATACATAACACTGGCGACCGGCTAACTAAAAAGTACCATTTTTACCTTATTTAATATAAATTTATTAAATAAGGAAAAAGTCACTATTTGAAAATAGTGGTACAAGGGAGGCTTGTCATGAAGGGTTTAAAAGTTTTTTCTTCATTGTTATTATTTTATGTTTTATTTTTTAGTTTCAAGAACTAATGACATCATCTGGTAAAGATGCTGAAGTCATGGTTGCTAGCATGTTGAGAAAATTACAGATGATGTTGGAACAAAGTCCTAACAGAGGGTACAAAATCTAAAATTGCCCAGCAAGAAGAGGAACAGACAGTTGTTCTAATTTAACAGGTTGGTTATTATATATTTTAACAAAATTTGTTTTTGTGAGTTCATGTTCAATGGTACGAGTAATGTTTTCTTTTTCCTATGAAAGTTTGTATTTTTCTGTAACTGTACGCCAGTGTTAAATATATACATATATTTACACACACACACATATATATAGTGAAACCTCCCTGTGCGACCACCTCCTTGACCGATCATTTTTTCATGGAACGAAATTTATTCCCATAGGCTCAATACTAATTTTACCTCCATTCAGAGACCATCCCATTTGAACTCCCTCCATGAGCAACCCATTTTTTTGAAAACTTTTTACTTTAAGATTTTAATTAAAACTTTTTTACTTTATGATTTTGATTTGAATCAATAGGTTACCTTTATGAGTAAAATTTCATTGAATAATTCAAGGAAAATGTATCTTACCTTTATTATGCATATTTAATTATACATTATTGATCATTTACTTGACCTTTACTTTCAATATTTTAATCATTTTCAAAATTATCTTACTTTTTATCATTGTAGTTTATTACTTTACTTAATTATTTTAATATTTTACCATATTGCAAGCATTATGTATAATTTTGAATGCATTATTACATTCAAATTACTGTTTAAAAAATGTAAACAAAGTAATGATCAGAAATGTGCAAAATTCTAAATTCCGCACAACCACTGGTCCCAAGCTGTGCGGATTTGAGGGAGTCTACTGTATATAATTCTCGATATATGACTGAACTCATTGTTTTTTCGTGAAGAAAGTAATTTTTGTCTAAATCCAACCAAATTGTCGTCTAAATTTATTTCTGAAAAAAATAAAGATATTGCTGATAATTGGTAATCACAATCTTTTTATCAAATATATTTATGTATTAATCAAGCTTTTATTATTATTAAGACTGGCTAAACCTGAAATAAAACTTCCTTACTTTACGACTTTGATGTGAATTAATATGATACCTTTATGAGGAAAGTTCCATTGAATAATTCCTGGAAAATGTATCTCATCTTTATTATGCATATTTAATTATACATTAATTATTATTTACTTGACCTTGAGGGGAGAGTGGGGAGGAATGTGATGCTTTTTACAAAAATAAGAAAATCAACTTTATTTGACACATACACAAAATTTTGATATATAGAATACAAAATGAAACACTCTCTAATGTCCTTGAACAATATAGAAACATAATTTGCAGAAACAATTTTATAAAGAAATTATAAATTTCAAAATGTGTCCCATACCTTCCCACTAACAGGGAGGTATGGGACAGCTATAAAACAATGTATGATAAGGGGCAAATAGTCTATTGTTGGCAAGGAAAATTCAGGATTGTCAATCAGAGATAGCATTAAAAAAATCATCAGTTCAATTTATTTATGTTTTGAAGTAAATGAATATATTTATAATGTTATAATTAATATATTACCTTCTAAAAATATTTGCATATTAGCAGTTTACATTCATCTTATTAAAAAGAAAGAATTAAACATGTCCCATTCCTCCCTCTACCTTCTTTTATGTTAAACTTCTTGTATAAACAAAAGTTCTACTTTTAGTCTAGTTTAAATTATGAATAATATACAGTATGATGTTCAATAAATAGAAAAACTATTACATCTACGCGTAAACAAGCCTATACTACTATATTTTACTAATATACAGAAAGCATAAAAAGTATATGAAGCAAATTTACTTCTGATTCTTGAAATAATGCTTTGCTTAAGTCTTTAAAGTAAATCGGCTTGTCAAACGATGATTAAAAATTAGTTTAATTAACAAGGTTACTGATATGAAAGGTTTGATAATTCTAACTTTTATTTTTCAATTTTAGAAATTATTTAATTATTTTTTTTAATATTTTAACCCTTTGCACTCAAAGGTTTTTTTCATTTGTATTACCAGCAACTCAAAGTGATTTTAGTTATATCTTATTATTTTTTTAATTCTTTATGAATACGAATACAAATTTATGATATATATATAAAAAAAAAACTAAAAATTATAAAATTATTACATTTTGTAATCGTAAAGTGTGATACCTCTTGAAGCAATTGCCAATATGTAATCTTGGCTTTTCTAGACAGATATCACAAAATTATTTTTATTGCCTCCGTAGTGGAGCCCTCAAGTTTGAAGACAAATTTTAAATGGCTCCGCTCTGGAGTCCTCGAGTGCAAAGGGCTAACTTTTTTTCAATATATAATGTATTTAAAACAATCAAAAATGGTATGAAAATTTAATTTGTGCGATTGCAGCATTGTATTTCTACAGTCAAAGATTTTGCACCTTAGCCGACTAAAATTTCGATTATACACCTTTCTCAGTTATGCATTGTTTTAGAAAGGTTTCCTGAAAGACATATAATTGGTACTTTACTGGGTTTTTTTTTGGGGGGGGGGGGGCTGAAATTGTCATATTGCCAGAGCAAAAGTTCTTTATCTACAGAACGACAAAGTCGAAAAATCCATTTACTCTTGCTCGACTGAAAATATACACAATATTTTGAAAATAAATATCAAACTTCATGATATTTTGAAAATAAATATCGGATATGTATCCATTTATATATATCACTGAACCATCCTGTTTGTAGCTATAGTGTTTACTCTTTAGTGTACACTATACACTCTTCAGTACTCCCTCTGCTGATAGAATATAATCTTTTTTTTTTTTCCCCATCATCTGAAGATATAAAAAAATGCTCTTTTATGAAACCTTTAAACACATAAAGGCTAGATTTATTATGGTTATTTGTGCTTTTCATTATGTAGGGATTTTTTTTTTTTTTTTTTGTATCACAAAATCAAAACATTCATTTTATGAGTAACAATCCCAGATGAAGATTCTGTCTGTGTCACTCTCTACTCTCTATTGTGTACAGTATAACCTCGAAAATCCGGCATTGTCAGGACCATGACGATGCCGAATTTCTGACTTCAAAAATACTTTTAATAGTCTTAATGGTGCCGTTATTCGTAATTTAATTCATACCCAAGTAATAGTTATGTGAGAAAAATAGAAAATTAAATATTTTAAAAAATATTAAAATTAAAAGTTTCTATTCATATTTTCTATGTTACAAAAAAAAAATCTAGTATATATCATTTCTTCTCGTGTAATTTCCTAAACATCGATGTCAATTTTATTTGCTTCAATTATTTGAACAGCTTTTTAACAAGTTTTAATTTTACACAAATGTAGAATATTGAAAATATAGTCTTATTTATCTAAAGCAGATGTTAGTTTTCCAGTCAAATTTAAGCATTTTTCCACTGATACCTTTTCTTCTGTACTCAGAAAGGATTCAATTTAGCATAGCATCTGCGATCTCACAGTCAGCCAATCCATTGCTTTCAATCTCAAAATTTTTAATTGTTTAACGATTTATTATTATTCTTTCTCCTATAAGGTGGAAGTGTAAAAAAAAAAAAGCGGCGAGATGACTTTGATGCTGGATTTTTGAGGTCACACTGTACTTTATTTACTTTTACTATACGTATGTAATTTGTGTGTTTATAATTTTATTTTTTATTTTTTTCTAGAGAGAAAAGAATGAATCAAGAAGAAAAATTTAATGAAGTACCTGTTAATTATATCAATTCTTTATATGTAAATAAATTACTATATTAATTCTTTATATGTAAATAAATAGAATTTTATAAACTGAATGATGTTTCATTTGTTTTCGAGACTATTTCCTTGATACTGAGAAATATTTTTCATTGCTTCAGTCTTAAGTTATTAAAAATAATTACAATCAGAAAAAGAACAATTTAAGTGAGTTAAATTATACTTTAAAAAACTAAAAAAAAATAATGTTAGTTTAGTATTTGCTCTGTTGTACATAGGATAATATTTCTCTGGTAAAAGAAAAACATTGGAGAAGGGAGGAAGGCAGATGATTTTTAAAATTTGTCTTACTGTAATATGTAATTTACATTGTATGTAAAAATGCTGGAAAGATCAATGAATTTGTAAAAAAATTCTTTTGTATGTTGCATCATTAAACTATTTTCAGAGAAAAGACTAAATATATTCCTGTGGTCATCAATCAGAATCCTATGGAGGATTTATTTTATAAATCGGACAATATTCTCTAAATAATAATTGAAAATTCTAAGAAATAAGTTTAATAAATGAAAGAATTAAAAAATTAATGAAGTAGTAATATAAAAAATATACAATCTTCTACAGTCATTAAATGTACAGTATATTGGAATTCCACATATTTGATGTGCTATTTATTGTAGGTAAACACAAGATTTCATTATATATGTATACAATAAAAAATTATCTGATCCTGAATAGTGAACTGGATTCAAAAGGTAAGTAACTGAAAGTATAATTAAATTTACTATGTATAAGCATAGACATAGAGTTGTATGTTCTCAAGTCCCTGTAACATTTTAAATACTTTTTCTTACCCTCTAATATAAAAAAGCTTTTAGTTTTTTTATTTTATTGAATTTCTCCTTTTTCTTTTGTTAAAGGATAAATGACAAAAAAAAATCCCTTTGCTTTTTTTAATTTTAAGTTACCAATAATTTTCAAGACTATGCCTATGTGTATAAGAATGATTTTTTAATATTAAATACGTGAAATTTTTCAAGTTGCTAACTAAGCGTAAATAAACAGAGTGAAAAATGTTGAACCCGGATCTTTGAAATAGTGCTCCAATGCACTGTTGATTTGCGCCGAGTTAGCAATGTAAAAAATTTCACGTATTTAATCTTCAGTAATTTCACTGCTGATAATTAATTAAAATTTTACTTGGAATGGTTTTTATTCAAATGAAAGTGTTTTTCCTTAAGAAATTTTTTTTAATGGGATTACACATCCCTCATGCGTAGACACTTGCATGCTAATGTTAATCCTATGGGAGAATTTTTCTAAATATCTCGTTTGCATTTCAATATTGTAAATTTTATTATTTGTTACTTGTCAATCTGTACAAACACCTTTTTTTTTTTTTTTTTTTTTTAAGTTTTCAGTTTTGTTTGCAATGTGTTTTTTTTTTTTTTTTCACTAGAGTATTTTCGCTTTTGAAAGCAGTTCTGAACATATCCTAATAAGCAAAAAAACCTTGTAAAACAAAGTCGAAAAATGGCCTTTGTATCAAAACTGTAGGTATGCAATGCAAAAAAAAAAAAAAGCAAGCGAGATATTAAAAAAAAAATCTTTCAGCGGATTAACATTAGCAATCAGGTGTTTCTGTGCGAGTGAAGTATCCTCTTAACATTATTAAGCTTTTTTTATTATTAAAATAGGATCTAATAATGTAGCGAATTGATAAAAATTAAACATATATTTTATACATACATAGTAAAGGACAGGGATGTAAGAATTTCTTTCAAGGTAAAAAATGAACATATTAATTAAAATAAGCAATTTGATAAACATGTGGATTAATAAAAACCAGTTTTTTTCAATGTATAGATAATATTTGACTAAAATTTAATTTTCCACAGGAACAAACAAACAACCAAAAAAATATGCTCAGCTCAGAAAAATTCTAAGTTGAGTTATTTATCTCATTTTTCTATCAAATAAGATTTTATGATTTATAAAAACCTCATTTTCATTTTTTTATACACGCTTGTAATAAAAGCCTTTCATCAATCTTTGATTGTAACTCCTCTAACTACCCTTTCGTTTCTTCCTTTTCACATGCTTATCATGAAACACTTACAAACTCCCTCAGATAGCGTCAACTAGCAACCCTTTTCAATCCTTTACAAAACATTTACAAACTTTTCATGCGAAGCCTTTAAAAAGCATTCAAACATTTACGTAGCATGGTTGTAAAAAGGCTTTAAAAAGCAAAAAATGCTATCTGGGATACGACTCAGAAGCAACAATGGACCACAAGCATTACTGACGTCATACAACGTCACGATAGATTATAGCCAATCAGCTTCTTGATTTTTCCCACAAGCGCTCAACAAAAGCCAATCAAATACCCCAATGCTTGTGGGAAACATTGCAAGCTCCACCCAGTGCGCGTGGTCAATTTAAATAAATGTAACCGACACGATCGTGCGGGTTGGGTCTTAAAGGGATAAGGGTGAGGATCACCAACTTCTTTCTACATTTGAATTTTGAAAGGAGTGAGGGGTAAAGTAATTTTGAAGCGATTGTTACCTTATTTACATGCATTATTTACCTTATTATTTTGTTCGATTTTATTTATAATAAACAATAAAAATTAACTCAATTAAGATATTTTAGATAACATTTTATACAACGAGAATGAATAATTTAGATTATAAGTTGCAACAATTTTTAAATGATATGACATGACAAATATTCGTTAATAAAAATTTAGTTTTCATTGAAAAATACTTGTAATATATTTAAAAATTGTCTATAAATTCCGTATGGTAAAAATCTCAATAAATTTTCTCCTCTATCCCCACCACCACCATTTAAATCCATAAAATCACAAAAAAATAATATTATTCTAGAAAAAGTCAACAACTATAAAAAAAAAAAAAAAAAAGAGACTTTTTTCTAGACTTTAAATCGGAAACTTTAAATTAACAAAATTATATTTAAAAAATTACACAAATAATTTTAAAAATACAGAATTTAATGTTTTAGCTTTAAATGAAAAAAAAAAAAAAATAAAACCTTAAAAATAAATCCAAAAACTTTTGTTAAGTCACTCCAGGTTCTCTGCCCATAAAATAAATATGAAAGTACAAAAGTTTTTCTGTTTTTAACCCTTTATGCCTGACGGTGCATTAAAGTGCCATTAAAATAACTTGTTATAAAACTAATTTAATACATCGACTAGTAGTTATACTGTTCAGAATGAATTATAGATATTTTACTTTATCTTGTTCCAAAAAACATTATTGGTTGCACAAAAGAAAATTAAAAAAATAAATAAATAGATAATTTCTTTTGCCTTTGCATCTTTTTCAGCTTTCTTGACGTTAACAAATTGGGAGGGGGGGGGGGAGGCGAAAGTTTCTGTTCGGAAATATTTCCTTTGTAAGAAATTATATTATTTTTTATATTTTGCAATTCTACAAAATACTAAAAAAAAAAAGGTTTTAAATAAAAGATTTGAGGGGTGTTACAAATATTGCACAAAATTCTTATAAATTCAATTTAATTAATTAATTTTGGCAAAACCCTTCAAAAATGTATTAAATGATTGCGTAAATCTTATAATGTAGTTTAAAAAATTCGAAAAATATGCTTTAGAAATGAAATTTTCATAATTTGAGACATAAAAGATAAACATTCAATGTTTATCTTAAAAATCAAGCCTAGTTTCATGACTGCTATTCAAGTCCGCTACAATGTTTTAATTTGGCGTGAACCCCGATTATGGAAATTTCCTTCGTTTAATTCACGATTAGAAAAGTATGAACTTGTACATTTATTTTAAAAATCACAATTTTCTCTCTGTTTTTATATATATATATAACATATGCAAAAGGAAAAAAAGCATAGTTTAAACAACCTTTCAAGATTTCTAAATTGTTTTTTGAAACATAAAATCATAAATTAATTAATTAATGATAAAAGTGCAATTAAACATATATATTACATTTTTTTATATTTTACTTTTTACATTTTAATATTTAAAATATTTCATTGTTGCAGTTTCACAGCTAATTGGCATATTTTAGCGTGCATGATTTGCCACATAATTAATTCCATTCTTCTTGTAACTCTTATACAATTATAACCATAAACAATATTTAGCAATTTATCACCTGGACCATCCTTAGGGAAACATATTATTAATTTATAATCAAATTTTCAAAATATTAAAATGCTATATTGTCATCGAAACACACCTGCTTTCATAATTTTTATAATCTTAGCTTACCAGGAAGTGAGTGAAAAATCGATTTAAAAATTCCAGAAAATCCCAGACGAACCAGGAAATAAAATAACTTATTGCACGTGCTATTACAAAATTGTTCATGTAATATTTTTTGTTCTGTTTATTCTTAATCATTAAAATCGGTTTAAAAACTGACATTATTTTTAAAATTATTTTCCATTAGGCAAAATTTTTTGAAAGTTTTTAGTATTCTAAGTTATTAAATTTTTCTATAGAAAAGTGCGAATATTTGTTTTATTTTGCATTTTAAAAGTAACATAAGGAAAAAAAATGCAAGTTTCATTTTTAATTTTCATTAACTAAAAAAGTACTTGCCATATTATTTAAAATTTTTTATAGCTTAAAATCGAAATCTTTCATTCACATTTTATAAAAAGTTACCAAAATATCTTGAGTTAATTTCGATGGCTTATTTTTAATGAAACAGAAAAAATTCGTCGCATGATTTTTTCTCGGAAAAGGGAGTATTCGTCGTTTCCCCTAGCGCTAGATATTGCTCTCTGAAAAGGACGCGACGTTTATCATTGTGTTTTCCTGCTCCCAGTCCTCCATGTTCCATATCTTTGTTTGTAGCACAAGCATAATGATAAACCTACAAGTCAACCACTGGTGGTATTGATTTTTGGCTTATGCACCACTTCACTTCCGGCAGACACGGATCATTAAAGATTCCCCTACTTCCCACTTTGCCCATGAATGGCAACAGCCACGCCTCTGCGGGAATATATCCTAGGAAAAGACTGTTTATTGGACGAAGTGGAAGCAGTGTTAAAATGTTCTTCACGCCTATTGGTGTTTTTCTTCTGTTTACCCGCGACTGACGTCACATGGGTAACATTCCATTCTCCCTGTCACATGTCCATTCTCCCATAAAATAAAGGTTTTTTTCTTGTGCTGGATAACATAGGTTTTTGTACTGTCGGCTCTTGGACTATCCATTTGACCACGTGGTCAAGGTAAAAACTTCTTGTGTAAAGAAGAGAAGGCTCCGTAGGCGTAATGAAAAAACCCTCGCCAGCCAGTGAAACAGTTCATGCGGAAAGTAGTAGTAGCCATGGACGCCAGGTGTTCATTGCAGGCAATCAACGTCTTTCAATAGTGGACATTTTCGAACGAATATAAAATTTTCAAAATATAAATTTATAGATTTAATTTGTATTCATCCAGATACAGAATTTTTTGCGGCTTTCAAATATATAAATTTCTTCACGGTCGTTCAATTACAACATTAGATATTAATTATTATTTCATTAATTGTATGATTCCTTTCAAACTCTCAGTTTAAAAGCCAGTCTTTCGAAACCACAAATGATTTTTATAATATGATTCTTTGGAACGCCGTCAATTTTATTAAAATACACCATTTAGATACTTTAAAGTTATGCATCTAGCCCTATCTTTAAACGCTGTTTAATAATATCTAAATTTTATAAAAATCGATCCGCAAGTTTTTGCTTTATAAAAAAATCGATTTTTAAAAAGGAAAAGAAATGCTTTGTTGAAACGCGAATTTGTTAAAATTAAAAAAAACCTGACGAACCGATCTGTTTGGGAGTTTCAGATAGTTTATAACACATAATAAAGATTTTAAAAAGTAGATGGCATCAAATTTCAGGGGGGGGGGGGGGAGGGAGGCGATAAAAAAAATTTTTTTTGGGGGGGGGAGGATCAAATATTTAAAACCGCACCATTTTCTACTGTTTTAGATGCGGATTTTTGACGGAGAACTAATGTGGAACTAAAAGATTCGAGATTTGTATTTTTGCAAGATTTTACAGTGCGTACGCAGCACGCCTGTTAAACCCTCATGTGATATATCATCGGAAAACCCTTAAACCACTCTTTCATATTATGAACCTTTCTAGCCTTCTCACTCAGACACCCCCCCCTGGGGGTCAATTTTCTAACTGAGCTTCTAATTATGCTGCAGCAAGATTTGGGCAGCTCATTTGAAGGCTTTACCGAAGGTGAAACTCTTCACAGGCCTTCGATTCGTGAAGTCATGTTTGATACCAGATTATTAGAAAGCATTTCCCCGTGAGGAGGGGGGCATTAAAATGAACTTTTTCATGTAACATATCGTTTAAAGCTTTTGGCCTGTAGTTTACTAAGCACTCACTCCTCTCCTCTTAACTCATTTTTTCATCAGTAAGTAGAGGTCATTTTAAAAATTTAATTTGTTCATTACTACCACGTACAATTTTCCAAAAATCATAAAAAAAAATTTACATAACAAATCTGAACAATTAGCGGCTCCCCCCCCCCCCCCCCCCCCCATTTTAACACAGTGAGCGGGTTTTCGTATTTCAGACAAAATCGAGTTAAAGATATAAAATCATACAAATTTAAGGTTCATTTAAAAATCACCAAAGAGGGGAGGGGTATCGTTCGAAAAATCTCTCAACACAAAACTAAAAAATATATTTGTTTTACTCTTAGATACTATTATATTTTCAGAAATTCGTCGAAAATGTATGGCAAAATTATGTCCCCCCACCCTCCTGTTTCCGAAACTACTGTAAATAAAATTACGAAAAAATTAGTAGTAGTTGGAATTTATTTAAATCTTGCAGGAAAACTATAGCAATTATCCTAGGTCATGGAGTTTTTAAGAAAATCGCATTTTCCGTTATACATAAACTTTATTTGGCGGGCGCTCAGCGGGTGAGTTGAGAGGAGTTCGATGTACCTATTGACGCGAAATCATCCAAGAACTCTCGATGATGATTTTCCAAAAGAATTGTTGATAATTAGCCCAGATATTAGTAAAAAAAAACTATCTTAAAAAACGTGGCACAGACCAAAGTGGCCATGCAACTTTGCATCCCCCTTTCGAAGCGCACTTGGCACAATGACAAGATTAAACTTTGTACAAGGTCTTTGTTTTAGGTAAGATGAATCACAATGATAAATAGTCAGCGTTTTTCATTTCAATTGAATTCAATTATTGAAGGCAATTATTGAAAAATATTTGATAAAATAATTCCAAGTTATTTGCAAAGTCTTATTATTCGTTTAACGAGTATATTTTGTAAGATTGCAGTTAGTAATTAATAAATTTATTGTATGAACTCTCTGTACGCGAGTGAAACTCGCTCTTGATCGATTCTTTGTTCGAAGCAAATCTATGAAATATACAATTAAAATTTCAATAAAACTTAATTCATTTTGAGATTGTTCTCAAAAACATGTTTCCCGACTGCAAATGACATGAAACTTTCTTACATGCACATGCGTACGGTTTTATTTTATGCATTGCATACAATGATAGACGTGACTGTTAAATTTGTTTGGAATCGAATGGAGTTTTTCATTTCTTTTTTTACATGCATTGCATTTTGAGTTGCATCCTGTTTTATTTATTTATTGTTTTGTTATAGTGTAGCCGATTGCTATGATTGATTTGTGCTTTTTTCGGCAATTTACTTTTACATGGGTACCGTACATAACCTGGAGGCTTATGTTGCTTTAGTATTCTGCAATATAATATCTACCTGTTTTTATATCGTCAGTATGTGTATCTCTACCAATACTACAGTAAGATAGAATTGTTATACATTTTCAATTATTTGAATAATGGAGCCTTCCATGTTTGCCACCAGCTGTAGTGTACCCCTGCTTTCTGAAAAGCTGGACAGGCCTGCAGGCTCGCCGGCTCATCGGCCGAGGGCCGGTGCGCTCTCGTCCAAGGAAAACTTTGCACCCTTAGTGGCTAAGCCGCTCCAGTATTTTTTCCCTCGTTGTAACGTGCATTCTGACTAGTGTACTAATTTTCGAGAATTCGTTTAGGGAATAATCCTCGGTTAACAGAGACAGCGCAAGAGAGGTATTTTTTATTATAACAAATAAATTAAAGATACATCGAAACAATTTCAGGATCGGAAACCAAAGTGGTCATCTTTGCATGCAATTGAGAGAGAAAACATGCACCCAGGGAAAACTTTAGTAGTCACGGCGCCCTGAGCTGGATTTTTTTCATCTCTTCTTTGAATGATATCTTTTAGATTTTAACGAAATATTTTGCATACTTTCAGTCCTTTAGCTTTTAGTACCTTGCTCCTTCCTCCCCTTTTTAAATCGAGGAATGCAAACTTGATGACACTTTTGGATTACAATCCTGCAAGCTGTGGAATTCAACGGCCAGCATTTTTTTTATTCACAAAATTTACAACATAAGTTTCGGTTAGTAATCTTCGCTTTATTTAACGACAGACTTTTCGTGGTTAAATAACTATTAAGAAATTCTAGTGTGCATTTTAAATAAAAAAATATTTAATTTAATCATGGAAAAGTCTATTATTAAATAAAGCGATGATTATATTGAGAAAATATGATAGATTTGTTGAATAAAAAAACGCTGACCACAGGATCCTGCAATTTACAGGATTACAATCCCTGGAGCATTTCTCTCAATTGTCGAAATTTAAATATTTCCCTTGATCTCTAATTATGATAATAATTTTGCAAATCATGGAAAAAGTATGCTGAGAAGAATAAAGTTAGAAAATTATTTTAAGATTTTTGACTAATAAAGTGAATTTTTCTCTCTTTTTTGTTTCTCTTTTTTGTGAAAACCTTTTAATAGAAAAACATCAATTTAGCATTTTATGAATACATAAAGTTATATTTTAAGGATACAAAATGCCTCTTCCTACAAGATACCTGTCTCGTAAACATAATTGCTGTCACAATGTAACAGATATTGAATTTATCTCATTTTTAACTGACTGATAACTAATTCTTATTACATTAAAGAAATATACTTTAAAAAAGGGTTGAAGCCCTTAGCAGCACCACAGCAATTCTATTTGGTGCCTACTACAAAAAAACCTTCTTAGTTTTTCTACCATTTTCACTGCATTAATAGTGATAAAAGAAATAAAAGTGCTTACTTCTTACTAATTCGCTAAAAATAATCATAAAAAAATCTCTAGATCCCAATAGACTGGATATAATTTCTACTAATTATTGTTATGTGTAAATTACATTTCCGAAGTCGTCTATATTTAAAAAATTGTACCAACTTTAAATTTCCAAACACATTTTTGACATCATATTTCAGTTTCTTGGATCTAAACAGCCAGGAAATTACAGTGTTTATCCATATTACCATCTTAAATCTTGATAGAGTTAGAAGAGTGTTAATTTGAGGATGCTAAAGTTAAATCCATTTGAAAAACATTAATTTATATCTTTATAAAAGTCATCTGATTGATTTTTTATTAATTTATCACAGAAATACACGGAATAGGCCCAAATATATTACAGACTTTTTCCTCTATTCAAAACATTTTTGTTTTAATTACACTGTGCAACAGTGGTTTTGTCCTAAAACTAAAATTAGTTGATTCTAGATCAGTTTTTGGCGCTGATTCCGAATATGCTTTCCCTTTATCTCTAGGCGGTCCAGGTTTTGAGAAATTTGCATATTTAAATTTATGCAAATTTAACCTTTTTGTGCTATTTTATGCAAATTTTAGATACAATATATGTCACATCTAATTACATTTTCTAGATAATGACTACTTGACTATTTCCTTCAGATAAATGTCGCGATTTGCATATTCTTAACATTTATTTATCAGTTATTAAGCCTAATTTGCATATTTTTCAATGGTGTAATGTTTACATCACTATCAACTTTTAAATAGTTGCCACAGAATTGACGTAATGTTTTTGTAGCCGTCTGCTATTTCTCACTCTCTCGCACGCGAGGAGCCAGCCAATAGCAATGAGGCGCATTTCCTTCCCCCGCGTTTTCTGCGGAGAGCTTTTGAAGTCACGTGACGCAGTAACATTCGAACTCTGCAGAGAGCGGCAGATTATTCTGTCAGTGACGATGGCGAATATTTGACTATGTGTTGTTATGTTAATAAAGTTTATTTTTCTACAAAACCTTCTGATTATTTGAGTCACCGAGATATTTTTATCATCTCCCTTCAATGCATTCTCTAAAATGGTGACCGCGGATTTTTGAACCTTCAACTATTTCATAGAACGTCGAACTATTCAACTGTTTCATGGAACGTTTTGTTTAACTAGCAAAATGGCAACTGCTGAAACATCTGCCGTAGTCATTCCACCCTATATCCCTGTGGACCCTACATTATGGTTTCATATGCTGGAGAGCACATTCGAATTAGCTACTCCTAAAGCTATCACTGAGTCGAAAACAAAATATAATTATGTTGTAGCGCATCTACCGCCTGCTACTGCTACTATGGTTCGAGATATAATTATGAGTCCTGATCCTACTGATCCTTATCAGATTTTGAAAGCAAAAGTTATCGAACGTTGCGGAGAAAGTCGTACTTTAGAAATACGGAAACTGCTAGCTGGAGAAAGCCTGGGTGACAGAAAACCAACTGAATTACTTCGATTAATGAAAAGACGGGCTGAAAGCCATAATATTAGTAACGATCTTCTTTTAGAACTGTTTACTCAACAAATGCCAACCACTGTGCAAACGATTCTAGCTTCCATTGAAAAAATTACTCCAGATAAAGCGGCGGATATTGCTGATAGAATAATTGAATTAACGCCTTCCAACATTAGTTCTGTTTCGATTCGAACACCAACAACTGAATCTCAGACACCACCAGCCATTGATATGCTCGTAAAAGAAATCCAAGCATTACGCCAAGAGGTCGCTCATCTTCGTCGTTCAAGAAGTGTATCTAGAAGTGATAACCATCAGCGAAATCGTTCTCAGTCCCGCCATAGGGATGCAACATTGTGTTGGTATCACCAAAAATATCAAGAAAAAGCAAAAAAGTGCCTAGCGCCTTGTTCTTATTCGGAAAACCAGAAGCGGGAAGAGTAGCGGCGACGGACTTCTCCCCAGCACCTTCTCGTCGCCTTTTCGTTAGAGACAGAAATACAGGTATGTGTTTTCTAGTCGATTCTGGATCTGATGCCTCACTTGTGGCCGCGAATAAAAATGACAAAACTAAACCTGTTCTTCAAACCTTTCGTGCTGCTAATGGCACAAAAATTAATGTGTATGGTCGTAAATGTATTAATATCAACTTAGGCCTACGCCGAAATTTTACATATTCTTTTTATATTTGTGACGTTTCATGTGCTATTTTAGGAGCTGATTTTTTGCATAATTTTAATTTAAAACTTGATTTACGGAATCGTCGTCTTATTGATTCCACTACTAATTTAAAAGCTCCTGCTATATTAAGTACTTGTAATATATTTTCTGTGAAACCCAATGTTGTAAATGATATATATGGTAAATTATTATTTAAATTTCCTGAAATCACGAAATTACCGGATCCCAACCAACCGGTTAAGCATAATACTGTGCATTATATAAACACTAAGGGGCCTCCAGTCGCTGCTAAGCCTAGACGGCTAGCTCCAGATCGGTTAAAAATTGCCAAAGCTGAATTTCAGCACATGCTACAACTCGGTCATATGAGACCTTCTAAAAGTAATTACTCTTCGCCTTTGCACCTGGTGCCGAAGAAAGGATCTGTCGATTGGAGACCTGTTGGTGATTATCGTGCTCTAAATGCACAAACTGTTAAAGAGAAATATCCTATCCCTTGTATCGCAGATTTCACTGCTGAATTACATGGTAAACAAATCTTCAGTCACATTGATCTTGTAAAAGCCTACCATCAAATTCCCATAAATCCTGATGATGTACATAAAACTGCGATTTGCACTCCATTCTGACTTTTCGAAAGCACTCGTATGCAATTCGGCCTTTGTAACGCTTCCTCAACTTTTCAACGATTTATTGATGACGTAATTCGTGACTTAGGATTTGTTTACGCATTCCTTGATGATTTTCTAATTGCATCAAATAATGAAACTGAACATTTAGAACACCTTGAGTTGTTGTTTTCTAGACTTAAAGAGTATGGTCTGTGTATTAATGTTGATAAATGTAAATTTGGCCAATCCACTATCGATTTTCTAGGATTCAAACTTTCAGCTGAAGGAATTGAACCCTTACCTGATCGTGTAAAATGCATCCTAGATTTCCCCCAGCCCTCTACCTTAACTCAACTAAGACGCTACTTAGGTCTTTTCAATTTTTATCGACGGTGCATTCCCAAAGCTGCCGATATTTTAGCTCCAATCGTTAAATTCTTAGAAGGACACAAAAATACGAAAAAACATCCCCGTTCCAATGCTAACAAAACTGAGCAATTGCAATGGAACGGTGAAGCCATTCTTTCCTTCACTGCTTCAAAAGAAGCTATAGCTCGAGCTACATTATTACGACATCCAATTCCTGGCGCCCAGCTAAGCTTATGGGTCGATGCGAGCAATGTCGCAATTGGTGGATCTTTAATGCAACTCTCCGAAAACCAATGGGAACCAATAGCATTTTATTACTGTAAATTAAATAAATCTCAAAGAAATTGGTCTACTTATGATCGTGAATTATTTGCTATTTATTGTTCTATAAAAAAATTCAGGCACATGCTAGAAGGTCGGAATTTCATTATTTATACAGACCAAAAACCCCTTACATTCGCATTTCAACAAAACCCTGATAAATGTAGCCCACGTCAATTGAGACATTTAGACTATATTTCACAGTTTTCTACTGATATTAGATATACTAAAGGCTCTGACAACATTGTGGCCGATGCATTATCTCGAATTGAGATAGATTCAATTTATCCTAATGTGTTAGATTTTAAAGAGTTTGCCACTGCTCAGACAAATGATGAAGAGCTAAAACAACTTCTCGAATTTGACACCACTTCATTAAAATTAGAAAAACATTATTTTCCACTCGAAGATGTACATTTATATTGCGATATGTCACAAAAACATCCTCAACCATTTGTTCCTAAAAGTATGCGACAATCAGTTTTTTCAACCTTACATTATTTCTCGCATCCTGGTATCTCAGCTTCATTAGATTTAATTTCTAAACGATTTGTATGGCCTCGCATGCGTAAGGACATAAAATCTATGGTTCGCAGCTGTACGAAATGTCAAAAAGCTAAAATCTTTCAACACACCAAATCACCAATTGGTACATTCTCTGAACCTGATGCTCGTTTTGCCCATATTCATATTGATTTTATCGGACCCTTACCATCATCCGATGGCAATCAGTATTGCATGACTATCATTGATAGGTTCACGAGATGGCCCGAAGTTATACCCACATCTGATATGACTGCAGAAACAACTGCTCGTACATTGATACACAGTTGGATCTCCAGATTTGGAACCCCTGTTACCATCACTACTGATCAGGGTAGAAATTTTGAGTCCACTCTTTTCAAAGAGCTTACAGATAGATTAGGATGTAAACGCATCAGAACTACAGCATACCATCCACAGTCTAACGGTTTTATTGAAAGATTCCATCGCCATCTTAAGAGCTCTCTTAAAGCTCACAATCAAATTCAATGGACTGAAATCCTCCCCATTGTCTTACTTGGTTTACGCTCTGCTCTTAAAAATGATATCCAAGCGACCTGTGCTCAACTTGTTTATGGCACAAATATCAGACTACCCTCTGATCTCATTAACACTGAAACTATAAATCAACCACCTACTCTTACATACGTCACTGAGTTAACTGAAAAAATGAGAAAGTTAAATCCCATTGCCACTGCAATGCACGGCAATCCTAAAATTTATGTCAATCCCTCATTAAAAACCTGTTCACACGTGTTTCTTAGATCAGATAAAGTCAATCCTCCCTTATCACCCCTTATACAGGACCTCATCGAGTGATTGACAGGTCTGAGAAAACGTTTGACTTGGAAATAAACGGGAAGCGCTGTACTGTATCTATTGATCGCATTAAACCTGCGTATCAATTAGCAGATTCTATTTCACCTTCCCAACCTCAAAAACAAAATGAGCCCATAAATTTTCCAACTACTCCTGTTGAACACCCTACCACCAAATCTGGTCGTAAAGTTCGTTTTCCGAAACATCTCGTTACGGATTATATTGTTTAAAATATTTGATGTATATAGTGTGCATATTATTTCCTTCTCAAAAGTATTGTTTTTCATGTAATGCATAATATATTTTCTATTTTTTTTGCATCATATGTACTTCAATTTTACTCAAGACCTTTCTTATGTATTTTATTAATTGCTACCTTTTTGTAATCGCGACTTCGTCACTGGGGGCATACTCTGTAGCCGTCTGCTATTTCTCACTCTCTCGCACGCGAGGAGCCAGCCAATAGCAATGAGGCGCATTTCCTTCCCCCGCGTTTTCTGCGGAGAGCTTTTGAAGTCACGTGACGCAGTAACATTCGAACTCTGCAGAGAGCGGCAGATTATTCTGTCAGTGACGATGGCGAATATTTGACTATGTGTTGTTATGTTAATAAAGTTTATTTTTCTACAAAACCTTCTGATTATTTGAGTCACCGAGATATTTTTATCATCTCCCTTCAATGAATTCTCTAAATTTTTCTAGACTAGATTTTTATGCTGATTTCAAATCTGCAGTCTGTTTTCTTATGTCATGTCTAGTTTTTGAGTAAGATGAATTTCTGATTTTGTACGGCATTAACACAGGTTTGATATAAGATGCTTTTTAGGGGTGTGTAATTCCTTGGCAAGAAAGTGAACAGGGTCAGATTCATATCAGAGACAAACAAAAATTTATATAATCGAAAAAAAAATAAGTAGTAGAATCTATCCCAACTAGTTGAAGTTTATCATACAAAGTATCATAAAAAGCTATTTCTGGCTTTTTTGACCGAAAACTAAAATTTCACTTTTTTCAAAAACTAGACGTGATAGAAGAAAACAGATACAAGATTTGAAATCAGTTCAAAAAACTGGTTTAGAAACATATTAGCGTACTCGTGCGGCAGAAATATTTGAACGTCAAGAAACATTATTAGAAAAACATGAAAAATATGCAAATTAGGTACAATATTTCACAGTCACATGTCAGTATAATCTCAGAAACAACGTTTTTGTGAAGTAAATTATGTAGTAATCATAACATAAAACAAAAAGCACTGTTTGATATTGCTTTATACCTTAAATTTGCAAATAATTGTATAAAATTTACTAAATTTGCATAAATTGAAATATGCAAATATCTTTCAAACTTGACGTGCTGGAGTAAATATAAAACTAGATTCGGAATCAGCACAAAAAAAAAAAAAACGCATAAAATCAACTAATTTCTGTTTTAGGACAGAGCAAAAGTTCAAATTTGTTGACCAGTGTTATACAGTGACCAGGGTTATTATAGCTATTAATAAATTCATATTTAAAAAATATGAATTATGACCAACGTTAGTTTTGGAATACAACAAATCATAACTGTTAAAAACATCGATGTGTATGTTTACAGCTCATTTGAATAATTATTTTTCGAGATACAGAGAAATTTAACTTTTCCATAATTCAAGGAGACCGTCTTCTCTTATCAGAAGAGTCACAGGAAAAAAGTCGTAAAAAGTTACCAGAAACACTTTGTAGGATTTTCTTTAATGTAAAATAAGTTTATTGTAAATTTAAATTACTGCATAATTTTACTGGTGACTAATTGAGTTTTTTTTTCAGTACTTTTTCTTGTAAGATCGTCATTTTATTTTCCGAAATTTATGGATAAACTCCTAACACTGTTTGTTTTATAACTGTATTAAGATTTAAGAAAATTATCTAAACTATATATCTTTCTTGGTTGGCAAAGAATTCATATAGGGTGTCAAAAATGGATGTTACCATTTGAAAAATCAACGTTCGTGCATTTTTTAATATATAGACGATACCCAAAGCAACATTTATAAATAGCATTTAATAGTCGATATTATTACCAATCAATTGGTACCTGTGTTTTTTTTACGGTCATTTGCAAGAGAATTGGGAGGGGTAATCGCTTTTTCCCCCATGATTCTTATAAGATATCTAATGAAAAAAGAATAAAATAAGAAAGCGACAGCCTTGATATCAGTCATCTACTACAAGCTAACCTGTGTTCAGCTTGCTGGAACTTTTAGATATTACATGATTCGTTTTAGAAAATTGTGTAACATTCTGTAGATTTTATGGAACTTTAAACATGCACGTTGAATATAGCGAAACCTTCTATCTATTTAGACTCAGAAATGTTATTTTAAGTCATTTTCATATCCGGTGCTATGCGAATGTGTTAAACCTTGTCAAGCTAGATACAACACAAGCAAGTAAGATTGACGTGAGTTCATTAAATATTTTTGCGCCCTCTGAAAATTCAAGGTCTGCGCCCTTTTCCCTGGCCCATTTCGATTCTGCATGCCTGATCTAGAGCAGGGATGTCAAAAAGGACATTCGCGGTCGCCCTTCCGAATTTTTTATGTTTATAGTATTTTAATTTATTTTAGGCGCTTGACGGCGCCCTTAATCCTTCCGTGGCACCTTATGACCGTGACCTTTCGACAAAAAAGCGCCCTTCGACCGTTACCTTTCGATACCGTGGCGCCTTTCGACTGTTACCTTTCGATACCGTGGCGCCTTTCGGTTTGAGACTCTCCCCTCCCCCCACCCCTAAAGCTACGCTACTGACAATTTCCTATATCTTATAAGTAAAAATGAACTCAGAAATATATCAGAAAAGACGCACTTTCGATTTAAATACCGCTTTAATAAATTTAAATTGGATAAAAAATTTTCAAAATTTTCAGCTTCGACTAAAATATTTGGCGCTTTTACTATTCTGGCGCCTGTGTGCGGTGCACACTTTGCACACTGGGTCGGCGCGCCCCTGGTTACGTGCCGTCACGGTAAGTGACCGGTCTCTAACCGGTCGACAGACCTACTGGACGGCACTGGTGTTATTTACTATTGGCGCCATCTGTATTACGTTGCCGTAATTATTCTTTTATTATTGTTTCATCATGTACGATGCAAATGTAAACAAACTTTCATGTAACCGATCACGTGACCCAACAAACCAAGAATTTTCTTCGGATAGTTCGGTCTCTTACCGGTCACTTTGGTTACTGGCGCTGAACGACATTTGTTGCGACCCGGTTAGCAGCACTGAACGCCTTGGTGACTAACCGATCTCACCGGTCAGTAACCGGTGGCTCCTCTGGACGCGCCCTATGAGATTAGTTATTATCAAAAATTTAAATATTTCATTAATCTGAGTTTAATGACAGCAGTTAAATTTCTATAACAAAGCCCATTGGATAGTAATAGTATAGCGCCTAGAATATATACTGTGGAAATCGGCTATCCCTGTAATATTTAAAAAAGCGCTAAAATATTGTATCCCTTAAATGTGCAATGATACTGCTGCAATATGCAGATCGCAGCGACATCTGCAGGATATTTTCTACAACTGCAAGAAATTGCTAGTCTGTACAATGTAATATTAGTAATACGAAAATCCCTCAGATGTCGCTGCGATCGACACTTGAAATTTTAGCAGTGCCGTCGGCATTTTCGCCGATCCCAACCGTTATAGCAAAAATGAGAGAACAGCGCATGCGTGGGGACTCTGATTGAAATTCACTTACTAGAAAACAAATATGTACAAGGTTACCAGCTTGGCGCTTTTATCATATCAGGAGTGACATTTTCATCCCATCAACATTTTTTTCAGTTGATTAGCAAAACTTTCTGTAAATGTTGTAGCAAGTCAATGGCTTATAATAAATAAAAATACCTCTACTATCATAGATATTTTTACTCTTATTGTTTAGATATTTTAAATCACCCGCAAAATATATTTTTAAATAATTAAAGGTAATTTGGTGAAAGTCCATGTAAAGTTTTATTAATTTCAACAGAAAGAACTGCATATTATTTAATAGTTTATTTATTAAATACACAACTTTATTTAATATTCTATTTTCATTTGTTTTGTAATTTTCTATGTCAATTACATTATTATTTTATTTTTATTGACAAACAACACTGCTTTAGAAATAGCTTCATGTGATTTTCGTAAAATATTTAATACTAACGCAATTAGGAAATTATTTATTACTCAACAAATAAAAAGTAAAATTTTGCAAATTAGCTTATTAATGAGTAATTTAAACGGATTACTAATAAAAATGTAGCTGCAACTGCAAATATATATTATTCTTTCCACACTTAATATTAAGAAGAATAATTATCTTTTTTTTTTTCTTTTTCTTTATATATTTATTTTTTTAACATAAAGTTAAAAATATATTCTTTTAAATCTTGTATGTTCTGCTGCAAAATAGTATATTTTTAAAGAAACATTGTCAATTTATTTTAAGCAGTACATATAAATTTAAATGTAATAGTTTATGATTTTTACAAATTTAATAATGCATTATTATTTTACAATTCTATTCTACTTTATGTAATTTTACTAAATATTAAAAATACATTTTTTATTGAATATTATTACTATGGCCTTCCTTTTTAAATACAACTTCTTGTAACTGTTTTTTTTTTTTTTTTTTTTTTTTTTTTTTTTTTTTTTTAATTCAGTTATAAGCAATTAAAAGCTATCTACTCAGATAATTATAAAAATTTTTAATAACCAATTTCTTTTAAAACACTGGAGATAGATGGCAGCACATTAATTTTTTTTTCACTTTTTGTGTGGAGGGGGGTGGGGTGATATTATTTGATTCAACATCAATATCATTTATACTTCTATTATAATTATGGTGTATAAAAATTAATAAAGAATTTATATGAAACTGTCTTTTGGGATACATTCAAATAAATAGTAGTCTTTTCTTATATCGGTGATCTTTCTCTTTTGTTTCATTCCATATACAAATTGCACCTTAATATTATGTAACATCATACATTTATCAAAAATAAAAATTACTTTGCAAAGATATAAATTATCATTAAGAGTTTTTTAAATTTAAAATGGAGTTCATTTTAGTTATACTATTATCAAATTAAGCTATAATACACATTAATTAGATAATTAACTATTTCTAATTAATAAATAAAAAACAATGTTTAGATATTCCAAATAGCTAAAATTAGATTTAATATTTTGTTTTCAAATTATTTAGTGATAGCATATTATTATGTAATTTTCTACAATTTATAAATAATTATAGCATATTTGGATATGAAATAATAGAATATTGAATATAGAACATTTGATAAAGATAAATTATTATGTTATGTAATTTATAATTATCAAATTACTGTTGTTATTATATTATAAAATTAAAGATGTCACTGTAATTTATAGATAATTGGTTTGATAATAACAAATTATTAAAAATATAATGATACAATTATATTAATACTTAGATTATTATCATATTATTATTATATTAGTAATGTAACACTATCCATACACTTCAATAAATAAAATTTTACATATCAATACTTCTTTGAAATTTAATGATAATTTATGATATTTATTTATGAAATATCTTCTTTAGACAATAAAGAAGATAATATTTATTATGAATTACATGTTTTACTTATAATGAAAATATTTAATGTTGATAATAAGTAAATGCATTGTAGTTTATTAAAATATTTTAGCATTATTGATAGCATGTTACATTTTATAATATTTATTTTTTATCATTATTAACGTATACAACATTATAAAAATATCAATAATGATCAAATATTTCAGTAAACCATTTAATGATTTAAATAAATATATATCTATAGATTTAAATACTACATAACAGCTTTTTTTTTTTTTTTTTTTTTTTTTTTACAAAATATTTTAAAATTAAGTTTATAAAAATAATAGTTAATAATAAATTATAATATATAATTAAAGTAGTATTTTAATATGTCATAGTATGTATTATAAAATATCTCTCTATAACATATCTTGTAATATTATAAATTTATTTATCTAATATAGATAATATTTATTATAAATAGTATCTCTTTTTATTTGTATTGCTACAGCAATAATATTAGTATCTGGTACTATTTAATTACAATACGTTAATAATGATAAAAAATAAATATTATAAAATGTAACACTCTATCAATAATGATAAATTATTTCAATAAACTATTTAAGTATGTTTATGCGAATAAACCAGGAAACAGATTTAAAATATACTATGAATTAATACTGGAGATTTAAGTAGCTAGTTTCACAAAAAAGTAAAATATCATTAAAAAAATCTCAAGTCCTTTATACACCACTGTCAATCTAATAATAATAATAATATTTTTTGTTGTTGTGGTTGTTAATTACCAATTTAGATTACCTATAAATTATATCTAGAAGTAGTTGCGATATTGAGAAAAATGTTAAATTATCAAACAACAATTTATTATCTAATATAGGTAATATTGTTATTTATTTATAAATCACATTAAAGTTAGAAGAAAAGGAGTCAAAACTGTTTAAGAAAATATTTTTATCATTTTTTGACAGGAATATACGTATATTGTTCATGTAAATTCATTATAAATATCAAATCAAATAAGTTTACGTAAACTCTGCACTATCACCGTTTCACAATAACAAGACATCGAAATATTTTCGAACGCCAAAAAGTAATCGCCAATTGACATAGCAACCTCGGTAACCCTGTACAAGTTTTCTACCAAGAGAATTTCAATGCGCTGTTTCTCATTTTTGCTATAACGGTTGGGATCGGCGAAAATGCGTATCGTCGCACATTTAAGACGCCCCACACACCAGGGAGACATGCAACAAAAAAGAGTGAGGCATGCGGCAATTTCACCCTGTTAACAAAGAAAAAACCGGTTTGAACAGCAGAATTTGCCTCATATCTCACAATTATTGTCGCATCTCTCTCTGGTGTGTGGCGCGCTTAGTAATAGTACAGCATCTAGAATATCTGGTGTGGAAATATGCTATCCAAACAGTGCTAAAAATTTGTATCCCTAAAATGTGCGACGATACTGCTAAAAAATCAAGTGTCGATCGCAGCGACATCTGTGGGATTTTCGTATTACTAATATTACATTGTATAGACTAGCAATTTCTTACAGTTGTAGAAAATATCCTGCAGATGTCGCTGCGATCTGCATATTGCAGCAGCATCATTGCACTTTTATGGGATACAATATTTTTGCGTTTTTTAAGTATTACAGAGATAGCCGATTTCCACACTGTGTAGCCTACACTGTTAAAAATATCGTGAAAAATTACCTCTGTTTTTAAAGGCTATCTATTTTCTGACCAATGAGAACACGCCAGGATCGTTTATGGAGCGTTCTCATTCGTCAGAAAATAGATAGCCTTCAAAAACAGAGGTAATTTTTCACGATATTTTTAACAGTGTAGTCGCTATTGTAATAGTGTTATTACACGTACAATTCGAAGCGACAAACATCGCTTGCGACTCGCCAGCTTTCCCATAGCAAGCGCACCATTTTTTTTCCTTTTCTAAGCATTTCATTGACTGTTCGAGAAAAGGCTTTTCCATCGACAGATTTCCAAGCATTTGATAGGCTGTTACTGGCGACTCGCCTCGTTTCAGGCGTCAAAAACGCTACGACACAAAAGAATCGCTTGCTTTCTGGGCGTCTAGCCATAGAATAACATTGAGACGCTTGGAATTTGAAGCGACTTTGACTCCTCGTGTAATAACACCATTTAGGGGGTTGCAAGCAGTTCGTCTTCGTTAAATCCCATCAGCCCCTGCGCGCTTCAGAGCTAATCCGGTTTCTTGTCTTCCTTCTCGTTATTGGTACTTCTATGCATTTAAAAGGCTCGTTTACACGGAACTAGTTTACTAGCTACAAGCCGGCGAGAAAAGAAGCGAGCGAGTCAGCTAGCGAGATAGTGGTCGTTTACACACGAACTTGTTTACTCGCTCAGTAGCCAACTCGCTATTGCGTCACTTCCTGCGTTCTAAAGCTTTCTTTTATGTTTTTTTTCTTCCTGTAAACAGTGTTTGTTTTTACATTAAGTGCTGAGTTTTCCTGTGTTTTTGTGTGTGTGTGTTCGTGGAAAAATGAAGTAAAACGCAAATGATATTACTTATTTTTTAAATGTATACCAAGAGTACCCTGTGTTATGGAACATAAAACACACAGATTACTGCAATACGAAATTAAAAGATGAAATTTGGATTTTATATTCTAATGCTCATTTATAAAATTTCATTAATTTTTAAGGTTTTAAGACCATTATTGTAATGTTTAATTTGTCTATTTTCAGTAATGGACACTCCATGAAATCACTGTTAAAAATGCAATTTCAGTGATGTTTAATAGGGCATAAAATCTTTTAACTGAAAACCTAATTAATCACATTTAATTTTTAAATTGCACTTATTGGAATGTAATAACACCAAAATTTGCGCTGCTTTTAATTAATTTCATGTGGTTAATAAAAATTTTTAATATTTTAATCACATAATTCCTTTTTATAACTCTGCCCTGTTTAGTTTATCTGTCAATCAATGAAACAAATCAGGAAGCAGAGAATATTGTTTAAGGGCATATGAAAAAGAGAGCCTCATAGGGCTCAACCCCTGCCCATAAAAACAATTAAACTCAGGCCTAGAAGTGACTTTCTTCAAAAATATTATAGGAAATATAGGAATTTTTTCAAGAAAATATAGGAATTTTTATTTATAAGTAAACACACCTACACATGTTTTAATACACTTCCATATGTAATATTACAGGCGTCAGAACATAAGACTCACTATATCAAGAGTAAACTATTTAAAGTTCAAACTCCTGGCTATTTCAGGAATTTTTAACACTCTTCAGGAGTAAAATATTAGTTTCAGGAGTTGTATGCAATTTTGTTTTCAAGCTATATTTTTAAATACTTTTTACGATTACTTTCTGAATCATCACCCCTATAGCATTTGTATATCAATACAAACCAAGGGTGATTCTGAGTGGAAAAAAATTTTCTCAAATTCACAGCAAATTTTCTGAAATGTTACAGCAGAGGGGGGGGGGGGGGGGAGGGATATCCACTCCCGGTTCTAACTATGTGTTTTTTCGGCCATTTGACGAAATTTGTTTTTTTCTGCGGCCTTTCGACGAAATTCGCGTTTTTTCTCGATCTCTTTACGAAATTTCAGTTTTTCATGATCTTTCGACGAAATTTGCAGTTTTTTAACGATCTTTTGACAAAATTTGCAGTTTTTTAACGATCTTTTGACAAAATTTGCAGTTTTTTTAACGATCTTTCGACGAAATTTGCGGATTTCAAGTTATCTTTGGCGAAATTTGCGTTTTTTAGCGATCTTTCGATGAAATTTGCCGTTTTTTTCGCGATCTTTTTGCGAAATCTGTCTTTTTAGCAATGTTTTAATGAAATCTGTGGTTTTTTAGCGATCTTTTGGCGAAATTTGTGATTTTTTTAGCAATCTTTCAACAAAATCTGTGGTATTTTAGCGATCTTTTGACGAAATCTGTTGTTTTTCGCGATCTTTTGACGAAATTTGAGTGTTTTTCGTAGTTCTTTGACAAAATCTGCGTTTTCCCCGCAATTGTTCGACGAAATTGGCGATTTTTCTGCAAACGATTGAAAAAAAATAATTTTTTTCGGCGACCATTTGTCGAAATTCACATGTTTTGTCCGAATTTTCGTATTGGTGACCGATTTTTTAAACTTTTCGGAAATGAATGCCTTATATTTTCGGAATTTTCGCAACAGAATCACCTTTAATACAAACATAATTGAAATAAAAGTTATTTAATTTACTTTTATTTTTTTAAATATAAATGATTTTTTTGTAACAAATTTATATAAAATGAATGACATTTGTTTTATCTCTATAGCAGGGGTGATTCTGAGTAACAACAACAACAACAAAAAAGAAAATCTGAAATTCACAGCAAATTTTATGAAAGGTTACATCAGAGGAGGAGGTGGGGAATTGTTTTTTTTTTTTCGCGATCCTTTGACGAAATAAGCATTTTTTTCGCGACCTTTTGACGAAAAAAGCGTATTTTGCGCCCCTTTGACGAAAAAAGTTTTTTTGCTACCCTTTCACGAAATTTGCATTTTATGCGATTTTTTGATGAAATTCGTGCTATTTCCGCGATCTTTTGAAGAAATTAGCGAGTTAATTGCGATTCTTTGTCGAAATTCGCATTTTCCCGCGATCTTTTGATGAAACTTGCATTTTTCCCACAATCCTTTAATGAAAATCATTTTTTGCACGATTCTTTGATGAAATTTGCTTTTTTTCTGTGATCTTTTAACAAAATTGACGTTTATTTCTGCCAACAATTGACAAAATCGATTTTTTCTGTCAACCATTTGTCCAAATTCCCTAACTTTATGTTCGATTTTTCGGACTACGATCGATTTTTTTTTTACATTTCGGAAGCGAATGCCTAGAATTTTTGGAACTTAAACACTTCTGCCCTATAGAGCAAAAAATTCGTGATAGATATTGTGAAATTATGCGACCGATTGACTAATTATGCGATCGATTGGATTTTTATTAATGACCGATTGAGAATGCCGCGACTGAGTAAAGAAATTCGCGATTTTTTGCCACAAATGATTGACAAAATTCGTAATTTTTCTCAAAGACCAATAGTCAAAATCTGCATTTTTTTTAATTTCAACAGCTGATTGACATTCTTTTGATATACATCGATGAAATTTGTGCCTTTTCTTCGCATCCTATTGAAGAAACTTCCAATGTCAAACTTTTTTTGGCAACAAATTGACAAATTCGCGTTTTTTTTTATAATAATTATAATATTATTTTTATTTTTTTGCGACTGATTGAAGAAATTCACATTATTTTTTTTTACTGAGAGAGACTGCCGAAAATTACGATTTTTTTAAGCGAGTGACTGCCGAAATTTTCGATGAAATTCGGGATTCTTTAAATGGGTGATTGAAGAAATTCATGATTTAAAAAGAATGATCCGTGGAATTCGGCAAAATTTTAAAAATATATTCGCGAAAAAACCACATCCAGATTGCGGAACTTTGCGGCCTAAATAAAAAATAATCATTAGGGTGGAGGGTTGAAAAATATAGGAAAAATAGGAACTTTTTCAAATTTATAGGAATTATAGGAAATATAGGAGTACTGCGAGGCCTGTTAAACTATTATTTTAACACAATCAAACTGATTCGTAAAGTTATCATACGAATTGAATATTTCCAACTGAGTGAAAAAATGCCCAGGCCAAGAATCGAACACAGATCCTTGGCTTACAGGGCCAATGCTCTACCGTTTAAGCTAACTGGGCCGACAACCGGCGAGCATATCTGAGCGAAATATGCTCAGCCCAGTTAGCTTAAACGATAGAGCATTGGCCCTGTAAGCCAATGATCTCTGTTCGATTCCCGGCCTGGGCATTTTTTCGCTCAGTTGGAAATATTAAATTCGTAAAAAAACAATTAAGTTACTGAAGTTGTTAAAAATCTATTTTCTGTTTTAAACATTTACTTATTCATCTCTTACAAAAAAATGATTGTAATATTAATGAAATCTATGGCAGTAATTAATCTAGTAAATCTGCAGATTAGAGATGTGTCATTTGTTGAGGAACGAATCCAAAGGAACGATTCCGGCAGTGAAACTGAAGGAACGAATCCATTCTGTAAAAAGGAATCGGTCCTTTTCGGAACGATTCCGAAAAGGAACGACTCCTCGGATTCGGTCCTTTTTGGAACGGTTCCTCGGATTCGGTCCTTTTGGGAACGGTTCCTCGGATTCGGTCCTTTTCGAAACGGTTCCTCGGATTCGGTCCTTTTCGGAACGGTTCCTCGGATTCGGTCCTTTTTGGAACGGTTCCTCGGATTCGGTCCTTTTTGGAACGGTTCCTCGGATTCGGTCCTTTTCGGAACGGTTCCTCGGAATCGGTCCAAAATGTACCGACTCCGAAAAGGACCGATTCCTCGGAGTCGTTCCGAAATGTACCGACTCCGAAAAGGACCTATTCCTCGGAGTCGTTCCGAAAAGGACCGAATCCTCGGAGTCGTTCCGAAAAGGACCGAATCCTCGGAGTCGGTCCGAAATGTACCGACTCCGAAAAGGAACGATTCCGTCGGAATCGGTTCTTTTCCTGTAGACTGGTCAGTTTCAATAAATTAAAATACACTATTTTATTTCAAAATAACAGATTTTGATTCTATTAAAGCTGACTTTATTGCCAAAATATCCTTCTAATGTGTGTCCCCCCCCCCATCCCCCTCCTCAAAAAAAAAGAAAAGAAAGAAAGAAAAAAGAAATTGAAATGCGGGGCGGAGTAGGGCGTTTAATAAACATTACTATTTGATCTTCTTGTGCTAAATTAATCTGAAAGAAATAATTAAAAAAATATTTTATACGAATTGGATTTTTCCCACCTGAGTGAAAAAGTGTCCGTGATGGTATTCTAACCCAGAAACTTTACGTGCTTTACCGATTGAGTACCTGGACCCCGAAGGTAATGGAACACCATGTGTACTTTAATACACTAATACTTTTTCTAATTGATAAATGTATCATAAAAAATGAATTTTTTCTAAATGGATTCTTAAGGCCGTTCTCAAATCCAAAAGTTTTAATTTATTGTTATTCGGAAATGCATGAAACGAGCAGATGTTGTTGTTCAGAAACTATGTAATCGAGCTGTTTTTTCCGTTTTTTTGCTAACGCAATAGATCTTTCAGAAAATAGTGTCAAAGTGGACGTTTTCAACCGAATTTCCGCGCGAAAGGGGCATAATCGCTCAAAAATGGACGAAAAACATGTTTGTCACGTGATCAAAATCGATTATAACTCAATAGGTAATTTACTGATCAAAAGATGGAAAACACAGTTCAATTCCGAATCGCTTCCATGGTCAAACTTTCCAATTTTATATCTTTCCGTTAAAAAATGAATTTGTAAATGTGTTAAAACGTTTTACGCTTGTTGAGCAGATCACTTAAGAACAGCCTTAAGAAAAACAAAGAAAAAGCTTGTTTAATTAATAGTGAAAAATATTTTTTTAAATCTGATTAGAAACTGTTTTGAATAATATAAGAAATATATCACTAGGTCATAAAAAGTGCATTTTAATGGGATAATAATAACTGATTTTCAATTATTTTAATAATTGTAGAGTTACGCACTTTCATGCATATTTTACTATTTCATGTTTTTTCCTCAAACATAATTTCAATTTGAGAATCCTCTTTGTCAAAAGAAATGTATGACCAGCTACGAGCGCTCGAGTACCACTTTATTTCCACAGTTTGGCGTCTTGTTTTTCTCTCCTGAAGAAGATTATTAAAAAAATCTCAAAACTCTCGAAGATTGTTCTTTAATCAACTTACATTGAGGTTTATTACATAGATCTGTTAGAACAAGGAATTTTTGTAAAACGTTTCTTTCTTTCTTAAGATAATGAATATTTCAAAAAGCATAATGTCTAATAATAATAATAAGATAACAGTAACAGTGGTGGGTGGGATTGAAATAATTTAACCGCGTTTCGCTCTCTTAATGGCCGTTTTGAGTATAAAAACGGGAAAGAAAAATCACGTGCTACATATAGATTATCGGATTTTCTCCAACACTGCGACATATATGTAAAGCTGCATATTTTATGCTTATTTCGGTTTAATAGATTTATGTTAACCATCCGCCTACCAGAGGGTTTCAATGGCCCCGGCAGGTACATTTATAATGACATTTCTAATTTATTTTAAAAACTGAAATTTCTGTAAATATGGGGTTTTTTTCTGGGATGTTCTATTCTTTTGAGTAGAACATTCCAGAAAAAGTCACATATTTACAAAATTTTCATTTTTTTAAATGTGAAAAATCAATTTGAATGTACCTATCAGGTCTGTTGCACCGGTCTGGTATGCGGAAGGTTAACCCATTAAGGACCAGCATGTTTTACAGTAATTTTATTCAGTTCGCGCCATTTTTTGTTAAACCCTTACTTTTACTTTATGAATCACTGAAATGTGTTAATTAAATAAGGCACATTTTACTTTTCTCTTTTGCTGGTATCAAAAAAATTAAAAAATTCACAAATATAATGTTGCGAAAACGCAACGTCAGTCTTTAATGGGTTAATATTGCATTTAAAAAGTTTTACAATATACGAATTTAATTATTGGTTTCCGAAGAATGCACGTTGTGATTTTGTACAGTTTTTTCATTTGTTATTTTATTTCTATTTCTTGCTAAATAATTAGAATTTAAATAACTGTGACTTTGTTTTAATTCAACGTAAAATAAAAGCAAAAAAAATCGTTTATCGTTATAATTTCTTATAATAATTCAGATTTCTTGATCGTTATTGATACTTGCAAATCCCGAAATCAATGCCACGATTAATGCCTGTTACTGTGGTGATGGATAATACATATCTGAGTTTAATTTCGATCAAAGCAAGGCTCCCTTCAAGTCAAACTAAATTTAATGTTTCAAGCCTAAATACCAAACTTCCGTTTTTATTGAGGTAAAACTTACTGCAAATGCGATACTAAATTTTATGTATTTTCCTTTCTTATTGTTATTCTTTTCACTTAGAAGATTTATTTATTTATTTTCATTTTTTTAAAATTACATAAAGTTTTCTGAAAAGTTAGAATTTAACAAAATGTTTTATCTATTTTAAATAGTTTTGACAATAAAAAGTTTAACTCCGAATAAAAAATAGTCAAATTCTCAAAAAATTAAGGTTGGTACAGCAGTTTACAACATATGTCTTTTATTCAACGGCCGAAACATCGTCAAAAGGATAGTTCTTTATATAGTACTACACTCTGTAATAATAATGGACATACTTTTAATTTGTTTAATTTAATTAAACCAATAAACCGTTTTTCAGTTAAAATGTTAGCAAATTTCAAATTTAAAGAAATAGAACTTTGAAGTTTAGTGAATCACTCTTTTGGCGGAGATAATATGTACTATATATGTATAAAATCATATATATTACTATATATATGCATATTATAATATTAATATATATAATATTATTTTATAAATATCACTAGCCATAGCCATGCTGCTAATGAATCTGTTTACAAATCATCTGAAGGAACTTTTACCCTTTCGTGTAACACAAGTGTTCTATGACTTCATGAGTTATGAAGCTCCAAAGATCCCAATCCAAACAATCATATTAGCATCGCAATTCACTTACATCGAACTGGGGTTCAGTATAAGTGGACAGAGGGTGACGGCGGATGAGGGTGTGAAATTAGAGAAATTTCTGTAGGTTCTCGTGAAATTGGAGATTCAAAAAGAGCTGTAAATTTATTGAAATTCTACGTAGTTAACAGCAGTTTACAAATAGCGATGTTATGGTATAAGACAAGACATACATCAGTCACTCAGGAAAGACAGTGTGCAAAAACGTGCTTTACTTTTTAACCCTTTCCAATAAAGTTAGTGTTTATGAATGCGGTTTGTCTGTCCGTCAGACCGTCTGTTCACGCTCTAAGGCAAGTCACACACTAAGGCGACACATAAGACATGTCGCTTGAATTCGCTAGAAAAACTGGTTTAGAACAAGTTTGTAACAACTTCGTTCTTTGTTTCGACCGGTTTTTGCACTTCATGTTGCGCTTTATGTCGTTCTGTCGTCTCAGTGTGTGATATACCTAACTCTCTTAAATATACTCGGATTCCCATGCAATTGATATATGTTAATGATGTTTACCATGGGATGTTTGGTATTCAATATGAAGAGTGTAGCATTAATAGTTCATTTACAGGGGCACTCAAAAGTATTTCGTTACATTATGGTCAACGGGAAAAAGTCGTTTGCAGTGCATTTTAATGACATTAAGCTATTTCAAATGCACTAAAATTGATATATATCACTGAATATTACTACAAGATGATTGCTATAGAATAGGATGTTCCACTTCTGAACCAGATCCTGAAGGCAATGATAATAATGTTGATGAATTATGCAAATATCCCGTGTGCGTAAAGTTAGGGAACTGAGGAGAAAGACGATAAATGGGATAAAGTTATTGAAAGTACGGACACTGGAACAAAACGAACAAAAATGTAATCTATTTTAACAAGTTACATATCCAAACCAGTACATATCCAAATGAAAAATGAGATTCAGAATGAAAAATGAAATTAGGATTACCTAGAGGTAGATTTTGAAGAGGAATCTATGAGACTAAAAATTCCTAGACCCCGGTGACAAATATCAGAGCAATAATAAAATTTCCTATACAGGATGTCCACTCTCAACGATGTCCAATGGCTAATTCCTAAACCTTTAGTCATAGCCATATAGTTCCAATTAAAAAAATGTTTTAAATGGGGACAAAGAAGTATTTGAAAAGTGATTTGGGTCAAATGAATCATTTCTTGAAAAATTACGAAATTTAATTTTTTATACGGTCCCCCGGTCCTTCAAGTTATAGTTAGTAAAACTTTCCTATTACACTTACAAGTAAGACAAATAAAAGTCCTATTATTCTAAGATTAAAACTGACCGAAGTAATGGCTGTTTAAAGTTGGAGCACATTTTTTGCTGCAAAATAGGGGTCGTTTACAAATTTACTAGAAATATAAATAATCTTCAGGTATATAAAAAAAAATAGTTGATAATAAAATTAACATTGCATTATAAATTTGAAATCTATAATCATTCTGAAATATTAATGCAAAATATACAGCTTGTACTAAACATATAACAGGAAAAAAATAATAGAATTTTCGTTAAATAAAATGTTGAAAAGCAACAGCCTCGATTCTTTGCAAAATGACACATATTTTGAAATGTTATTAGATTACACTAGGATGCAAATTTGTGTTGTGTCATGTGTTTTAGCTTTTGATAATTAGTTCTTACGTATTTTGTAGCACTGAATTCAAAAATGGCCTTCATTTTTTATCACAAAGTACAGATTTTTTGCAAATCGTAAATTTGAAATCTAAAAAGTGAAAAATTTACGGAAATCTGAGAGTATAAAATAGACGTGATTGTTATTTCTTTAACTTTTGATAATTGATTTGTATCTATTTTTTACTATTGAATCCGAAAATGACCTTCATTTTTAACCATCACGTCAGGATTTTTCGCAAATTGTAAATTTCAAAGTTTAAAAGTTCAAAGTTTTAATTGAACCTCTTCCCTTCCCACATCATTGGATCCCCGAGCTGTTTAGCTGTAAGAATCCCAGTATAAGCCAAAAATTGAATAAATTCTTGAATTAAATAAAATTAAATTGAATAAAAGAAGTTTTACATCCATTTTATAGTATCAGATTTTCGCTATTTTTTAACTTTGAAATTTACCATTTGCAAAAAAGTCTAACATGATGGTTAAATATGAAGGTATTTTTTACATTCAGGGCTAAAAAGCACATACAAATCAATCGTAAAAGTTAAAAAATGCAACCATCGACTCTTTTTTACAGTATTAGCTATTTTTTCAATTTTGAAATTTACTATTTGCAAAAAATCCTGACATGATGGTTAAAAATGAAGATAATTTTCGGATTCAGCGCTAAAAAATACATAAAAATCATAATTTTAAAAATACATAATTTTAAAAATAAAAAAACACAACCATCGCAGTCTTGTGTTATCTAATTTAAAACTTTTTAGTAAACTTGTTGGCAGTAATCTATCCGAAATTTTTTGTGTTACCCTGTAAAATAAGTACATAATGGTAAGCACTGAAAATCATAATAATATTACATTGTCATCTGATTTACGTCAATATGTAAAATTTAACCTCGATCGCATATTTTAAAGTAAGTTGAATTTCGAGTAAAAATTTTGAACTGGAAAGACATACATACGATCGTTTCAAGTTAACCCATTACCCGCTGATGTTGCGTTCACGCAACGGTCAAAACAATTGCGCATACTTAAATTAATTACTTTGTTACCACTATTTTAGAATTAAAAAAATTGCCTTATTTATTGGCAGAAATTTTAATATTTTAATAAAGCGAAAATTACCTTTCTGAATTTGTGGTGACAAGCGACTTTCAACAAGAAATTTTTAAATTCCTACTTTATAGTTTTGGCGGTTAATAGGTTAAATAAAAGCTTATAAAAATAGCATAATTTTTGTTAAAAAAATCATGAAAAGAAACAGCTTCAAATACTTACAAAAATCTGTCGTAATACGATTTCTTTCAAATCGCAGCTACACATGAAATAAATCCTTCAAATACTTTAAGCACTTTGTTTACGACCCGTAGAAGCATGGCCAAACTCATGTGTATTCGGATGCAGAAAAGTGGCATAAGTCTTGCAGTTCAAAGTTTCGTATAACTTCATGAATTTTAGTGTTAGATGAATGGGACTTTTTTTGTCTTTCTTTTAAGAGAACAGGAAATTTTTACTAAATATCACTTATAGGGCCGGGGGACCGTATAAAAAATTAAATTTCGTAACTTTTTTAGAAATATTTTTATTGATCTAAATGACTTTCAGAATAATTTTTTACCTTATTTAAAACATTTTTGTAATTGGAATTATAGGTCTATAACTAACGGTTTAGGAATTAGCCATTGAACATCGTTGAGAGTAAAGACACACTGTATAAAATAATAATATAAATGGACGGTCATTTGACGACATATTTTCAAGAGAAACCAATGATTACACTGAAAATCGAATAGACCTTGCACCGCCCTTAAATTTCCAAGAGGATTTATGCTTTATACCATAAATCATAAAGTTAGAAATAACTGCAAATTAATTGCACACCCCGATCAATGAAATGAACTCTTAAAAACAAAATCATCTGTCCAAAACATTACAAAATTAAGCCGACTGGATGCGTAAGAAAATGGATGGGTACATAAGAAAATAAATTAGTAAAAAATATTATGGATTGCATGTAGTTCTCTTTATCTCGGAAGTGTTTTTTCCCCCTTGGAAGTGTTTTTTTCCCCTTGGAATCCTTTATTTTTCAAAATCGTTCATTTTTTTCGGAATCGTTCCTTTTTTCTCGGATTCGTTCCTTTTTCTCGGATTCGTTCCTTTTTCGGAACGATTCCGAAAGGAACGACTCCGAAGAACTCGTTCCTTTCGGTGAACGATTCCGGCTGGAACGATTCCTTAAAAGGAACGATGTTGCCCATCTCTACTGCAGATCAATGGCCTCAAACGCCATCATAGTTCTGCAGTTTTATTTTGAACTTATTTTATTTAGTATTTAAAACATTCAACCCTCAGTATCATTCCCATCATATTTGTAATACTAATTACTAAAAGTAATTTCAGGTAGTTTAACTGTGGAAAATATACGAATCTATGCACTAATATAAAACTTTTTTTTCTCAATTATTGCCCTCTAAACCCTGTACAGTCTCAATAATTTGATAACTGCAATTCCCCGACATCTAAAATAATTATAATATTCACCTTGTGATAATTATGGTAGTTATTTCAAACAGTGAGTAATTCTCAAGAGTATTTTCATTATTGGTATCCTATTGTTAAGTTTGTTCGAAAAAAATCTATTTTGTTTCATTCACGCCGGCACAAACTACTTCAGTCGACATTGTTTACATACACAGAACCACGAACCACCGAATACTCGCAGCGATTTCACTAACAACACCGTTTACACACAGCTAGTTTACTAGCCAGGTAGCTAACACGCCAGCGAGTAGCGAGAAAAGTAGCCGAGCTTTCAACTTTTTTCGCACTCGCTGAGCTGCCAGATAGTTCGCTAGTCAACGTGTTTACTAGCAGCTAGTGAATTCGCCGGCTTGTAGCTAGTAAACCATGAACATAGAGTAGAGAAGGACTTCTCACGAAATAGTGTGAATATCGTGTCGCGATTTTGGTCTTAAATGACGGGATGGCAACGGTTAGAATACAACCGTGTACATACCAGCGCCTCTAGCGGACAACGTTCATTGGCTAGATCTCAATGATCAAAGAAGTTATTGGTAGAGTATATTGAAGCAGACGAAACCGAGTACAACCGTGCGACACAGCGCCATCTATTAGACAAATTTTCAAGGAACGGTTTTTTTCTTCTAAAACCTATTTCGTAAGAAGTCCTTCTCTATTCTATGTTCATGTAGTAAACTCGCCCCGTGTAAACGACGGGAAAACATGCGAGTGTCTTCGCTTTACTATGAGCGCGTTCAGAGACCGAAACACGGGTAACTCGGAAAACTGGGGAATGACGTCATACTGGTTTCTCGGTGTAAGGTTCGGTAAAAACGGCTCTGAACGCTTTCGGGTAAAGTTGCGGGATTTTTTTATTTACATTTACAAACATGGCGGCAGCTGCACTTTCGACAGTGAAAATAGATTGAATTATCACTTTTTTTTAGATGGGAAACTGTTCCAAAAGTTAATTTTTATGGGGAATACTATCGCAACAAATATGTATCACACACTGTTAAAAATATCGTGAAAAATTACCTCTGTTTTTAAAGGCTATCTATTTTCTGACCAATGAGAGCGCTTTATAGGCGTTTATGTAGCTTTCTCATAGGGCATTTTGATATGACGTAAAAAAGGTAGAACACAAATTCTGCCAACTGCGCACTCGACTGCACATATTCTTGGCATCTTTTAACTGAATTCAGGCTTACCATATTGGCTTCTTTTTCGCACATTATGCGATTGTCAAGTGCTTCTGTACAACTTTTTTTTTAAGAAAATGCCGAAGTGTGAAGTGTCCTTTTTTGCAAAACGTGTATTGTTGTTATCGTCTAGCGTATAGAAAAATAAATATAAACGGAGAAACATATACTAAGTAAGTGTTTTGTATATTTTTTTCTGTTTCATTTTCTTTCAGACTAGCTTTTATTTGGTATCTCGTATAATTTTTTTTTGTTTATGTCAATATTAAAAAAATTTTCGTGTTAGATATGATCCTGTTACTTCTACTGCTTTTGCTCAGTGTAATTTTACGAATTTAATATTATGATTAAAAAATTTGTAGTCATATGTAGAGTAATATTAACATATAGGGTAGATGTGCCAGTAATGGACACCCTTAAGGAATTTCTTTAAAAATTATTTTTTTATTAATAGTTATAATTATTATATTCCAGTTTTTTCAATATTATATTAATCTATCAACAATATTTAACCATTTTTATAGCCTCATTTCCCCATATGGATAGAAATTTAATTTTAAATAACAGAAATATATCAAAACACCCAAAAGCCCAGTAATGGACACCCTCTGGCCCAGTAGTGGACACCCTCTGTTCCAGTAATGGACACCCCATAAAAAGTAATAAATATAATTGTTTTTATGACTGTATTTAGAACCAGAATTTAATGAATACTTACTAATGAAACAAAATAGTTATTTTTAAATAAATTTAACAATTAGGATACCAGTAATTAATAAAATATTTGTGATAATCATTTACTGTTTGCATCAATTATTGTAATTATCAGAAGATCGATGTTTTAATTGTTTTAGATGGATAGTTTAAAATACTACATATCAGACAATTACAGCTATCAAATTATTGAAACAGTGGTGGATTTGATTTAAAAGGTAATAATAAAAAATAAAGTTTTGGAATATTAATGTTTAGTTTTGTGTCACTATTTTTAACAATCTTCCAGCGATTACTTGATATACCATTTATAATAATTAATATTACAAATATGAAAGAAATGATATTGTGAGTTGAATATTTTAAATACTAAATAAAATACTTTCAAAATAAAACTGTAGAACTGATGTTTGAGGCCACTGATCTGCAGATTTACTAGTTTCATGAATATTACCTATAACTTTCATTAATAGTATTACTTTTTTTTTTAATAAGGAAACATTTAAGACAGAAAAAAGGATTTTTAATAGCTTCTGTAACTTAATTGTTTTTATTTAACGGAGAGGGGTTAAGCCCTATGAGCCCCTCTTTGACCGTGCTCTTAAACAGTATTTTCTGCTTCCTGGCTGGTTTGATTGGCAGATTATAAAATATGTGAGGTATATATATGTACTACATAAAAAAAATAAATAAATAAAATAAATAAAATATCAAAATTTTGTTAATCACATAAAATAAATTAAAAGCAGCTATTTATAAAAGTTTTGGTGTTATTACATTTTGGTAAGTATAATTTAAAAATTAAATTTGATTATTTAGGTTTGCAGTTAAGCGAAAGTATTTTATGCACCATAAACATTACTAAAATTGCATTTTTAGCATTGTCTACATGGGGTGTCCATTACTGGAAAATGACTAATTAACCATCCCAGTAATGGACACCCCCTCTTAAAACCTTAAAAAGAAATGAAATTTTGTAATTAGCCATTAGTATATAAAATTCAAAGTTTTCTATTGCTACTCAAACAAAAACATTCAAATTTTGCAAGAAAATAAATAATATATAAATTAATTAAACGAAGCCAGCTCTTAACCTCTTCATTAAGATTTTCACAGAAAAACAGCAAAACTTTGAAACATTATTTTCTGCTTCCTGATTGGTTTGATTAAAAGTGTCAACAATAACATAGATTTATAAAACATACAAGGGAGAATTATAAAAAAAATAATTAAAGCTAAATATTTATTAGTTATTTTTTTATGAACCAAAAACATCAAGGGGTGTCCATTACTGGAAGGGTGTCCATTACTGGCACATCTACCCTATTAGAGGTAGGATATATCTTCGGATCAACGACATACACAAGATTGTTTTAGGTTGGAGGAGGAATGAAAAGTGCATAACTTTTTCAAAAAAAGTTGGTTCTTTGAAAATAAAAGACTTACCTAATTTTACAGATATCAAAAGCACATCTGTGAAAATAAGTATTCATGTACTTTTATTTAAAAGAAAATCGTCGTAACTGAAAGCTAACCCCCACACCAAAATATAAGTTATGTGCTTGAGTTGAACTCTTTTATTGTTGTTAAATATCAATAACTTACAAAACTGAATGTTTTCAGTGGATATGGTAAGCAGTGTTAGGGAATAAACGGTTAAAAATGAGGTGGATGAAATTGCAATAATCAGTTTAATCACAATCATTAACAGCTTTTTATTATACTTTTTCCATCTCTCAGTGCTTTTTAAAAAACTTCATACTTTTCTCAGAGATTAAGGGAGGGGTCGCAATCCTCTCCATGCTTCAGAATTCTAATACACAAAAATGTCAGTAGGGTATCTAGGATTTTGTTCCGAGAAAGTGGAGAGCTGGGAAATGATCTTGTGTACACAATTATGTAAAAAATACAGATTTTGAGGGGGAGGGAGGTACGGCTACTGTAGCCTCTCAGCTCCCTTCTTCTTGAATTTGTCCCTGATAAATGCTATTGCATATCGTCAGTGTTTTTTACTTTTATGAGTGGTCAAATTTTATATGCGTAATCCAAGCTGATGCATGAGCAATATGAAACGTGGGAAAAAATGCATGTGTATTCTTATTATTTCAACAATACGTGCGTTTATTTGTATTTGATTTTTATGTAGCATTTCTAAGAAGTTACAGCCTGAATGTGTAGTGAGATGACTTTCATATAATAGACAGATTTTTTTTTTTTTTTACTCCCAATTTTTGATTAACTTTTAAATGTTTATAGGAGGCTGAATTTTAGTTACAGTAATGCAAAAAAAATTGTAATGTTGCCTGACTATGGGTAAGTAATTCATCTAGTAGACTTATTATAACTATGCGATACAGTGTTTGTATACCATTCTATGGTAAGGGTTTGACATAACTATTGTATATTTAACCCGTTTGCGATGAATGTCTTTTACAAAATTTTTAATCTTTTCCCACATAGCCTTTTTAGTTTGCAGAAGTCTTGCTTTGAAAACTTGCAAAGTTGCAGCAAGCTCAGCATGACAAGACTGAAATTTCATAACACAACTGCAGCAAGTTAATGCAAACGCCAAAGTCACCACACTTTGAACTTGCAGCTAACTTATCGTGCAAATTAAATTCATGCTGTGTCCAAGTTATTGCAAAATAACAGCAAAGAAGTAATCAAAAATACTGCAAACTTACTGCTAAGTAATAATCTTTCCATGCCACATCAACTGTTTAGAACTGTTAAGTTTAACCTCTTCGAAGGGGTCCATAGACCTGACCAGGTCTACTGATACATACACACCGTTAAGGTACATGCATTGTTTTTACCACCATAAATAAGTTAGGGTAATATTTGTACATTTCAATTCAATCCTTTTTTGGTATTTGATAAGTATAGCGTTTAATAAAAGCAGTGCCAAACGAATAAAATTTCTGTGTATCTGCTAATTATCTATTCTCTCAACAGAGGGATTTTTGCTTTCGTCACTTTTGTGAATTAAAGACAGTCTTGCCATCAGTTTCATAACAAACTACTCATGTAAGTGGGTGATGGTATACCCTGTGGAAGATTTACTGCGAATTTCTCACGACAATTTAATATCAGAAAAAATCAAACTTGCTGCTAATGTTCATGCTATCTGGGTTATCACCGGTTTTTCAAAACAGAAAATTTTGCCTAATTGAATTGAGAAAATGCCCTGATTAAATAAAGCAAAATTTACAATAAAAAATAACTGGTGGGAATAATCAAGGATTCTGAGCAATTTATGAGTCAGGTATATGTGATGCTCATCCCCAAGGTGTTAAATTGATCATTAATTTATCTCTCTCTCTCTCTAATAGGATATCATAGTTTTGGAAGATTGTGTTGCAGTTCATCTAAAGCCAAGAAGTAGTTGAAGCTTTCATGGTATTGTAGAAAAGATGAAGTTCCCTTAAGAACCACCTCTCTGAAGATGAACAGAAGAGGCCGAGAGCTTAAATCTGCTGTTACCTGACGTGATTGAAAAATAATATTCATACATTAAAAGCAATTATTGGCCTGGTGAAAATCTCTGGTGGATAGAGCCTTTTTCATTGATTTCATTGAAAAGTGGCCGTTCACTAGGGCGTTTTGCCCGGATCGTTACTCCGAAAAAAAATGAGAAGAAACAGTAAGTTGATTTCATTTCTGTCTCTTAAACCATATTTACAATAACTCTCCTCTTTAAGTTCTCAAACTCTTATTTTCAAATGCCACTTTCATAAATTAAATTTTTTTTACCAATGAGATAGATTGTAAATACAACTTTGTTTTCAACAAAAGTAAGATTCTAATTTTTAAGGCCATGACAGGTTTTGAGATAGGCTTTTGCCTCCTCCCTTTCTATGCAGACTTAGATAAAATGTAAAACTGTCTGCAAACTCAAATAATTTCTTAAAAATTTTCTGCAGAAAAATGCCATGCCCCTCTTAAGTCCTATATCGCCGCTAACAGCAAAAGTAAAAAAGTTTTCTTTACAATCCCTCAGATTACGTTACATGCTCTCACCCCCCCCCCCCTCCTCCAGTTTTCTGAATTAGACTTTATTGAAAAGAGGATAATGTTTACATAGCTGCCAACTCTTCCGATTTTTTCAGAATTCTTCCGAAAAATCGGCATGTTTTCCGATTTTACGCGCGTAATGCATTTTCTTCAGATTTTCGGCCTTTTTTTTACGCGAGTTTGGTCAAAGGATCGCGGAGAAACCCCGAAATTTCGCCAAATGTTCGCGGTAAAGACGCAAATGTCGTCGGAAGATCGCGTAAAAAACGAGAATTTCCCCCAAAAGAGCGCGTGAAAACAAGAATTCCGTGAAAGGATCACGAAAAAACGCGAATTTCGTCAAAAGATCGGGTAAAAAAAGTGCCGTCAAAAGATCGCGTAAAAACGCTATTTCCGTAAAAAACAACGTGTAAGAACGTGAATTCCGTTAAAAAATCGCGGAAAAAACGCGTGTTTCGTCAGAAGATCGCGGAAAAAAATTCAAATTTCACCGATGGATCGCCGGAAAAAAACTCAAATTTCGCCGAACGATCGCGGGAAAGACGCGAATTTCGTGAAAAGATTGTGTAAACAACGCATAGGGGTGATTCTGGTCCAAATTTTCCGAAAATGTAAGGCATTCATTTCTGAAAATTGAAAAAAAAATCTCACCAATTCGAAAATTCGGATATAAAAAATATCGCGAATTTCGACAAATGTTCGCCGAAAAAAAATAAATTTTGTCTATCGTTTGCAGAAAAATCGCCAATTTCGTCAAAGAATCGCGTAAAAAACGCAAATTTCGTCAAAAGATCGCGAAAAAACGGCAAATTTCCTCAAAAGATTGTGAAAAAACAGCACATTTTGTCAAAAGATCGAGAAAAAAAGGCACATTTCATCAAAAGATCGCGAAAAAACGGCACATTTCGTCAAAAGATCGAGAAAAAAACCACAAATTTTGTCAAAATATCGCGAAAAAACCCACAAATTTTGTCAAAATATCGCGAAAAAACCCACAAATTTTGTCAAAATATCGCGAAAAAACCCACAAATTTTGTCAAAAGATCGCAAAAACACCCACAAATTTGACCAAAAGATCGCGAATTTCGTCAAAGGGCCGCGGAAAAAACGCATAGCTAGTGTCGGTAGTGGATCCCCCCCCCCTTGCTATAACTTTTCAGAAAATTTGCTGTGAAT
Source organism: Maratus speciosus (assembly GCA_963932465.1). Taxonomy (NCBI): domain Eukaryota; kingdom Metazoa; phylum Arthropoda; class Arachnida; order Araneae; family Salticidae; genus Maratus; species Maratus speciosus. The sequence continues at coordinate 435,543,148 of OZ010788.1, forward strand.
TTCAGAATTTTTTTTCACTCATCACCCACAAAAAAAAAAAAAAAAAAAAAAAAAAAGTGTTAAGAGGCAGAAGCTTTAAGTGTCTTTTAATGTGAAAGGTAGGAAATTTATGAATGTTCAAAAGGAAAAAAAAAAAGTAATTTTTAATATATTCAAGTTTTTTTTTTAATTTTTTTTTTATCATAATATATATATTGTGTAATTGCAAATTAGTGAATATTTTATTTGAGTTTCTCTTTCAAATTTGTTTATTTATAAGGATTCAGTTGTTTTTTAGTCCTTACTGAAAGTGTTATAAAACTTAAAAAATCTTCTGATTTCTTCTGATTTTTCACGAAAATCTTCTGATTTCTTCTGATTTTTTGTCCAAAATCTTCTGAGTTTTACCGAAATTTAGTTGGCAAGTATGTGTTTACTAAGATATTAAAACCGAATTCCCCTTTCGAATGTAAAAAAGTCACTGCAAATCGCAGAGAAATGCTAAACAAGCGCATAAACTTTTGCTAAAATTTCCAACCAAATAAACTTTATTTAAAAGAGATCAACATTTAACATTTACTTTTCAACACAAAATTTATTTTTAATCTGTTAAATTAACCTGCAAAGCGTAAAACAATCTGCAGCACCTGCTTCGGTTCTGCACTGTTTCTGCTACCGGCCCTGGCAAAAAAAAAAAAAAAAAAGCATTGTACTTGCCGTTCCGGCATAAGCCCCACACTTCCAATATTTTTAAGTTTTAAAAATATATATGCCACGGCGCTTCTTCCATGGTACATGGCAAATAATTTCTAGATAGCTTTTTTATCTGCAGACCTTCTCACAAGTCTGCAATGGGCCTTGCAGATTCTCCGCCTGGGATCTTAATAATTTTTTTTATGAAAAATTTGTAAAAAAAAACCCCCATCAGAACTGTTTGCAAACTTTGAAAATTTTCTGCAAACGGCGTTCGCATGTTCGTCTATATTATCTGACCCTGTTTCTATGTATGTAGGTTAGAAAGAAATGTCCAAATCAAATATTTTTTTTAATTCAAAGTTCATTCTAAATAGAATTTAAAATATTTAATTGGTGATTAAGTTACATTATTAAGTTAAATTATTGCATTTTTAAAATTTACGTGAAAAATTATAAACAAAAATCAATTTTAATTCTAGAATTCAACATTTTCGCATTTAAGTATATGAAGTCACAAATTATGTTAAATCTCTATTTTTGGTGATAAGAACAAAAAATTTTTTGCTGAATTTCAACCCCATGGCTCGAGATGTTGCATCATCTGTAGTACACCATTGACCTTATTAATAATCAGGATGGCCTGAAATTATTCCAAAATCCTACGGTGCTGAATTTTCCAGCGCAACCAGCTTATAGCGTCAGGTTATCGCTAGCAACCGTAACTGGGACGATCATTGATGGAAAAGCCGCATCGCTACCTTGTATATCTACATATGGGAAAAAATCAATTTAAAATAAAAAATGAACAGAATATTTGGTAGTTTTCGGTTAGCCGGCGCCAGTGTTATATATACATATTTATATACAGGCAAAGTTCTTTAATCCGCACAAGTTGGGACCAAAGGTTGTGCAGATTATGGAATATTGCAGATTATGGAGTATTATGGATTATATGTCATTTGGACACTATTTTAAATATGATATATAATAATTAATTTAATATGCTATCTCAAAATTAGCATTTTTCAAATTCTTGTATTAAAAAATTGATTGTATTCACTTTTATATTTAAATTTTTCAGATATTTCTTTTAAAAAATCATTTTTGGATCAATAATTTGTAAATTTGTTTAATTGTTTACATTCATTAAGCAATGCGAATTATAGGAAATTGCGGATTACGGGAGTGCGGATTATAGATCCTTGACTGTACATACATATATGTAAATATACATATACACATGTTGTATATATACTATATATAAATATATATGTATATATACATACATGTATGTATATGTAACACTGGCACCCGGCTAACCGAAAAGTACCGAATATCTTTATGCTTCTTTTAAATTTTGACAAATGTCTTTAGCTATATATTTTGTAACAAAAAAAAAAAATTATGATAGCCGGGAAACAAAATATTTGTAAATGTAAATTTACTTTTTTTGTATAATTTTTTTTTCTTGAAATAAAATTCAGAATTTATTTATGTATTACTTTTTAAATGTAAATTCTTTTTAAAATTTAGGAAATTCGATTCAAAACTGCAGCTTTGACAGCATTTTCTAAAAAATCTTCTGCCTTTACAGAAAAAACAGATTACATAGATTGATTTAAGTCTATATTTTTAGTTAGAGAAATTTACTTTTTTTAGTCTTTCACTTTTGTTATTGATAAAAGATTCGACACACACATTAACTAGCAGAAGATTACAAAAAATAAACCTTTTCATAAAATGAGCTTGCTTTTCATTATCTTTTCTTTTCCGTGCCCTCCTGTTTCTATAATAATTTCACACTTTTTTCTTTTCCGGCATTTTGGTAATATAACTTTTAAATTAATATTTATCAATATAGAAAAAGAAGAATAAATAATTTCTATGATTCTCAATAAGACGTTACCCGTCAAAGGATCTGGTGCCAGCAACGGTTGCATTGTCATTGGACTACCTAGCCGGCACAGTTTGGTACAAATTAATTCTAAAACTGCCAAAGTCAAAATTAATCACTAGCCTTTCCCGATGGAGACGAGTTGAATAGGGGTTTGGTTTTGTCTTCCACATCATAAGGACGCCAAGACATAAGGTCTGTATGTGAAAATTCAGTGTCCTTTAATTGTTGTTTAAACACAAACTAGACCCCTCTCCCACACCAAGCAGATCCCGGCCTGGGCCTGGCTATAAAAAAGGGTAAAGGTTAAAAAAAATAATATTTTTTATCAATGCTCTTTTGCTCGCTCCTTACATTGGTTGGCATGTTTGGCATATTCAGCCTACAGGTGAACCGAATATTTGGCTGAATGAATACTTTTACATTTTAAAGGCATTAAAATGTTAAATTTTAAAACCATCTATTGAAATGGTGGCAACTCATCAAGAATAACTTTTCTACTCTCTTTGATTCAGCAAGGAAGTTTTTAAATGCATCCTTGATCAGTAACTGGAGTTAGCAATCATTTGTAGAGATTGTAAACAAACAGACTGTTCTTAAAATCTTTCAACAAACATTTCAATCCATTTATTCCATCAAAATTACAATACAATCAATCAAAAACACTAGGTATGTAACTACAAGCCGAAATGAAATTTTCGTTCACAGCTTTATCAACAATGAAGGTATTTTAGCGAGATTTGTTTCATATTAATTTTGCTTCTATTAAAGGTGATGATTGAAATTGACTGAATTTTGACCAGCGACACAGTATAATTACTGTCAACTGCATTCTGAATAAAAGAGTATCTAGGTCATAGTTGTTTAGATATGAATGGTGGCAATATACAGAACTTCTTATCATATCATATTTCACAGAAATCATAAGCAAGTCAGTTGAAAATATAGCTTTGATATCTTCATTATTGTTAAAGGAACAAACAAAAATCCATGTTTGATCTCGAGTGAGATGAGATACACTGTAATTATAACTGAATAAGAAAATTGTGATTTTGATTTCTTGGACAAAAATTGTGCTTTTTGATGTCTATTATCAAAACTCTGAACGTTTTTCTATTTTGTTTAGAAACACTCTTTTTGTGAAAAAGCAAAACACAGATTATTTACTAGACAATGGTCAAGAACCTGCATTGGTAGATCATAAATGCCTATGAAAATCCTCATTAATGGTTAATTTTCTTAAGTGATACTTTACAAATAGTAAATAAATAAAGTAAAAAGATTCTCTTTTATTTAAATATGATTCTGTTTCTGATTATTCTGAATATGTTTATAAGTTGACAGTTAAAAGTAAAAGTTGTGTAAGATTTTTGAAAATATGTTTAAAATTTTTTTAAGTATTAGATTTGTACAAACATTTTGATATTCGGCATAACTGAATGAATATTCAGTAACATGGATGAATACTGAATAGATACCTAATATTCGGTGCATCTCAGGGCTCGAAATGGAAAAATCCACGAACCGAAACGCTATTTCAAAATTATTGTTGACTAATTTTTTTTTAAAGTACAGTACAGTCCCGCTTAACCGAGTTTCTGCTTTAACCCAGTTATTTTCTTTTGATGGACTGAGAGCTTCCATTATTATGAAACAGCCATTACAAATGAAGTGTTAGGTGAAGATGAAAGAGCAGCCGTAAAAAGTTAGAACTCTGATTTTCTGGTCAGAATGGGGGAAAAAATGGCCAGAAGAAAATAATCCATTCCAAAGGTATAAGTTCGATTTAAAAAACTATTTAATACTTTGAGCAGAAAGAAGAGGCTACACCTACAATTTTCATTTCACTAATAGAATCATATAGCTGCCAATTTGTACGGTTTTGTTATCTCTAAAATTGAATACAAATTTTTGCCGTATTTAATCGTTGACAATTGTTAGATTTCGGCGACTGAATTAGGCAAAATTTACTGGTAAGTTTTAGAGGGAAGAAAAAAATCTTAGAAATTGGTAGCTATGCAGTAGCGTCAGGCTCAGACTGGCCCCTCGTCCACGGAAAACTTCACGCCCCTAAGTGCCTTAAGCCGCTCCAATATTTTTTCCCAAGTTGTGCACATACATTCGGACTAGTGTACTAAATTTCGAGGATTCGTTTAGAAATAATCATCAGAATAATCATTAGGGATAATAGGCAAACAGCACAAGAGAGGTATTTTTTATCGCAAAGAAATTAAAAATACATCGAAGCAATTTCAGGATCGGAAACCATTGGTGGCATCTTTGAATACTATTGAGGGGGAAAACACGCAGAGAAAGCTTAGTAGCTACAGCGCCCTGGGCGAGATTTATTTCATCACTTCTTTGAATGATAGGTTTTAGATTGTAACCAAATATTTTGCATATTTTCAGGCCTTTAGCTTTTAGTACCTTGTTCCTACACTTTTAATGACGGCCATGATTGCTCCTACAATTGAAAATATCTTGAGAAAAGAATGTGATAAATATCAGAAGACAAAAAAACTATTTGTGCGGATTTCGTTTTTGGTTGAAAAACATGACCTTTTTTTTCGCGGAATACAAATTTGATAACACTTCTGGATTACAATCCCCCCAAACTGTGGAATCCCGCGGTTAGCGTTTTTTCATTCGCAAAATCTACACCATACTTTTCAGTTAGTAATCTTTGTTTTATTTAATGACAGATTTTCCATGGCTAAATAAATATTAGGAAATTCTAGTATGTATTTTAAATAAAAAGTTGTTTGAATTTAATCACGGAAAAATTATGATTAAATAAAGCGATGACTACTATTCAGAAATTATGATAGGTTTTTCGAAAAAAAAAACGCTGCCACGGGACCTGCAGCTTGTATGAATACAATTCCTGGGGCATTTCTCTCAATTGTATAAACTTAAATATTTCCCTTGATAAAGGTATATATAAATATTATACAGACATACAAACAATAAATACAATAAACCCAACTGGAGTGAAAAATTAGCCAGAGCCAGGAATCGAACTCGGGACCACAGTATACAAGACTGCTGCTCTAACCACTGAGCTACTCCAGCCGATGCCTGAGTCTGCAATTTCTCACTCATAAACCATGTTGGGTAAGTCACCAGCCATCTATACGACAGCCTTGGATGACAGGACAACGATGAATAGATTTTACTATTACATCGATCTACGATAATTATAATAAAACACTCATACTACAATATATATTAAAACACACATACACACATAAATAACGTCTGCATTCAACAGTTAAAGGTATATATAAATATTATACAGACATACAAACAATAAATACAATAAACCCAACTGGAGTGAAAAATTAGCCAGAGCCAGGAATCGAACCCGGGACCACAGTATACAAGACTGCTGCTCTAAGGCTGTCGTATAGATGGCTGGTGACTTCCCCAACATGGTTTATTAGTGAGAAATTGCAGACTCAGGCATCAGCCGGAGTAGCTCAGTGGTTAGAGCAGCAGTCTTGTATACTGTGGTCCCGGGTTCGATTCCTGGCTCTGGCTAATTTTTCACTCCAGTTGGGTTTATTGTATTTATTGTTTGTATGTCTGTATAATATTTATATATACCTTTAACTGTTGAATGCAGACGTTATTTATGTGTGTATGTGTGTTTTAATATATATTGTAGTATGAGTGTTTTATTATAATTTCCCTTGATCTCTAATTATTATAAAAACTTTGCAAATCATAGGAAGAGGGTGCTGAAAAGAGTAAACTTACTCAATTATTTTAGAGATTTTTAGGCTAACAAAGTGGCATTTTTGGTGTACTTTCTGTGTATAATTTTTTTAGTAGTGCAACATTAATGCAGCATTTTACGGATACATAAAGTCATTTTTTTAAGGACACAAACGCAAAGTGCCTCTTCCTACAAAATACATAACTCGCCTTATATAAATGTTGCAAGTGTAATAAGCATAATTTTCACAAGCAATTGTTATTTTCAAATTCCTTAATGGGATGTGGATTTGAATGTTTAAATATCCTTATGTTTCAACATTTAAATACCTTATAATATGTGGTACTTTTTATAAAAGAACAAAAGAAGCACAAGCTTTAGTTTTCAAAATTTCTACTTTTATATGAAAAGTATTATACGTATTTGTTTTAGATACAAAGAAATTTTAAGCGAAGTTTGCATACTGAATTTTTTTGTGTATCATGAGGGAGACACCAATAGATACCATTTTTTTAAATTCTACTTAAAAAAAAAAAAAAAACTGTAGTAAATAAAAGGTAATTGTTGTCGGATTGTAACAGAAATTGAATTTATCTCATTTTAAACTGACTGATAAGTAATTCATTTTATAAAGAAGTATACTTAAAAAAAAGGGTTGAAACCCTTAGCAGCACCGCAGCAACTCTAGTTGGTGCCTGGTGCGAAAAATTTTGTTAGTTTTTGTACAGATTTTCAGTGCGTCAATGGGGATAAATGGAATAAAAGTGGTTACCCTTGCTAATTCAGCTGAAAATCTTCGTAAAAAAGTCTATAGATACAACTGGCTGTAAATAATGTCTACTAATTATTGTTATATATAAATTATATTTCCGAACTCGTCTACATATTAAAAATTGCACCAATTCTGAATTTACAAACAATAACGCCCATTTTTGGCACCTTATTTTTGGTTACTTTAATTTATTAATTTTTGCATGCAACAAAGAACAATCGTTTAAAACATCAATGTGTAAGTTTATAGCTAATTTGAATAATTAGTGTTCGAGATACGGAAAAATTTTGTCTTTCCATAATTTAAGGGGACCGTCTTCTTTTTTCAAAAGAGCCACTGAAAACAATCGTAGAAACTTAACAGAAATACTTTGTAAGATTTTATTTAATATAAAGTTTATAATAAATTTAAAATTCCTGTATCATTTGACTGGTGAGTAATTGAGTGTTTTCGGTTGTAACATATTTCATTTTATTTTCCGAAACTTATGGATAAACCCCTAACACTTTTTGTTTTATAACTGTATTCAGATTTAAGAAAATTGTATAAACTCTATCTTTTTATTTGCTGGTAAAGAATCAATTAGGGTATCAAAAGTGGATGTTACCATTTGAAAAATCAACGTTCACCATTTGAAAAATTAACGTTCGTGCATTTTTTAATACCTAGACAATCTCCAAATTGGTATCTATGTCGTTTTTATACAGTCATTTGCAAGAGAATTGGTAGGGGTGATCACTTTTTTCTCTGTGAGTCTTATAAGGTACCTATTAACAAAATAATAAAGTCCTATCCATCAGTCATCTACTACAAAGTAATCTGTGTTCAACTCGGAACTTTTAGATATTACTAGATTCGTTTTAAAAAATTGCGTAGCATTGTGTAGATTTGATAAAACTTTAAAATTGCACGGGTGATATATCGAAGTCTTCTATCTAGACTCAGAGATGTAATATTAAGCCACTTTTATTCTTGGTGCTGTGTGAATGTGTTAAACCTTCTCAAGCCAGGAAGAACACAAACAAGAAAAATTTACATGAGTTCGCTAAAATTTTTGCGCCCTCTGAAAATACAAGGTCTGCGCCCTTTTCCCTGGCCCAGTCCGACCCTGAGTAGCGTAATACTGCAGCAATATTGGCATTCAACAAACAAAAAACTATCAAGGGCTTTTTCAAAAAAACAATTTCATTCTCCGTTTTTCTTAAAAGTAACGGAAATGTACATCAAAGAAATGTTACTAGTATCATAAAAATGAATGAATTAACACTAGAAAGACAGTGACGGTCATTTTGACCGCTACCAAATGAATTTATTTCGGTTTGAACCAGAAATTTCTTTATAAAACTAGTTTCGAAGGTAATAAGGAAAAAACTAGTTAAATAAATAAGTTAATAATTTAAAATAAAAATTCTGGCGCGAATTTTTATAAAATTTGAGTAAAATTCCCCGTCTTTCAAGTAATAAATGTAAATTTTAAGTGAAAATTTATATTTGAGTGAAATTTATATCTCCTGAGTTGGTGATGATTTGTGTAAATCTGGTTTATACAAGTTTTTTGTTTATCTGAGGTGAGATTGGTCCATATTAACTCAGATAATCGGGACTTTACTGTATAGCAAATTTATATTTAACCATAGAAAAACTAATTTTTAAAAATGCATTACAGAGAGCATAGTAAGCTATATGTATGAAACTGTAATAATATTTTTTAGTAATTCCATGAACCAGAACAATATTTGTTACAATTTCACGAACCGGAACATCATTCCGGTTTGCTCTGGTACATTTCGAGCCCTGGTGCATCCCTAGTTCTAAGCAATACTTATTTTATTTTGCACCGAAATGCAACTTCTGTACTTCTTTATTTTGAGTGAATATATTGGAGCTTATAAATACTGTGTACTGAAACCAGTAGGAACAGTGTTGTATGTTGTAATTTGCTTGCTGGTTGAAAGAAAAAGATCCTTGGTGAGTAAGATTTTCCGAAAATTCCCCACACACAAGATTATAAAAATATTTACTAGATTTTCTTACATATGCATATATGGACGGTGGTGCACCCAGAGGAGGGAGGGGGCAATCCCTGGCCCCCTCCAAAAAAAGTGAGGAACACTAGAAAAATATTTAAAATATTTACGGATCAAAGTTCGTTTGTGTGTGTGTGTGTGTGGGGGGGGGGGGGAGAGGAGAGGGCAGCATCTGCCTCCTTCCAAATCTCATTGGCCTAGGTTTACCTAGGTTCAGCTTACGTGTACAATGAGTGGAGAGTTTGGCTGTGTACTGTCTCATATATCAGCTATATATCTGCAAGCTTTATATGTTCATTGTGACTCACATAGTTTAAATTTAGCAATTGGAAATGCTGCATTTGTGATAGAAATAAGAAACTACATTGTAGACTGGGAGGTGTCAACACAGACAATCATCTCATCGAGCTGGAAGCTGAAATTCCAGGATTAGACAAAACTCGATTAGCATATTAAAATTCAACTGGTCTGCCAAAGCATATCTTGGTGGAAACCACCTTCAGACCCGATTTTAGTGGTTGACTTGTAGGTTTATCATTGTGTTTTCCTGCACCTAAAGGTATGAAAACATGAAGGACTGGGAGCAAGAAAACACAATGACAAACCCTCGAGTCAGCTGCAAAAATCGGGTTTTCAGGTGTTTTCCACCAAGATATGACTTGGCAGACCAATTGCGTTTTAATATGTGAATAGAGTTTTAACTAATATTCGAATTCCAGCCTCCAACTCCATGAGGTGATTGTCTGCACTGCCGACTCCTGGTCTATTGGCATAATTGAAATGACAAACAATTTTTTTAATACTCCTAAGAGACAAGACGTCCGCCTCAACAATATTGACAAACATACTCCGGAAATTAATAAACAAAAACTACGAAAAGCTTGTCCAACTAGGTGGGTAGTATGCCATGAAGTCATCATGACCATGATAGAATTATATGACGTAGTGATTCATAGCCTTGAAACATCGCAACTTGAAAAGACAGAGACTAGTTTTCTACACAGAGCTGCAGAGTCGGTGGGAATTTTAACAGATCCGACTCCGACAACGCAGACTTGCTTGTAAAATGGATGACTCAGACTCCGGGAATTTTAAGAGATCTGACTCCGACTCTTTCGCTCAAAAATGGGTCCGACTCCGCAGCCCTGCTTCTAAGGCAAAACTTTTAAAAAATTCGTTGTGTATTAGGTTTCATAACTTCTTTATTTACCTTACAGAATACATTTACATACACTTTATGGACCAGAAGGAGGCTGCACAAACCATCACCTCATCGAGTTGATGGATGAAATTCCAGGATTAGTTAAAACTCGATTTGCATATTAAAATGCAACGAGTTTGTCAACTCATATCTTGGTGGTAAACACCTGCAAACCTGATTTTAGTGGCTGACTGGTAGGTTTACCATTGTGTTTTCTTGCTTCCAGTCTTCTATGTTTTCATACCTTTGGTTGCAGGAAATTGCAGGCAGACCAGTTGCATTTTAATATGCGAATTGATTTCTGTCTAATTCTGGAATTTCAGCCCTCAACTGGATAAGGCGATGGTCTGTTCATCTGCCTCCCGGGCTATTATCGCTGTCTAAATTATATCAAAAATGTGACAGTGACCTTTTAATTGCCTTAAATTTCATTAACAATGTTGTGGCTCACTTAAATCGTATTCGTAAAGCCCTTTCAAGAAAATTTTTGATGAAGCTTGTTTGAAAGACAGTAACTTTCATATTGACCTTAAAATGCCAAGAACTGCATCAAAACAAAAACAAAGATCCAATGTTTCAGCCGATTCTATAAAAGAGTATTTCAGGAGAAATATTTTTATTCCATTCGTTGATCAAATGTTGACTGAACTTAATGAACATTTGACTTGGCACCGCAACATTTTGAAAGTTTTTTTAATTCTTCTACCTAATGGAAAAGATGCTCCAACAGCAAATGAAATAAAAAATTTTCTTTAATTGTGTGAATTTTATGCGCATGATTTGCTTTCTACCAATTCAAAAATTTTGAACGCCAAATTCAAGTTGTGGTACAGAAAATTTTAAAAATCACTTTCATAACTCGATGCAAGAATGCCATTGAAGCAGTTTCGATATATGAGAAAATGTTGTACCTGAACATCTATAAATTACTAAAAATATTTGCAATGCTTCCCGTTACAACCTGTGTCAGCGAAAGGTCATTTTCAAACTTACGCATTTTAAAAATTTACTTAAGATCCACTATGACAGAATAAAGATTAAAAATGGGCTGCTTTATGATATATACATAAAGAGATTAATGTAACTGCAACTGAAGTAATTTGTAAAAAGAAAAATAGATTTTATTGTGTAACAATGTTTTTAATTGAATTTACTGAATTTTTTTATCTGTTCAATTCAACTCGCCTCCATAGTCGGCTGAGCCACGGTAGCAGTAGGGGCAGCTGCCTATAGGTCAAAATTGGGAAATTTCATTAGCGGCCACTGGCCGGTAGGACTAATTTTTAAAGTGGCCACTTTCTTTAAACTAGCGGCCACTTTTTTATTTCAAAATGCTAAACAGTAAAATTTCTATAAGTATTAATCTAAAACTGAGTAGCCCAAATAAATATGTTAATATAAATATACTGGAACCAAAAAAAGTTGATTCCTTGATGAAATGCAAGGAATTTTTTTAATCTCCTTGTAAAAAAGTGGCCGGAAGGTGGCCGCTGATAGACAATTTTTCACTAGCCACTTTTTTTCATTTTCTAGCCCTGTGGCCGGTGGCTAGTGCTAATTTTGACCTTTACAGCTGCCCTTTCCAAGACTAGAGGCAACGCCTTTCAAGAATTGACTGATGCCCAAAACAGATTAAATTCTCTATTAGTTTATTAATTCCCAAAAATTCTGACTGACAAATAAAGTTTAAATGAACTAGCCCAAAAATTTGCATCCAATAATTCATTTCGTCAAATCTATTTTGGATATTTTCCTTTAAACTACAATATGTCTCACGGTCAGATAAATGTAAATAGGAAATTCTATAAGTGTTTGTTTAAGGGCTCTTCAAGTATTTAACTTCTGCACATTCAAAAATTAGTGTACTTTTAAATTATTAATTTAATTAAATTTTAAATATAATAATTTTCATTAAAATAAATAAATTATTATTAAATACTGAATTAATTACGGTAATTTGATGATTAATTAGTGTCTCCTTGTAATTACCTATTGTAATCATAAGCAGAGAAATTTTTCCCTCACTAATTTTATTTTGTTTCGCCACCAATGCTCGGCACCTCCCATAAAAAAAATCCTGGGTGCACCACTGTATATGAATAGATATATTTAAAATATTATATTATTTCTTTTTACTAAAGAAAAAAATGCTTAATTATTGCAAATAATGTATAAAATACTATATGCTGGTGAAGGGGGTGGGGGGTACAACTAAAGTTGTTAGTATTCCAAATTATTAGGTCTCCAGTTTTTTTTTTAAATCAAGCAGCTAAAAATGAAATGTTTAAAACGGAACTTTTTCTTGGTTCCTTGCGATACTGTCTCGGCAGATTTTAGTATATTAGTTTTCTATTAATTAAAAAAAATTAATGATGAACTTCAAAGTAAAACGCATTACACATAATAGAAAAAGTGTAAAAAGATTTAAAACACTTTTCAGTTATGTGATACTTTAAATAACATACCTACAAAAGGGATTCAATTAAACACACTACACATAAACAAGGGTAAAAAGTTTTAAAATACTTTTCAGCTGTGTGATACTTTAAATAAAATATATCTATACAACAAAAGGGATTCAATTTGTTCACATTACTTAATATTTACGAAATATATATGTATAATAAATATAGTATGTACAATAGGTGTTTCAAATGGAATATTTAATAAATATGCAAGTAATCGTATGCAGTATGTAAATCAATAGTGATTTTTTTGTAACTACAAATTTTCCCTTTCTTGGTAATAAATAATATTGAGTGAAAAAAGTATTTTTTTTTTATTACAGCTGCGTATGAAACCTTTTTCATCCACCATATATTTAATAAACATTTCGGCGATAACTGTAATTCTGATTTTATTAATATTCTTCAATGTATTAAATTATATAGTATTTATTATAAATTGTAAGACTGATGTTATTAATTTTTTTGTTTACAAACTGCCGTAATACGAGGTTGCCAGAAAATCGCCAAGAAAATCACCAAAACTCCCTCCCATTAGCGGTGATGACGTCAAAAAGGTAGAAAAAGGTGGACGTCACGTGACTTGTTGCCGTATGTCGAAATAGTCTATTGGTCAGAAAATAGATAGCCTTTAAAAACAGAGTAATTTTTCACGATATTTTTAACAGTGCAGGTTTTGCTAGCCATTTTAGGCTTCCAAGCGTAAACTGATTTGTCATATGCAAAATTTACATTTATCTTCTAACTTATCTAAAAGTTAAACTTAGACCAGATGTGTTTTTATTATTATTTTTGTAATATAAAAAAACAGTAACAATGTGCGATAAAACTGATCAAAACAGTGCTATTCCGATTAACAGTCACAGTTAAGCTATAAAATGGTAAACAAATCAGATTTCCCAACCACGTGATCACTTTACTCAACAAAATTTTTCAGGTAATGTGGGTTCCCCGAAATCTGGGTAATGTCCGGCTCTGAACGCCACGGGGAACCCGGAAAAAGTCACGTGATGTCGGTCTCTGAACGCTTCTGGTTGTAAATCTGGGGAACCCAGGGTGCGGTCCGTGAACGCGCTCTATATAACCGCTTTGGGTGATAGTTCCTCGGATAGTTCCATTCTTCCATTGGTTGACAAGAAACAAGAATCCTGCGACTACTTCTAAAGGTTGCTTTGCAAGTTTTGTTAATTAAACATTGGTAGACACTTCAACCTAACAAATCAGAGAACATGTCGGATTTCCACGTCAAAAAAAAAAAAAGAAATTTTGTGTGTCGCTTTATCTTGGACTTGGAAGAGATATGGAGAGGAGTACCAGTTATTTCAAGTATAAAGTTGTAAATCATATCAAATTTTCTCTGCTATATGCAAGGAATTTTGATTCATTTCTCATATAAAGTGATATAAACTTAATCGCGGGAAACAACGATATGGTATTTTTAAAAATATCCCTTTTTTTCTGCAAAAAATTGATAGGCTTATTATTTTTTTTAACTTATCTTTAAACTACACATTACTTATATTTTTCTTTTGTATACACAGATGTGTGAATTTAAACTTCTTAGGGGAAAAGACCTCCCCCCCCCCCGAATAATATCCTGACTAAGAGACTGCATTGTAATTATGTATGCTGCATTTATTGAAAGCAACAGTAGACTCAAGCACCTTCCTCCCCATTCTTGACTGCCAATTTGTTTTTTTTAAATAATATATAAAAAACAATAAAAATACTCAGCCAAATTTTATGCAACTTTTTTTTCCCCTGGATTTTTTGTGCATAAGTATGAAAATTATGAAAAGTATGAAAATTTGTGCATAAGTATAATTTTAAATAGTCAATCAGTAGTTAAATGACCAAACTAAATACTCAAATAATCAAAATCGTCAGAGAAGGATTTAGACCATCTAAATTCTCCCCCAACCCTATAGTAATTTGCAATATTAATATCTATTTATTATTACTACAACAGAAAAAAAAAATCTAAAAATGAAGTGTTTCAAAGATTTAACCCAGAGGCGTCGCGATGGAGGGGAGCCCCCCCCCCCCCCCCAATATGTGTGAACTTGGGAAATTTGAGCTTAGAGTTGGAAAATTTATAGATTTTTAAACACTTTTTCTTTTTTTTAAATAAAAAGTAATAAAAAAAATGTTTTGCTGACTACCTTTCTGAGTTCTGTAATACTAAAATAGTTAAACTTTCAAAAGAAATACAAAAAGCAGCCAGACTCAATTTCTCATTATGTTTCTCTGGGCTACGAAAATATCACAGAAATATCATACATCTACCAGACCTGAATTTTTCACTGTTATCCATCAACAGTGTCTCTTATACATTTCTTCCAAAACTTTGTTCCTTTCTCAAAAATCTAAAAAAATGAGGCTATTTTCATATGAAGTACGATTATGACTCATACACAATTGAAGACAAAAACTTTCATTAAATGAACCAATTATAATTTTTAGTTTCAGCAGTTTTCTTTGGAAAGATTTTCTTTTTTTTGCGTATAAGTATCATTATCATTAAACACGCATTGAACATATCATTTTAGTTGGAAAATAGAGCAATTTGTTTCCTGTTGGGAAAATTTTGAACTCTCTTCCCCCCCGAGTGCTGTCTATGTCTGACGTTTCTGTTTGTATGGATCATTCGGGACAACAGCCGTGCTGCTTATAGGTCCCAAAGCCCCCCCACTACCTACCTACCTCTTCCCCCCCCCCCCAAAAAAAAAAAAATGTTTTTTGTACCTACGCCCTTGATTTAACCTTTAACTGATGTGACTAAAATTTGTCACAAAACTGATGTGATGCAGTCTCTCAGACAGCTCCAATAAAATGAATAAAAAATAAATGGTTGAATTTACTTAAATTTTGTCCTAACAATATCATTGTACTTCTCTTAGGAGTATGTTATTTAAATTGCATGAAAAAAATATTTTATTCATATTAACTTCAGTACAGAAAAAATTACTTTTTTTTTTCAAAATAAACAGTAGTTTGTTAATTAAATACAGTACACTCCCTCTAATCCGCACAGGTTGGGACCAAGGGTTTTGCGGATTATAGAATTTTGCGAATTATAGGTCATTTCTTTATTTACATTGTAATATTTGGAATTTATCAACAAATATAGTATCCACATTGTAAATAAATAACACAGAAATAAAAGAAATTGCTTATATATATATATATATATATATATAAACTATACCCAATATTTGAAATATATTTAAATGATATAATAATGCACAATTTATAGAAACATTTCTACTTATTTTTAGATCTCAAACATCACAGTGATAATTGTTTGCTTTATAGCTTTTAATTTGTACTCTGCAATTTAATCTTGAAGCCTTTTACAAGAGTCAGGATTTCTTGATAGATAACAAAAGTTTGTTTTTCTAAAAGATTAAGACATTTATCCAAAAGAGCTAACCCCTCTTTGAAAGCAATTTTACCTTTTACATAGCCAACAAATGCGTTCAGAATATAGCAGTCTAATAGTTATTTTTAAGATACGCAGAATATTTCTTTCTAACTAATGCAGAAACGCATTAAAAAATTTTAGTACATTTAAAATTAATTAAAATTCTTAATAAATTCATCAGATTAGTCAACTTTTATTACAGTCAAAATGTGCATTATCTTGCTAAAAAAAGATTTTTACTCTTTGTTTACATGTTTGTTTACATCTGAAATATAGTGCGGATTATAGGCGTTTGCGGATTATAGAGTTGCGGATTAGAGGGAGTGGACTGTATAAAAATTAATCGTGTACAAAATTTTTTACAAATTATCGTTGCAACAAAGTATGAAAATTGAAATGCAGTGTTTATTTAAAAAAAAAATATATTTTCCCTACGAATATGCAAGAGTCAAAGTACATCATTATTGCAGTCAATACATATTTTTCATGTACATTCAATGTATACTGACTTTTGGCATAAAAGTCACTTATAAGATATTTTTCTCTAAACTATCTTTTGGTAATAAAAATTATGTTTAACTCTATCAGGAATATTTACATTTTCACCATCGGAAATTTCAAAATTTGTATTGTGATCTCTTCCGTCAGTAAAATCTGCATTGTCAGAACTTTCAATATCAGAAAATTCTTGATCTGACCAGTTGTTCATAATATCTTCTATTTCCTTCTGGCTGAGGAAAATAGAACGTTTTAGAGGCTGCGACGACATCATATCACAAAAAAAAAAAAAAAAGACACCAAAGAAATGAAAAAAGAATAAAGTACAACTAATCACTTGTATATAGTACTACTACTACTCACGTGTACTACAGTTTCAAATAAACATACAACTGATGTGATGCAGTCTGACAGACCCCAGTGTAACGAATAACATGTTTAAAATCAACTCACAGCCTATTAAATAAATGTAATATTTATTTAATAGGCTTTGTGTGTGACCTTGGCAAGCTGGTAGAAGAAGGTACTGGTCCGGGCAAGTAATATTTGTACTTGTAAGGGGTGGAAGTGTTTACAGCTGGGAGTCACAGGGTCTGTGAGACTGTGTGACATCAGTTAAAGGTTAAAATGGATATGATAAACAATGTTAGTGAATGAAAAAGATCAAGTTAAAATAAATTATAGTTCACACTTGTATTGAAATGTAATGAAAAAATAAATTAAATAATAATAATAAACAAAAAACTTACTTTAACAGAAAATTTATTTCACACGTGCGCACACACACACAAAAATGGAAACCAAAAACAATAAATTTAAACAAATTTCTTGAAAATCAAATTGTCTTTATTAAATTAATTACTATTATTGTTCATTAATAATTTGCTTACTTATTAAGATAATAATAAAATTTAAATTTTATCATTAAAAACTATTCTATAATTTATTTAATAGTTATTATGGGGTAAATAATAAAATAAGCTATTTATTTATTTAGTTTATAATATTTTACTTGTTCTTTAAATATGAAGTAGCTTGCTCTTTCTAAATTATAAATTATACTGCACATGAAAAAGAAAATCTGAGTAATAACTACCTAAAATTGTAAGAAGTTGTTTTAATGTATTTGTACTTAATGCATTAAATATTTCTAGTTAAAGGTTACTTAAATTAATGCCTTTGACTTAGTTTTCAAATGTATATATAGATATACAGTGGGGGAGGGGGGGGGGGGTACAATTTATTAGAATTTTTTTAATAAAAACAATTTGTTTTTGACTGAGTTTTCCAATAAATATTATATATAATGTGCTTTTTTTTCTCTTTTGAAAAGCAGTTTATTAGAATTTTTAAATAAAAACAATAAAAAATTTGTAACAAATTTTAATAAAAACTATTTAACAATTAACTGTTATGTTAATAGTATTATATTAATATAAATTTATAAATTATTAAAATTTTACTTTAAAATAAAATAAACTAAATAAAGTTATGTATTCAAATATGTTGCTAAATCCTAACATAAAAAGTGTATTATTCAGTGTATTATTCAAAAATATTCTTTTTAATGAATTGTAATAAATATCCTATATGAGTTTAAAAATTCATTTCGTTAGCAGTATTTTATATATGATAAAAAATTACGAAGCAATTGATAACAAATAAAGATTTTCTTGTATGAAGACTACTAATTAATTTTAAAACTTTAATAAATTAATTTAGCTAATTTAATATTTATCTGATATTAAAGTTATAACATAAAAATATATTTAAGATACGTAAGTTGAGGAGATATTATTATTATTTAATTATAATAAATGTTCACTTTAATTCATAAAAATAGATTATATGAATTTTAAAATTTAATAATTAAAATTTATTTAAAAAAATTATTTTATGTTTTTTAAATGTTATTTTATTTATATTTATTTAACTTAAGTATAATTACAATTTGATTTTGTTTAACTTAATTACAATTAAAACTTTATTTAATTAAAATTTTATTTAATTATCTAATTGACAATAAAAAATTACAAATGAACTGATAATAAAAGTCTATCAAGCTTTATTAACTAAGTTAATAAAGATCAAAACAAAACATTAAAAGCAACAGAGAAGACAGAACCTGCACAATTCTGTTTACTAAACCAGCACCCTTAACCACTAGACAACAGGGTGGGCCGAAAAAAACTTTTTTTTGATTTTCGATGATGGGTAGTGCGGAAAAGTGGCCACTAGTGGCACCAAGTTCACACAAAAAATTTGAGATTTTTAGGACAATTCCTATATTTGCCGCTTTTGGCTTGAAGTTTTGCTAAAATGCTGATTTTTGAACTTTTTTAGCAAAAATTTTTAAAATGTTAAATTAAACTTATTTTAATCATATTTACTTGAAAAGGCATATTTAATGTTCCAAATGTATAAATAAGCTCTGATAATGTATAATTTAATTGCTATGTGTATTTTAAATTAGACTATTTTTATAGCCTTTTCGCGTTTAAGTGAGCAAAGGTTGCATGTATTGTTTGACTCTTTCAATGGTTTCTCTCTTTTGTCTTGTTTATGTCCCTTATTTTTTTCGATGCTTTAAGGGTCATATATTTGGTTGACGGACAGCAGAATTCCTCAGAAACAGATCTGGAAGGAGAGAAGGGGGTGAGGCGAGAACTTAAGCGAACGCAGTGACTCATCGCGATGTTGGGGGAGTGAAGGAGGAAATACAAGAGGGGAGAAAGTGCGATAAGGGATGCTTATTATTTTTCAGTGCTCGGTTTCCCTGTGACATTTGTTCAGTGTAAAAGTAAAACCTTTTTCTCGTGCAATACATTGCTTTTTGGATCGTTTAATGTGCCTTTACTGTGTTGTGTGCATTTTATTACGACAAGTTTAGAAATGGCTAGTGCGAAAGTTCATGATTATGTAAAGACATGTGATAGCGTGAAAAGTAGCCAGTTTGGGGCACCATGCAAATTGAAAGACTTGCAATTGCCAACTATGGACAGGGCCGAAACTAGCCTTTTTGAAACATGGATTTTGGCGCGGCCCCCCCCCCCCCCCCCTCCACTACAAAGTAAATTTACAAAAAAGAATTTTACTAAACATCTAACAGACAATTTATTTTTAAATTTAAAATATATAAAACTGAACTACGTAATCAGCTTTGTCAAACATTGATCCATTAAAATCTTTGAAAAGTTATTGAAAAGAATTGCATTTTAATCTTTTTAAACTTTTTTTTTTTTTTGCATAGTCTAAATGAGGTTGATATCTAAAAAAGAAAGGTTTTACTAAGAATTTTACTCTGTGCATTCCCCTTCCCGTTGTCCTGGGCAGTCAGCGCCCATGGCAAGACGGAAAAAAAAAAAAAAAAAGAAAGAAAGGAAGCTCAACACTGTTCAGCGGAAAAAAACAAACAGCTTTCATGGAATTTTTTTATCTAGAAGAAAAATCAGACTGAAGGGTCACTTCTCCTTTGGTAGTTATCCGTAGTAGACAGTAGGGTGTCCCACAATAGAAACTGACCTTGAAAAACGGTAATGATTCTCCCTCGGATTCTCCTCACAGGAAGTGATTTAAAAGATAGAAAGCAAACGCATAGGCATGATACTTTGAAATTTTGTATTGTGATGAATCTTTTTATCTATTTGTAAAGTTTAATGCATTTGGTTCAGTTTTCCTTTTAAATTTTCCAGCTGCGAGACATTTTTATACAAATTTCATTATATATATATACATTATTGTGTTAAACGTCAAACAAAATCTTCATTTTGGCGCCCCCTTCACCTCCTGTTAAAGCGGCGCCCGGGGCACGTGCCCCCTCTGCCCCCCCCCCCCCCTAGTTTCAGCCCTGACTATGGACATCATGCGCCACTACTATTGGTAGCGAAGCGATATAGAAGAAAATTGAGATATTTATCTTCAACCACTGGATGATATTATTAAAATGATAGGTGAAAAAGTTTCCGAAATCTGGATAAAATCTTCCATACCAGTGGTTTTCCAACGAACAATTAACGGAAAGATTACAAACTATTACAATGAGTGTAGATCATTGGAGAAATCTTGTAATCATACGGGCGTTAAAGACAAGGCGATCCGCGAAGATTTCGTACGAAAGGCGGAAACCTCTCTCTTTGACATTGCAGTTTGTAAGTGTAGAGGCTTGAACAATTGTAACTGCGATATCAGACGTAAAGTTCCACATCAGGAGGTGAACTTCTTGAAGGATCAAAGAACTGTTCGAAAAATGTTTATCGGAAATATTGATTTAAAAACAAGCAAAACTCTTGCAAAGAAAATATTGCGGAAAATGAAAAGGGATACAATTTCAACGAGGAATAGTGGTTCTGCGACAAAGCCTTCAACGAATGGAGTTAGATCCAGATGGAAGACAGTTATATTGTTGGAAGATTCAAGTAGTGGGAGCTTTCAAGCAAGCAGTTCGACTGAATCTGAATTTGAACTAGGCCCTTCAAAGCCAAACACTCCTAAACGCATATTCCTGTCTCACACAGCCCCGCCATGTCTTAGGGAAACTGAGCACTGAAAATAATAAGCATCCCTTATCGCACTTTCTCCCATCTTGTATTTCCTCCTTCACTCCCCCAACATCGCGATGAGTCACTGCGTTCACTTATGTTCTCGCCTTACCCCCTTCTCTCCTTCCAGATCTGTTTCTGAGGGATTCTGCTGTCCGTCACCCAAATATATGACCCTTAAAGCATCGAAAAAAATAAGGGACATAAACAAGACAAAAGAGAGAAACCGTTGAAAGATTCAAACAATACATGCAACTTTTGCTCACTTAAACGCGAAAAGGCTATAAAAATAGTCTAATTTAAAATACACAAAGCAATTAAATAATACATTATCAGAGCTTATTTATACATTTGGAATATTAAATATGCCTTTTCAAGTAAATACAATTAAAATAAGTTTAATTTAACATTTTTAAAATTTTTGCAAAAAATGTTCAAAAATCAGCCTTTTAGCAAAACTTCAAGCCAAAAGTGGCAAATATAGGAACTGCCCTAAAAATCTCAAATTTTTTGTGTGAACTTGGTGCCACTAGTGGCCACTTTTCCGCACTACCCATCATCGAAAATCAAAAAAAAAGTTTTTTTCGGCCCGCCCTACTAGACAAGGTCTTTCACACTTTTCTTTCACTGAAATAGCATAATCAACTAAGGTACAATATTTCTCAAAGTGCTTGTATTTCGTTGCCAAATCATTGGTGGGAAGCAAGCCAAGACCAGTTTCTGTTCAACTAATCGGAGAATGGAGTCTTTCACTCTTGAGTCGCTTCCCGTGTAAACATGTCGACTAGTGACTATCTGGCAGCTCAACGGGTGCAAAAAAAGTTGAAAGCTCGCCTACTTTTCTCGCTACTTGCTGGTGTGTTAGCTGCCTGGCTAGTAAACTAGCTGTGTGTAAACGTTGTTGCTAGTAGAATCGCTGTGAGTATTCGGTGGTTCGTGTTTCTGTGTATGTAAACAATGTCGGCTGAAGTATTTTGTGCCAGCGTGAATGAAACAAAATAGAATTTTTCGAAGAAACTTAACAATTCGAATACCAATAATTAAAATATTTTTGAGAATTATTCACTGTTGAAATAACTACCATAATTATCACAAGGTAAAATTTTAATTATTTTAGATAGATAGTTTAAAATACTAATGTTGGGGAATTGCAGTTATCAAATTATTGAGACTGTACAGGATTTAAAGGGTAATAATTGAAAAAAAAAAAATCTGAAAAAAAAGTTTTGGAGTATTAGTGCATAGATTTTTATATTTTCCACTATCTTTCACAGTTAAACTACCTGAAAATATTTGGCACAGATGTCATTGCCCCATATTGACACGATTTTTTTCTCACGCCAATGTCATATACACAATGGGTACTTAATTGACACCAAAGCAGGGTTGCAAAAAAGCTGTCTAAAATTAAAAAAAGCCAGGCCGGTGGCTTTTTTTGGTTTTAACCGGCTTTTTTTGGCCAAAATTGGCCTTTTTTGGCCATGCCTTCACAGTTGCCTTCTAGAAGTTATATAAAGACTTGTTTATTTGACAAAATTTAATAGAAATCTATAATTTTTTCAGTAGAATATATTTATAAGTGTATTAAAAATTAATTGATCCAAATTTAAAACTAATTAACTGTAAACAAACTTAAAAAAATAAAAACCGGCTTTTTTCAATAAAAGCCGTTTTTTTTAAAGTGGTTAAAACCAAAAAAAGCCGGCCGGCTTTTTTTGGCCTGGCTAAAAGCCGGCAACCCTGCACCAAAATGTCATAATTTTTCTTGATATGGTAACCCGGATGTTGTTTATGCTGTTGATGTTTTCACATTATCGTATATGACATCTGTGCCATAATTTCAAAATAAAACTGCAGAACTATGGCGTTTGAGGCTACTTATCTGCCGATTTCCTAGTTTAATTACTACCATAGATTTCATTAATATTACAGTCATTTTATTCTGAGAGATGAATAAGTAAATGTTTAGGTCAGAAAATAATAGGTTTTTAACAACTTCAGTAACTTAATTGTTTTTATTTACCAATTTAATATTTCCAACTGAACGAAAAAATGCCCAGGCTGGGAATCTAACACAGATCCTTGGCTTACAGGGCCAATGCTCTACCGTTTAAGCTAACTGGGCCGACAACCAGTGAGCATATTTCACTCAGATATGCTTACCAGTTGTCAGTCCAGTTAGCTTAAATGGTAGAGCATTGACCCTGTAAGCCAAGGATCTGTGATCAATTCCTTGGGCATTTTTTTTGCTCAGTTGGAAATATTCAATTTGTATGATATCTTTAACAATCAGTTTGATTGTGTTAAAATAATAGTTTAATTGTTTTTATTTAAATGGGGAGGCGTTGAGCCCTATGAGCCTCTCTTTACCATATGTCCTTAAACAATATTCTCTGCTTCCTGATTTGTTTCATTGATTGACAGATAAACTAAAATTTATGTAATTAAAATATTGAAAATTTTATTAACTACATGAAATTAATTAAAAGCAGCACAATTTATAAAATTTTGGTATTACAGTTAGACTCTCTCAAATCCAGGGGTGTAGTGGAGGGTATACGCCGTATACCCTCTGGATTTTTTTAAGGAGCAACGTATACCCTCTGTTTCTCAAGAAAGCTGTAGTATATATACACTAGGGTATACCCTCTGCCTTGAGCGTATACCCTCTGCTTAGAACGTATACCCTCTGCTTAGAACGTATACCCTCTGTTTTTTTTTACAACTACACCACTGCTCAAATCCACAACCCTAAAATCCACACATCATCGCAGATGTAAACAATGAAACTTTCAATTCAGATGCAGGGGCAAAATTACAGAATTTTTTAGTTTTATATCATTCCATATATTTTTCAGTGTAATTCTTGATAATATGACTGAACTCGTGGTTTTTCATGAAGGAAGTATTAATTTATTTCTGAAAAAAATCAAGATATTACTGGTAATCACAATCTTTTTACCAAATATATTTATGTATTAATCAAGCTCTTCTGACTATTAAGACTGGTTAAAACTGAAATAAAACCTCCTTACTTTATGATTTTGATGTGAATAGGGTACCTTTAAGAGGAAAGTTTCATTGAATAATTCAAGGAAAATGCATCTTATTTTTATTATGCATATTTAATTATACATTATTAATTATTTACTTGATCTTTACTTTTAATAATTTAAATATTTTTTAAATTATCTTACTTTTTATTATTTTATTTTATTACTTTACTTAATTAGATAATATTTTACTATACTGCAAGCATTCATTATAATTTTGATTGCATTATTATATTCAAATTACTGTTTATAAAACATAAACAAAACAATGACCAGAAATCTGCACAACCTCTGGTCCCAAAGTGTGCAGATTTGAGGGAGTCTACTGTATTACATTTCAATAAGTGCAATTTAAAAATTAAATGTGATTAATTAGGTTTTCAGTTAAAAGATTTTATGCACTATAAATATCACTGAAATTGCATTTTTAGCAATGATTACATGGGGTGTCCATTACTGGAAATAGACTAATTAAACGTTACAATAATGGACATGGGTCTTAAAACCTTAAAAATTAATGACATTTTATAAATGACCATTAGAATATAAAATTCAAATTTCATTTTTTAATTTCGTATTGCAGTAATCTGTGTGTTTTATGTTTCATAACACAGGGTACTCTTGGTATACATTTAAAAACTCAGCAATATCATTTGTGTTTCATTTCATTTTTCCACGAACACACACACTAAAAAAAAACTAATTCGATGTGCCAATCCTAAAACTTTCTTCTATCTTATACATCTTAATATTTCAAAAAGTAGTTACACATGTTAATACTTCAAAATTATTAGTTCAATACTATACCAACTTTGATTTTCATCTTAAATTTCTGCTTCAGTCAATTAAAAGGACTAAAAACGAGTTAATCTATATCATGATATTTGTTAAAATTAATAGTTTTTCATTATTCTGTTATCAGCTGTTTGTGAATAGCCGGCTTAGCAGGAAGCGAGTTCCTGCTGCTGCACGAGCGACCAATGGACAATAGAACTACAAAAAATCAAGAAAAGTATACAAAAATCGCTATCACAGAGCCCTTTTACTGTGCAATATTTCCAAATTCAAGGAGGACCTGTTGGCCAAAGCCAAAAACATGCATAAAAAATTTGGTTCAATTGTATGCATAATTTTATACACTTTTCGATGGTATAATAAAGAAAATGGCACAAACATCGCTATTACAGCACCCCCTTCCGGCAGATTTTTTTCAAATTCAGGCAGGACTTGCTTGCCATAGCCAGAAACATGCACAAAAAATTTGGTTCAATTCTATGCATAACTTCATACACTTTTCGATGGTACAATAATGAAATTGGCACAGACATCGCAATTAGAGCGCCCCCTTCTGGCAGAATTTTTTCAAGTTCAGGGAGGACCACCTACTGATCATAGCCTTACACATACACAAACTAGTTGGATGTGCCAATCCCAAAAAACATTTCAAAAACTAGTTACACATGTTAATACTTCAATATTATTAGTTCAATACTATACCAACGTTGATTTTCATCTTAAATTTCTGCTTCAGCCAATTAAATGAACTAAAAATGAGGTAATCTATATCATGATATGTATTTGTTAATATTAATAGTTTTTCCTTATTCTGTTGTTATCAGATGTTTGCGAATAGCCGGCTTAGCAGGAAGCGAGTTGCCGCTTTTGCACGAGCCGCCGATGGACAATAGAACTACGAAAAATCAAGAAAAGTATACAAAAATCGCTATCACAGAGCCTCTTTACTGTGCAATATTTCCAAATTCAAGGAGGACCTGTTGGTCAAAAGCAAAAACATGCACAAAAAAATTTGGTTCAATTGTATGCATAATTTTATACACTTTTCGATTGTACAATAAAGAAAATGTCACAAACATCGCTATTACAGCACCCCCCTTCCCACAGATTTTTTTCAAATTCAGGGAGGACTTGTTTGCCATAGCCAGAAATGTACATAAAAAATTTTGGTTCAATTCTATGCATACATTCATACACTTTTTGATGTACAATAATGAAAGTGGCACAGAGATCCAATTATAGCACCCCCTTCTGGTGGAATTTTTTCAAGTTCGGGGAAGACTTGCTTGCCATAGCCAGAAACACACAAAAAAAATTTGGTTCAATTCTATGCATAAATTCATACATTTTTCGATTGTACAATAATGAAAATGGTACAGACATCGCAAAAATAGCACTGCCTTCCGGCGGAATTTTTCCAAATTCAGGGAGGACCTTTGTGCCATGACAAAAACAAACACAAAAAAATTTGGCTCAATTCTATGCATAACTTATACACTTTTCGATGGTACAATATTCAAAAGGGCACAAAAACCGCTATTGCAGCACCTCCTACCGGCGAATTTTTTTTAAACTAAGGAAGGACCTGCTTGCCATAGCCAAGAACTTAAAATAAAAATTTGGTTCAATTCTATGCATAACTTCATACACTTTTGGATGGTACAATATTCAAAATCACACAAAAATCACTATTACAGCACCTCCTACAGGCGAATGTTTTCCAAATTCAGGGAGGATCTGCTTGCCATAGCCAAAAACTTAAAAGTTTGGTTCAATTCTATGCATAACTTCATACACTTTTTGACCGTACAATGGCAACAGACAGACGGACACACGGATAGACAGACATTTTCTATAAACATGTTTTTTGAGATCTCTGACACCTAAAACGTGTAAATCCGTCGAAAGAAATTTCGATTACAATACTTTCTTCTATTGAAGATAGAAAAAAGTAAAAATTTGGTTCAATTCTATGCATAATTTTATACAGTTTTCGATGGTGCAATAATGAAAATGGCACAGACATTGTTATTACAGCGCCCCCTTCCAGCAGATTTTTTTCAAATTCAGGGAGGACTTGCTTGCCATAGCCAAAAACATACAAAAAAAATTTTGGTTCAATTCTATGCATAACTTCATACACTTTTCGATGGTACAATAATGAAAATGGAACAGACATCACAATTATAGCACCCCCTTCTGGCAGAATTTTTCCAAATTCAGGGAGGATCTTCGTGCCATGACCAAAAACATACACAAAAAATTTGGTTCAATTCTATGCATAACTTCATACACTTTTCGATGGTACAATATTCAAAGTGGCACAAAAATTGTTATTACAGCGCCCCTACCGGCGAATTTTTTCCAAATTAAGGAAGGACCTGCTTGCCATAGCCAAGAACTTAAAAAATTTTTTTGGCTCAATTCTATGCATAACTTCATACACTTTTCGATGGTACAATAATGAAAAGTGCTATTACAGCACCACCTTCTGGCCGATTTTTTCCAAATTGAGGGAGGACCTGCTTGCTATAGCCAAAAACTTAAAAAAAAATTTAGTTCAATTCTATGCATGACTTCATACACTTTTTGATGGTACAATATTCAAAATCGCTATTACAGTGCCCCCTAACGGCGAATTTTTTCCAAATTAAGGAAAGACCTGCTTGCCATAGCCAAAAACTTAAAAAAAATTTGGTTCAATTCTATGCATAACTCATACACTTTTTGATGGTACAATGGCGACAGGCAGACATTTACTATAAACATGTGTTTTGGGATCTCTGACCCCTAAAACGTGTAAATACGTCGAAAAAAATTTCGATTACAATACTTTCTTCTATTGAAGATAGAAGAAAGTAACAGAAAAAAAAAAACAGGAAAACTCAGCACTTAATATAAAAACAAACATTGTTTACAGAAAAAAAGCACAAAAGAAAGCTTTAGAAAGCAACAAGTGATGCTATAGTGAGTTGACGACTGAACAAGTAAACAAGTTTGTGTGTAAACCACCACTATCTCACTAGCTGATTCGCTCGCTATTTTTCTCGCTGGCTTGTAGCTAGTAAACTCGCTCTGTGTAAACAAGCCTTTGCAGAATCTGAACTTTTCTGAGAAAAACAAAATGACGTCACAAATCAACGTTGGAGTTCAAACAACTGTTTCATGTCACACCCACAGATTAACATATATATTTATGTGATATTTATCTGTGGTCACACCCTTTTTGTATGTCAAAGCAGTGCCCCTAGATAAAAATTTTTTTGTGTGTATGTTCACTAAGGTGAATCTGATATCCTACATAAAAAATAATGGCAGTGAAATGACCTTTTATTTCTCCAGTTTTTAAGCATGTTTTTGGCGTAGATCCTTAAGTCTAATAAAAATTCTATAATTACATAAAATGTCGACAATTTAATGTTGAACATATTGGTTCAACTTGATAGGTACAGGCAAAGTTCTCTAATCCGCACAAGTTGGGACCAAAGGTTGTGCAGATTATGGATTATATCTCATTTTCTTATTTCTGGACACTATTTTAATTCCATATTCAGTATAACACAAAAAGAAAAATATGAAATATAATAATTAATTTAATATGCTATTTCAAAAAATGCATTTTTCAAATTCTTTTATTAAAAAATTGATTATATTTACTTTTATTCTTAAATTTTTCAGATATTTCTTTAAAAAAATCATTTTTGGATCAAAAATTTGTAAATTTGTTTAATTGTTTACATTCATTAAGCAATGCGAATTATAGAAAATTGCGGATTATGAGTGTGCAGATTATGGATCCTTGACTGTATAAAAATAAAGCAGTTACAGCCGTTTCCGTAATACACGTTTTTCACCTGAAAATGGCTGCGTAGCTTGTTAAAAATGTCCACCCTGAAAAAACTGCAGGATCAAAAACAATTTTTAATCATGTTTTTAAACTCGGAAAACTTGGTTAAAAGATTAGGATAATTAAAAATGACGAGCGACACCACCTTGGTGATTTGAAATGGATTGGCCTTTAATATAAATTACCATAAAGACACTTCTATTTTACATTTTTATCATTGTTGGCTGAGGACAGATTTCTTATTTTGGATGATTTAAAGGCTGTTTAATTTTCCTGTACAATTTAGCCGAGACTCCCAGATGCATAGTTCTATTATTAACAAAGTGACTATCATTTAAGATTCTCTGCTGTTATGGCTGTGTAAGATTTTGATTGATCTCTGGAACCATAGAACATTTATTGTGAGAATAGAGAGAAAAGACACAAGACTATTTTACAGATTTCTTACTTTGTTAAAGCAGGGCCGAAACTCCCTTTTTGGCACCCGGGGCAAGCATGGATTTTGGCGCCCCCTCCACTACAAAATAAATTTACAAAAACAGTTTTACTAAGTATCTAATAGACAACTTATTTTTAAATTTAAAAAATATAAAACTGAACTACGTAATCAGCTTTGCCAACCATTGATTCATTAAAACCTTGAAAACGGAATCAAAAGGAATTCTTTTTTTTTATTGTATAGGCCTAAATGAGGTCGACATCTTGCTGTACGTTTGTATTTTTTCATCATAGTAGGTTTATTGTGTAATAGATGTGTTACCTGCTATGATCAAAAATGTTTAAAGCGGAATTTTTCCCGATTCTTGTGATTCCCTCTTAGAAATTTTTACTACACCTCAGCCCCCTCAGAAATGATGAGTCTAGATATGCCACTGCAGGGTGGCAAAACGCCTAAGAAATGCCAGAAAGACGAGAAAAAAAAATCATTTTGGGCGATAAAGGCGAGGGGCTTTGCTTTACTAGATATGACTCCCTGTGCAAGATTTTTTACTGTACCACTACAAATGCTGTACTCTTAAAAAAAAAAACGGTTTTACTAAGAATTTCACTTTGTGCATTTCCCCTCCTGTTTGTTTTTATTGTCCGGGCAGTCATCGCCCATAGCAAGAAGGAAAAAAAAAAAAAAAAGAAAAGAAACTCAATGCTGCTCAGCGGAAAAACAACAAACAGCTTTCATGGAATTTTTTTATCTAATAGAAAACTCGGAGGGTCGCTTCACACTTGGTAGTTATCAGTAGTGGACAGTGTCTGACAATAGAAATTGACCTTGAAAAATGGTAGTGATTTTCCCCTCACAGGAAGTTGAAGATAGAAGGCGAAAGGTATAGACATTATACTTTTGGAATGAGAGAATGAAAAAAGCCTTTTTTCTTATTCATTTGCAATTTTGTATTGTAGATGAATCTTTTTATCTATTTGTAAAGCTTAATGCATTTGATTAAGTTTTCCTTTAAATTTTCCGGCTGCGAGACATTTTTGTACAAATTTCGTATATATATACATTCTTGTATCAAACGTCAAACAAAATCTTCATTCTGGTGCCCCCTTCACCTTCTGTTAAAGCGGCGCCCGGGGCACGTGCCCTCTCTGACCCCCCCCCCCCTAGTTTCGGCCCTGTGCTAAAGTAGTCATGGTGAAAACTATTTTTAAATCTTATGAAGAGAAAAAATAAATGTAATAAATGATTTTTTTTTTTTTTCACTACAGTAGACTCCATTAAATGTGCACAGCTTGAGACAAGAGGTTGTGCGGATTTTAGAATTTTGCCGATTTCTGGTCATTGCTTTGTTTATATTTTTTAAACAGTTATTTGAATGTAATAAATAATGCCAATATAGCAAAATGTAAAATATTAAAATAATTAAGTAACGTAATAAACTAAAATGATAAAAAAGTAAGATAATTAAAAAAATTATTAAAAGTAAAGGTTAAGTAAATAATTAATTAATTAAATATGCGTAATCAAGATGAGATACATTTTTCTTGAATTATTCAGTGAAACTTTCCTCTTAAAGATATCCTATTAATTCACATTAAAATCATAATGTAAGGAGGTTTTATTTTAGGTTTAGCCAGTCTTAATAATCAAAAAAGCTTGATTAATACATAAATATATTGGGTAAAAAGATTGATTACTAGTGATATCAGCAATATCTTGGATTTTTTTTTTTCTGAAATAAATTTAAAATTTATACTTCCTTCCTGAAGAATTTTGAGTTCAATCATATTATTGAGAATTACGTTTTATAATAGTACATACAGAATGATATAAAACTAAAAAATTCTGTAATTTTGTCCTTACATCTGAACTGAAAGTTTCATTGTTTACATCTGTGATGATGTGTGGATTTTAGGCGTTTGCAGATTTGAGGGAGTCTACTGTATATATTTAGTATCCTTTTATAAAAGACCATACCATAAATGTATTTCAATATTTTATAGTATTTTTTAAACCTATTTAATAATTGGCATCAACTATTTATGTGGTACAGTAGAATAGCTATGGGTTTTTTATTTTTTCTCAAATTGTTTCAGACTCTAAGTTTAATTTATGTAACAAGTGGAATAAAACGGAAGCACACATTTTCTGGACTAACTAATAGTTAATTGTTCATTAGTAAACAGAACATTTGTTTTTATTAAATTTCATATTAAAGTGAAGATTTACAATTTTATGTTTAATGATACATTTTAAAATCTAATTTCTGTATATTCATGCTTGCTAATTTTTCTCTCTTAGTTCTAGTTTCTATAGTAATTGCTCCAGTTCGTGACAGAAATGCAACAAGGGTGGTGTGAGCAGCTGTTAGCGGGGAAAAGCTGTTCAGTAGCAGCAGCAACTTTTATTAGCATTAACATGCTGATAAACTGTGGAGAAACAAGGAAAATTTTCATCACTAAATTTAAAGTAGAATTGCTGCATCATTGGTTGTTTACTTCTGTGTTGGCCCGTTGGAATGCGTCTAGGAGGCTAGATTAGAAATAACCTTTTGCCTCTTAGATGCAAACTTGCAGGCTAAATCACATTTTATATGCTGCATGGAAGCTGCTTTATTTTTTGCTGAGGATTATATTTTACTTTATTGCCTATGTTTATCAAAAGTAAGTCACTTATTGCTTTTTTATAAATTCTGTTTCTATTATATACTGTATAATGTACAAGAAAATCCTAGAGATGCGCCGAATATTCGGTATTTTGTAGGGCTGCCAGATTTATTTCTGTAAAAAAATTTTTTCACTGACACTAGTTAGTTTTGGTTCTTTCACACTACGGTCATTTTTCATTCTACTACAAATACTAAACCATGTTGAATGTGCCAGTAGTGTTTCTAATAGGTAATTGTTAAAAAAAAAAGGTTATTAATGGATTAATTATGTTTTTCACTGTATTTGTATTGCATTATTCTATTGACATTGTTTAACTAATTTTGAAGTCATATTTCCCATTATGAATAAAAGTTAATTTAAATATAGGAAAAAAAAAATAATTTAAACATTTTAAAATTCAGTGATGAGATGATCATGAAAATTTTAGTAATGAACACCTTACAAAAATAAATGTTTGTATTTAGGAATAAAGAGACATAATAAATTAACCAAAATATTAAAACTTAAGATAGAGATATATTAAATTGAAATTTTATAATGTAGACACTTATAGTCTATAATAATGTCAAGTTCAGATGATGAGAGAATAAAATAAAAGTTGGTAATCTGCATCTCGTATCTTCACTTCAAAACTTTATACAGTAGACTCCCTCAAATTTGCAATCCTAAAATCTGCAAACGTCTAAAATCCCACACGATCAGAGATGAAATGAAACTTTCAGTTCAGATGTAAGGACAAAATTACAGACTTTTTTATTTTTATAACTTTCTGTACACGTATATTTTAATATGTAATTCTTGTTAATATGACTGAATTCATGCTTTTTCATGAAGGAAGTATAAATTACTTTCTAAAGAAATTCAAGATATTGCCGATATTACTGATAATCACAATCTGTTTATCAAATATATTTATGAATTAATCTAGCTTTTTTAGTTATTAAGTCTGGCTAAATCCGAAATAAAATTTCCTTATTTTATGATTTTGATGAAAATTAGTAAGATATCTTTATGAGGCAAGTTTCATTGAATAATTCAACATATGTGTATCATCTTTATTATACATGTTTAATCATACATTATTAATTATTTATTTGATCTTTACTTTTAATAATTTCATCATTTTTCAACATTATCTTAATTTTTATTATTTTAGTTTATTACTTTATTTTACTATATTGTAACCATTCATTATAATTTTGATTGTATTATTGCATTAAAATTACTGTTTAAAAATGTAAACAGAGCAATGACCAGAAATCCGCACAACCTCTGGTCGCAAGCTGTGTGGATTTGAGGGAGTCTACTGTATTTAAATGAGAATTACTGACTTGGTGACCATTATTGGCACATTTAAGCTATTTAAAAATTTTGATAATCAAATAAAAACAAATTCTGTATCTAAGGTAAGTATTACTTTTTATATAAAAGCTGTTGACACCTTAATTTTAGGCATTCATTTAAATTAATTTCATATTTATTTTACATTAAATTTTACAATACGAATTTGCAGGGGTCTGTCCAGGCTTTTTCTCCATTGTCCTATTTTTGTGAATTATTTTTATCGTGAAAAAAGTAATTTCACAAAACATTTGTATTGCAGCCATTGGCATCTGACAATTGTATTTTTTTAATAATAATCTGAATTTCGAGAATTTTTTCTTGTGGAGGGACGTCCACGCTTCATATTTTAGGAAATATGTGCACAAGAAAAGTTGCACATGAAGATGAAACAACAAAACATTAAAATGTCACAAAAAAAAACTCTTACAGCAGACACATGAAGTAAACGCAGCAAAATAAAAGCAAGTGTTGCCAAATTAGGAAATGACAGAAATCACCGAAAATACGACCACCACACCTATTATTGCTATGACATCATTTATATGTCAATCAGCGTTGATTCCAACTGAGGAAAGCCAGCTAGCGCTAAACGAAACAGGCTTTAGTTCATTTACATTCAGACATACAGTAAAATGAACAAAAAAGCTAGATTTTTACAAAATTTTACACTTTCTGTATGGTGTGGTTCTCACGCTGAATTTTCTGTTTTTCTAAAATTTAATTTTTTGAAGAATTTGTTTTACTTAAATTTATTTTTGTGAAGAGTCCGTTAACTTGTTAACAGACTTAATTTTCTCCCTGGACAGACCCCTGATTTAGTACACATAATTTAGTATGGGAAAAAAAAAACGCACAGATAATTTAATATGCAATAAATCTACTACCAACTATGTATGATATGGCGAGCCAATAAGCTCCAGTAGTTTGCGCATGTGCTCTTTATATGACACAACTCTCCGAAGATTTTTTGTCATCCTGTTCGGAAGCAAGCCATTTTTAGATTTTATGCATGTGCATGTAACATTCTTCAGTGAAAAGATGAAAATTTTTATGCAAATTGAACATGAAAAAATTCTTGAAATTATTAAAAGTCAGATATGATAAAAAAAAAAAGGAAGAAATCATTGAACAGAACAAATTTAAATGTAGAATATCCCAAAAAATTTCTAAAAAAACAAACAACTTATGAAAAAAACATAAAACATGGTACACAACAACACTAAACAGTATTCAGTTGGCCGAATATCTAAATATTTGGCCAAAATGAATATTTAAAAACCTTTTAAATTTAAATATTTTTAAAAATGTTATGGGGGATTCCATACAAAATGAGCAAATCAACTGTGGCTGACACGTCACTGATTTTAATGAAAATCTGCATTTAAGTAGATCATATTTACTTATGAATAAATGCAAAATAATAGATTTCAGGACTGTTTATTTAAGTATCAAAACTTACATTAAAAGTTGACACAAAATCGAGGTTTTGTCTACATGCTTGAAACTCAGGACTCGGAATGGAAAAATCCACAGACCAGAACACTATTTCAAAATTATTGTTGGCTGATTTTTTTTTTTTTTTTAAGTATAGATAAATTTATGCCTAATCATACAAAATCATCTAAAAAAATAATAAGAAAAAAGTTAGAGAACACAATATTGCTATATATACAAAAGTGTAATAATGTTTTAATAATTGTATGAACCGGAACAATATTTACCATAATTTCACAAACCGGAACAATATTTGTCATATTTTCACCAACCAGAACAATATTTGTCATATTTTCACGAATCGGAATAATATTTGTCATATGCAGTCTTGTTTGGTTTAAACCACGCTGGTTTAAACCAAATGGTTTTTTTTTTAAAAACCATGCTGTTTTTTTTTTCATATGGTTTTTTTCTCTTTTTCCCTAATGTTTTCCTTTATTTTACACATTGTTGAAAAATGCAAAATCCAAGTTATGCAGAAGCTGCAAGCAAAGCTTTAGAAAAATGATGAATTAATAAATATGTAAAGGCGACAAACATTTTTAATCAATCAAACTTTTCTTATAAGCTTTAAATCTACATAGCAGACTAACTAATTTTTCTAAAATTAGCTGGGAAGAAAAAAACAAGTAGTTAGTTATTTTTCTTCTTTTTTTAAAGCCTTTTATTGTTAAAAATAGCCAAAATGGCAGATTTGATCTAAAAATACACTTTTACTACTTAGATTGCTTGATTAGTTAAGATTTACTAAGAATTACATAGACCTCAATGATGACATAATCATAAGTAATTCTCTCCATTGGTTACTTTTTGTTCTGTATGCTAATGAATGATTGGCTATGAGTTTTCTTTGCTGTATCATGGCTATTGGGTTTAGTAAGCTTTTGTTTTTCTTGCATTCCTACATTGGGACTGAGGTTTTGCATTATGATTTTATTCTGTTACCAGCATGATTGGCACGGTTTAAACCAATTGGTTAACCAACTGGTTTTTTAGAAAAGATCTAATATAATATTTTCTCTTTTTTGTAATTTAAGTGTTTCAAATTATTGGATATAAATAATTTCTACTTTTAACAATCTTATCCCAGCAGTCACCGTGAGACATAGTGAGTCTAGGTTATATTTGTATGCATGTAGAATGCAAATTGCATGTGTTGATGAACAAATCAGAGGCTCTAAAGATAAAATATAAAACATGTGAATGTAGCAAAGATAAATAGATTAAAAATATTCAATATTTTGAATAAAATATTTTCCTTTGAGAAAACCCAGATTATTTACAATTGATAACATAACCTTTAAGATTTCAGTCGAGCTGCAAAAGAAAATTTTCTTGATTGGGGAGATTATTTTTTAAGGTTGTTCTCAAATGCTCTACTCAACAAGCGCAAAGTGCTTTGACACATTTACAAATTCATTTTTTAACGGAAAGATATAAAATTAGAAGGCCTGACTGGAAGCGATTTGGAATCAAACTGCGTTTTCCATTTTTGATAAATAAATTACCTATTGAGTTATAAGCAATTTTGATCATGTGACAAAGATGTTTTTAACCTTCCTTGAGTAGTTATTATTCTTTCGCATGGAAATTCGGTTCAAAACGCCAACTTTGATATTATTTTCTGAAAGATCTATTGCGTTTGCAAAAAATTGAAACACAGTTCCATTACATAGTTTCTGAACAACAGCATCTACTAGTTTCACGCATTTCCGAACAAAAATAAATTAAAACTTATGTCATAAAGTTGCCCTTTCGGATTTGAGAATAGCCTTAAGAATAAAAAAGAAACTCAAGATATGAAGTCAAATAAGAGGACATTGAAAAATTGGGTGCTAGTGAAGCATCTGTTTACTTTTAACTAAAATATGCAATAAGATATATTTAAATCGTCTATTGCATAATCGAATCCACTATTTAGATCTGACAAAAAATGGATAAAAATCGAGATAAGGTTCGCGTGAGACATAACAGAAAAAAGTCTCATAAAAATGCCTAAAAATATATATTATTAATTTTTAGTTTATATATAACTTTTATAAATCTACTTTCCATTTTAGGATCAATGTTTTCAGTAGTCTAAAAAGCTGGTAAATAGGTATTTCTGTTTATTTTACTGTCACTTTTTTTTTTTTTTTTTTTTTTTTTTTTTAAACGTGATAGTTTCTGAGGAGAAGTGTCAAATGACAATACACAATACTTCTTGAAACATGTAAAGACCCTACTGCTAAATTCAAATCATTCCAGGAATTTTTTATAAAAAGCTTTACTTTTAATAAAAGATAATAATTTTCATATAGTGTTTTAACAGAAAAATCAGATATCTCAGATTGCAAATATTTCAAAGAAATTATTTTGAATAGCCATGGGGAAATATATTATATTTATGAAATTACACCATATATTTATTTATAGTACTAGTAATCAAAAGATTGTTTATTATTAAGGTTTTCAAGGTATCAATGTTTCACTATGTAGAGCATTTTATTCATGGAACATAGGACATAGCTTTTACTAAAAATGTTTAAATTTTAAATGATTTCAATTTTTTACATAATTGATTGTAATTATTTAATTTAAATTATTTTTAAATGAAGCTATATTACTTATATATTCAACAATGTTTATTTTTATTAGTAAATATGCATGTATATGTAATAGGAAAATATATTTAAAAAAAAAAACCCGGTTTAAACAAAAAAACCCCAGTTTTTTATTTTTTTTTGAAAAAACCTCGTTTTTTTACCAACCCTGGTCATATGTTCATGAACCGGAATATCGTTCCGATACATTTCGAAACCATGTTGAAATTTTATTTTTGATTATTAGCCTTAGGATTGGAAAGACTATATCAAAAATAATTTATAATTAACAATGAATAATAAGTAACTATTTGGCATAATTTAGTAATTGTCTTTATTTTCCTTAATGAGAAAAAAAAATTAATGCAAAATTTTGAGACGAAAATAGAATATTTCTATTATTTGTTTATACATGAAGGAAAGCTTTTAAAATTATCTGACGCTATAGATAAAAGTATATATTTTAAATACAGAAACTTTCATTCTTTCCTTTTTATTCCTTAATTAGAAAAATAAAATAAAAAAAACTACTTTTGAGGCAAAAATACGTTATTTCTATTACTTGTTTGGACATAAAGAAGAGCTTTTAAAATTAATTTTTTTTTTTTTTTTTTTTTTTTTTACATTATAGATAAAAGTATTTTAAATTCAGAAACTTTCATTCTTGCCTTCAGTATGTTTCTGCCTCTACATTAAAATAATATTAAGCAAGAATATTTTAAAGTAGAGTAGAATCGAAAAGACAACTACAGAAAACCTCCCTAAAGCGACCATGTTCCATTCCAATAAAAATTGGTCTCTCTGAGAGGTGGTTATTTAATGGAGGTCATGTTTAAATCTAGATTTTAATTGTTCAAAAAAGGTAACAATTAACATTATTAAAATTTATTTTTCACATTAGGAAAAAATATAAAAATTTAAGTATCAAAACAAAAGTTAATTACTGCTGAGTTTAAAAGATGAATACATTGACATTTGCTTTGATTTTACAGTTTTATCTTTTATAACCTTTATTTCCAATTCCTTTCGAAGTTCAGTAAATAAATGCAATTTTTTTTGGACGGAAACAAATAATGACGATTTCGTTAATTTACAATTTCTTTGAGAGATTCCTGACAGAATAGTGCAGGGGAGTGTCATTCTTAATTTGTCATCAGAGTTAAATTCATTACCTAAAAAGGCACAAACGATTTTAAAAACTTAAAAGTTGCTGGAATAAAAAAAAAAATCTAAACTTAGTTTATAAGTTTGATGAATAATGCGTTCTTCGTAATTATTTTTCTAATAAAATCTTCTTCACTGACCAAGAAAAAATGGAATTTGTTTCATTTTCTTCAAAGAAATGGGTCACTCATGGAGGGAGTTCAACTGGAATGGTCTCTGAATGGAGGTAAAATTAGTATCGAGCCTATGGGAATAAATTTCGTACCATGAAAAAATGATCGTTCAGGGGGTGGTCGCACATGGATGTTTCACTGTATATAGTAATCCTAAGTCAATGTAGACAGCAGCACTATTTTTTTTTTTCTGAAATCAAGTGGGATATTGTGAAAACACACACAAATTTTGAAGTGCAATTTCTCATAGAATGTAACAAATGTTATCCTTTTGAACCCAATTTTGTTGTGTTGGGAATCAAAAGATAAACTTATTATTATTAATTTTTTTTAGCATATCATAAGCTTATAACTTTATGCCTGTGCAATATTGTACTGGGTGTTCCAAAAATGACTGATCGATTTTAAAATTCAATAACTTGCAAATGGTGACAGATATTAAAAAAATTCTTGCAGGAGGGTTATGTATGATGTCAGGAGTTTTTTTTACTGTGATTCTAGATTTTAGTTTGAATTTCAAACAATAGATGGCACTGACAGCAATAGGTGCTCAGTCCAGGCCCGATTTTTGGTACTTCGGGATCCATTCGATTCATTTTAATCTCCTTTTTTCGCATGGAAGAAGAGAGCGGCCGAAAAATCGAGCCTGGATTTAGCAATTATTGCTTGCAGCACCATCTATCGATTCTATTTGTAACAAAAACTGGGAATCGCAGCATAAAAACTCCTGACATCTGACATAACACTCCTGCAAGAATTTTTTTAATATATGTCACCGTTTGCAAGTTACTTTAAAATCCATCAGTCATTTTTGGGACACCCGGTATATGTCTGATGTTTTCTTCAGTTGATTTTTGTGCCTATAAAAGAGTAAAAATTGTGATTTTGATTATTTTTTAAAGTTTAAATTATTTTGAAGATAAAGGAAATAAATGGCAACTTACAAACTTTAGCAATGTGGTTTTCATGTGTAACACTACATCAGGCATTAATTTCAAGGATGTTTTTAAATTCCTTTGATTTTTATAAAGTTGTTAACTTTCCCAAAATTGACAAATTATCTTTTACAACCAATTTAAGATTAAACAGAATTACCGAATTCTTATTACTAAATAAATTTGAAGATAATTTTCCAGAGGTTGAAATAATATAAAAAATTTTAATTTATGTTAAATAGTTTTCAAGATATGGAACTTCCAACATGTAACTTTGAACAATTGCACACATGCCGTTCTATATCATAAGCTTTTTAAATGTCCAGGACTGCTAAAATATTTTGTTTTTTGTCAAGGTATTTTGCATAGCTCTATTTAAATGTGAACTGAATCTGTGTATCAAATTTTATTAAAATAAGTTACTATGGGGTATGGGGGCCACAACTTTTATTTTAATTTTTGCCCATTTTGTATGGAATGACCCTTATGCAACTTCTACTTTTAACTATCGGTAAAGATATTCAGAATAATTAGAAATAGAATCATATTTAACTAAAAGAAAAGGCTTCAACATTATTTATTTGCTGTTTGAAAGATGTCACTTAAGAAAATTAACCATTAATGACTACCTTCAATGGAATTAAAGATTGAAAGTTTCTAATTATTGTCTGGTAAATAATCTGTTTCTTGCTTTTTCGCAAACAGGGTGTTTCTAAATAACTTTCAGGGAGGATGATAAACATCAAGACAGATCATTTTTGCCCAGGAAACCAGGATTGCAACCCACTTATTTAATCAAAAATACAGTGTATTTAAGTCCAGGTCAAATTTTGGATTTTCGTTTGTTACTTTGATAATAATGAAGATATTGTAAATATATTTTCAGAGTTATTTTAATTTCCCTTAAATATGATGGATGACATGACAAGAAATGCTTGAAATTGCCACCATTCATATCTAAACAACACTGAGCTAGACATTCCTTTATTCAGAATGCAGTTGGCAGTACTTATTATACTGTGTCGCTGGCAAAAATTCAGTCACTTCCAATTATATCGTCACATTTCATATAAGTACTTAAAAATTTCCTTGCTAAATCAAAAGGAGCAGGAAAGTTATTATTGTTGAGTTTGAGTTGCCATCATTTAAATATATTGTATTATTTATTTATTTTTTAATTTAGTCCCTTCCTGACAAATATAGTATATTATGTCTGTAAATTTTTTTCAAAATATTTGCAAATATAAATTAAAAAATATTTGCATTGCTAAACCTGATTTTGTTTTATTGAAAGCCTTTAGAGCTTAATATTTACTTTCTATTATCTCTCTATTCTAAAAAAAAGTAACTACTGCTGTCACCGCCGCCGGTATTGAACTTTTTGTGACTGGAGGTCTTTCTTCGTTAATATTAAGAAAAATAATGCATACAAAAATATGAAAATTGGTAGTATTGTACAGAAATGTTTGATAAACATGCTGATGCAGACAGTTTTCAAATCGAAGAATTATTTTAAGAGATATTTAATGCTAAAGTTGGAAAAAATCGTTCCACTAAAAAAGTTTTATAGGAGCAAAAACTGTTCATGGGAATTTAATCATTTTTAGATCATTTCATATGTTTGAAGTTCCCGGTGTGCAGACTGTATTTCTTTTTTTAATTTGACTAATTTTTTCAGGTTTTATTTCTATTTTAAATTCAAATTTTCAGCATTTCTAGAGATATCTTTACATAATTTAGAAAGTGATATTAAATTAAACTGTTGCCAACTGTATAAACAGCACAAACAATAATGTTTGCTTCAAGTAAAAAAATATATATTTATATGTGTAAATAAATTAAAAATTTATTTACATATGACTATTATAAACAGAAAAAAACATTTGGAATTAGAATTAAATAATTATGTACAAAAAGCAGGAACTTATTAAAAATTACGTCATAAAAACTTTATTTACACGTGAATTTTAAGAGAGAAAGGAAATTGTAAAATAATAAATTCATTAACATGCGTTAGAAGTCTTAAATAGGAAAAATTACGTCATATTTACGTCACATTACAGTTATTACATAAAATGAACACAAAATAATATTGCAAAACAGTTTAAATTTAGAAATTGCGCTAAACATTTATTTGATATTTTGAGAGGATACTTTTCAACTATTTTTGTTAGGAAAGCGCAAATAATATTTCATTTCTAACAAAAGTATTTTCACGTGAATATTAAAAAGA
This sequence comes from Maratus speciosus, assembly GCA_963932465.1. NCBI lineage: Eukaryota > Metazoa > Arthropoda > Arachnida > Araneae > Salticidae > Maratus > Maratus speciosus. The sequence continues at coordinate 435,585,088 of OZ010788.1, forward strand.
GAAAGAATAGTTTGGTCAAAATTATGTCAGATTAAAAACAATTAATTTAAAATGTCTTATTTAAAAGAACTTTCTTTTTGCTTTGTTAAAAAAATACCAGGAGACAAAGACTCTGTTTACTTAATTCCTTTTATATTAGCTTATTTTGAAATGTTTAACTTATTTTACTTAATCAAAGACGAAAACAGCGATTGACATATGTATTTTTGCTACTACTTAGTTATCCCGTCGACGAAAAATCTATCATTCGCCAAACTATAAGATTAAATGTCAATAATGGTTGATCGTAAATGTCACATTAACTTGACTTTAAGCAAGTTACACGTGTCTACATCATCAAGTTATTTTTATTTCGACGTTTTATTTGTATTTTTATTAATGTTGCACTAATTTATTTGTTCTTTCGTTATTTAAAATAAAAATTATGTCAATTTGTATAATTTGGTGAAATTGATCAACGGGATAATCAAATAGTACCGCAGTGGATTTGGCTTTAAAATTCCCCAATCAAAGAGAAATGAATAGAAATCCGTTTACAGGGAGATCGCCACTGTTTTTTAAATTATAATTCAATCTTCCGAAATCTTTTTTAAGCTGATCAAATTAGCGTACTTTTAGAGTTTGCGGTGTCTGAACAAGGGTTGACGAGCGTAGCTCGTGGGGGGCAGAGCCCCCTAGTTCAGAACAAAATTGCAACTGTCTGGGTAAAAAAAAAAAATTAATCTTTTTTCTCTCTCCCTACTTTTCAAAAAATAAATATATTCAGGGTTGGCTTTTTGCCGGCAAAAATGGAAAAAATGAGGAAGAGTGCGAAAACAAAATTAGAATGACTCTATATATTTGAATTTTTACCCTTTGCACCTTAATAATAATTTTTAAAAAACTGAAAATTTTTAACTTAAAAAGTATTTATAATTAATCAATTAATAATAAATGACATAACCATAAAAATAAAACTACAAATTTACATTTTAATTTTTTTTAAGTAAAACTTCTAAAGAAAGACATATTTCAAAGTCAAACAGAGCACAAAATTACTTTATTAGTTTTTTCTTTATCAACATTGCATAGCAAAATAAAAGTTTTGTGGAAGTTTCCAGAGAAAATTTGTTTCTGATATCAGAATGAATAAAGGAAAAAAATTGAAAATCTTCTTTCAACAGAAGCAATATTTGGGCAACAAATTTGCAAATGAGTAACTAGTTCATAAAAATTCCTTGATATGTCACAAACAGATGAAATACTTTCCCCCCATTTGTGATCTGTAAACTGATTCAACAACATTAGCAGTAAAGTATGTTTGCGGAAAAGGCGATTCTTTCATGTCAAATTTTATAGCAAGAGGTACATAGTTAGGATCTATTTCTTGCAACCAGTTTCGAGCTTTCTCCTTTTGTTCATAATTCAATAATTCCCCTCAGTCTTTTGGGTGTGATAAACATGCGACTAAATTATATAGTAGAACAACTACTTGTTTGAAACGTTTTTTGACCATGGTAATATGACTTAGCGAAATAGGATTCTGTACTAAAGAACACCACAAACGACAAGTATCTGCTAATATTAAACTATCACTCCGAATGCTATTTAAAGCATTTGCAACAGGTATTAATTGCAGCAGAAGATCTTTAACATTACTATGAAGATTATAGTCTCTGGCAGTATTGATAATATTCAAAGAATTTTCACTACTGTGATCATTAATAATTTTAGTATAACGGCTTTGGTTCTTGATAAAAGTTTCTAAACAAGTTATCTGACTGTTCCAGCGAGTGTTGCAAGGTAACTGTGGTGTAACATGATCATTGCATTCTTTTAGCCAAGCATGTGGAGCATGGCGATTGCGAATGTATTTTTGTATTTCAATGACATGCTTTGTAATTGTTTATGGAATTACAGGGTTCCCAGCATCATGGAAAGTCAGGGAAAATCTGGAAAGTCATGGAATTTTAAAGTAGTCATGGAAAGTCAGGGAAATTTCAAAATATATAGGAAAAGTCAGGGAATTTACAAATATTTTCTAAAAAGTCATGGAAAAGTCTTGGAGAAAAGAGGAAAAATGACGCAAAATTCATCAAATAGTCTCGGGAAAAAAATCGCTAAGTTTGAAAAAGGATTGCAAAAATAAGTTGCAAATTTCGTTATATGCCCATTTGGTCTGGGAAAGTCAGGGAATTTGCCCATCATGATTTGCTGGGAACTCTGAATTATATCTTCACCTAGAAGATTTAACCAATGAGCAGAGCAGCCATATGTTTTAAGTTTATCAGTATCTCTTAGTTCTTGTCTCATGTAATTAAAATAAAATCCTTAAAACCTTGTTTTAACATACTAGAAATTTTTTCCGGGAAGGTTGTTTCCACTTCGGCAAAAAATGACCAACCCTGAATATTACAAATAATCTTTTGAAATTTTTGTGTATACTTCACTTATTTTTAGATTTAAATTTATTTATATGTGGGGCCATATATTGGATCTCCTTTAGTAGGCAAAATGGCCAGTGTTGAATTCAGAGGGGATATTCCTTTTCCCGAAACATTGAAATGTGTGTCCACCTCCCAGAAGGTTTGAGATTATATGCTTTTTAATTGGCAAAAGTGCAATTTCCCCACCGGAACTCTAAAATAACCCCTCCCCATCACCCAGAGCCACAGAAATCCTTCCTCAAGAAAAATATCTGAATTAACACTGGAAATGGCGTGTGCCACCATGTCTAGTGTCGCCACATCATAACTGCATCACGACTATATAATAGAACATACACAGATATGCGAGGAGAGATTTTTGCAGGCTAGAGAGCATTGGTGGAAGGCAGATGGAGTGGACCATAGATTAACATACAAGATGGAACATTTACGACAAAAACTGTAATGGCAACAGTACTAGCGTCACTGCTGGCAAGGGGTAAGAATTAACAATTCTCTGAAATTTACCTATATTGATGAAATATGTTTACGCTCTATGTTTTGAATATCTATTCTTTCCTAAATGAAGCAGACACAGACGATATTTTATTTATGTTGATTTATTTAGCTGTTTTTTTTTTTTTTTATCGTACTTGTTCGTTCAACTTTATCTTACAAAATGATAATTATAATAATCATATAAAAGAAAACCCCCACGAAATTCTGTTGAAAACGTAAATATGTAAGTTAATGAGATAAAATTATAAGAAATTAAATTCGGGTATTGTGTTAAATTCACATCAAATACAATTTTATCAGAGGTAATATCGGTATCTCTGTTTTTTTTTTTTTTTTTTAACTTTAGATTTATATAATTCTAAAAATTTGTAAAGGAATTTTCCCTATCTGTAATTTTATTATTATTTCTTATATGTTAACATCTTAAATATTATTGAACTAATTGTACGTTATTTACATTAAAAACAACCTTTTTATTTTATCTGTGAGAAAGTGAAAACGCGTAAATTTTAAAAGATTACTGTAACGATTGTTTAATACATTAAACTTCATAAATTAATAAAACATCGGCAAAACATGTAAAAATTTTTCTACCAAATGGGAATAGTTATGAAATTCTCTGGGACTAGTAGAGTGCAATATTTTGTATATTTTTACATTACACCATATATCCGTGCATGAACATAGAATAGATATTAGATATATAAAATATAATATCTATTCTATGTTCATATATTGGTGTAACATTCTGTTGAAAACGTAAACATGCAACATTAAAAAAAGAAAGATCACAATTAGGTAGATGCTCAATAAGAAAAATATTACGAGGATGGTAAGTTTCTTCCCCATTGTCACTAAAGATGCTGCAATCACAATCGTATTACCATTACGCTCTATGGAAATGTCCTATCTTGTATTTTAATCTATGGAGTGGACAGCCTGGGGCTCTGTGATGATTAATTTTATTTAATTAAGGAACTACTGTACGATGCATTTAAAAGATGTTATGATTCCCTTTTGAGATGCTGGTATTACTTCTGTATATAACGTTTCCGTAAATATTTCATCATGTATATATTCTTTTTTTTTAATATATTTTTTAAAAGCTGAAAGTTGTTGCAATTCATGTGTATCAAGTGAAATTACTTCTACATATGTTATCATTATGTATATCATTAAAATAATATTAATAAAAATACATAATTTTATTTTAATAAGTAAGATTTTAAATCAGAAACTGCCCCCCCCCCCCCAAAAAAAGGTATTCAAGACTAATTTTAAAAATATAAAGTTAATTAAATATCATAGGTATATGCAGGGGAAGCCCCCCCCCCCCCTAAAAAAATATATATATATGGGATCTTCCATTTATAGAGCTTGATGTGATAAATTATTTTTAAGATTAAAGGATTCTGCCATCAAAAAAGTGTACATTAATGGGTATGATTTGATACTTTATCTGCAAACGGATAAACAATGCTGATGTAATATTAAAAACTATAATAAGGGGCTGTCCACAAATGATGTCCCACTTGGAGGGGGGGAGGGGGATTCATGAGATTGTTGTGACAGTTTGTGACAAGGGGGTGGGAGGGGGGGTAAAAAGAAATGTGACATCACACATTTTAGTTAAAATAAAAGCATTAAAAATCAGCAGATTAAACTTTGAGGTTATTTTAAAATTAAAGTATTTTATAGTCATAAAGTAAGGATAAGATTAAAAGCCAAATAAATTAAATTCCGTTTCAAATTCCAAAATACTACTGTTTTCAATTGTATTTTCATATTAATATTTTATTACTATTGTATATTATGTTTTTTGTCGTAAACCTTAATATTATTTCATACAAAATAAGTACACAAATCATTTTTATAGTTATGCTCACAAATGTCATTAAAACACGTAGTTAAAGTTTAAAAATAAAATTTTAAATATGATCTATAATGCAGTGCTTTGTTTCTGAACTGTAAGCATATGTTTATGTAATATAGCACATGACATGTGACAAGAGGGGGGGGGGGGGGTAAGGTGAAGTGTGACATCATTTATGGACCAGTCCTAAGTGAATATCTGTTAAAGAAAGATTGTGATTGGACGGTTGCAAAAATTGCATTAAGATTTATTTAACATATTTGTCTGGTCAGATGAATTGACATCAATCAAATGGGTAAAAAAAGTCTGAACATAAAAATACAGTGATTGATTGGAATAATTATATTCAGGTTTCCTACGCGACTGGAAAACAGGAAATTGTCAGGGAAAATGACAAGTGGTCAAAAAGTCAGGAAAAATTAAATTTTTTTCTAAAACCTTGAAAAGTCAGGGATTTTTTTTTTAATGCGCTATTATTTATCAAGATTTTCCCCGAGTTCCAAGGTCCATCCACAAAAAATTTTAGATTTTTCACTTGTAAGTAGAATTTTTGCTAAATTTGCATTTTTAACATAAAGATGTTTTAGCTATACAAATTTGTCGCCAAATAGACAATACCTCTGCGAAAGAAATGTTGAGCCATGTTAAGGTGGGTAGGATAAGATATGAAAATTTAAATAAGAAAAAGAAGGAAAATAATGTAGCAGGCAAAAAAGAAACAGAAAAATGAAAAACTGTACCTGAAATTAAAATGTTAAAAGACAAGCAGAACTGTCTAAAAAAATTTGAATGTTTAATATGTGTAAATTTAGTTATACAAATAAAACGTTACTTTAAATCCATCTGAGTTGTATTTTAGTATATATTTTTTTAAATCTTTTAAATATCAAATGATAGATATAGATTTTTAGTTTCAGTACAAAAGGTTATTTTCATTTCATTTTCAGAGGTAAGTTTAATAATTAAGATCTAGAATTGTAATTTGTATTTCTAAAAATGTCATGAATTGTGGTCAGGGAATAGTAGGAAATATGGTCTGGAAAAGTCAGGGAATTTTGTTATTCAAATAGAGTATGAACCTTGTATTAGAAGACCAATAAATATTTAAATTCATCAAATCAATCTATTTTATCAAAATAAATTGTACAAAATATAACTGAAACAAACATATAAAAATTATGTTTATTAGCTTTTCCATTTCAGAAATTAATATGCAAAAGATTGAGTAAAGTTGTCTGAAACTTCCTTCTAAACAAAAACTAATTCCATTGGTTCATAGGCCAATGAAAAAAAAGGTTTTTTTTTTCTTTTTGCAGGTGAGCAAAGTGCTTGTTCAGTGTTTCTTTTAAACTGTAAAAATCACAATTAATTCAAAACATTTTTGAAGCAGTTTGTTTGTTAAGAATGAAATTTTGAATGTCGGTAACTCCAAATAGATACATTTTAGAAAGCAGCATGTTTAAAATGTAATATCTAGATTGTATTTTTAGCACACTTTTTGTACCGAGAAATGGCAAAAAAGTGTAGAAAATACTTCTTTATGTGCTTATTAAAATTATTTCACATCGATGGAAGGTATTGTTTTTATGAGGATTAATAAAATAAATACTGTGTTATACTATGTTCACACTGGATACCTTGAGGATTAATAAAATAAATGCTGTGTTATACTATGTTCACACTGGATACCTTAAGATATCTCAGGCCGCCGAACTCTCTTAGAGAGTTCCACAAATTCTCTCAGTGAGTTTCGACTTACTTTGGCTAGATACAGGAACGACCACTCACTCTCGCTGGCTATGAAGCTTTGCTTTTACTGATTGGCTGTTGCGGCCATTTTTTATTTTAAGCACATGCGCATGCTTTACTTTTGTTCAGATCACAGGCACAGTGATGCTACTGAGATATCTTAAGTAAGTTTTTCAATGTGAACAGGCACCCAATTCCGGGAGGGTACCACTTCAAAACTGGTGGTCTAAGATATCTTAAGTTTCTAGTGTGAACAGGGTATGAATTGAATATTGTAGATTTTAAAACATTGGATTTAATAAGTGGTGAACTAGCTGTATTGATTTTCTTTTCAAACTTATAAAGTCTGAAGTATTTCTTCATTTTCATACAAATCTTTAAATATAAAAAGTTTGAGAAAAATTGCAAATAAAAGAAACCTGTATCTTAACTAATTTTATTTAAGTTGAATGGTAATAAATACTACAGTACAGATCCAGAATGCTTGGGTTCATTTGTGTTCCGGATAGCTGGTTTTTCTGGATAACTGGTTGGACATTAAAGATTCAACTGAGATATTTGATCAAATTGGTAGAATTATATGTGGCTGCAGCATTGATTCTGATTTCTAGATTACATAAATCAAGATTCAGGTCCAAACAAGATCAAGAATTAATTGGAGTTTGAAAGAAGACAATTTATGGGAATATCTTGGAAACAAAAATCCTTATGTTTCCTTTGCATAAAAATCAAAATGTCAAATATCTAACTAAATATATTTCTATTTCAAATACTAGATGTTGGCATCAAGTTAAACTATGCATACTGCACTGTTTCAAGCAATGCTCATGTCAAACTGGAACTGTATGGTACTTTTTTGTGAAAAGATTCCAAAATCAATGAATTAGAATTATCATTCCGGATAACTGGTTCCATACTGTATATGAATTTTGAGATCAATAGTAGCATGATTTCCAATATCAAACTAATAATAATAATTAAAAAAAACTGCTTTGATAAAAATTGGAATCGAATATCCATCGCCCCCCTGAGTTTTCATAAACATTTTATAACTGTTTCTTCATACTTTTAACAGCTAATCCTTTATCATCGGTTTTTTTCCCCTTTTCATGCAGGGCCATTCACAGGAATCATAAGATCTGGTACAACTAAACTTTTAAATTTTGACTACATGTATTTTCAATCTAGCATTACGAGAATATGATGAATTGCAAATAGAAATGAACATCAATAAATTGTAAAGATCTCCATATTTTAAATAATTTCATGATATGAATGTATGTTTTTTTTGTATTTCGATGTGAAAAATGGTTGCAGCAGTTTCAAAGGGCAAAAAAATAAGGAACATTTTCTTCCACTTTCACTGTTCTCTGCTTGAAGGAATTCAGAAATGCAGTTTTGGGTAAGACAACTGCGAGTTATAATTTTCACTGATTAAAACTTATTTTAACCACTGAAAAGCAAGGCCCAACCTCTGTTACATAACTTAAGCTTACATAAATTGCTCAAACTGTATATTTATGTAATCATTTTTTGAGTTCTAAATAAAATTTAAAACTGTTTCTTTTGTGTATCTTACTTAATTATGACATAACTTTTTCAATTTCTAATTTGAATGGGACCTTTTTTGACATTCTTCAAAAATAATTTGGTTACCAACTAAACATTGATATTATATCTGTAACTCTTGGTTACTACTATTTATGAACAATAATAAAAAATTTTGGTTTTTTTCCAGTTCTGACATTTGAATCTTTAGCGTTTTTTTTGCATCCTGCAGTGATTTTTTATCAGTCGTGAAAGAGCTCCAGTTACAATGTTTTAGACCACTATAGTAAATTTTGTTTTGTGCGACTTTTGAATTTTTTGCATTGACTTTTCTACATTCGTAAAAGGAATCTGGTTTTAATCTTTTAGTTCAATATAGTAAATGATGATTTGTTAAAAACGTTAATTTTCAATAAAGTTTATTTGGAATTCATACAGAGATTTTTTAATTTTTCCTGATTTTTTATGCAATTTTGAGGTTTTTTTTTTTTTTTTGTGTGTGTGTGTGTGTGTGTGTTTTGCAGCGATTTTTTGACATTCGTAAAAGAAATTCGGTTTCAAACCTTTTAAATAGTAAATTTTAAAGATTTTTTTTTTTTTTTTTTTTTTTTTTTGCATTTAGCAATGATTAAAAAAAAAAAAAAAGCCAGTCAGGAATCAATCTGGGTTTTAGATAATTCTGAATATTGGACATTTGTATTTGAGGCTCCGTACTGTATAATAAATTTCTGCAAGTAAAAGAATAAGTAGCCAATAACTTATTTCTTCATTCTACTTTTTCAAATAAATATATAGCGAATTGGAGCTAAAGATGAAGGAAAAAAGACATCTTCTCAACATGTATTGTGAAAGTACATATATATGAGAAAAATAACTAACTGGTGTAATGTATAAAAATATATTACACCTTGTATAAAAATGTACAGCAAGAGCTTCTTTAGTAGAGGTTGAATAAGTGTTTTTTTTTTAAAACTCATACACAACAAATAAGGAAATCAGGAATTGAAAAGGAAGCATAACTTTTCCTTTTACACTCATATTTAACTCAACTTGGTTTTTGTACGCAAAGATGGACTTTTATAATTTATTTTTCATTCTATTTCTGATATGATAGAATTATAAAATCTATGCTCCCAGGTGTGTTTCTGATGACCATACAACATTTTAATATTTTTTTTTAGAACTTAATTATAATAAATTAGTGTTAAGGCATTTTTCCATCAGCCGTCCATAGGTAATAAATCGCCAAATATTCTTTATGATTACAATTGTATACGAAATAACATTTGATTTAATTATGTGCCAAACCATGCTTGCTAAAAAGGGCCATCAGGGTGTGAAACTGTAATGACAAAATATTTTAAATACTAAAAAGCAGAAAATATAAATGAAAAAAATAGAGAGTGTAATAGATATTTTTAAAAATATTCTATTAATCTATTTAGAAATTCTAAAAAGATAGTTTAAATAGTGTTTCATTTTATCGGTACTTTATGTTAGCTGACCGCAAATCCGGCAAATAGCATTTTAAATTTAGCATAGCAATTTTTTGTTTTCTCCCTTATAGCAGTTTTTATTTTCTTCATGTGTAAATTAGAAATAATGCTTTTATTTTGACGTAAAATGTTTTGGTTTATAGTATTCTTTTTTAATTTATATATTTTTGATTTTTAAAGTGAGTTACGCACTTTAAATGAAATAAAGGAAATGTTAAAATTTTTAAATGAATGTAATACGAATGATGTAGATGGAAATCATAATTGGCAATTAATCACTTGCTCTCAGCTAACATAAAAGTACCATTTTTTCTTTTCTGTTATCATATCTTAAAAAAGAAATGGAGCAAAAATTAATCATTCTTAATAAATTCATTAGTTTGCACTTTCTTCTACAAAATGCAGGGTTGCAAAAAACCAAACCAGGTTCGTTTTTTTTAACAAGGTGAGTGGGGGGGGGGGGGGGAAGTGGAAAATTTGAGTACATTTGACATATCTCAGCAGCCATTTTAGGTAGGAGCGTGAAATTCCAGATAACAAACCTATTAAAAATAATTAAACATGTATTCAGCGATTTCAGAAACCCCCCATTCCACCTAAGAGGATTAACCACTCTACCGGCAACAGGTATGGGGAAACAATGCTTTTACACCCAGCTTATCTCGGGGCAAATGTTCAAGTGGTTAAAGGGAGTGTCGAAACTTTTAGGTCATTTCGCCATATATCTGAGTAGCTGTTTTAGGTAGGAGTGTAAAATTACAGAAAATAAATCTACTAAAAAATAGCTAAACATGTATTTCAGCAATTTTTGAAAATTCTCCCCTAGGGGGGGGGGGGGGGGGTCGAAAACTTTAGGTCATTTGGCCATATTGGCAGCCGTTTGAGGTAGGAGCGAGAAATTCACAATAACAAACACAAGAAAATAATTAAACATGTATTTCAGCGATTTTAGAAATTTTCCAACCCTCCCTAAGAGAATTAAAGGGAGGGTCGAAACTTTTAGGTCATTTCGCCATATCCCAGCAGCAGTTTTAGGTAGAAGCGGGAAATTCAAGATAACAACCCTACTAAAAAAATAGTTAAACACGGGTACTTCAGTGAATTTAGAGTTATGTGGCCAACATCTTCATTGAACTGGATAATGTAGGATTACATAATGAGACAACAAATATGGATATTTGATTAGATATACAGTATAGGACCCATTATCCGGAAGGACCAAAATCCAGAAGAAAAATAAATTTCGAAAATTTTCTAAATTTGTAAATTTTTATTAAAATTTTGTAATTTTTTAAAATTTTAGATTCCTAATTTTTTTTCAGCCCATTGTTTGAATGTGTAACCACTAAAATATGTTACTTCAGTGGCGGGGGAGCAAAGAGCCATGATATTTTCGAAAATATCCGACATTTTCAAAATAGTCAACTTACTGCTGATAATAAATATTTTCAAGCATAATATTAATTAGAAACTAAAACATATTGCACTTAAGATGAAAACTTAAACAATATTCTAAAAATATATTTTTGATTTGTTTTCTTTTTCTTTGACACTTAGAACAAAATTGAAAATCAGCTAATTGAAAACAGAAAAAAAATTGCTTAATACACTTATAAAAAAACAAACTATAGGATTCAGTATCAAGTATAAAAAAAGCAAATTTAAAAAAAGTAACATAAATGTAAGCTTGTCTTATTTGTTATTCCCAAACGTGTTGTGCAGTTAAAACTCAACTGAACAGAAAAAGTAAGAGCTTCTTTTCTAATGAAGCTGTATATAATTGATTATCTAAATTAGAGTTATGCATTAAAAAATAAAAGCTTCAAGCCTAAAGCTTGAAAAAGATATTTGTTGTTTTCTTCTTTGGCTAAAAAAGTCCTTGCTAGAGACAAACGTTCTCTATCTACAGAATGACACAGCCAATTAACAGCTGAAAATTTCAGTGACACTTCTTTTCATACAAAATATCAAAATTTCTTCCACAGTGATATTTTCAAAATAAATATCAAACATCTTGATATTTTGAAATTAAATATCAAGTTTATAAAAATATCAAAAATCTTGATATTTTGAAAATAAATATCGGATATATATCCATTGATATACACGGTGTCCGGTCTCAACGGTGTCCAATGGCTAATTCCTAAACCGTTAGTCATAGACATATAGTTCCAATTACAAAAATGTTTTAAATGAGGTAAAGTATTTTTAAAGCGATTTAGGTCAAGAAAAACATTTATTTAAAAATTTTATTAAATTTAAATTTTTATACGGTCCTCTGGTCCTATAAGTGATATTTAGTAAACTTTTCCTATTTCTCTAACAAATGCGGCAAAAAAAGTCCCATTCATCTAACACTAAAATTGACCGAGTTATGACATTTTCAATTTTGACTTAAACCACTTTTCTGTAACTGAAAACAGATGAGTTGGACCAAGCTTTCAGGGGTCGTACACGAAGTGCTTATTATAAAGGGCGTCCACTCCAAACGATGTTCAATGGCTAATTCCTAAACCGTTAGTCAAAGACATTAGTTCCAATTACAAAAAGGTTTTAAATAATGTAAAGAAGTATTTTTAAAGCGATTTAACTGAAGGTGCTGCCCTCGTATAAATATTACAGTAGTGTTAAAGAAGTGAGTTTCAAAACTCGTCTTATCGAGAAAATCAAATTTTGGGAAATTGCGTAAAAGCTTTAAATGCACCCATTGGTATTCATTGAAAATTTGGAAATTGTAGGGTTTGATTGGTACAGTTATACCAATAGAATAGATTGATAGCTAAACACAATTCGGATAAGGCGAGTTTCGAAACTGACGTCCTCAATTGTATTTTGACATTTTTTTTCTTTTTTTGTAAGGAAATGAGTGTGTTTCTTTTGATGATTTTATTTTTAAAAGTTGTATTATTTTTATAAGCTTTTATCTTACGACGTTCGTATATATGTCTTCCTAATTCAAAATTTGTGTTCCAATTTTAACTCACTTCCAAATATCCGATCAAGATTAAATTTTGTATAATTATATAAATCCAATGACAATGTAATATGATTTTAGGTACGGCGCGTACCATTTATATTTATTTTACAGGACCACTCCAAAAATTTCGTATACATTATTGCCTACAACAGAAATTTTAAAATCAAAATCAGTAACATTTATGTAAGGCATTGAGATTCACAATGTAATTTTTCCAAATGAATGAGCGTTGCGTTTATATTTTTTATACAGTGCCGCACAAAAGAAGTCAGATGCATTACGATGTATGAGCAGGGATTGCTTATTATACATTTTGATGATATTATGCTTTTTTCAAATTCAACTTTTTAGTTCTTTATAAAAACTTGTTTGAAAAAAATATTTTAGAGACCACAATCAAAATGCAATTTCTACTTGCTAAACAAAAAATAAATATTAAACGGAGTGAAAATTTTTGCTGTTGGACAAGGAAAATGAGGTAAACAACTTTATTTGTACAATAGATGTGCCAAAACACTTGCAGCCTTAAATCATGCACATACAAATACTTTCTAAGGTTTAAAATGCATATTTCAAGTGCAGAGGCAAGTGTTTAATAGCAAAAGTGATTTATATGCTTTTGAAACTTGCTTAGCGAGAAGTACGGAAAAAAAAATTATAAATTGTTAAAATTTAATATATGTTTTGATTTAACAATATTTTTCCCTAATTTTTAATTATAACTGCTCTAATCAATATTTACTGAGGGGAGAGACAATGGAATTTTCAGAAGGGGTAATGTAATATAAATAATAAATTATTATTTTTTTTATCATTACAATAAAATGACAAATGGAACAAAATCTTAAAAAAAGAAAAGTTAATTAAAAAGAGAGAATGTGGGCGGTTATATGATGTCCAACCTTTAATGGATAAATCTGTGCTCTATTAGAACAAAATATTAAAATATTGTAGCAATTTTGTTATGTTTATTTAAATCATTGAAGTAATCACACAGGTAGAATCATATAATTCAAATAATTGATGTTTATTGTAAAAGAAAATAAAAGTGATACGAGGATCATTTTCAAAAAGGGACATATTAATTTCCTTAACATATTCAGAGCAGCCATTCAAAAGTTATGTATATAAATATACACATACAAAAAAAACAAAACAAAAAAAAAACATTAAGATGGTACAAACAAATTACTTACAAATTGAGCTTGCTTGTGTCTGTGCTTGGGACGGGAAGGATGGGGGGGATGTAACAAAATTTGGAGCAGAGATTTCAGGCGGAATTGATACGACTGTTTAGTGTTCATTACTACAACAAATATTGCTGCATAAAAAAAAAAATGTAGTTTTCAGGATTATAAACTTTGTGTGTATAAGAGACAGTAAGGGAAAAGTTTAAATTGCAATTTCAGGTGGAATTTAGATTCTGGATTACTTATTATTTATTGCAGCAATAAAGAAAACGGATTTTTTTCCCCCAAGTTTTACAGCATGATAATCCTTTGCACATCAGCAGATTTTCACTTTTTCTGAAGACTTAATCTAAATTCATCGGCTCTTTAAATTTCTACTTTCCCACTTTTTGCTTCACCTGCATGCAAAGTTAAAAATCTATAGAGGTTTTTATATATTTTATTACTATTCTACTCTATTTGTCTAATTAAATAATGCATCTTCTAAAACTCCACGCCCGTTAAAAATTTTATTTCCTATTGTCTTAATTATAACACTTAATTATTAGACCATACAGAGGTAATAATTTTAAAAATTATTAAAAAAAGATTAAAATTTATAATTTATATAAGCAATTATAGATTTCAATTATAATTTTATTTAAGTATAAATTACTGATTAAATTTAAAAAAAAAAAAAAATATATATATATACCGTAAAATTAAAAAATAAATTAATAACTTTATTAAAATGTTTGGAAATTTTTCTACTTTGTCTTTGTAGTTGCCGTTACTTTACAGTTACAGTAAGTTACTAATCATCTCAATCCTCCCTAAAATTTATACCCCCGCGCCCCCCCCACCCAACTTTTGCTCGGCCAATACATACTGTCTAAAATTATGTATGTATTTTTCCCTATATTTTATTATGCAAGAAAAAATTAACCAATTTACCACATCAACCCCCCTAAAAATTCTACTCCGTCTTCCCCCAACTCACGCAAAAACACCCGTTCACTATTGTTAATCCCATGGAAGTATTTTTTTAAAGATAGCTCGTCGCAGAATATTTCTCTCCCCCCCCCCCCCCTCCTTTCTGCTGTAGATGATACAGATTATCTTTTTTTTTTTGTTCGAGGGTGGAGGCGATATTTACACATTAAAAGTTCAAATAACTCAAGTTAATATTTAGAATTGATTGATTGGATAAAAAAAAAAAAATCCAAATAGAAAACTAATTTAATATAAGTCTAAGATAGTTTAGTTTTTCTAATTCTCCTGGTCCTCATACGAATCCCTTTTTTCATCGAAACTCTATCCTCTGATGACTTTCGTCAAGCACGATTCCCGCCAAGAATTGTCACTTTGATGCTGAAACTCTGACCAATCAAATTATGAGATACAGCATAAATGGCAAAATGTCGTTGGAAAAAGAAAATATATGCATTTAAAATACCAAAATATTTTGAGTGTTTTTGTTTAAAAATATAATCCAATTACTATGCAAAAATTTCATTGGACTACAAATACTTCGCCCTCTCAATTTATGCAAAACAGTTTGTATTTTGGTTCTGTGCCAAAACATACATTTTCCTTTTTTTTAAGTCTGCGCTTTAACTAGATTGCAAGCATTTGTTAAATTTTGATGTTAAAACAAATGTTTACCAACAATCAGTACTGTGAAATGGTATTGCTTTACGGACAGAGCAATCAGAATAAGCGAGAGGCTGCAAGGCTGTATGCTTTGGAATTTCCAGATCAAAACCAACCACATCCAAACACTATAGCTAAAATTGTTAAACGTTTAAGAGAAACAGGTAGCTTTAAGAAGCAACCTCGATTAAGTCTACTCACTGGTTTAACAATACCCCCGGAGGATGTTCTAGGGTAGGGGTGCACAACCTTTTTAAGAGAAGGGCCACTTTCCAAAATGTCTGGGTTGTCGAGGGCCTTATCAGTCACACGAAGAGAATTCTATTTCGGGGAGGTTGGGGGGTACCCCTCTAGGTTCCCCTACCTAGTCAACATATCCAATTCAGTTGGCAAGGATATATCAACAGTTTACATTTTTATATATAACAAGGATTAATTTGAAAGAGGGATAATATTCCTGGACATTATTCGGGGGAGTAAATTTTGTTTTATTAAAAGTGCTAAAAAAAACATAAGCATGAAAATGGCTGGTGCTGAAAAAAAAGGCGAACTTTATGAACGGAGGGGGCAGGAAGAGCCGATCAACAGGATTTGAGATTTTTATGCGCTTGATCAACGAAATTTGTGATTTTTCCGTTCCCAATCAACAAAATTTGGATTTTCCGTGCCTGATCGACAAAATTAGCGATTTTTCCGTGCCTGATCGACAAAATTAGCGATTTTTCCACACCGGATCGACGAAATTCGCTATCTAACCGCACCTGGTCGACGAAATTCCTATTATTCTGCAACCGATCGACGATATTTGTGATTTTTCCGCGACTGATCGACAAAATGCGCAATTTTTTCGTGCCCGACCAACGAAATTCGCGATTTTTCGGATTCCGATCGACAAAAACTCGCATTTTTTTCGTGCAAGAACGACAAAATTTCTGATTTTTTCACCCCTGACCGACGAGATTCTCGATTTTTCCGTGAACAATCAACGAAATTCGGGATTTTTAACTGACTGATGAAATTTGCGATTTGTTCTCACAATAATCTGACGAAGCTCGCGATTTTCCCGCAGCCAATCAACGAAATTTTCAATTTTTCCGCTCATCATCGAGAAATGACGCGATTTTTCTGTGCCTGACAACGAAATTTGCGATTTTTCCGAGCCTAATCGACAAATTTGTGATTTTTTCGTGCCAAACCAGCGAAATTTGTGATCTTTCTGAGCCCGATTGACAAAAATCAAGATTTTTCAGTGTCCATTCGACAAAGCTTACGATTTTTCGGAGCCCAATCAACGAAATTCGCGATTCTTAACTGACTGATGAAATTTGCAATTTTTCCCGCAGCAAATTGACGATATTCCCAATAAACAGACGAAACACGCGATTCTTCCGCACTTAATTGACAAAATTCGCGATTTTTCCACACCCAATAGGCGAAATTCACGATTCTAACTGACTGACGAAATTTGTAATTCTTTCCTGCGGCAAATTAATGAAATTCGTGATTTTTTTCGCGCGACTTACGAAACTCGCGATTTGTCCGAAATTCGATCAAGAATATTCGCAATTTTTTCGCGCATCATCAACAAAACTGACGATTATTTCGTGCCCGATCAACAAAATTTGCGATTTTCCCGTGCTTGATCGACAAAATTCGTGATTTTTCTGTACCTGACCAATGAAATTCGCGATTTTTCCTATCCTGACTTTTCCGTTCCCGATTGGCGGAATTTGCGATTTTTTTTCCACACTTCAAGTACAAAATTCCGCGATTTTTCGGTGACCGATCAAGAAATTTGCGATTTTTCTGCGCCTGACCGACAAAATTCGCTACTCTTCCGCACCCGATTTTCTGTGTTCAATCAATGAAATTCGCGATTTTCCCGAGCCTTATCGACAGAATTCGCTACTCTTCCGTACCCGATCAACGAAATACGCAATTTTTTTGCGTCCGATCTACAAAATTCCCCAATCTTAACTCACTGACGAAATTGGTAATTTTTTTCCCACGGCAAATTGACGAAATTCGTGATATTTACTCGCGACTGACGAAACTCACGATTTTCCTGCAGTCGATCAAGAAAATTTGCCTCGCATCATCAACAAAATTTATGATTTTTTCGTCCCCGATCAACGAAATTTGCGATTTTCCCGCACCTGATCGACAAAATCCGTGATTTTTCTGTGCCCGACAAACGAAATTTATGATTTTTCCACTCCCGATCAGCGAAGTTTGCAGTTTTTTCCGTGCTTCATCGACCAAATTCGCGATTCTTATTTGACCAACAAAATTTTCAAATTTTCCTGCGGGGACGAAATTCATGATTTTTTCCTGCGACTTTAAGACAAAAATTGCAATTTTTTCCAGTTATAAATTGATGAAGTTCGCAGGCCACACGTTACCTCATCGCGGGCCACAGGTTATGCATCCCTATTCTTGGGTATACACTTGCTCATCCTGAATGTAGTGTACGAGATATTAGCCGAGCATGTATATATTCAAAAAGTCATGGATGGACAATTTGAAACAAGTATGGTGCTTATCCACATCAATCAATACTAGGACAAGAATTAGCACCAGGAATCAAAGAGCGTTGTTTTAATTTTTGTAATTTTATTTTAAACAAACAAGATGAAAGTCCATTTTTTGTGAATCCATTTTTGTGAAATTATGTGCACTGATGAATGTCAGTTTACAAGACAAGGGGTCGTAAATACTCAAAACTTTCACTATTGGTCCCTGGAAAATCCACACATTATTCGTCCTAAAAAATATCAATTACGTTGGTCCATAAATGTTTGGTGTGGTATTTGGAAGACGTCCTTAATTGGTCCATTCGTCTTTGATGACACTTTAACATCAGAAAAATACGCGAATATTTTAACTGGACCAGTATCCGATTTTTTAGAAGAGTACACTTCATAACAAGATTTGTCCAATATGTGGTTTCCATGATGGCGCATAGATCGCTAAAGCCATGCACTGTCCCTCCGAGCATCTTGCAAAAGGGTAAAATTGTAATGTTGTTTTCTTTGCATTTTGTTTTAAAGATCTAAGAAAATATGATTCTTTCAACATTATAAAAAAAAAAAACTCAATTACAAATATGAATGTAATCCTTGAGAGTATTAATCATTCTTCAATGTATTTAAAATTCATTAAATCTATAGAATTATATTATCTTAAATACTGCTTGTATTGCTGTGAAACCTGGAGCTTAGTAATCAGAATATTACGCCCCAAACACTTAGAGGGTTAAACCAGTACTTTTGGAAATAATATTATTGGATATGTAGGCTGTATTGAGTGGCCTCCCAGGTCGCCACATTTGAATCCTTTAGATTTTTGTATTTGGGATTTTCTGAGAAATAAGGTATATGAAAGAGATTCCACTAGACGAGTAGATTTGTGGAATTGTATTGCTATGGCGTGCAGATCTGTAACACCTACAATGTTGAAAAAGGTAGAAGAATTTATTTCACGTGTAGATTTCTGCATTTCAGCCGAAGGGAGTCACTTCGAGCATGTTTTAAGATAACCTTGGTTTTTATTAATTAAGTTTTAGATTAGGTGATCTAACTATGTATCATTTTCTAAAGAGGCTGTTGCTTTTATAATCATTTAACAAAATTTCTGTTATTTTTTTTAACTTATATTTTTAGTACAAGTTGTATATTTTGTTTTAATATGTCAGAATAAACAAAAATCTCAAAATATAATTGTAATGTTAATTTACTCTCAATTTTAATGTTAAATTTTATATCTGACGATTATTTTTATTTCTAGTAAATTTGTGACTGACCCCTATTTTGCAGCAAAAAAGATACTCCAACTTTGAACATCTATTACTCGATCAGTTTTAATCGCAGAAGAATGGGACTTTTTTTGTCTTACTTGCCAGTGCAATAGGATATTTCTACTAAATATCACTTATAGGACCTGGGGAATGTATAAAAATTTAAATTTTGTAATTTTTTAATGAATGTTTTTCTTGACTCAAATTGCTTTAATAATACTTCTTTACCCCATTTAAAACATTTTTGCAATTGGAAACTATATGTCTATGACTAACGGTTTAGGAATTAGCTATTGGACACTGTTGAGACCGGACACCCAGTATAGTATCAACGAACCCTGCTACAATATAATTAAATATTAAAGTAATTAAGTAAAGTAATTAACTAAAGCAAAAAAAAATTAAATATTTTAAAAAATGATTAAATTATTAAAAGTAAAGATCAAGTAAATGGATTAATGGTGTATAATTAAATATGCATAATAAAGATGAGTTACATTTTTCTTGAATTACTGAATGAAATTTGCCTTGTAAAGGTACCTTACTAATTCACATAAAAATCATAAAATAAGGAAGTTTTATTTCAGGTTTAGCCAGACTTAATAGCTAAAAAAGTTTGATTAAATGCATAATTTGGTAAAAAGATTGCAATTACCAGTGATGAGTGATATCAGCAATATCTGGATTTTTTCAGAAATAAACCTATATTTTCTTCATGAAAAAGCCTGAGTTCAGTCATAACTGGAATTTCATATTAAAATACATGCCGAATGATATAAAAATAAAAAAGTCTAATTTTGTCCCTATGTCTAAACTGAAAGTTTCTTGTTTACATCTGCAATGTGTGGATTTTAGGCGTTTGCAGATTTTAGAGTTGTGGATTTGAGGGAGTCTACTATATTCCAGTTTTTTCAATATTATATTAACCTATCAAAAATATTTAACCATTCTTATAGTCTCATTTCCAATATGAATCGAAATTTAATTTTAAATAACAGAAATATATCAAAACACCCCCAAAAGCCAGTAATGGACACCCCATAAATATAATTATTTTTATGACTGTATTTAGTACCAGAATTTAATGAATACATACTAATGAAACAAAATAGTTATTTTCAAATAAATTTAACATTTAGGATACTAGTAATTAATAAAATATTTGTGATAATCATTTACTGTTTGCATCAATTATTGTAATTATTAGTAGATCAATGTTTTAATTATTTCAAATGGATAGTTTAAAATACTAAGGGGCTGTGCATATATAACGTAATCAACTTTTTGGTAATCTTGGACCCGAAGAGAAGAAGAACAGGAATGCGAAACATTGGGGTATTCCATATTTTGGAATTAAATAATTTTATAATCATTTAATGATTTTAATAACTTTGTATTTTCATAAAAATAGATAGCAGACAAAAAAAAAAAAATTAAAACACATTTTTTATAACAATTGTAAAAGATAACTGTATTAAACATGCTATTTTGATGTAAAGATGACCAAGTTACAAATAAAAAGTGAGAACTTTGGTTGGCTAAAAAATGATAACAATATCAAAAGACAAACCTCCTCCCCCCCTACAGATAACTTGTAATATTATGTGTCAGACCCCTCCCCCCCCCTAAAATGATAACGTTATATATGCATAGCCCTAAATATCAGGCAATTACATCTATCAAATTATTGAAACAGTGGGAGATTTAGAAGGTAATTAAAAAAAAAAAGTTTTAGAATATTAGTGTTTAATTTTTTCTCACTATTTTTAACAATTAATCTTCCACAGATTATTTGATATATCATTTATAATAATTAATATTACAAATATGAAAGAAATGATATTGTGAGTTGAATATTTTAAATACTAAATAAAATAATTTCAAAATAAAACTGTAGAACTGATGGTTCAGGCCACTGATCTGCAGATTTACTAATTTCATGAATATTACCTATAACTTTCATTAATATTACATTTTTCTTTGTCAGAGGTGAATAAGGAAACATTTAAGACAGAAAATAGATTTTTAATAGCTTCTGTAACTTAATGGTTTCTATTTAAACAAAGGGGGATTAAGCCCTAAGAGTCCCTCTTTAATTGTGCTCTTAATCAATATTTTCGGCTTTCTGGCTGGTTTGATTGCCAGATTATAAAATATGCAAGGTACTACATATATACATTTTTTAAAAAATTTGAAATTTTATTTAATTACATAAAGTAACTTAAAAGCAGCTATTTATAAAAGTTTTGGTGTTATTACATTTTGGTAAGTATAATTTAAAAATTAAATTTGATTATTTAGGTTTGCAGTTAAGTTAAAATATTTTATGCACTATAAACCATTACTGAAATTGCCTTTTTAGCAATGTCTACATGGGATGTCCATTACTGGAAAATGACTAAGGGGCCGTTCATATATAATGTTATCTTTGTAGGGGGAGGGGGGGCGTCTGACACATGATATCGTACGATATTTCTAGGGAGAGGGGGATTTGTCTTTTGATATCGTTATCATTTTTTATCCAACCGAAATTTTCTCTTTTTTATTTGTAACTTGGTCTTTATATCAAAATAGTCGGATATCTATTTTTTAGTCTATTATTTATTTTTACAAAGTTCTGAAGTATATTTGAAATGATACGTATATTTACTAGTAAAGGAAAGCGAAAGAATGTTATCCACCTGTTTGGTTGATGGAAGTTCTGCCTGTCACCTCACCCCCTTTAGCGGGGGCAAATGGCAGAAGACATTGTTGAATGCATTATGTAAAAAAAGCTATTATTAAATACTTTGAAATAGTAGGTATTTCTTTTAAGTGATATTTGATATAAAGTTATTTATATATAATTGTGATGCTTTATTCACTTCTTTTCATTTAAATTGATAAAGTATATGCATAACAAATGTGTATAACCATATCTGTATATCACCGCAAACAAAAGAAAAAAATTGCAAAAATCAAAATAAGTTTTAGACACTGATAACGATATCATTAGGGAAGGGGGTCCAAATTTACTAAAAAGTTGATAACGTTATATAAATACAGCTCCTAATTAAACATCCAAGTAATGGACATCCCCTCTTAAAACCTTAAAAAAAAGGAAATTTTGTAAATGGCCATTAGTATATAAAATTCTAAGTTTTCTATTGCTACTCTAACAAAACCATTCAAATTTTGCAAGAAAGCCCATACAAAATAAATAATATATAAATTAAACGATGCCAGCTCTTAGCCTCTCCATTAAGATTTTCACAGAAAAACAGTGAAACTTTGTAATATTATTTTCTGCTTCCTGATTGGTTTGATTAAAAATGTCAACAATAACTTAGTTTAATAAAACATGCAAGGGATTAAAAAAATAATTAAAGCTAAATATTTTAGTTTTTTTTATGAACCAAAAATACTAAGGAGTGTCCATTACTGGCACATCTACCCTATATAGATTATGGCTTTATATATATATATATATTAGCAGGCTTTTATAAAACTTAAGCACATTATTTCATTTTGACTTGGTCACTTTTGGCAGTAGACCCACGTACCGGGTGTCCCAAAAAGGACTGATGGATTTTAAAGTTCCATAACTTGCAAACGGTGACAGATATTACAAAAATTCTTGCAGGAGTGTTATGTAAGTTTTTATGCTGCAATTCTCAGTTTTAGTTATAAGTAGCATCGATAGATGGCACTGAAAGCGATAACCGCTAAATCCAGGCTCGATTTTTCGGCATCTCTTTTCTTCCATGCAAAAAAGGAGATTAAAATGTATTGAATGGATCCCGAAGTACCAAAAATCAGGTCTGGACTGAGCGCCTATTGCTCTAAGTGCCATTTATTGTTTGAAATTCGAACTAAAATCAAGAATTACAGTACAAAAACTCCTGACATCATACATAACCCTCCTGCAAGAATTTTTTAAATATCTGTCACCGTTTGGAAATTATTGAATTTTAAAATCTATCAGTCATTTTTGGGACACCCGGTATGTTTTAATAGGATAGTGTAGCTTTTTAAGCACAAAGATTAAAAAACTAACATAAAAGTTACAGAACATTACATAATATCATGGATTGTAAAAAACCAACAAAACCTGCTTTGATGCGGGTTTATCCCCCCCCACACACACACGTACTCCTTGGGAACTTTTTCAGTTATTAGTAGTCTGTATGAACATTGTAAATCAAAATGAGCAAAAACATTATTTTTGCTGAGTGGCCACCATTTGAATAGATTGTATTATTCACTTTAGTTCCTTTCTGGCAACTTTACAGTATATCACTAACAAATTTTTTTTCAAATTCCTTCAGAATTTCTCTTTGATTTTAAAATATAGGAAAATTTTATGCATTTGTTTTAATTCACCGAAGAAGCCATGAAATTAAAAATGTTATTGATTAAAAGTTTTAAAATTATCTTCTTCACAGCATATATTTTAAAAATTTTAGTAGGTATAAAGTTAAATTGTAAAAAGGTCTTGTTTATAAGAAAAGAAGTATCTGTTAAATATTATGTAAACTCGTTTTAAAGTTTAATTTTTTAATAGGGATGCACCGAATATTTGGTATTTGGCCATGTTACCAAATACTTAACAGCATTTAACACATATTTTTTGAAAACTTTACACAACTTTTACTTTAACTGTCAACTTATAAGGATGTTCCAAATAATTAGAAACAGAATCTTATTTAAATAAAAGAGAATGTTTTTATATTAAGCATTTGCTGTTTGTTAACTATTACTTAAGAAAATTAACCATTATGAGGATTATCATAGGAATTAATGATGTACAAATGCAAGTTCCTGAACATTAACTAATAAATAATCTGTTTGATTTTTCAGTACTTACGTATTAACACCACCGCAGCTTATATGCATACTTATATATATATGTGTGTGTGTGCATATATATATATACTTATTATTATTATTGCTGTGGTGGCGTTAATACGTAAGTACCGTTTTTTTACACAAAAAGGTATTTCTAAGCAAAATAGAAAATCTTTCAGGGTTGATAATAGACATCAAGACAGACAACTTTTGTACAGGAAACCATAAGTGCAATCCACTTATTCAGTCATAAATACAGTGTATTTCATCTCATTCAAGAGCAAACTTGGACTTTTGTTTGTTACTAACAATAATGAAGATATGATAACTATGTTTCCAACAGACTTGCTTTGATTTCTGTGAAATATGGTATTACGATAAGTGCTGGAAATGGCCAAAATTCAGTAATTTTCATCGATATCATCACATTTAATACAAGCAAAATTAATATAAATCTTGCTAAAATATTTTCATTACTGCTAAGTTGTGAACGAAAATTTAGTTTTGGTTTGTAGTTACACATTCAGTGCTTTTGATTGAATGTATTGTAATTTTAATGGAATAAATGGATTGAGATGCTGTTTCTTGTTCAAAAAATGTTTGTTTTGACCATACAGTCCTCCCCACTTAATTGGGTCACGCACAATTGAATGACCCGCTTATTCGAATAGAATCCTCCGTAACCGAATGTATTCCTATTGGTTCTGTTATTTTTCCTCGCTTAAACCAATACATTTTACGAACGTCCACGCTTAATCGAATAACAACTGTGTGACCAATGTTTGAAAATAGGCATGGAAAGCACGTTTCAACTGAAATATCCTTCCACCTTTTGTCATTTTTGACGTTTGCTGAAAACAAATTTTCAGTTCTTCCTGCAATGATTTCGGCCAGCAGGTGCAGAATGGACAAGTCAAATGATTTCCCCACCATCACTTCTTTCTGTTAACAAGGCTTTAATGGCAATGTGCCGTCACTTTCTCGTCAGACTCGAGATGGTAGTTGTGATATTTTGCACTCATTCGAAAAATAACTATATTTACTCCTTTAAAATTCCACTTAAACAAACCACTTTGAATGATTTTTTTAAGGCAGTATAAGTAACATAAATTGGAAATAGCAAAGTTTTGACCAAATTCAAACGAGCTGTGTGATGTAAATGGTATAAATCGATGTACTGACATTAAATTAATAACGTATTTACTTTATACTAGCATTTGTATTTATTTTAGTTTATGTTATTCTATTATCTATTTATTATGCTGTTAATTAAATATATCATAGATGGTTATTTTGCCTTTTTATTACGCATTAAATGCAGTTATGATTCCGGGCAATTCCATGATTACTCTTCAGGGGTCTGTCCAGACTTTTCTCACAGGGTCCTGTTTTTGTGAAATTGTGAAGTTTTTCTTATTTTTGCGAAAATTCTAGTCATAATTTTGTGAATTTAAAAATATCGATGTCTTCATGTCCTATCCTTCATGTATAAAAAGCTAAGTAATATGCCCTTTGGTGAGTTCAACTGCTTACTTACAGGCCAGACTTTATTTTTAAATGACTAAATTTGTGAAAAGTTCAATTTGAAAGTGAAAAAATTCTGTGAAAGGTCTATTTAAGAGACAAATAATTTTGTGAAGGGTCCTGTTTTGGGATAAAATGTTTTGTGAAGGGTCCTGTTTGGGGATAAATAATTTTGTGAAGGGCCCTGTTTTAAGATAAATTATTTTGTGAAGGGTCCTTTAAAGGACTTAAAATTTTCCTAAACATATCCCTGCTCTTGTTACATTTATGGTGGTGTTTTAAAATAGAAATAAATTACTTTTTATGCCTTTTTTTTAGATGCACAGAATTTTTTCCTGAATAATAAAGAAGAATGTCTACTTTTTGTATTTGTGTAAGAAAAACATGATAAACTTTATTAGTTTTATAGACTGAGTCATCTAAAGTATGGTTACTCTTGTCACCTGAAAAAGACATTTGTTTTTTACCCCTCTACATTAACGATTATTTTATCTAAACTACATATCAAAATCTTCAAATTTAAAATTATTTCAAAAAAGGAATGATTATTATTAAACGACAGCTATCTAAAAGTTTTAAATTCTAATATATTATTTAAAATTGAAAAAAAAAAAAAACGTTACTCGTTACAAAAAAAAAAATGGTTACTCTTGTTACGTTCCCTTTTAAAGATTTGGTAAAAAAGTTAAAAGACACATTATGAGTACAAATAATTATATAATGATGCATTTATTAAATTTTATCAAAGGAAAAATGATTTCTAGAGTTTACAAGTGATGGGAAACTCAATTTTTTTTACAATATTTTATTTTTATACTGTCCCCTGGCGGTAAAAATTGGAACTAAAATATGTACAGCTATGGTGCATAATATGAAAGAGTGGTCAAAGAAGTGACGGCAAAAGTTAGAAAAGGGCACTCCGGGTGAAGGTTAGAAAAATTGCTAAAAATATAGAAGTTGTAGCCCAGGCGGGTAAATAGTACAAGGGTCATTTTCAAAAAATTTGCCAAAACCCTGGACTTTGGCGCTTATTTTTTTATATTTGTTTAATTATTTAGACAAAAAGACATTAGTATCCTGACTTATGTACTGTTTGCTGTACAATGTGCCATTTATTTTAAATGTCTGATGAATTTCAATGCTAAAAAAATAAATCTTGTCTGGAAAAGTGGTTTTTTGACTGTCCCTAGCTTGTTTGCTCAGCCGAAAACTTAATTTTTTAAAAATTAAATCTTCATTATTTGTTTGAAAATATGAATGCAACCTATTGTATATGCAATAAACAAACCTATAATTACATTTTTAAAAAAATGTTTTTACTATCTGATGACAATATGAAACAGTAAAGGTCTGTCCCCAGAACTGCATCATGAGTGTTACCTATTTTAATTTTGATTATTTACATATATGTGGAGCTACTCATTAGTACATATCTAGTGTGTTTTCACTTGCCCAGACTTGTAGAATGTTACTTTAGTATAATTTTGTAAGGATTTGAAAATTGATAAGGGTGATATTTTACAACAAAGCTTTAAGGAAGGTGAGTATTTTTATTCATCATCATGAGTGTTACCTTACTTTAATAAAGTAATTAAGGCTAAAATGTTATTTTTTAAATTTTGAATTGATGATATAAAATGGTTGTCTTAAAAAAATTTGTTTTGTTTTAATTATTATTATAGAATAAAGACATTGAAGTACACTATGACGCAAAAGTTTAGACAATGACGTCATTCAGCTTTAAAATGTAGAATTATGACGTCAGAATTACAAAAACCTGTAAATATATTCAAAAACTGATTTAAAATGCTATGTACAAAAGACAGTCGTTTTATTTGCTATAATACTAATTTTTTTCATAAAAATTCAAATGTGCTTGTCGCAAAAGTTTAGACACTATTCTAAATTTCTTTGAATATTCGCTGGCATATGCAAATTTAGAATCGATGATGTCACAAATTTGGAGTACTTAAGTTCTGCAAACGATTGCGCTTCATAGTCGACATGCCGAGAGCTAAAGAAATTCAAGTGAATGAGGTTTCAAGGATTTGGCAGTTGAAAGGTGAAGGGAAGAGCGTTTCTGAAATTTCTGCTATTATTAATAGGTCAAAAAAATCTATTTATCGAGTTTTATCGAGTGGTTCCGAATATAAAGCAAAATGTCGGTCTGGGAGGCCACGTGTGACAAATGTACGAGAGGATCGCCTGATACAAAGACTAGCGAGTACTTAACAAATGAGCGTACGTGGAGTTCAAAGCTCATCGGGACTCTCTGTATCAAAGGATACGATTCGTAGACGAATTTTGGAAAAAGGAACAATCGTTTATAGCAAAATGCAGAAGAAACCACTTCATAAGTTACAAAGACTTATGTGGGCTCGAAAGCATATGTCATATGGAGAGAAATGGCAGTCAGTCATATTTAGCGATGAAAAAAGTGGAATCTGGATGGTCCAGATGGTTGTTTATCATATTGGCATGACTTGCGGAAGGAACCTCGACGTTTTTTTAGTCGCAGACAAGGAGGGGGCTCGGTGATGGTTTGGGCAGCCTTTTGCTATAATGGACAAGTATCTCTGACCTTCACCAGTGGTCGTCAAACTTCACAGCATTATACACAGACATTAGAAGAAAACCTACTGCCATTTGCTGAGCTTCTAGGGGGTCCTCAGTGGGAATTTCAGCAAGACAATGCTTCAATTCACACTGCAAAACATTCAAAATCTTGGTTTAATTCCCATAATATAAGAGTTCTCGACTGGCCAGCATGTAGCCTAGATCTTAACCCTATAGAAAAACTTTGGAGCATCATGTGTCGCAAAGTTTATAGCAACGCTAGACAATACTCTTCTGAAAAGGAACTTAAGACATCTATTGAGAATGCATGGTACGATATCGATCCACAAACTATGCAAGATTTAGTTTCTTCCATGCAATCTCGTGTATATGACGTAATACATAAGCATAGATGCGCAACCAGGTTTTAAAAATTGTTTATTTCGATTTTATTTAATTTGTGTCTAAACTTTTGAGACAGCAGTTTATTTTTGTTACCATTTAATTTATTGCAATATGCACAATTCCACTTTTCTTTGTTATAAATATTGTTTATATGTACAGCACATTAATTTCAAGCAGTGATTTGAAAATTGAATAAATATTTTTCAAAGTATGTAAGAATTTCTTCATTGTCTAAACTTTTGCGTCATAGTGTATAATAATGTCATGAGTGTTACTTTATAAAAGATAACACTCATGACAGAATGAGTATTTAATGAATTTTTTAGTGGAATTTAGCATGAATGCACACAAAATGAACAGAGCATTTAAGATCTGCATAATCTTTGGTTATTTTAGCAGAGTTTACCCAAGGTTTAACGTCGTTCATGCCGGCGCGGTGGGTCACACTCGACTGTCTCAGAGCTGCAAGTCTCTGGCTTTTTGGATACCACTATTTTAATATAGAAAATGTTGTTTTATTTAATTAGAACAATTGGGCGATTTAAAGGAACAACATTTTCTCTAAAATAATAGTGGTGTGCAAAAAGTCGGAGACTTGACAACTCTGAAACACCCGAGTGTGACCTACCGTGCTGGCGTGAACAGGAAGAGGCAGGGTTCTGCTTCTTGAAAAAAGACACTTTTTTTTTTTTAAAGACACTTTTTAGATTCTCAAGTGTTTGTTTTTTGTTTTTTTTTGGGGGGGGGGGGGGGGGGTTGGCATTTTTTCTGTTTTATTTAAAAAGGCACTTTTAATATTTAAATTCAGGGGATACTTTTCAAGTCAACAATGAGGAACTTTTTACTATGCAAATAATTTTTTTAATACAAAAAAAAAAAAAAAAAAAAAAAGAGTGAGAGCTAATGTTTTGGGAAAGGGGCAAGAAGGGTGCTGATTTTTTGAATGAGGGTGCTATTTTGTAAATCAAAGGGCAGGAAGGGTGCAGCAAGCCCCCAGATGGGACATTGAGTCGGCAGTATAGGCAAAAAAAACATGGAAAAAGGTCATTTGTGCAACTTAAAAAGATTAGCTGATCAGATTGTCGCACATGGTACCAATATAACTGATGCTGAAACTTTATTTGATGCACTACAAAGCAATAATTTAAAAGTCAAACTATTTTTCGTACCAGAGGAAAAAATTGTTCATTATTTACAACAAATATCATCTAGTCTTCGAACTGTTCCATACACTCATTCTATCCATCAAATTATAACAGTGAAACATGAGGAAATCTTTTATCATAATTTTTCCTGCTTTTGTGAAGAAAACAAATGGGCAGAAGGAAAATTTTGTAAATGCTTTGAAACAATAAGAAAATCTCACTTATTAACCACTTCACCGGTAGCCCCGAGATAACTCGGGTGTAAAAACACTGTTTCCCCATACCTGTCGCCGGTGAAGTGGTTAAAAACATTCAAGATCTAAAGAGAAAAAAAAACCTATTTATAGCAGTGAATCCCACAATGATTCTTTGATTTCTTCGTTTGATTTTGAGAATAGTTCAGAATTTAGTGGGTCTGAACCTGGAAGTGTAAATAATCTTTAACCAGGTACTTATGTGTTAGTTTAATAGAAACAAAACGTCTTATCGATATGTTGGAGAGTTGAAAGTTGTGTTTTTCAGGGTAACTGATAAAAACGGCCAAATGTTTGGGCTAATGAAAGAGGATATCTCATATGTGGAATATAATCATGTTATAATAACTTTACCTAGTCCACAAATTGTTATGAAAGGCAATAGAATCTATTATCATCTTCCATTTCCAATACATGTGTACTAAAAAACACAATGCTTTTTTTATCAAGAGTGTTACCATTTGTCATGAGTGTTACTTCATGAAATGTTTTAAATTTTTACCATTTAAAAATATTTTTTATCATAACTTTTATAGGAATTAAGAGAATACTTCAAATAACATATTTTAACAGCAAAAATATCCTCTAAATTTACTTTTTTTTAAATTTCATTACAACAATGTTCAGTGGAAAAAAAACAAAAAGTAACGCTCATGACAATGTACACAGTAATTTTTTTTAAAAAAATTAATTGTATTTGCTCATTTTGTATGTATCCTTGTTTAAGGACCCATATGTAATTGAAAATTTTCATTTTATAGAAATAATTATTTTTACTTAACTAAGAAATTCAATCATTTTGTCCGGTAACACTCATGACACTCGAGCCCAGAGATTCATTTTCAAAGTTAAATATCTTTAATGACACAAAAAATTAAGCTCGAATATTATTATATTCTAAAAGATTAATTATTTTTAAGCCTGTGTATTAACAATAAATTTAATTTTAAACAATTTTGAATTTTAATTTCTTTAAATGCTGTTTTGGCAGACTTTTTGAAAATGACCCATAAGACTTTTTGAAAATTTTATGATTTTTCGTAGATCGCAAGTGTTCTGCTATAAGTATGCAAAATTTCACATCTCCAACTTAATTAGGAGCAGAGTTAGAAAAATTGCTTAAAATACACAAGTCAGAGCACAGAGGGGTAAATATAAGGCTTTTTCAAAATTATATGATTTGTTATTTGATGCGAGGTGTTCAGCTATAAGTATCCAAATTTTCAAGTCTTCAACTTAATTAGGAGTTCAGTTAGAAAAAAAAGCTTAAAATATACAAGTTACAGACCAGACGAGTAAATATAAGGCTTTTCCAAAATTTTATGATTTGTCGTTTGATGTGAGGTGTTCAGCTGTAAGAATCCAAAATTTCAAGTCTCCAACATATAGTTTCTGAGAACGGGCTCTGTGACGGACAGACAGACAGAAGAGCGAGACAAATAGGGTTTCGTCAGATAAACTAAGCCCTAAATACTTACTAAATTGCTTTATAAACTTTGGTATCTTCTAAATTTGTTTGTTCTTAACATGTAGAATTATTAAAAATACTATGAGTAAAAAAAAAAATCCTGGCATTTTATAGAAGAACATGTTAATTTATGTTGAGTTGTTAATATGCCAAACTTCTGTTTAACTGTTTATAATAACTTGAAGTTTCATGTAGCTATTAAAATAGTGTTGAAATGATGAAAAATGTGTTTAAAATCATTTAATAAATTAAGCAAGTTGTGGTTACTCTTATTACAAAGAATCTAAAGTTACTCTTGTTACAAATAATCTAAAGTTACTCTTGTTACAAAATGAAATTTAAAGTAATAAGTCATAATTTTCATAAATTAATTTCATACTGTTGAAGACTGCATAAATAACAGATAAGCAACACATCTATATGGATAATTTTGATTTTATTTTTTTCTCCTTAGGATAAACTTTTATATGTTTTTGGTTACTCTTGTTACATGTCAAAGAACAAATTTAATTAACCTTTTTAATTAAAATATTATGTTTTTTGTTTTAAATATTAACTAATAAAAAGATACTAGTATTACTGTAAAAAATAAAACTAACAAAACTATGAGAAATTGGCATTTGGAATAGTATGAGATTCAGGCATTTTTGCTGCTAAAAAAATGTTATTTTGTAGCCCATTTACAAAAAAAAAAAAAAAAAAAAAAATACATCTAAATATAGAAAAATTCCCCAATTTTATTTTTCTTTGGACCTTTTACTAAAAAAAAATATATAATACACTTATGTCTTAAGAAGAAAAAAAAAAACGTTCACGATGTCCTACTTTGCATGGAATTGCCCTTCCCTGTTTAATCAAATATTTCTGGAACCGTCAATATTCGTTTAAACGGGGACGATTGTATTACCTCTGCTGAGAGATTCAGTGATGCCGCTGTACTTGTAAAAACCTGGGTCCCCGGGACCCAGGATTTCCAAAAATCTGGGTCCCTTTTTTACAAAAGCGGGTCCCCATCAATAATAATTTATATTTTAAAGGAATAAATGAAAGTTGTTTATTAAGATAAATGAAATGCATTAATTATTGTTTTAACAATAATTAAATAATGAATTAAAACCAGCATTATTTGCACTCAAATAAGATATTTTTAAAAAATATTAAGAGAAATTTTCTTTACTTTTTTAAAAGTAAAAATGCAAGATACAATTTTAATTGTAAAATAATGTTTATTTGAGAGTAGAAGATACCAAGTTCCACTAACAAGTATCACTAATGTTCACATTCTTTTAAAAAGAGGCAAGGCGGTTTATTGAAAAAGATATTTTTGCTGAAAAAAAGAACACTTATGTTAAGTGAAGGTGTACTTTTCGTTGAATGAATGGGTGCTTTCATTATTATACTACCCATTGAATTATTTGTCAGCATAGATCTGTGTTGGAATCAGACATTTTCTTTGGAAGGGAAATTTATATCTAAATCACTAATAAGCATCAAATCTTAAATGATCTGAAGGCGGGAGACATTTCAATGCAGTAAGAACGAGGGGGGGGGGGGGGAGTGATTTTTACTGGTCCACCTAATGAATATAAGTATTATCAAAGTACACTGAAATCATGCTGTATTTTTAAGAATCTCATAAAAAAGAAATTAAATCCCATTTTATGAATTTTCTACCTATAAGTTTAGTTTGCACATCTTTTTTGGTGCTTTGACTAAATTCACGTTTTTTCTGCGTTACTTTGACGAAATTCGCGTTTTTCCGCGATCCTTTTGTTGAAATTTGCTATTTTTTTGCGAGTCTGTCACGAAAATCGTGTTTTTTTCCGCGATACTTTGACAAAATTCGGCTTTATTCCGCGATTTTTTGACAAAATTTGCTATTTTTTCGCAATCTTTTGTCGAAATACACTATTTTGTCTCAGCCCTTTTACGAAAATAGCGTTTTTTCCGCTATATTTTCACGAAATTTGTGCTTTTTTCGCGATCCTTTGACGAAAATCGCCTTTTTTACATTATTTTTTGACGACATTTGCTATTTTTGGGGGGATCCTTTGATAAAAACAACTATTTTTTCGCGATCCTTTGACGAAAATCGGCTTTTTCTGCGATTTTTTGATGAAATTTGCGCTTTTTTCGCGATCCTTTGACAAAATTCGGCTTTTTTCCACGATTTTTTGACGAAATGCGCTATTTTTTAACGAAATACGCTAATTTGTCGCGGCCCTTTTACGAAAATCGCGTTTTTCGCAATATTTTGATGAAATTTGCGCTTATTTCCGCGACTTTTTGACGAAATTCGCTTTTTATTTCGCGATGCTTTGACGAAATACGCTATTTTTTCGCGGCCCTTTTACGAAAATCGCTGCTTTTGCGCGATATTTTGATGAGATTTACGCTTTTTTCGCGATTCTTTGACGAAAATAGTCTGTTTTCCGCGATTTTTTCACGAAATTACGCGTCCCACGGGACGCGTAAGAGCTATTTTTTTGCGTCCCGTATCCGATTTTTCGCGTAATTTACGCGCTATAGCGCGTCCGCGGCATCCCTGAGATTGTTGCACTGATCAAGGCTGCATTTAAAAATCTTCCTTGCTAAATCAAAGCTAGTAGAAAGTTATTCTTGCTGAGTTGCCACCATTTTAAATTCGAATAGTTTATATTATTTATTTTTACTTTAGTTTCTTCCGGACAATTAAATAGTATAAGAGTCTCGTATAGTATAACGTTTTTCTTGAATTTCACTTGTTTTAGAATTTAAGAAAATTTTATTGATTTGTTTTAATTCACAGAAGAAGCCATGAAGTTATTAAAAATGTTTTATAACTATCCTCTTCTTAAATAACTCAAAGCAGATTTTTTTTTAAGTAACTTGTAAAAAGCTCTTGTTAATTAAAATGAAAGTTTCTGTATTAAACATTACGTAAAATTGTTTAAAAATTTGACATTTTTATGTCTTTAAACTTTGGTTAGCCGAACATTCGGTATTCAGCCTAACACTTACTGTTCGGTGCATCCCTACTTTTTAATACCTTTAAACTCTTCGACCAGCCGAATATTTATTAGTTATTGTATATTAACTTGCATATTGAAAGAAGCAAATGGGAGGATGGGGCAGAGCAGACATTTCAGTGGAAGAATTTTTAAGATTATTTTTATCTGCTTCTGCACCCCAGTAGCAGAATTTTCTGTATCCAAATGCAGCAAGCCAAGAATTATCTGCAACTCAACAATTATAGGTCAAAATTAACATTTTTACCCACTCGCCGCTGGCCAGTACACTGATTTTTTTCACTGGCCAGTAACAAAGTTATGTATGCTCCATACAAAATTGTGTTTTTTTTTAAACTATCAACATTGTAATTTACTAATATATATTACTTACCATTCGATATGATTACACTCAACTGAAAAATTTTATTTTTACTGCTAATTGCAATGAAATAAATTCACAGGAAATTTTAAGAAAGGTTACAGCAGAGGGGGACCCCCCCCCCCCTCTCGGCACTAAGTAATATGGATTTTTCTGCGATCATTTAACGAATTTCGCGTTTTTTTTTTTTTTTTTTGAGATATTTTGACGAAATTCACGTTTTTGGGTGACCTTTTGCAAAATCTGCGTTTTTTTGCGATCTTTTGACGAAATTCACATTTTTGCGTGACCTTTTGCAAAATCTGCTTTTTTCCGCAATCTTTTCACAAAATTGCGTATTTTGTAATCTTTTAACGAAATTTGTGGGTTTCTTTCGCCATTCTTTGAAAATATTTGCATTTTTTTCAAAAGTTGCATTTTCTCCGCGATCTTTTGACGAAATTTGTGTTTTTCCACGATCTTTTGAAGAAATTTGCGTTTTTTCCGCGATTTTGTCACGAAAGTTACATTTTCTCCGCGATCTTCACGAATTTTGTGTTTTTCCTGCGATCTTTTCACGAATTTCGCATTTTATCCGCAATCTTTTCCCAAATTTTGTGTTTTATCCAAAGATTTTTCACGAAATTTGCGTTTTTCCGTGATCTTTTCACAAAATTTGCATTTTTCTGCGATATTTTGTAGGATTTTTTTTCTCGATTCTTTGTCGAAATTTGTGTTTTTCCGCGACCTTTTCACGAGTTTTGCGCTCTCCGTGGTCCTTTCACGAAATTTGCGTTTTTCCGCGATACTTTGAAGAATTTTGTGATTCTTTGTCGAAATGTGTTTATTCCGCCATCTTTTCTCGAAATTTGTGTTTTTTTCTGCGATTTTTGACGAAATTTACGTTTTTCTGCAATTCGCGTTCTTTACGTGGTCCTTGGGCGAAATTCACGTTTTTTCGCGATTTTTGACGGAATTGGTGATTTTTTTCGGCGACCATATCGAAATTAGAGATATTTTTATGTCCAAATTTTTGGACTGACGACCGTTTTTTTCTTCAGAACCGAATGCCTTAAATTTTCAGAAAATTCGAGACAATCACCCCTGCTACTTTCTTTTCTTGCGTTCGGGAGAATCGCCGATTTGAACGCCGTAAATTCCGAACGAATTTCACCCCTTTCCTCCCTAGCATCGATCTTTCAACCATCGCGTTTGGCGAGTGGTGCCCATTGAGTTTGGCGAGTGACGAGAATAAAGTTAAACGTCTCGACGCCTGGCGATTGCTAATTTTGTGTTATATCAACAATGCTGAACCAAGCTATTATCATAAATACCCATAAAATAAGCAAAAATTGCATTTTACAAAGAAAATGTAAAAAGAAACACAATATTCTTTAAACAGTAAATTTTTGGTGCTTTTCGGTTAGCCGGACGCCTGTGTTACATACACATATATACGTGTGTGCATATATACAATATGTGTATATATATTTACATATATGTATGTTGTATATATAACACTGGCGCCCAGCTAACCGAAAAGTACCAAATTTTTTAGTCCAGTATTTATTTTTAGCTGGTAAATTAATCTGCAAGGTCTAAAAAAATCTGCAGCACTGCTGTAGTTTCTGCTATGGGGATCTGCACTGATCATGAGTTATGCAAGTGATCTTAGTGTTATGTTCAACACTCAAACTATTCCTTAAAAAACAATGTTCACACTCAGAGATTTTAAATATGAGCACATTTGTTGTGAACAAATTACATATAAAACTTACCATATATATTTATGCAAGTTGGTTACTTTATAGCTGGTTTAACAAGAATTCAAATATTTTTACTTTCTCTTGTCAGATTCACAAAATGTGTCATGTGTTTATGCATCCACTAAAATTATATTGCATGCTTCAATATCTTGTGTTAATAAACATTTTCAAATTCCATCTTGCTTCTAAAGCTTAAAAAAAAAAAACCTTGGGTATTTCTTTGTTATAGAGGATTTGGTACAATATGACCATTTATTGTACTGTCTGGCTCACATAAGGAAAACCCTGGGGAGGTTGCTGCTTAAGGAGATTACAAAATCTGTAGGGAGAAAGGTTCCTCCGTGGAAGTGAACGATCATTGATTTAGCAGGAGGAAATTAGGGAGAAAAGAAAATGCCAGACTTCCCTAAAATGAAATGAACTTACCAGTTACCCTACCCTGGCAAAAAGATGAAGCCAAGACCGGTTTCAGGGTTTTTTTTTTTACGATAACCACACAGTACATGGATAGTTATCGTGCAAAGATATTACAATATCATGAGATTTTTTGAACATTTCATGTTACTCGCAAAATTTAACCCCACCTCTTTCTCTATTGTGCCAAGGATCCCATAACAAAGAACCAAACCTTGAATCATCAGCATACTATTAAGTTAGGTCTCATTTGAGAATATTTAAAACAGACAAATTTAAATTAAGCTAGAAAATGTAATACAGTAAAATTTTATTTCATATACATATTCATTGACTTTAAAATGGAAAAAAAGTGATCCAATGAGATTGCATATAATGATGTACGAACTCAAAATCAATACATAAAAACAAAATTTATCAATAACGTTAAACAAAATACAAATTGTAGTGCAAATTCAGTTAATTAACAAAGTCTTAACTTCATCGTCCTCCATATCTCTCTGATGCTCGCCCACCACCATATGGGAATTGGCTGCGTTGGGAGTAGGTACTTCGCATAGGTCCTCCTCCATAGCTGGAACCGAAGTCGGTGCCCCAACCTCCTCCTCCACCACCATAGTAGCTGTCACCATAACTATCACTCCAAGCACTTGCTCCACCACCGCCATATCTGTCACCATATCCACCACCATACCCATTTCCATATCCACCACTGTACCCATTTCCAGGTCCCCCACCATACCTTCCTCCTCCATAACCACCTCTGTCGAATTCATCAGGGGCACGCCATTCTCCCCCACCACTAGCATAACTTCGCATTTCTTGCTTCATCTTAATCTTATTCATCTCATCACGAGAAAGAGCCTTCTTAACTTCCAATTTTCTATCTTTGTAAGTGTGATTGCGTTGCAAGCAGATTTTATCAACAGGATCATGATCATCAAATTCAACAAAAGCTATGCCTCTCCTCTTCCCTGTATTCTTATCCACTACGATATTTACACTCAAAATTTTACCGTATGATCCAAAACAGTCTCGTAAATCCTCTTCAGTGAGGTCGTCTTTGATTCCACTCACGTACAACTTGTTAACCGTTACCAGAGCTGCAGGGTTGTGTGAATCTTCTCTGGGAACAGCTCTCTTTGATTTAACTTCTCGGCCATCAATTTTATGCGGTCGGGCAGCTTGCGCATCATCAACCATGTGAGCACTTTTATAAGTAACATAACCAAACCCTCTAGATCTGTTGCTATTTTTCAATTTTCTCATAACAACACAGTCCACAATTTCACCCCACTGTTCAAAGTGCTTTTTTAAGGCTTCTTCAGCAGTC
Organism: Maratus speciosus; assembly: GCA_963932465.1. Lineage (NCBI taxonomy): Eukaryota > Metazoa > Arthropoda > Arachnida > Araneae > Salticidae > Maratus > Maratus speciosus. The sequence continues at coordinate 435,623,313 of OZ010788.1, forward strand.
TCATAATTTAAGCCGAAAACAAAAAGTTTACGAAACTGCTCTGGTTCAGGCTTTTCAGACATGATCAAAAACTTCAATTGAAAGAGAAATATATAAAAGACGCTTACTTTTCGAACGCTAAACCAGAAAATGGTTTAATGATTGGCTGGCCGGTTCGAGTTGAAGAGTTCTTCGTCTGCCAGATACCAAGGAGTTTAAGGTTTAAGGCGGGCATCCAGGTTAATTTTTCGCTGTTTGCGAAACAAGATTGACTAATCAGGAACCTCTATTTTTGCGAACTTTTCGCTATTTGCAAAAATGCAAGCTTTTGATTGGTCAATCACGTTTCGCTAACAGAGAAAATTCTACCTGGATTCCAGCTTAAATCTCCTCGGCAAGATAAAGCCAGCAGTTTACGATCCATAAATGTGCAGAAGTTTAAGCTTTTCGCTGTTGGTTATCGAAACGAAATTGACCAATTAGAAGCCTGCATTTTTGCAAACAGCAAAAAGTTCGCAAAATGCAGGCTTCTGATTGGTCAATCTTGTTTTGCTAACAACGAAAAATCTAACTGAATCCCGAGATATAATGTTAAGAATCAGCATTATATACTTCTAATTTGTTCATAATGATTATTTTTTCACGTAACTTTAGTAAACCATGCGTTCAATATAATGATATCCAGTCAGATTTTTTAAAAGCGATATAAGGAAAGGGCGTGTTTACAAACAAACATTTCCGTCAACCAATCTACCACTACATTTTTGGTGACTTTTTTAGACCAAGGCAGGCATTCAGATGTCCACTGAAGAAGGTTTACTAAATAACGATTCTTAACTTAAATTTAGCGATCACTATTTAAGGATTCCTAAAACGCTACACTGTTAAAAATATCGTGAAAAATTACCTCTGATTTTAAAGGCTATCTATTTTCTGACCAATGAGAACGATCTAAAAACTCCTATGGAGCGTTCTCATTGGTCAAAAAATAGATAGTCTTTACAAACAGAGGTAATTTTTCGCGATATTTTTAACAGTGTATTCAGACCGGTCTGCCTAAACAAGCTTCGGCTTTCCTTATCTGACGATCTGGCTTCGTCAATCTTCGGAACATGATACCGATTACACAGACGATAAACCAATCAGCACACAGAATCGCTTCGCTGTCGATCGATCAATCAAGCGCATTATTTGCCATTCTTAGTTTTACACGCTTTTTGAAATTGAATTTTGCTACTGTTCTGTTCATTATTATCATTGAAAAGAAAAGGAAAAAAGCATGTAAAAAAAGAAAGCAGAGGGGAAATTGTGCAGATTTTAAAAATTCCAGTAATTCCTGAATTACAAATGGTTTAAAAGTAAAACATTTTGTTTATTTTTTAAATATAATTAAATAATGGAAATAATAACTGTTATTATTTACAGACTCTTTTTAAGTTGTATTTCCTGAAATATATATTTTTAAGATGTTGATTTTTAATTATTTGAGTTCATGTTTAAATTTTTCAAGAAAAGCGTTTTGGCCATGGCTAAGGGATATTTAGGAATAAACCTTCACAAAATTTCATTCCATAAAAAATACTTTTTTTGTGATTGTTAGGTTGTAAAATATCTAATTTGCAAACAAAACAACTCTACCAGATATGAAAATTTTAGCAGGGATTAAATAAGTTATTAATAAATGCTTGATTTGAATTTGAGTCACTACATTTCATCTTTCATTACAAAATGTTATATTTCATTAGAATAATTTTTATTTTCAGAAAATGGGCTTCAAGAGAAAAACCTTGCACTTGCATCAACTCCTAAATTTATATTTATTTTCTGAGAAGTAGAGGAAAACATTTTTTTTTCTTTACCCAGACATTTGCAATCTTACATAATAGAATACATATAGATATTAACCTGTAAAGGCTATCAATAAAATAAAATCAGTTTTACCAATGCAATACTTGGGGTTTTTATTTAATTTAGGCAATTTAATTTTCTATAATTCAGCATATGGAAAAATGCAATGTCTGCTTTTATAGACAATTATATTACTTTTATAAAGATGCAAAATGTTTAATATATAAAATTAAAATTAGCAATAATGAACTCTGAAAGATTTACCATTTCTTTAAAAAAATTGGGGGGGGGGGGGGGGAGTGGTGGATTACAATTATTTTTTTTAATTACAAAAAATTGCAGTTATTATATAAATAAATATTTTTGAATGAATCATCTGCTAAAACAATTAATCAAAATAACACTAAAACACAGAATTTCACTAAGCATTTTTGTTTATTTTACAACTAGACTCAAATAATGCTTATGTATTAATATAAAAATACCAGGTTAACATAACAATTTTTAATAATTAACCTGACTTAATAAGATCACTGACATAGTAGGGGAGAGGGGGGCGCCTTTGAACATTTTTTTTTTAAATCCACATATTTTTTACTTGAATTATATTTATTGAATTTTAAATATTTTGTAATTTAAATGAAAAATGTAATTCTGCATCATATGAAATAAAAAATTAGTTTTTCAGATAAATTAAATATGTTGTGAGGCTTTAAAAAGATGAAAGTTTTCTGTTCAAACCTGCCCCACATAGGGTACCTTTGAACAAGCTAGGGACACATTTGAACAAATAAACAAAATATTGACAGTTTTTATTAAAAACTGCGTATCTTTCCAAAGTATAAAGTAATAAGAATAAAATTACATAATTACATTTAACTGAAATTACTATATTTTTATTATTTAACCAACTTTGTATCCATCAAAGTATATTGTTGAGATAGAACAGAGGATCCCTCCAATTTTGTTTAATTGTGACAACTTTTTATATAATACATGTAATTTTTATAAAAATACATCATATGTTCTTTTTTACAAAGACATTAAGCAATTTAATCTGACCAACGTAATGAAGAGTTCTTTTTGCATGAAATTGAACTAAAATGAAATCATTTACATTCAAATTGTTATAAAAAATGGATAAAACCCTGTTTTATGAAATCCATAAATAATGTTTGCCATTGTAAATGAAACAGTATAGGGTTTGTTAGACAGATCTGCTAAATCATGAATTATTGTTGTGTGTCCTGAATTTGCCTGTAGTTGAAACCCTGCATTAGTACAACTTTCATATTAAGAATAATAACAATTAATCTCTTAATTTTCAAATTAAAAAAAATTTCAACAATAATATTTAGATACGCCTACAACTCTTTACTTCATAGTTTATTTGTTCAATGGTGCCCCATCACATGGAGTTTAGCATTACAACTATTTACTCAATTAGGTTTGAGAATTTAAATAAAACAAACCTTATAAGTTAAAACTAACATCTTTATTTAGATATTAAATAGTAAATTATAATTTTAGGGATACAAGATTATCAACAAAACACTTACAACTTTATTTTGTTAAGTTTTGTTGAAAATAATCACAGCATTACATTAAATTCTTATTAATTTCTTTTTGTACAACTATGTTTATTGTGATTGGTTGTTTAATGTAGCTTTCTTTCACGGCCGCCAATTCTCTGCCATGCTTGCAAAATCTATAAATACCTGTAAATTTTCTGTTTTCTTTCAGTATGTTTGTGTAATTGTTCTTGTTAATATCAAATATACTCACTTCGATCCACGTCTTTATGTCTGCCTTTTTATTTATTTTAACAGCAGAGCGTTGGTTCTAGCAAGTGTTAAAATGAGCTGCGAGACATACTGACGCCGTTATCTTTCTGTTTTTCATTTCTGCTGGGATTTTGAGTGAAAAAGATTTTATCTTACTTTTTATATATTTTATCGAGCAGAATGGATTCTTCAAAAGATGTTTACGGTATCCCTCTTTTTGAAGGTGATGGAAAAGTTTTTTCGGTATGGAAACGAAGAGTAATGGCAATTTTTGCTGCTAAAGAATTGGAAAAATTCTTGGAAATTGAAGCGGCTCCGACAATGCCGCCGATGTCGTGAAAGCAAAAAAGGCTTACGCTTTATTATTATCATTATTAAGTGATAATGTTCTTGCGTCACTTCAAGATGAAAATACAGCTCATAAAATTTGGAATAAATTAGAACGCACTTATGATACAAAGCGTGCAGTGAATCAAATTTTAATTCGGAAGAGATTGGCAACGATTAAGAAAGATCGTACAGTTTCTATGAGAAATCACACTGATGAAATAAATAAATTAATTTCGGATCTTAAGCTGTCTGGGGCAGAAGTTAATGAAACGGATATTATTGTTTATATTTTGATGTCATTGCCTCAGGAATTTGAAAATGTTAAGATTGCTTTAGAAAACCAACCGAATTCTGTTTTGACATTAGATTTTGTGACACAAAGATTATTAGATGCTGAAGCACTTCTTTTGGATTCAAAGAAAGAAAAAGTATATACTAAGGCTGCTCATGATAATACTGCATTTGTGTCGACTCGCAAAGAATTCTTTTGCAAAATTTGCAACTCTAAAGGGCATACAGCGAAATATTGTAGAAAGAAAATTACTTGCCATTCTTGTGGAAAATTCGGACACATAAAACGTAACTGTAAAGCTGTTAAAAATTCAAATGAAGAAAAATTTGCCTCTTCAGCTGTTTCTTTCGTTGCTGGAAATGCTTCCAGGAAAAGGAATGAATTTATAGTAGATTCCGGAGCAACTTCCCATATGTGTTCTAATGAGAATTATTTCGCATCCTTAGTACCTTCTTCAGGAACTATTAAATGCGCATCAAAAACAACGAATCTAGAAATCAAAGGTATTGGAAATATTAATGGAAAACTGTCAAATGGAATGGAAATTACTTTAAAGGATGTCCTTTATGTTCCAGACTTAAACGGGCAATTCATTTCCGTTAGGAAAATTGAAAGTGCAAATTATACAGTTATTTTCAAGAATCAAAAAGTATTTATCAAAAAAGGAAGAAACCGTTTTTACTTCGGTGAACGGGATTTGAATGGACAATACGTAAGTGACTTTGTCCCTGTTTACGAAACCGTTCTTACTTCAAAGAAAAATCATTGTGATATCTGGCATCGCAGACTTGGTCATCCGAGTGACAAAGTATTGAAAGGTATGAAGCTTCCGGTACCTGATTCTTTTTGTGATATTTGTGCTCGGGCAAAACAGAGTGCAACACCAATGGGAAGAGGACCAAGAAAGAGAGAAACCAAGCCAATGACTTTGATTCATAGTGACATTTGTGGACCTATTTTTCCGACAACCTTTTCTGGCGAGTGCTATTTTATGACTCTTATCGATGATTTTTCTCGTTTTACTGAAGTACGTTTACTGAAACATAAAAGTGAAGTCTCAGAAGAATTAAAAATGTTCTTAAAATCCAACCCTACAGTGAAGAAAATTAGATGTGATAACGGGAAGGAATATTTTTCTAATGATTTAGTGAATTTTACTAGAGATCTTGGTATAGTGATAGATCCCGCTCCTCCATACACGCAATCTTTGAATGGAGTAGCTGAACGCTGCAATAGGTCGCTTCTGAATATAGGACGTGCTTTGATTGCTGAATCAAATTTACCAAAGACTTTTTGGGGTCAAGCTATCCTTTCAGCAGCTTACTTGAAAAACCGAATGCCAAGCAGCACTATTGAGAACAAAACTCCGTACTTCCTGAAATATGGAGAAGAAGCCGATTTCAAGCACATACGTGTTTTTGGATGCAGTGCTTACATGTTAATTCCTTCCGTTCATCGAAAGAAGCTTGACGATAGGTCTAAACAAATGATCTTCATTGGTTATTCTTCAATGGGATATAGATTACTAGATCCTGAAACGAAACGCATAACTGTATCAAGAAATGTGAAATTCGACGAAGAGAAAAAGGAAAATGTTCAGTCGAAACAATACATTCTAGAAAATTCAGAACCAGTCGATAATGAAATTGATCCAGATGTTCTAGAAAATACGAGTGATGAATTAGATGATCCTGAAGAGAAAGAAGACAAAACAAGAAAATCTGAAAGATTTAAAAAGCAACCTGTACGGTATCCAGATCCTGAAGTTTACGAAGCATTACTTTGCCAACAAGAAACATTAACGTTTGATGATATCAGATCCCTCCCTAGTGATGAACAACGCTTGTGGAAAGAAGCTATGGACGCGGAGATTGAAAGTATGAAAATCAACGATGTCTGGGATCTTGAAAAATTACCACCTGACAAACGACCTATTTCCTGCAAATGGGTATTTACCATCAAAAGAGATGGTCGACATAAGGCGAGACTCGTAGCTCGTGGATTTATGCAAAAAGAAGGGCTAGACTATAGTGAAACCTTTTCCCCTGTAATAAGTATGCCAGCTTTACGTTTGGTTCTTATTTTGATTTTAAATGAAGACTTATATGCATCTGTGTTAGATGTTAAAACAGCGTTCCTGAATGGTAAGTTAAATGAACTTGTTTTTATGGATCAGCCGCAAGGCTATGATGATAAAAGTGGGCGAAAGTGTAAACTTAAAAGAAGTTTATATGGTTTAAAACAAGCCCCACGACAATGGTTTGAAAGGTTTCATGAATTTATTTCAAAGTTAAATTTTAAATCTTGTGATAATGAACCTTGTATTTTTATTCGGTATAATAATGATCATAAAATAATTATTGCTTTGTTTGTAGATGATATGTTAATTGCAGGTTCAGATGTAAATGAAACTAATGTAGTTATTTCCCTATTACATAACGAGTTTCACATGTCAAAATCGCAAAGTGGATTTCTAGGTATTCAAATGAAATTCAATTCTGATAGTTTAATAATGGATCAAGAGTCTTACATAATTAAATTGTTAAGTAAGTTTAATATGCTAGATTGTAAACCCAGTAACATTCCTATTTCTCCTAAGTCCACCCCATCTGATTTCAAAAATGGTAAACCTTTTAATGGCCCATATCGTGAACTTGTAGGTTGTTTATTATATTTAGCTTATATTTCTCGACCTGATATTTTGTATGCTATTAACTGTTTAAGTCAATTACAAGAAAATCCTACTGAAATTGCATGGAAAGCACTTAAGAAAATCTTAAGATATTTAAAAGAAACATTGTCTTTAAAACTTGTGTATAAAAAGCAAAATTCTGATCCTAAATTATCCATGTATGTTGATGCTGATTGGGGGGCTAACACAAATGACCGCAAATCAGTAACAGGTTATATTTTAATGTTTTGTAACATGCCTGTTCTGTGGTGTTGTAATAAACAAAAATCAGTTGCTTTATCGTCAACTGAAGCTGAAGTCATTGCTTTAACTAAAAGTTTGCAAGACTTGTTATGGTTTTAAAATATTGCTAGTGAAATTGTAAATATTAAGGATTTAGTAATTTTTGAGGATAATCAATCATGTATAAAATGTATCAGTAATGAGAGTAATTATGGTAGAATGAAACACATTGATATCAAATTGAAATTTGTTCGCAATATTATAAAAGAAAATAACATCAAAATTGAATATGTTCCTACGAATATGCAAATTGCTGATTTATTTACAAAGGCATTACCTAAAGTTAAATTTTATGAACTATTATTTCTTTGTTGTTTGTACAAGTAATGTTTAAATTGTGTCATATTATTATTAATGATTGATTTCAAGAAATTTCTTTGTTTTCTGATGTAATGCTAGATTATGGGCGGGTGTTGAAAATAATCACAGCATTACATTAAATTCTTATTAATTTCTTTTTGTACAACTATGTTTATTGTGATTGGTTGTTTAATGTAGCTTTCTTTCACGGCCGCCAATTCTCTGCCATGGGCCTTGCAAAATCTATAAATACCTGTAAATTTTCTGTTTTCTTTCAGTATGTTTGTGTAATTGTTCTTGTTAATATCAAATATACTCACTTCGATCCACGTCTTTATGTCTGCCTTTTTATTTATTTTAACAAGTTTAGATTCAAGAAAGCAAAATATACATATCTTGCTTAGTAGTGTGCATGCAAAATAGTAAAGGTTTGTATTCTTGTTACATTGAAACAGTAGTACTGTGTAGCCGTATATATTTAAAAAATATAATTTATTTAAATAATATAATTTATTTACAGTGTTCAAAGGTACCCCCGTCTCCCCTACTTGAAGTAACATTGCTAACAGTGGTTTTCTGGGGTTTTTTTGCATTGAATTTTAATAGCTTTTATAAATTGGACACTATTACAATCATGGAATATAATAGTATTAAACATGGAAAATATATATGAGCCATTCTTAAAAAGGCGGGTAACTTTACTCTGTATTTAGAGAAAAAAAAGTTAAATTTTAAACAATTTTTATTTATAAATAGATAAGGTATAAGATGCTGAGTAATCTACATATTCCAGCAAAGACTTTTAACAGTATTTTTTTTCTAAAATAACTGGTAATCAATCTCACTTTACTGTTCCTGAGACAGTTGTTTATTTTATAATCTATATAAAATAATCGGTACTTTTTGGTTAGCTGGGCACCAGTGCTATACATACATATATATATATATATATATACACATATATGGATATGTACCGGGTGTCCCAAAAAGGACTGACTGATTTTAAAATTCAATAACTTGCAAACGGTGACAGATATTTAAAAAATTCTTGCAGGAGGGTTATGCATAAGGTCAAAAGTTTTATTAGAGTTATTTTCGATTTTAGTTCGAATTACAAACAATAGATGGCGCTGTAAGCAATAGTCGCTAAATACAGGCTCGATTTCTGGTCCTTTCTCTTGTTCCATGCTGAAAAAGGAGATGCAAATGTATTATCCGGGCCACGAAGTACCAAAAATCGAGCCTGAATTCAGCGTCTATTGATTGCAGCGCCATCTATTGTTTGTAATTCGAACTAAAATTGAAAATCTCTGTAAAAAAACTTTTGACCTTATACATAACCCTCCTGCAAGAATTCTTTAAATATCTGTCACCGTTTGCAAGTTATTGAATTTTAAAATCAGTCAGTCCTTTTTGGGACACCCGGTACATACATACATATATATATATATATATATGCATATGTTGTATATATACATATATATGTATATAAATAAGCATGTATACATACATATATAATTACTGGCGCCCGGCTAACCGGAAAGTACCAAACAATCTTAACAAAATTTTAAGATTTGTTTCATTTGTAACTTTTCATAATAAGAATATAATATTAACATCTAAAGCCATACCTGAGGTACTAGTCACAACCATGGAGAATTAAGTCAGAACTGCAAAGCATTGAGATTGAGCTTTCATCAATATGCAGATAATTTGTCCGGAGAAGTGTCACTGAGGAATGGTGATTTTAAAAATACAAACCATGCACTCTGTGACACTTTTTTGGCCACAACAGGTTCACGGAGTAGATTGAAGACTATTCTAACTTGTGAAGACCATAAAGTTAAGATTCTGAAAAACAACAACAACAAAATTTTTTTTAACTCAATGAACAGTCTTTAGATCTATGTTTAAGATAAAAGGTTTAGTACATTGTAAGGAATTATTTATAAATATACATACAAAATAGATTTTATTTTGCACATAATTTATAAATTTAAATCAACACAATATTTATAAAATGTGTTTTGTTTTAATTTCATTTAAGTAAAATTTTTGACTCACAATATGTTTATTTAACTTGAAAGAAATGGGAAGATTTGTGTTTGCATATTAAATGTTTTAATAAAGAGCAATATTGGCTGTTTAAAAAAAGTAAAAAACTCCAACAAACACATTTAATTTTTTTTTGTGTGTGTGAAGGATTATGAAAACACATTTTATAGGAACATAAAGAAAATAAGGTAGTTGCATATTGATAAATTAAAATATGCATGTATTTCAGCAATATTTCTTAAAATATAAAACGTGTATGTTTTATTAATAAAATAATCGTCTGAAGAATACTAATTTAGTTATCTTGAGTTTTACAATTTATTATTATTATTATTTTTTATTTTTTTTTTAAAGAAAGAAAGCCAAGATGCACAAACATTGTGAATTAAACAAAATCATTGAATCTCATCAAAATAAGAAATATTTTAGAAATCATTTTACTTCATAGGACTAACCTGCATAACTTTTTTAGAGCGATAATTAAAAGCAAACTTCATGCGAAATGAATGTATAAAATATTTAATATAGAAAATATAAAACTCAGTACATAGCGTATTCGATCTGTCGATAAAATAAATAGTTTATAACATCGAGACAAGCATGAAATAAATTTAGTTATGTATAAACATAAAACTATACAGTAGTTCATGGTTAGGATATCTCAAATTTGCACAAGGGCACAGTAAAAAAAAAAAAAAAATTTAAATTACAAAAACGTGATCAAATATATAAAATTACATGTTAATATGATCACAAAACTCTAAAGATTATAAATAAAAGCAATACATACCGATTACAGATCTGTAGTATACATTAATTAATAATAACATACAGTTTGTTTACAGAAATGAAAACATCGCGTGTTAAGTTAAAAAATAATACTTGATGATGCCAAAAAACCTTTAAGATATTTTTGATGAATGCAACAAAAATTTATTGCTTTATTTAGGCTGGGATTACGGTGCCTCACTTAAGATCAACTTAAGGTGCGTTTTCACTGGTCGTCCTAATGACCTAAAAAACCCTAGCGATCCAAAACCTTAACCTAAGAGCGTTTTCACTGGTTACAGCTAAACCCTTACGCCAACCAATCAAAGGCAAGTTTTTACTGCGCAAGCGCCTACTTTAAGGTGCCTTTTCACTGGTCGTCCTAACGACCTAAAAAAACCCTAGCGATCCAAAACCTTAACCTAAGAGCGTTTTCACTGGTTACAGCTGGAAGTTTTTACTGCGCAAGCGTCTACTTTACGGCTTCTATATCGAACTTAAGCTCCGTTAATCAATCAATCGATCAGCTGTCAATTATAAACAAATAATTGTTGTCTACACTTGTGTCATGTTTAATAGTAAATATTTTGCATAAAAAATAATCGAAAGTTTTGATTGTTTTTCCCCACTAAAGGTTTATCACCTGTGGCAAAAAAAATGCCTTAAAATTCATTTATTACTTTATAATTAAACTCCTAAAAATATTAATATTTATTGTCAACAGAAGCACACAAGTGTACATCACTTTTGAAAAAAAAAACAATTATAAAATCCCATCTTGACATACTTAAAGCAAGTTCAATAAAAGAGAGTAAAAAGAAAAAACAAATTCATAGGTTTAATGAAAATACAGCCTAAACTTATTTTGGTACTTTTCGGTTAGCCGAGAGCCAGTGTTATATATACATATAAATATACATACATATATGTATATATACACAACTATATATATACATATATTGTATGTATGCACACACACATATATATATATGTATATATATAATTATATATATACATACATGTATATATAGCACTGGCGCCCGGTTAACCGAAAAGTACCCTTATTTTTAAAGATACAAAGTGAGGGAGGAGGTCTCCTAAACATTTTGTGAATATGAAGGAAAATAAAAATAAAAGGTATTTCCTCATTATAGCGGCCCTCGCAATTACGCCAAGGTTGTAGTTACATTTAAAATTTAAATATCATAAAACATAAATAAGATTTTACAATTGTAAACCGGGTCGTAGTGGAGTATTTCCACAGCATACCTTCTGGATTTTTTTAAGGAATACCGTATACCCTTTGTTTCTCAAAAATACTATAGCGTATACTCTCTGCCTTGAACGTATACCCCCCTGGTTTTCTTACGACTACATCACTGGTTGTATATATGAGATAATTTAGCAATTATCTTGGTTGCCGCTATAGAGTAAAATATTAAAAATCTTGATCTTTTTTTTTTTAATCTTTAAAATAGTACTCAGGATCAAAGCTATCCAAAGACAGACTTCTAAAAGGATGTTATTGTGTCAAACTGAATGTTTGCTAAACCTTTTTACAGAAATAAAGGCCCTGCTTTTATGTACAAGTTAATCTTTCAGTTGGCACACTAATTTTTAATAAAAGTAGTCACATGTCGTACTTTTTATGCACAGAATAGTTACTCATTATCTAAAAATAATATATTTCCTCTTCGATGAAGAGGATATCCAATCTAAAGAAACCTTTTAACCTTTGCCTACAGTATTAAATAGCTTTTGATATTATATCCATTATAGGAAAATTAAAAAAATATATTTATTGAACTTGTGCTTTGTCCTAAGGTGTCCCATCTGGTGGGACACCTTGGGACAGTTAAAAATAGATGTGAAAAGTTCAATAATTGAATTACAATATACATGGAATGTTTATTCAGGAAAAGAAATTTATTTAAACTGACAAAGATAACTAATGTAAATTTTCTAAATTCTAGGGATGCAAGGAATATGCGGCCTTTGTATTCCTTTCCAGTTTTTTTTTATGCTCCCAATTTGAAGGAATGTTCTTTTTATTTGATGAAGCATATTCATAAGCAAGGGTAGGCGAATCATTAATTGTTGCCCATAGTGATATTTCGAAGCTTGTAAAATGTAGTCTACCAACTTTCTTTCCTCATCATCGGTGAATATTTTTATACACATTTAAACAGACTTCTTATGCAAAAATATCATCAACTGTAGCAGCTAAAGCAACTAGCAAATTAGAAGAGAGAAAAGAATCTAATACATGCATACATATACAGAAATTAATTTTTGAAAATCAAATATTATTTACAAATGAATAACCAGACTAGCTAAGAAATTTAAGTATACTTGTTTGAAACCATTAGACAAAAACCGAAATAGTTATGGTGCTGTACCATCTAGATATTTATTACAGAATGCTAATTATGAAAAAATGCTTATTGGAATAAGTTAATTGTATGGTATTTTAATAACAATACTGCAAAACAGTTCTTTTGTTTACATTAAATTTTTATAAAGTTTTAGGATAAAGTAGTAATATAGATTCACAAAAGGCAAGCCTCAACATTTTAAATCAAAATATCTTAAGCATAATTATATTTAAAAAAATAAAAGCACTCTAAACATATTATTTTAAAAAATGAAAGGCAAAAATTTAATACAAAAAATAAATATTTAATTAAAATGGTAAATGCTGATTTTTTACTAAAGTACTACTCAAAATCAAATATGGGAACTGAAAATAGCTGATTATATATATTTATTAAAATAGTATATAATTTGTAACGGCACAGATGTCATATACACCCCATATTGATGCGATTGTTTTCAGACGCCAATTTGGCGAAAACATCAGCAGCATTATAAACAATAACACCCGGGTTACCATATCAAGCAAAATAATGACACCTTGGTGTCAATATGCACCGCACCCATTGCGCATATGACATTGGCGTTAGAAAAAAATCGCGCCAATATGGGGCATATATGACATCTGTGCCATTGTAACATTAAGAAAAAATCTCATAAAAGAATTTAACCCCTAAGCAATGATTCATAAAATTACACATGCTTCTACTTAAATTAGGCCTAAATTCCATCAACTGTCAGAAGACTTTAATAAAACTACATTTAAATACAAAAACAGTTATATTAATCCTTTAAAAGTTGCAGAAATTTGTCCTACCTGCACATACTTAAAATTGTTCTGGTGGACATTAAAATCTTTCTACAAAAGATTAAATTTATTATACACATAAAAGACCCATCTCTTATTATAAAAATGTTTATGTCATAATTTTAATTTTTGAAAGATTATTTTATCATTAATTTTTTAAACATTATTTGCAACGGGCGGTTTATTTATTTAGGTTAATACAATGTGACAGTTTATTTAAGTATGAGATGTTGTTTCAGTGTTGTTGTTGACAGTTTGTTTATTTAGGTTTTTTTTTTTCTTTTGCATGTTACATGCTTTATAAATCACTGTTTTCAATCTAATTTTTAAAAATTTCCTAAAGATACACAAGGATTTCTCATTTAAATTTTTCTTTTCTTTTTTCTGCATTCATAATTATTAACAAAACAATAAGATAAAAAGCAATCGAAGAGTCAAAATTTAACAAGTTTCAGTTTCGGTCAATGCTCAATTTTAAATCATACCAACTGTATCATGTAACTGCTCTGATGACAATAAATATAATTAACAAAAGGAAAAAAACCCACTTTGTCGTCTTAAAACAAAAAACTCTTTATCTTTTAAAAATGCTTTTTTTTTTCATTTTACTTTCAAAAACACTTAGTCTCATATGAATATAAACAACAAACCTTTTTTTGCATCTTTTAAGTACACTTTTTACTTTAAAAAAGAAAACTCTAAAAATTTTTATTATCTAAAAATATATCTCCCTCCCTCCTTTTTTTTCATCTTATAAAATAAAATCAAATAGAAAAGAAATAGAAAAAATTGCCCTGGTAACAAACAAGACGGGGATATACGTAAGCCTGGCCCACAATTTTTTTTTACTTAGCGGCAGATTTTATTTATGCCCCAGACTGAAACATATAAATGTTTATTTCACATTATATTTACAATTTTACTTATGGGTATTTAAAAATATTTTCAGCTAAATAATTTTTGTACTTACTTTTCTTATTGTGTTCTCATAGTTTGTAGTGTAGCATGTTATTTTTGGAAAATGTAATTTAATGAGTAATGTAATTAAAAAAAGAGAAAATGTTTGTAGGGAGCACAAATATTATTTTTGATGTTACTTTAATAAACTTACTTTATTGTCTCCTCTTTTGACATAGAAGTGGGAGTCCTGCCATACTCACAGATTTTTTTTAATCTTCTGTTTTGAAATCTTCCGATGCAAAGATGAATCCACAATCCTTATAAAAGTAGCATACAGCTCCAAGGGCACGAGACAAATTCCAGTTGCTTGCAGACGATCACTAATGGTAGTCACTTATTATACAATAAAACTACACACCTGTGATTTTCTGAAAGCATTCAAATTTGAAGCTTTATCTCTATCCCGGCACCAGCTGATCCGCCAGACGCTTACCTTCACTGGTATACTTCGTATTGATTGATATATACAATTTCTGGATGTAACGTCAAAAATAATATTGATGCTCCTTACAAACTAGTTTTTTTTATTACATTACTCGTAAAATTATATTTTCCAAAAAATAACATATTACACAACAAACAATGACAAAACAAGGTACAGTTTCATTACTTCTAACATACTATTTTGACCACTGAATTTATATATATCATGAATTCATGATTTGTCTAAAACTTTAATATACACTCAAACATATGGACTCAAATCAAAGAATCTTCCACAGAGAGCATTTTATTTTTTGATAATGAATTCCATTTTCAAAAATAGTAAGAATAATAAGTAAATGCTTTTTGAAAAAAATAATAATAAATGAATAAATAATTTTTTACTCTTTAGGTACATTTAAATTGATGATCTATGCTGTAAGATAAATCTGTAGCTATACTTGTAAAAGAAATGCACTTAAATAACAATTTAAACAAAATTTTATAAATATATATTTCAACTAGAGAATCTCCTATTATTTTGGTATGATTTAATTTAAAATGCATTGAATAGGCGTTTATAACTGCCTATCAAATTGGAATGGTAATGTGTACAAATTCTTCAAAATGGGCACATAGAAAAGCTACACATAGTTTGAATATCTCTCAATTGATTTAAACTTCATACAAAGTTATAAATCTTCATAAAAGTTTCAGCATTAATTTTAACAAAAAAAAAGATAACACATCTGAAGGTAAAATGTATTAAAAATAAAATAAATAAGTAGATCAGCACTGTTTTCTTTATATGACAAAGTTCACAAGTAAGTATCGGAAAAGGAGTAAAGAGGAAACTGTTTTGCAATCGGATCTTTCTTGCTTAAAGGGGAACAGGAAAGGACAATGGCTTGTTTATTTTATAGAAACTTTTTTTACATGCTCGCTTAAACATGCATAATCAAGTACTTACTATTAGCAAAACTGGATTGAATTTTGCCTGTAACTAATTTTCCATTTAAATAACAATGGGCTACAGTAAACAATATCCTTCTTAACACTTACAATTATTTTAAGTGAGTAAAGGGAAATTTAAATCTAAATTGATCAGAAATACCCTATCAAGTAACCTAATATAATCAATGAAGCAATTCATTTTAAGAAACAAATATTCTTAAAAAATACTTTTATTATTTGTATACTATTAACACTCAATAAAAATAAAATGATTTTGAGAACTGGACATATCTTCATCCTTATATCTGAAACAAAATCCTTAAACGAACTATATAATTAGTATTCTAATATTAATAAAATGCATCTGAAAATGATTACCAAAAATAGCGATCTACAATCCATATGGATTACCCACAATTTATTAAATTAAAAGACAATAATAAAAGAGGATATTTATCCAACATGTTAATAAAATTTACTATTTTGCTTCAATCACAAAAAATAGATTATTCTTTGACGTAAAAACAGAATAATTAAAAAAAATATATCACTTAGAAAATTGACAACACCGCCATTATTATCAAAATACTCTATTTTAATTGGCTGCGTTTGGGTAAGCCGTGCTTAGGATTGATCACGAATCAAACCTACAAAATTGCGTTCTAACGACCTAAAATCTTGTGCTTAGGTAAAAAGTTAGGTAAGTTAGACCTTGGGTAGACCAGTGAAAACGCACCTTTAGAGACTTGCGATATAAACAAAACGTAAACGGCATTACAGTGCCTCGCGATCTTACGACAGCCTCGAAGCAGCCGTAAGTTAAGACGCAAGTGGATGCGCGCGCAACCACAACAAGTGTAACTGCAGCTTCTGATTGGCTGACTGCAGGAGGACTACGCCGAAGCACGAGGACTTACGCTGAGGCACCGTAATACGAAGTTACGACTGATCGCAGGAACGCCTATCCTACGATCGAGCGTAAGATACGGTAGAGCGAAGCACCGTAATCCCAGCCTTAAACCTCTTTTATATTTCTGTGCAATAAATAATCAAAAATATCAATTTTAAAAAATGCGCGAAGAAAATAATGGCGTCGAAAACTACCAATCCTTAACTTAAGGACAGCGTTTTAGCTTTCCTTAAATTCGAGCGCGAATCTTTATTTAGGGCACGCTAAATGGACATCTGAATAGCGATTTTGAGATTTTACTCGGGAATAAGGTTTTCTGGCCCATTTAGTGCGCCCTAGTGGACAACTGATTGCCTGCCCAATCGTGTCATAGATCTGTTAAACGTAGACTAATCAAATTTCCCGAGCTCATGTGTACAGTAGGAGTCATAAAGAGAGGCCAAGTTTTTCTTACTGATCCTCAGCATTAGATTAACATACAACAAGTTGAATTACTCTACAGTAATTCGACTCAGAATGGGGCCTATATCCCTCGTGTAGATAATTGGCCGTCAACAATCAACCCAACCGAACTCAGAATGACGTCAGCTGCCCTTTCTTTAATCACGAAACTGCACTTTAAAATATATCGCAAAATACAGGCTCCTGATAGGTCTGTGGTGAGTCGCTCGTATAATATAATCACTCACTTAAAAACACTTTACTACTTTTATTCGTAGAACATTGACAAAACGCCGATTCTGACACTGATCGTATTCGAACACACAAAAACTCAATGTAAACATTTTCGTCTGCGCTGCTATGACAACGGCTCTGGCCAGCTGCCATTCGGAACGAAGAAATGTTTTCTCCTACGCCGACCGCCACAGAGTATCCCCAGTGACGTAGGGTACCGAAGAAACGATATACAAGTGTATACTATTTTTTTGACTATCTGTGTCAGAATCCACGCTTGTTGAGAAAAATTACAAGGATATATACATGAAATACAATTGCAATATATAACAAAATATAGGTATCCCTGCATTTGGTAAGACTTGCATAGTTTGTAAACAGAAAAATCATTTTGCAGTTGGATGCAGATTATCTAAAAGTAAGAAAATACATGAAGTTATTAATGATAATGATGATTTATATGTTGAGATGGTGGAAATTAACAATTTGGTAAGTACCTCAAAATCTTGGCTTAAGAGTATTTTTATTAATGGTATTGAAGTAGTATTTAAATTGGATACAGGGGCTGAGACTAATATTCTTCCTTTAAATAAGTTTAAAATGTTGAATGTAAATAATAAAATTGAACCTACTGATACTGTATTGTTATCGTTTGGCAATTATCAAATTAAACCTACTGGTAAAGTAATCTTAAATTGTAATATAGATTCTAGTGATTGTATACCAATTGAATTTATTGTTGTTGAGCATGAATGTAACCCTATCCTAGGATTACAAACTTGTAGGAAATTGCATTTAATACAAAGAATTGATTCTGTGAAATCTGAAAAACAAAATATTATTGATTCATATAATGATGTTTTTAATGGCTTAGGTAAATTCCATGGTGAACCATACAAAATTGAATTGAAACAAAATGCTAGTCCTGTAGTACATCCCCCTAGACGAATTTCCCAGGCAATTAACCATAAATTAAAACTAACATTACAATCATTAGAAAAGAGGGGGATAATTAATAAAGTAAATAAACCAACAGATTGGGTTCAGAGTCTTGTTGTAGTAGAAAAAGCAAATGGAGATTTACGAATATGTCTAGATCCCAGAGATTTAAATAGGGTGTTAAAAAGAGAACATCACGTGATTCCAACACCTGATGATATCATAAGCAGATTTGAGGGGAAAAGAGTATTCTCAGTTTTGGATCTGAAAGATGTGTTCTGGCAAATCCCTTTGGATGAGAATAGCTCAGATCTCTGCACATTCAGTTCACCCTTTGGCCGTTTCAAATTTCTAAGAATGCCTTTTGGGTTGGCATCAGCACCCGAGGTCTTCATGAAGAAAAATCAACAATTATTTGGTGACGTAGAAGGGGTGGAATTATATCTTGATGATATTATAGTGTCAGGAAAGGATGGGAAAGAACATGATGAAGTTCTCGTAAAAGTTCGGGAAAGGGCTAGGAAGAACAATATCAAACTTAATAGGGACAAATTTCAATTTAAGACAGAAGAGGTTACGTATTTGGGATACATTATATCAAACGGGGGAATAAAAGCAGACCCATCCCATGTTAAGGCAATAATGGAAATGCCCACACCTCAAAATAAAACTGACATTGGAAGGTTTTTAGGGATGATTAACTATG
This sequence comes from Maratus speciosus, assembly GCA_963932465.1. Classification (NCBI taxonomy): domain Eukaryota; kingdom Metazoa; phylum Arthropoda; class Arachnida; order Araneae; family Salticidae; genus Maratus; species Maratus speciosus. The sequence goes on from OZ010788.1 coordinate 435,642,391, forward strand.
TTTCAAAATTTATGCCTAAGACTTCTGAATTAACAGCTCCTCTAAGAAATTTATTAAAACTTAATGTCGAGTTTATATGGTCCGATCAGCAAGAAAATGCCTTTAAAAAAATTAAGGAAACTAATTAAGGAAACTCTGAGCAAAAGTCCTCTATTAAAAGTTTTCAATCCACAGGAAGAAATTGTTTTGCAATGTGATAGCTCTAAAGATGGGCTTGGGGCATGTTTAGTGCAGTTAGGACAGCCAGTCTCCTTCGCTTCTAGATGCTTGACTGAAAATGAAAAAAATTATGCCCAGATTGAAAAGGAGTTATTAGCTATAACATTTGCTTTTGGGAAATATCACTACTTTGTGTATGGGCATAAGATTAAGGTTGAAACAGACCATAAACCATTAGTGTCCATTGTAAATAAACCATTATCCAAAATCTCATCAAGAATGCAGAAAATGATTTTAAAATTAGTTAAATATGATTTCACGATTCAGTATGTTCCAGGTAGTGAATTATATCTGGCTGACACTCTCTCTAGGGCTTATTTGAAAATTGAGAATAAAGATGATCCGACATGTTAAATGTAATACATAGTATTAGAAAAACTCTCCCTTTAAGTGAGAAAAGATTCAATCAATTTCAAACTGAAACACAAAATGATGAAAATCTCAGTAAAATTATTGAGTTTTGTAGAGATTCTTGGCCTAAAAATAAAAAAAATTATCAGATGAGCTTAAACATTATCTTAAAATAAAAGATTTAATATATATAAATGAAGGATTAGTGTTTTATAACAACAAATTAATTGTGCCAAAAACATTAAGACAAGAGATGCTTGGTTTGATACATGAGGCGCATTTTGGGATTGAAAAGTTCAAAAACAGAGCTCGTGAAATCTTTTACTGGCCTGGTATGACTAAAAATATTAAGGAATTGGTTAATAAATGCCAAATTTGTGAAAAATTCAGAAGGCAAAATTCTAAAGAACCACTCATACCCCATGAGATCTCTAATAAGTAGAGTTGCAAAAAACCCGCAGTTTTTGAGGGGCGGGAATAAACCCGGGAATTTTGGGGAATAAACCCGGAATTTTGGGGAATATTATAAATTTGGAAGGAGTTTTGAAGATAAACAAAACCTTAATAAATTGACTTAATAAAATAGTCCAATCTTGAACGCCAGATTCACCTTTGTTTATTATATAAAAACATGGAAACATTTAAAATGCTTCATTTAAAACACATTACTACATAGGTGTGATAAAAAATATACAAATGTTTTCTAAAATTAAAAACACTAGATGTTAAAATGACAAAAAGCTACTCCGAGCGCTTTCGGCTAACCTTAAGCCTTTGTCAAGGAGAAGAGAATTGACTGACAAAAACACTCGACGCTCGATGTTCACTGCTACAGATTGACCGGAAACTCACTTCAGGAAGCCCGCAGGTGGTCGTATCCATTAAAATGAAGGAGGGGGAAGGTAGAGAAAGCTCAATCCTCCGAGAGACCGAACTCTCCAGTAATATTAAGTAAATTAAACCAGATACGCGGAATTTGGTATGATAATACGTCATTACAACAATTTTCTGCTTGCCTTAAAATTTCCAAAGACTCTAAAATAGCACAACTATTAAAATCAGAAGCCTGGATAATGACTTTTGCTCTATTGAAAAGGATGTCAATATCTTTAGTTTGAAACAGCCTTGAGAGGGCGGTAGCCGGTCTATTTTTATTAATATCCTGCATATGTTCTTTAACTCTTGTTTGGAATGTTCTTGTGGTCATACCAATGTAATTGAATATTTTATTTGTTTCTTTACTTCTGTATGGGATGATATAAACTCCTGACTTATTTTCTATACTAATAGGATCAACTCTTTTTTGCACAAGATTAATTAATTTGGTGTTATCTCTAGCTATTAACGTTATACTATATTTCCTTAGGATGTATTTTAATTTTTCATATAAACGAGGAATGTAATCAACTGCCATAAATTTAACTTCATTTTTACTAATACACTCTATTTTAGCTGGTTCTGCGTGCTTAAACTTATAAATTAATTTATCAATAGACTTAGTGGAAAAACCATTACTATTAGCAATTGACTTAATTTTATCCAGTTCTTCTTGCAGGTGAGCATCAGAGCAAACTTCAAATGCACGTCTAATATAAAACCGGTAAGCTGAAGCTTTATAATGAAATGGAGAGTGGCTATTATAAGGAATTGTATTGTTTGAACGACAAGATTTTCTGTAAACTGTCCTATCAATGCAATGAGTTAGTTCATTCCTAGTGAGGAGAACATCCAAAAACGGTAACGTTCTATTTATTTCTAATTCCAAAGTGAATTTTATCTTATTGTCACTATTGTTGGCATGTTCAAGAAAATTCATAAGTGCTGGAAGGCTTCTAGAGAAAGCATATGTACCTTTTTTAACTTCTATCCTCCCCCCTTCAGAATATGTTATTAAGTCTACATTTGAACTTATTCAAATAATTAAAGATATACAGCTTAATGACAATAGCATCTTAGCCAGCCTTGACATAATATCACTTTATCCTTCTATAGATGTACAAGAAGTGCAGGACTATATTATAAATTCGATCAATAACAATCAGGGATTTAGTGACAATATGAAAAGTACCGTTATATCTGGTTTAAACCTGATTACTAATAATAATGTGTTTGTGTTTAACAATATTTATTACAAACAGACAGACGGGGCCCCCACGGGGTCACCAATTTCTGGTTTGTTGGCCGAGTTAAAACTTAGACCTTTGGAGACCAGGATTATTTCAAATTCTGTTTTTAAACCAAGTTTATGGGTCAGGTTTGTCGACGACATATTAATTATATGGGATCATGGCCTTCCAGCACTTAGGAATTTTCTTGAACATGCCAACAATAGTGACAATAAGATAAAATTCACTTTGGAATTAGAAATAAATAGAACGTTACCGTTTTTGGATGTTTCCCTCACTAGGAATGAACTAACTCATTGCATTGATAGGACAGTTTACAGAAAATCTTGTCGTTCAAACAATACAATTCCTTATAATAGCCACTCTCCATTTCATTATAAAGCTTCAGCTTACCGGTTTTATATTAGACGTGCATTTGAAGTTTGCTCTGATGCTCACCTGCAAGAAGAACTGGATAAAATTAAGTCAATTGCTAATAGTAATGGTTTTTCCACTAAGTTTATTGATAAATTAATTTATAAGTTTAAGCACGCAGAACCAGCTAAAATAGAGTGTATTAGTAAAAATGAAGTTAAATTTATGGCAGTTGATTACATTCCTCGTTTATATGAAAAATTAAAATACATCCTAAGGAAATATAGTATAACGTTAATAGCTAGAGATAACACCAAATTAATTAATCTTGTGCAAAAAAGAGTTGATCCTATTAGTATGGAAAATAAGTCAGGAGTTTATATCATCCCATACAGAAGTAAAGAAACAAATAAAATATTCAATTACATTGGTATGACCACAAGAAAATTCCAAACAAGAGTTAAAGAACATATGCAGGATATTAATAAAAATAGACCGGCTACCGCCCTCTCAAGGCTGTTTCAAACTAAAGATATTGACATCCTTTTCAATAGAGCAAAAGTCATTATCCAGGCTTCTGATTTTAATAGTTGTGCTATTTTAGAGTCTTTGGAAATTTTAAGGCAAGCAGAAAATTGTTGTAATGACGTATTATCATACCAAATTCCGCGTATCTGGTTTAATTTACTTAATATTACTGGAGAGTTCGGTCTCTCGGAGGATTGAGCTTTCTCTACCTTCCCCCTCCTTCATTTTAATGGATACGACCACCTGCGGGCTTCCTGAAGTGAGTTTCCGGTCAATCTGTAGCAGTGAACATCGAGCGTCGAGTGTTTTTGTCAGTCAATTCTCTTCTCCTTGACAAAGGCTTAAGGTTAGCCGAAAGCGCTCGGAGTAGCTTTTTATCATTTTAACATCTAGTGTTTTTAATTTTAGAAAACATTTGTATATTTTTTTATCACACCTATGTAGTAATGTGTTTTAAATGAAGCATTTTAAATGTTTCCATGTTTTTATATAATAAACAAAACCAGTTATTTTCCAATTTGAAATTTTTATTTTAAAGATATTTCAGGGAAGAATGTTCCAAAAGGATAGATTTTACTTTATGAATTCACAAAACTTATGATTTTACAGTCTAAGTCTTAATAATTTATTAGCTTTACAACAATGGCAGCTATAAATAGGTGAGGATTTGAATGTTTCTTTAAAAAATGATTTTTTACGTTTCTGTTGGTTCGCACATCTCGTTTTCAGGCATACTTTATATTAATTTTCTAGCGAATTGCTTTGTATTTTTGCATTGATTTCTTTTAATTTTGTTCGTTTTCTTTTTTATTTACATTCGTTGATTCGAAGAACAGAGGTGAAGTTTATATTCATGTCAGGGAAGATGAATCTCTCATTTGCCTCTTTCACGTTTTACTTATCGACGATTAAAATAACATTTTTTAAAATTTCTCTTACTTAATATTTCTGCAGCTTAGCCTGTTTTTCGTTAGTTTTCTTGTAAACCGCGCTATTTTTTTAAATATTTTATGTGATTAGTTTTGTTTACATTGTCAAAAATTGAAATCATTAAAAATAATAAATAAAAAAAATTTCATGCTTAAAACTTTCTGAAAACTCCCGGAAATTTTAAAAATTTCCTTCCCCAAAAAAACCGGTTTATTCCACCCTTTGCAACTCTACTAATAAGCCATTCGAAAAAATTGCAGCTGATGTAATGCAATTTGCAAATCAAAATTACCTTGTAATAGTTGATTATTATTCTAAGTGGATTGAATACTTTATGCTAAAAGATAAAACAGCAAATGAAATTATTCCCAAATTAAAATATACTTTTGCCCGATATGGTATTCCAAATGAGATGGTATGTGATAATAATCCCTTTAATAGTCATTTGTTTATTAATTTTGCTAATGAGTGGGATTTTGAGTTAAACTTTAGCAGTCCCAGATTTCCCCAAAGTAATGGGATGGCAGAAAAAGCAGTAGGAATTGTTAAGAATATTTTACGCAAAGTAAAAGATATAAATATAGGCTTAATGGAATACCGCAATACTCCAATAAGTGGATTAGATCTATCGCCTGCGCAGCTTTTATTCAACAGAAGACTAAGAACGAAACTGCCTATCAGTAGTAAATTATTAGAATCTAAAATATGTAGACCAATTTCTAAACTTTGTGCACGACAAGCTGGACAAAAATTCTATTATGACAGGACTGCACGTGCACAGACATTGTCAGAATTAAAATCGGGAGATAATGTGTTGTTATTTAATTTTAAGACAGGGCAGTGGGATCCAGGGCAAATAATTTCAAGACATAAAGCTCCAAGGTCTTATATTGTGAGGAATGTTAATGGTAAAGTCCTTGGAAGAAACAGAAGGCATATCAGACCATCAAAAACTTCTGTAACGTTTAATACTGTGTATGATGATTTAATCAGTGAGGAAAAAAGAGGTAAGCCTGAAACAAATGAGTATTCAGTGCCAATTATAAAGGATGATAATCAGCAAAATGCAGTGCCTCAAATGTCACGAAGAGGGCGATTAGTTAGGCAACTCTCTAGATTCAAAGACTTTGTTATGGAATAACAATCTGTGTTCCTAATTTGAATGTTGTATATATCTTTGTATATTTTCCCAACAATTTAACTATCATGTTTGTGTATTTTTCATAAGTTCATGTGTTGTTTGTATATAAGTTCATAATGAGTTTTAAATTAGAGTTCTCTGGAACAGTTTTCGTGGACAAGTCTGAAGTAGGAATCAAATGAGCTGGCTTCACTCGATCTATTGATACCGTAGATTTACGACCATTAAGTTCGATTGTTATAGTTTTCCCAGTTCTACTTAGGACTTTGTGAGGACCAGTATATGGTTGACACAATGGAGGTTGTACATGATCCACTCTTAGAAAGATGTATGAACAAGATGTCAAGGAAGGGTGTATATAGAATTTCTCTTGGCAGTGAGATGATGTAGCAACTGGACTTAACTGCCGCATGGTGTTTCGTAGTTGCGTGACGAAGTTATCGTTGCAAGGTTGGATTTTGTATTCATCCAGCATATCACAGGGCAATCTCAACGTAGTGCCGAAGACAAGTTCAGCGCAAGAAGCTTGTATATCTTCCTTCACTGCTGTGCGAATGCCTAGTAAAACTATCGGTAATATTTCAGTCCACCTACTGGTTTCGTGAGCTTTGATGGATGACTTTAAATGTCGATGAAATCTTTCGATAATGCCATTCGATATCGGATGATATGCCGTTGTGCGGATCTTCTGTGTTCCCATCATTTTCGTAAATTCATCAAATATCGCTGATCGCATTTGTGGGCCTTGATCCGTGGTTATAAGTGAAGGGCAACCAAATCTTGATATCCAATGCTTTAATATGGCACTACAAATTGTTTTAGCTCGTGTATCAGATATAGGTACGGCTTCTGGTCATCTGCTAAATCGGTCAATCATCGTTAAAAGATAGCTGAAACCGTCAGATGGAGGCAAGGGACTTACGATATCTATATGTATTTGGGAAAAACGTGCATCAGGAAGAGAGAACGTGCCAAGAGGTGCTTTGGTGCGCCTCTGTAATTTTGATCTTTGACACTTCTCACAGCAACGAACCCAGTTTTTGATATGTCGTTTCATATTTGGCCATACGTATCTGGAACAAATTAATTTTGTGGTAGCTGCTTTACCTGGATGGGCTAGGTTGTGCAAATGTTCATATATCAGTCGACGAAAGGAACTAGGAACTAACGGGTCGAGGCGTACCTGTTGAAGTATCACATAGTAGGCTACGATCAGAAATGGGGCAAGGTTTCAGTTCCAATTTGAGCGATGTACTATTCTGCAGGTTCTGTAGCTCTGAATCATTTTCCTGAGCTTTTGCGAATTCCTCAAAATTTAAGATTGGAGATTTTGAAATAGAATCAATTTCAATTCTTGAGAGGCAATCTGCAACAATGTTTTTGGAACCTGGTACATGTCTAATGTCAGTGGAATATTGGGAAATGTAATCTAAATGGCGTGATTGCCGCGGCTAACATTTATGGGGATTTTGCTTAAATGCATAAATTAGCGGTTTTTGATCAGTATAAATTTGAAAAATTCTCCCCTCTAGCATGTGCCGAAATTTTTTTATTGCCAAATAAATAGAAAATAATTCCCGGTCATATGTTGAACAATTCCGCTGACTGTTGTTTAATTTCATGGAAAAAAATGCTAAAGGTTCATAACGTTCCTGATAAAACTGCATAAGGGTGCCGCCGATCGCGACATCTGAGGCGTCAACCCATATACTCAACTGAGCGCCTGAAATAGGGTGCCGTAAAAGAGCAGCCTGAGCTATTGCATTTTTGGCAGCTACGAAAGCTTTTTCAGCATCTTCGTTCCAATTAAGGGGTTCTGTTTTAGGAACACGGGAACCAGATTTCTTTTTGTTTGTATGACCTTCTAACAATTTCACTAAAGGCACAAGTATGTGTGCAGCTTGATATATGAAAGACCTATAAAAATTAAACATACCCAAAAATCGTCGAAGTTGAGATAAGGTTGTGGGCTGCGGAAAATCGATTATGCATTTAATTTTATCTGGAAGTGGTTGAATACCATGTTCAGATATTCGAAATCCTAAGAAATCAATGGTAGGTTTACCAAATGTGCACTTGGAAACATTTATGCACAAACCATATTCTGCTAATTTGGAAAATAGTGCTTTTACATGATGATAATGCTCCTCGGCATTTTTAGAGGCTATGAGTATATCATCGACGAAAGCATAGACGCCTGGTAAATCACGTATTACCTCATCTATGAATCTCTGGAATGTTGCAGACGCATTGCATAAGCCAAATTGCATGCGTGTGCTTTCGAACAATCCAAAAGGTGTGCATATCGCTGTTTTGGGAATATCATCAGGATTGATTGGTATTTGATGATATGCTTTGATGAGGTCAAGTCGACTAAAAATTTTAATGTCACGTAAATTAGCAGTAAAATCAGCTGTACATGGTATCGGGTATCTGTCTTTTTTGGTTTGCGCATTCAAGGCACGATAATCACCTACAGGTCTTCACTCCAAAGTTCCCTTTTTTGGAACCATGTGCAAAGGTGATGCATAGTTGCTACGTGAAGGTCTTAAATGTCCGAGTTGTATCATATTTTGAAATTCAGTTTTAGCAATTTTCAGGCGATCCGGAGCCAACCTGCGGGGTTCTGCCACAACTGGAGGTCCACAACTGGAGGTCCTTTTGTTGAAATAAAATGCATTGTGTTGTGTTTGACAGGCTGATTGGGATCTGGTAACTTTGTAATAGATGGGAATTGTTTAAGAAGTTCATTATATATATTATCAATATTGATTGTTTTTACTGAATGATTTAGTGGACATTTCATGTGACCTGTTGTTTCAAATTTTGTTTTTAAATCTCTTAGACATTTGTGGCGAAGATCTGGAACCAATTCGAAATTATGGAGAAAATCTGCTCCCAAAATTGGTGTACTAACATTTGCCACTAGAAAAGTCCAATTAGATTTTCGTCTTAACTTAAAGTCTAGAGATAGGGTTTGTTGACCATAAACATTTATAGGTGAAGAATTAGCAGCCAAAAGCGTTTGTACGGGTGGATTCCGTTTTTGTACATTGTTGGCAGGAAGGATTGACACGTCCGAACCAGTGTCGACCAGAAAAGAAACATTTGTAGTCCGGTCTCTAATGAACAGGCGACGTGACTGTTGAGGCAAAGAATAAGTCGCCTCTACTCTTTGCTGGTTTCGTTAACCGCCCAAGAACACGGCTTTATGCATTTTTCTTCCCTACATTTTTTTCCAAATCGTCTATGATACCAACAAATACTTGAATCCCGATTATCACTATTACTTCGCTCTCGAGGTTTACTCCAGTTTCTGCGGTATGGGGACCGACAACGTGAAACAGCAAGCTGATCAATGCGCTTATTTAATTTTTCGATTTCTTTCAATAATTTACCCTCTATCGCCTGTTCATTCGAGCAGGACACGGCAATTGCAGAAGCTGGGGAAGGGGTAACTTCTGAAATACGATATGAAATTTCCGCTGCTTTATCAAGGGTTAATTCAGAAACAGCCGCTAAAATTGTCTGAACAGAATTTGGTAATCGTTGCAAAAACAATTCTAACATTAATTTGTCTGGAACATTTAGGGATTCCGCGCGACGTTTCATACTACGTAATAAATCTGAAGGTTTCCGATTTCCTAGTTCTTCTCCAGACAAGAGCTGTCGTATCTCTTGCTGGGATAATTCACCTGAGCGCGCAATTAATTCCTTTTTTAAGACACCATAAGGGTCAGTAGCATCCGGTTGCATTAAAATATCACGAATGATTGATGCAACATCGGGTGGAAGATGCGAAACAATATAATTATATTTTGTAACAGATTCTGATATTGCCTTGGGGGTAGCTAAAGCAAATGTGCTTTCGCACATCACAAACCACAGCGCAGGATCTGATCTGTTATACAAGGGAATTTGAACAGCATCGACACTAGACATGATTTATGGTAATAAATATATAAAATAGTACAATCAAACCAAAATAAATTCGCGAGTTAAATTTTTCTAATAAAATAACAGAAAATATATCAGGAAAATGACTCAGAAGAACTTATCTGCTTTCCATCGAGCCGCTGTAGAATGATGTATTCTTTGAAAGATGAAGATGATCGGATAACATTCTAATTTAATCTAGGAAGGTTGATGCTATATATAAGAACAGTCCATGGTCACCATTGTGGTGAGTCGCTCGTATAATATAATCACTCACTTAAAAACACTTTACTACTTTTATTTGTAGAACATTGACAAAACGCCGATTCTGACACTGATCGTATTCGAACACACAAAAACTCAATGTAAACATTTTCGTCTGCGCTGCTATGACAACGGCTCTGGCCAGCTGCCATTCGGAACGAAGAAATGTTTTCTCCTACGCCGACCGATCTCGTTTCGAAAATGGCGAAAAATGTATTGGCCAAAGACATTTAAGATACATAGACGGGCAATTCCTATTCAAAAGAATGCGAAATCATGGCAGCCATCTGAAGTAAATTGCAACACCTGAACCGCGAGGTTTGTACGTCAGCTGTGGTTATTTACCATTAAGTGCTATGGCTAGAATGAGCTTAAAAATTAATTTTTATCAATATATATGAAGTTTATGGCATATTTTTTTACATGAAGCTATTTTTTATATCTAAATATGCGTTATAAATATTGAATTTTCAGAAATAAAGTTAAAAAAGGCGATTTATTAATACTTTCATGGATGGTATGTTTAAAAAAGAGTATCTAGTTTTAACATGCCTTATAAACCTAAATAAAGGCGAAATTTATATGGAACCAGATTGTTAAAGATTATAATTCCACCTTTTTTTAAGTTTGACTTACAAAAGTAACTGGAAAGGAAGTTTAGATTAAAGGTAGCAACTGTAACATAATATAGTAATTTACAAAATTTTAAATTACTTGTAAAGAAATTTACGTTTTTTAAACTAATTTTTATGTAAAAAGGTAATTTAAAAAATGCATATTAACGAAAGTAACACTATATTTTATCCCTGGAGGATGTTTTTTGAAATACTTACTTGCTATACGAAAAAAACAAAAAAAATTGATGAATAATAAGGTATTTTTTTTTAAAAGGCCTATATGAAATAGGGTAGACTAATACTTAATGAACCGCAATGAAAAAATACGCTAATAAAAGCTTCTTAGGTAAATTAAAATATAAAACATATAAACTGCCGTACAACAGCTGTGATAAAAAATCCTCAGTTAATCTGACAGTTTGCCGGTCTATGTATCTTAAAAGTCTTTGGTATTTGCACTCCAAGTGCTCAATTACGCTATCAGGTGGGAAAAACATGCAACTTCTCGCTTCAGGAAAACGCCGTGCAAGCACATTGCATTACATGCATTTTTAATTTGCTCAGAATAATTATTCTTTCGCAAAATTTCAGATTTCATGTGACATTTGTGTTCTGTGTTATAAGGAAAGGGCATGTTTACAAACAAACACTTCCGTCAACCAATCTACTACTGCATCTTAGCGATTGTCGCGAAATGAAGAAACCCACAGGTGCCACTTTTTCTTTGTTGCGAATGGCAACGGATATAGAATGGTTGATATAGAACAGTGGCGTAGGAACGTTGTACAAATAGGGGGAGCTGGGGCATATTGTGAAAAGGTAGTGGCGGGGATCATTTCATTCATTTCGGAAGATTCCTTTATAGTGTTGCACTTTTCACAAACAGGAGTATAAAATAGAAGCATATCAAAATATCACCAACTCTTTAATCCAGTTAAAATAATTTTTATTAGATATACCTGATACATAGAAACTTAATTTATAGACGATCCCGAATACAATATTCAAATTTAAGGCTTCTCCCACTCCCATTTACCAAAAGTTAAAGTTCTATTGTTTTGCTTACAAATTCTTTACAAATCTCTTCCAAATCAATTTTAAAGACCTCCTCTTTATAAATATGCAGTAGCATCAAGTGGTTGAGTCTCTGTTGATCCGTTGTTGTTCGGAGGTGTGTTTGAAGACGTCAAAGAGCGCTGAAAGATATCTCCGCTGTCGCTACTGATGTCGGAATCACCAAAATAAATTCTGCCAAAAGCTAAACTTCAGAAAATAATTTCTTTACTAATTCCTCCGATGACATAATTTTAATTGCGGTCGACAACGCATTTCTGTTAGTTCCGTTCTGGATTAGTGTTGGTAGAAGCGTCAATTAAGCAGAAAGATTTGTCAAGTCAAAATCATCAGCACGTATTCCAAGCTTTTTTTTCAGATCTTCTGAAGTGGTTGAAGCTGTGTCCGTGAATATGGATTCGATCTTTATGAGAGAGTCAAAAGTTTTTTGATCAAATCTTTTTTTTTAATTGATTGGTAATAAGGTCCAGTGCTTCTCTAAAATTTAGTCGCAATTTTTCTCTGGAGACACTCGTCATTTTCATTTCCAAATTTAACGTGGGCGCTTTTCTCTCCCATTTCTTGTAGACAGTTTCAAAATGGCTATTCTCTCTCATACGTTGCATGGTTTCTTCTAACGGTGAAACGGCGTGCGATGCGTTCTTGATGCTTGCGGCAGAAAATTCAGCTGTTTGCAGAACTTCCGCCAAGATTTCGCAAGGACCAAAAAGTTCCTTGGCCATGTTCATGGCGACAAATGTCTTGAATTTTTTCAAGCTTCTTATGAAACATTTAACTTCAACCTTTTTCTCACGACGTAGCGTTGTTGGATCTTTCAGTAATGCATCAAGAGTCTCTAAAACTCTTAGATAATTTTCCACGAATCTCGATATTGCAGCAAATCGAACTGCCCGTCTGGTCGGACAGAGAGGAAGCTACTGCCTTGGTTTTAAGTTTATGTTGCTTTCTTCTTCATTGTTAGTTGGGCAAAGAACGATGTTGTAGACACCTCTCCGTTTGGACAATTCTCTAATCAGATTCGATATCGTCTTCATCAAACTTTAGGAATCTGCGAACGCACATCTTGCAGTGCAAGGTCCAAGGAATGATTTGCACAATGTATAAAAAAAGACTTCGGTTTCAACTCCTCGAACCTTGCTTGGGCGCCTTGCATGATGCCACTTATATTACCGGCTCAGTCAAAACAAAGACCATGAAATTTATTGCGATCGATGTTGCAACATTGAAGTACACCTTTTGTAACTTTAGTTAGTGTTTCCCTGTAGTATCAGGAGCATTTAATAGTCCTAAAAACATATCCTCCGTATGTTTCGCCAAGTATTGTACACATATAGAGAACTACTCTTTCCTGGCGGCATCGGTTGTTCCGTCAGCAATGACGCCAAAAAAACTTGCATCCTTCATTTTTTCTAGCAGTGCACGCAGCCAATATTTCCAAAATTTCGTTCTGAATGTCCGCCTATTGGGATCACACGGCCACGACGCACAAACTGCATACAAATCAAAATAAGATTAAGAACTGATCTGTGGAATGTTGCCACTTGCCAAAACATAAGATCACAACACCGCCCTAATAAACGCTAAGGGACACTAAAGCGAGCTCTGGGCGGGGAGGGAGTGAAACACCCTTATCGGTGCAGGTAATTTGCATTAAAGACCCTCTTTTTTCCTGGGAATCGAGAGGGTTGTAAATAATGAGAAAAAGTGTGAAAGTACAAACAAGTTTTCTCACCACCCCCTCTCTCTTCTATCTTTGTTGTTTATTGTGTGAATTTCCTAGAAAAAGTAGACTTTATTTTTTAATTCAAGAATATATCGCAAACAGATGTGGTGCGAGAATTTCTCCCGGGGGAGCTGAGCCCGCTTGAAATATTCCAGGAGGAGCCACAGCTCTCCCGGTTCCTACGCCCTTGATATAGAATGTTGTCCGACGGTTTGGAGTCGTAACAATGGAACGCGAAAGCAAATGCTTTTATTTTGATATATAAGGTGTTCAGAATGAATATTTCGAAACGAAATTATCTTTAAATGTAAATATGTAGATATTGGCTGGGATTACGGTGCCTCACATAAGATCAACTTAGAGACTTACGATATAAACAAAGCGTAAACGGCATTTCAGTGCCTCGCGATCTTACGAGAGCTAGCTTTCAAGTTGTCGTAAGTTTAAGCGTAAGTGGATGCGCGCTCAACCATTACAAATGTAACAGCGGCCTCTCATTGGCTGACTACAAGATGTCTTACGCCGAGGCACCGTAATACGAAGTTACGACTGATCGCAGGAACGCCTATCCTACGATTGAGCGCAAGATACACTGTTAAAAATATCGTGAAAAATTACCTCTGTTTTTAAAGGCTCTCTAATTTCTGACCAATGAGAACGCCACATTAATACCTATGAAGTACTCTTATTGGTCAGAAAATAGATAGCCTTGAAAAACAGAGGTAATTTTTCAGGATATTTTTTAACAGTGTACGGTCGAGCGAGGCACCGTAATCCCAGCCATTATGCGCTTTATATTTAGCTGTGTGTGTTCATTGGAAATATTGTGTAATATACAAGTAAAACAATGAAACGTATCTACGTCGTCTGTCGTCAATTCCAGCGAAGTCTCTCATTTTATTTTAATTCGTAGTTTGTTTTCTACATTTTTGGTGCCCCCGGGTTACAGCGCCTAGAAGATACAGCGTGGAAAATGGCTATTCCTATAATGCTTTAAAAAGTGCTAAAAACTTGTATTCCATAAATCTCCAACAATGCTCAGCGGCAATATGCTGATACGAGCGCCATCTCGTAACTCTTTTCAATATAAACACTGTGTTTTCAAAAATTATAGAATGTTAAATATCGGAAACTATAAATATAAGATATTTTGGTCTGTTATAAGCTAATTTAGTTAAGGAATGACGTGAAATAGGTTAAAGAGTCTCTTTTAGAATGACTATCGTTTTTAAATCACTACGATGGCGTTACAATCGACATCTTGTTATTCAGCATCGTTGTACATTTATGGGATTCAATTTTTTAGCACTATTTTGTAGCCGTTTTCCACACTGTATCTTCTAGGCGCTGTACCCGGGTGGACGGTTGGTTGATTTTTTGACGGCCGATTATCTACATGAGGGATATAGGCCCGGGGGGAGTGTCCTCCGTGGGGGTCTTTCTAAGGGAACCTAATCCGTATTTACACATGGAAAATCCACGGCTCGAAGAAAACCACGAAAACTCCGAACGATTAGGCCGACGGGCGCGATTGGGATCGAACCCAGCACTTCCCGTCTACCAGCTTCGAGGGCAGAACCTCTCGGCCACTGGTGGGGCTCCCGGGTGGACGATTTCGTTGGATTCTCGCAGATTCATGCAGCTAAGAAAAGATTGAAGGTAAGAATGAAACTTTCCATTTTGAAGTTATATAATTATTGTGTGCATATAATTTAAAAATGTTGCATAACTAAAAATGGAAGTTTTAAAGAGAAATAAAACTACTCAACGTTCAGCTTTTACCAAAGCATATAATAAGTTATAAAGTGTATTGAATGACGCAAATGCCGAACATGATGAAATCGAAATTCATTTCTATTTATTTAAACAGAAAGCTGACGTGTTAGAGATTACTCATAAGAATTATTTAGATGGTTTGCCAGACGATACCGAATTTGAAGCAGAATTTAATTCCGTTGAGGAATATAGAGGAAAGACTTTAAGAATCCAAATAAAAGCACAGCGACGATTAGATAATTTTAAAACAAAATTAAATTAAGATTTAGATCGAAATGAAAATAATTTGCCTAGTAAATTTGAAACAGAAAATGATAAAGTAAAAACTTTACGACTCTCTGAAGTTGAACTTTATAGGTTTGAGGGAGATTTAAAGGATTGGCTTACATTTTGGAACCAATTTAAAACTGTACATGAAAATAAAAATTTAACTAATGTGGATAAATTCTATTATTTAATTCAGTCAGAGAAAATAAATTCAGAATCCAGGGAATTAGTAGAGTCGTTCCCAGTGACAAATGATAACTATTGTTTAGCGATTGATAGTTTATCAGAAAGATATTGTAGATCCGATTTATTAATCGATTTATATGTGAGAAAATTATTGAAACTAATATTGAATAATGCAACAAAAAAGAAAGTTGATTCTTTGAATAGTTTATACAATAAACTTTCGACCCAAATCAGGGCTTTGGGATCTCTAGGTGTTACTACCGAAATGTGTGGTGTTATACTGTATCCGTTAGTTGAAAGTGCATTACCTATTAATATTTTACGTTCATTCGAAAGGCAAAGGAAAACTATAGAAAATGAACAAAAATTATCCAGTCTCGATGCTATAATTTTATTTCTTAAAAATGAAGTAATTTGTAACTTTGTACCAGAAAGAAAAAATTTGGCATCAAGCCAAAATTCTAAAAGCAGTAATTTCTCTGCTACAGAATTGATTTCTCATAATTATAATAATGTTTAATGCGTGTTTTGCTTAATAGATCATGAATCGCGTTTCTGAAAAAAGGCATTTTTTATGCCTATATCCGAAAAGCTTTCCATCATCAGAAGTAAAGGACTCTGCCGTACGTGCTTTGCTAAGGGCTACATGGCTGTTTCTTGTACTAGATCGAACATCAGATGTCAAAATTGTTCGAAAAGACATGTAAAATTTATGTGTCCTAATTTAGAATGTAATAAATCTAAAGAAATATCAAAATCCCCCAATGATGAGGCAAAAGAAAAAAGTGTTGATACACTTTTTACTCATAACCATAACACAAATAAGAAATTTTCCTCAACCAATGAAGTTTCATTACAAACGCTAGTTGTAAATATAAAAGGGAAAATTTCAATCCTTAAGGCAAGGATAAGGATAATTATAGATACAGGGTCCCAAAAATCTTATATTTTAAAATCCACTGCTAAGGAACTGGGTTTTGATTTTCAGAGAAGAAGAGTTTTGCCAATCATTATTTGGCGGTAGAAAAACAAAAATGTTTAAGCATAAATGCTACAAAATTTATTTAAGTAGCCTTGATGGTAATTATGTTTGTAATTTGGATGATTTAGATCAATATGTTATATGTAATGATATTTCTGCGATTAAATATGGTTATTGGATACGCGAACTAAAAGATAAAGGTATCCACTTGAGTGATACTCGAGAATCAAGGCCTATTGAGGTACTTTTAGGAGTAAATGTTGCTGGTAAGCTATTCACAGGAAGAAAAGAACAACTAAAATCCGGTTTGGTGGCTATGGAAACTAAATTGGGTTGGACTTTAATAGGCAAGATCCCTCAGTTTAATCGCCAGAATGATGTGAATATGACTGTAGTCAGTATGCTGTCTCAAGAAGATGTACCTGTTTCAGCATTATGGG
Organism: Maratus speciosus; assembly: GCA_963932465.1. NCBI lineage: Eukaryota > Metazoa > Arthropoda > Arachnida > Araneae > Salticidae > Maratus > Maratus speciosus. The sequence continues at coordinate 435,659,305 of OZ010788.1, forward strand.
ATTTAGAACTTATGGGTATTCGAGATTCTATTGAGCAAAATAGTAAAGAAGATTCGGAAAGAGCTGTCATGATACATTTTGAAGATACAGCTAAACAAAAGGATGATGGAAAATACGAAGCAGGGTTGTGCAAAATTTTAATTAGATTAACTATTGAAAGTTAACGATTATTTTTTTAATCATGACTAAAGATTGACCGATTAAGCTTAGTTTCAATCCTACTCATAGACTAACGATCAGTGATTATTTTAATGTAATCAATGCTTTTATTACGATTAAATCAATTCAATCCTACTCGTAGACTAATGACCAATGATTATTTGGATGTAATCGCTTGCTTTTTTACGATTAAATCAATTCTTAATCTAAATAGTCATTTAATTAGTCAATCTAATGAAGGATTTATGATTGAAAATTTCATGTATTGTTCTGGCTTTGGGACCTTTATTTGATCTTTTTTCAAGCTTCTTCTGGTTTAATCACTCTTGATCGCTGCTAAGGTCTTGCATCGGGCCTTGTCTTGGATCGGGTTCTCCTTAAATATTTTGGATATTTGGTTCGGTTTCGAGTAGGTTTTGACTCTTTCTGGTCGGGCTCGGTATGACTCGATTTTTTTTTAAGTTCTAAATATTTTTCGAATGAAGAAAACTGTATATAAATACAATGAAGCCGAGGCAGGCCAATCATTATTTTATTTAGTCTTAATAATGTTGTCCTACATCAAAATTTTTTCTCGTAATTTTATGACCGAGTCACTTTTATTCACGACACCCGCTCTATAACAGTTGATACTTACAACTTGGAGTAAAGGTTATCTAAATAATACTAGATCATTAATAATTAAATACTAAGCATTGATTAAAAAACAGAAAAAAATAATAAGTAATAAAAACTTCTTAAATTTAAGTTTTTGTCATTATCCAACATTCCATATTCCATGAGTACACAAAGGAGTACAAAAAACTAAAAAAGGACAGGCAAATATTAATCTTTAACTGATGTTACCGGTCTCACAGACCACTGCTTTTTTTCAATTTTCATAGTTTAACTTGTAACTTTCAGTTTAACTACAAATATCACCGAAAGTTTGCTTCGTTTCGAACTCTAATGCTGTCACCAGAGACTTTTGAATAAGGGAATTTTAATTATAACAGTGCTGCACAAAAAGTTTTGTACAAAAACACTATCCTGAAACTTAATCGCGCCTTTTATTCATCTTTCGATAGAGTGGTCTCACAGACCACTTCACAGTAGTTATGTGACAATTTATGTGACATCAGTTAAAGGTTAATTCAATATCGGCTGCTTATCAACTTCTTGTGTTGCATTTGTACAGTATAATTAAGACCTTTCAATTTTTTCTGGAAAAGGGAATCAGATTGTATTCCTCTTTTTACAACATTTATAATATTAATTATATATTTTTTACCTTTTAAGTAAGGAGTTAAATTTAAAAATTCAGATTAACTGAAAATTATGAAAATAACATTATACAAATTCTGTTACTTTGGTAAAATTATAGTAGAAAGCCTTTTAAACAGAATACAGACATATAGGCAATAGAATTTCAGAGAGAATTTTGGACAAAAACTTGTTAATCCTGGCATTATTTTAACCTCTTAACTGTTTTGTCCGAGTACCGCTCGGGCAAAAAGAGTTTGCTATATTCGATACTAAAAGCTTTTGGGTACCACTTAATTTTAAGTGTAATTGGTTTGTTAAATGACATACCTTTTTCGATTGTACAAAGCCAAATATTTTAGTAAAAAAAAAGTGGTGGCGGGTATTTATTTTTAATTTATTGTGTCAAAAAAAAAGAGTTAAGGGGTTTTTAACCTGGTAAACCTGGAGGTATCTCCAAGTTAATTTTCGTTTGCTCGACTAACTCGTCGAAGCGAATTCAACCAGACGAGAATAACAAAGTTCTAAAATGTGGATTGCTAAATTTTGGACAAAAACTTCTCACTTGAGCCAGCAAGCTGAGCATGTGTCTACGCTCTACTGTAAAATATTTGTAATGTGCACTGTAAAAATATTTGTAAGCTTAATAAATAATATTTATAGATCATTTCTTTATATTTAATTATATTAAAATTACAACAAAAAAAATATGTATCTTTTTTTTTATTTTGTTGCAAAGTTTAAATGAGTTGCAATTAAGGGAAATACACTTGGTACACAAATCTGAAGATTTTATTTTTAGTCATTAATAGTGTTTAATTCAGGCACTTTTCTCCGGGAGGGATTTTTGTGACTCCGGCGGAGGGCGGGGGGATTTCACTTTTTGACCATTGTAAATACGAAATCTCAAATCTTCCAGGGGGTACATGTCATCGCTCAAAGGGGGGTGTCATGTATGGTTAAATAAATAAATAAATATATATATATATATACACTTCCGTTAGGAGTTACTTCACTAGAAACTTATAAAAAAGTTGAGTTGAATCTTTTCTATTTTTAACTTGAAAATTATTGCCATTCAAGAAGGAACAAAAATACATTTTTATGAATTTTTCTTATATTTCCCGTTAAAAGGCGCTTTTTCTCCAACAGCTTTTTATATTTCAATTTAAAAAAGTGTAAGGCGCAAAAATTTTTGTCTTAAAAGTAGCAACCGTGTATAATTTCAAGTTTGTATCCTTAACATTTCTACAAAAATCGTAATTTTAAACTTTTTTTGAACGCTTTCGTCATTCATTTCAACCTTTTAAATATCTAAACTTTTTAACTGTTCTGTGAGACTAGTATTAAAAGTAACATCAACATCAAATTAAAATTTTATATCCTTAACAATTCTATTGAAATCGTAATTTAGGACGTTTTTAGAACAGTTTTTGCTGATTTCACCGTTTTAATTTTCGAATTTTTTAGAAACTGTTCTTACATAGCATTTAAAACTTTTAAGTAATAACCATCATGCAAATTTCAAGTTTCTCTCCCCATCAATATAAAAAAAATCGCAATTTCAAAACTTTTTCGCTTCTGCATCCATTGAAGGTATTGGCATCGACATGAAGTATAGTCTATGAGGGATCAGGGACTATCGCAATCGATTTGTGACTATCAAATGATTGATAATATTGCTCTTATTTGCCTAAAATAATTATAAAAGAATATATCAGTTTTATTAAGCGGGTTTCAATTGCCCATAATACCCCCTAAATAATTTAAACATATTGACCTCGGTTTATATGAATAATTTTCTGTGACCCTGTATAATCAATAAGGAAAATCGTATAGTGATTCTTAAAAAGAATTTCGTGAAAGAAAGCGAATTTAAGAAAGTAAACAGGGCGGTCATATTTAATTCTTATCTATGTAATTAATGATTAAATTAATCACGATTAAATTAATCAAGATTGAATTCATGCAGATTGAAAAAATCATAAAAAAACTTTTTGAAGAGCAATTACTTTTTCAATTTCAATCCTGATAAATTGAATTAGGCGTCAATTTTGTATGATTGAATCAGTAATCGACTAATCAATCGATTAAAAAAGTAATCGATTAATGCCAACCCTGATACGAAGTCCATTTGCCCTGGAAGAAGGATCATTCTTTTCTACCTACTAATTATGATCTAGCTTTAAGAAGACTTGAATCTAGTACCAAGAAATTAGAGAAAACTGGGTATCGAGAAAAATACCATCGAGTCTTTGAAGAATGGCTTCATGAAGGTGTAATTGAAGAAGTTCCTGAAAATGAGTTATCATTATCCGTTGCTCATTATCTCCCCCATCGTCCTGTAATAAAAGAAACGTCCTTATTGTCTTCTATGAAAGTAAGGCTTGTTTTCGATGCTTCGGCTAAGATAACTAATTTCCCCTCATTGAATGATTGTTTAGAGACTGTAATTAATTTTATAGAAACTATTCCTTTGATTTTGACCAAATTTCGTCTTTATGAAATTGTTGTCATTTCTGATATAAGAAGAGCTTTTTTACAGATTTCTTTACACGAAAATGACAGAGATTTTTTACGATTTTTTTGGTATAATGATGATGGCTCTATAAGGGTTCTCCGCCATAATCGTTGTGTTTTTGGGGTTACAAGTAGCCCGTTGCTTCTGATGGCAGTTATTCATCACCATTTGTCCCAAGAATTATTGAAAGGAGAATTTCCCAAAGAAATACTTATTAAATTGCGTGACAGTGTTTACGTAGATAATTGTGTAACAAGTGTTCACAATACTTCAGAGTTAGATAATTTTGTAAGAACATCTACAGAAGTAATGAAGTTGGGAAAGTACTACATACAATAACTGCGATACTTTTCCTCTAGGAAATTCTAAAACGTCTATATTAGGCTTAATTTGGGATAAGAGTTCTGATACTCTCGAAATCGATTCTGAACTTTTAAATCTTGATGAATCAGAAAAAATAACTAAGCGAAAAATTTTGTCCCTTATCAGCAGAGGCTTCGATCCTACAGCATTTATTTCCCCTGCATTAATACAACCTAAACGTTTTCTTCAATCTATTTGGAAAACGAAGGAACCATGGGACGCAGAACTAAACGAAGATACTAAACGAAAATTTCTTAAGTGGTTTAAAGATCTACATTTCTTGAAGTCTATAAAGATTTCAAGACAGGGCGGTGTCACAGAAGAATCTAATTTTAGCTTACACACTTTTGTTGATGCGAGTCAAAATGCTTATACGGCCTGTATTTTTCTAAGATCCGAGTCCCCAGATGGTACAGTGAAGGCAGGGGCGTGCCGAATGCTGTTTTAGTGGGGGGGTGTGAGCTGAATTTTGCCGACTGGAAGATCGGGGGTGAGAAAGGCTTTGTGATACCCCCCCCCCCCTCAGCGACGGAGTCAACTGTTCTACAATACTTTGAATTTATAAAAATCACTAAAAGTCTTAAGTGTTCACCTGCATTCTCCTTAACCACAGTCGAAATTAAATGCTGTTATTCAGTATGTGTAATTTTTTAAAAATTATTTTACTATACAAGTAGAGTTGAGAATCCTGTTATTAATTAGGATTCTGCTTACGATTTAAAAGAAAATGTGTACGGATGTACCGTACATTAACCAGTTCTCAAAAGTAACAGTTGAAGTACTTCGGAATTTATGTTTCTATAAATAAAACCGCATGCTGTTGTGTAATGTAAGTGTATAAATTTTAAAATACATAAGAAAAAATCTTGCTTGCTAAAAATAAGATATATATTAGTATAAGAGACTAAAAATTATCCTTCTACATTTTTAAATTATCACCCGCCTATCCTTCAGAATAGCCCATTTTCCAGCTACATTGTCTAAATCCAACATGTCAGTTATGTATGTTTCACAGGTTAATAGCATTAGTTCGTCCAGTCGCTCTTCCGACATGGTGGTACGCAAGTAATTTTTTACTAACTTTAACCTGCTGAAACTTCTTTCATTACTTGCCACAGTTACTGGAATAATTAAGGCCAACTTGTAGGCCAAAGAAGGGTTAGGATACAAATGAGCCTTCCCCACAATTTCTGCGCTGCTGCGCCAATTGTATCTGATTCAGAACTAGCTATTTCTGTGGACATGAGATCAGTTTCACATTCCAAGTTATCTACATCTTTGAGATCATCAGGGAATAATTGACATAGTTTAGAAATGTCCTCGGTAGAGCTATACTTGATCCTAGATGGAAGAATACAGGCCAGTGGTTTAACTTTCTTAAATACCAACTTACGAATGTCTCCAAATGCAGTTGTAAGCCGATCTACCACCTTCAAAATTTCTGCTTTAAAATAATTCTCTCGTGAAAAATAGAACTGCAGTTTCAGGATTTTCATCGATCTTTGATAGAGGCCTCCGTCACCTGTGCTGCAAATTGAACTCATAATCTTGATTTATTCCATGTGTCTCGCAGATGTTGTCAGCTTTCTTAATGATGTTCATTATTGCCGCCGCGTCATCATTCCGGAGTTTCTGAATGCTTGCGTAAGTTTTCTGCATTATGTTGGTTCCCTCTAAAATGTCCAGGTCTTCACGTTGCAATTGCTCTGTTGCTAACTTGGTCTTAAACATAATTGTTTTCATTGTAAGTAAAGAAACAATGAAATCGTATGACATCATTTTGCTTCTTAACCGTGCCGCCTTAGCTCGAGCATCCTTGTCAACCTTCATGTCTTCAGAAATAATTTGCAGTGTATGGATGAGGGCGTCATAAGACGATAAAATAGCTGTGACTGAATCCGCTCGCATAGTCCATCTTGTCTTCGACAAAGATTTCAAGGTAAGACTCTTCTGAAGAACTTCCATTTTCTCTCTCAGTATGCCGAATCGCTTTGTACTCAGTGAAAAGAAGTTATAGAGATCCTGAATACTGTCGTAGAGCAATTTTATTAAATTGCTTTCTTCGCACGCATGTTCAACACATAAATTCACTTTATGCGCGAGGCAGGGTATGTATAAAATAGATCTACTAGCTATTTCTGAAAGTTTTGATTGACAGCCTAAAATGCGGCCGGACATAGATGACGTGGTGTCGTAAGACTGCGTACGAGCTTGGGAAAGCGATATTCCAACTGGCTGTAGAATTTCAGAAATAAGCTTAGCCATTCCTTTGCCTGTTTTATCCAGATAATCTTTTAGTTTTAACAACCTTTCTCCTGGCTGAAACTTTGGGGTCTTGTATCGGATTACAATTGAGAGCTGGTCAAGATGAGAGAGATTGGGTGTGCTATCAGCCATAATGCTAAAAAATCCACAATTTTTGACATTTGCAACTATTTTTTCACGGACACATGATCCAAGAACCCAAATAAAGTCGCTTTGCAACTTATTACTAAGATAGTTGGCATGGTATGGGCGAAGATGATTATCATCAATCCAGTTTTTTAAAGTTGGAATCCACCTGGCCATTAATCTAATGAGCTGAATGTAGTTACCGCTGTCACTTTCTCGTCTCCGAAATTCAAGTGCTTGACGACTTAGATATCTGGTGCAGTCTAGAAGTATATTAATAATCTCTCTGTTTCTTAGACGAATTTGCTCCGCGTTAGTTGCTGCCTCTCTACGTTGACTAGATAGAAAGTTGTCAACGTGCTTACTTTTTGGGCCAAATTATCTAATTTATACACTGCAGCTCTATGAGCATTGCTCGTAAAAAGAGCCATGAACTTGCCTTTACGGTTTTTTCCTCGGCCTTTCATCTTATGCCATACACGAATACCAACACTGATCCAAGCTTCTTCTGCGTTTTCAGTCCCCGGTCCATCAGAGCAAAGTGAACAAGCAAAATAAAGTGCGGCATCCAGTTGGTCACTGTATTCTAAATATGGATATTCTTTATACCAGCAGGAGCTAAAATTATTCTGCTTCTTAGGATCTATGTCATGATTCACAGGGTACAATGATATCTGAGGTTGATAAGGTCCACGAGACAAGATGAAAAGTTTCTGGTTTTGTGTTAAATTCTTTCCAGTACGATCGGCTGGATCACAACCTAGAAAAGTCGAGGTATCTTCCTTTTCAGAAACATTGGGAGCAATTAAAGATGCTACATGGAAAAACTTACAATAGAGATTGCAACAACCTTCCCCCCCCCCCCCTCTCTCTCTTCCTTCCTTTCACGAAAGTCTCAAATTCTCAGAAACGCGATTCTCTCTCTGTAGCTATCACCTCCGCTCTCTGACAACCCTTTCCTCCGACCCAGAATCATACACAATCTTCCGTGAGAAGTTCTTTCTTTTCCCCTTTAAAGACGGACAACAGAGAATTGAAATAATACTGACGACGAGAGAGAGGACTTTTTGCAGGGTGTGTTCTTAACTTTCTGACTATTCTAAATTTTACCAACTCTTCCAAATAAGTGGGGGGGTGTTACACCCCCAACACCCCCCCGCTAGGCACGCCCCTGAGTGAAGGTCAATTTACTGCAAGCTAAATCACGGATAACGCCATTAAAGAAGATAACTATTCCAAGATTGGAGTTGATGGCGGCTACTATCGGAGCAAGATTGTTTAAATTCATAAAAGGTGCTCTAGAAGTCGAAAGCATTGACGAGTATTTTTGGACTGATTCTTCAACAGTTCTATGTTGGATTAAACGACAAGAACAATGGTCAGTTTTTGTCTCTAATCGAGTGAAAGAAATAAGACAGCTCACAGACCCTGAAAATTGGTTTCATATTTCTGGTGAGCTGAATCCCGCTGATCTTCCATTCAGAGGATGTGGAATTAAGCAACTTATGAAGTCTCAATGGTGGCTAGGACCTACATGGTTAAAGAATTCAAAAGAACAATGGCCCAAATCCGTTTTCATTATTAACGAAGATGAAATTGAACAAGAAAAACGAAAGACATTTGTTTCTGCTAATAATGTAGAATTTAAGACTATTGTTTCTGAATTAGCTGAAAGAATTTCGAAAATTTACAAAATAGTGAGAGTGCTAGCTATGATTATGCGCTTTCACCCCAAAGCTCGTGATTTGAGAAAACATACATTGCTTACAAAAGAAGAAATACTGAATGCACAGAAAATACTTTTCCGTTCTGTACAGGCAGAATACTTTTCTCATGAAGATGGCAGAAAATATCTTGCTAATTACCAAGCTTTTAAAGATGAAGAGGGGCTGTTACGATTGAAATCAAGACTCACTAATGAAGATGAAACATATGATTTTATTGCTCCAGTGATTCTTCCTTTGAAACATGCCGTAGTAAAAAGGCATATTGAGCAAGAGCATATTCTGAACAAGCATGCTGTAACATCTATACTCTTGACCATTCTGAGAGAAAGATTTTGCATTTTAAAAGGAAAAAGAACCATGCGAAGTGCAATCAACGAATGTATTATCTGCAAGAAGCAAAAGGTAAAACACATTGAAGTGCCATTTCCCACTCTCCTTACAGACCGAACAAAAGAAGTAGGACTTTTTCAAGTCTCAGGAGTTGATCTGGCTGGTCCGTTGCTGACAAAATCTGGAGAAAAGGTATGGATAGTCTTGTTTTCTTGTGCAGTATTCCGAGCGGTTCATCTGGAATTAATTCCATCTCTTAGTACTAATGCTATGATTCAAGCTCTGCGAAGGTTTATAGCAAGGAGAGGGTGGATATCTGTGTTGTATTCCGATAATGGAACAAATTTTACAGGCTTAAATAAAGCATTGAAGGAACTGGACTGGGAAATGATTCAGCGAACATTTGAAGTCAATGAAATTTGTTGGAAGATTAACCCACCCTCCGGCCCATGGTGGGGAGGGTTTTCGGAAAATATAATTGGGATTCTTAAAGATCTGCTCAGAAAAAACTTAGGACATTCGTCTTTGACATATGATGAATTGTTAACTCTTGTCTGTGAATGTGAGGCAGTAATGAACAACAGACCACTAACTTATATATCTGTGGTGAATTCTTCTATCATCCACCAGATGTCAGTGAACGTTTAAAAAACTTATTTGTGTGTGTGGCAGCAGTATAGTAAAAAACTTTTAGATGAACATTAGTGGCAACAGCTAGTGGTTGTTGTCGCAGACTTTTCCTTCGGCTTTGCCTGCTGTGTCGATCTCTCGTGATCACTTACTTCGCCTTTTATAACATGTAACTTACGACTCAGCTAATCTTTTTAATTATATATATTTTCTGTAAATATTAAGTATTAGAATAATCATGTAGAAAGTTATGTGAGATTTGAGCGTCAACAAAACATAACACTGGTGACCTCGTACTGAACGCGCATCAATAAATGGATCGCAGAGTTAGTGTTTGATCGAGATGAGTAATCTCTTTGCATCGCCAGCTATTTCAAGCTGAAGCTTGTAGTTTTCTTACGACATGTATTTTTATTCGCCTGGATATGCAAAACGACGAATATTTTCACGAGATATTGTGGGAATATAAGATGACAGAGCTTGTATCAGAGCACGCCGTATCTCGCATGGGTACAGTAAAAGGTGTAATTTCTAAAATGATATCGGTAAGCTTTTCTTTTCAAATTATTTGTATTTTTTAGTAAACGATATTTTTTCGCGCGATTTTTTTGACATTCAGCTAATATTTATTTCTGTTTCACCCATGTTTCTATGACCCCAAAATATTTTCGGAACATGTCCTGAAATTTTGAATATCAATTATTTAACGTTCTCAACCAATTTATAATTTTAACTTGTATATATATATATATATATATATACTTAATTTGTATTTATGTTTTCATCCGTATTTTCTTTGTGCATAAATTTTTAAAACTGCATAATCATGCAGGACCCACCTGACGGAGTTACTATGAATAACCAAATAGCCTACGTTGCGGTAAAACCCCCACCATTTTGGAAATCCAACCCAACTTTATGGTTTGTTAGGTTAGAAGCGAATTCTACTTTGGCTAACATAACACCGGAAATAACCAAATTTAACAATGTCGTAGCGTCGATTGATGCCGATGTTTTGACTTCCGTCAGCGACATAATAGTCAACTCACCACAGAATGAACCATATACAGAGCTAAAAAAACGTTTAATTGATTCTCATTCAGAAAGCGAATCATCGAGAATCCGCACTTTACTTAAGGTCTTGAACTTGGCGATCAACGACCTTCTCAATTGCATGCACGCCTTGGCAGGCACATCTGTTGGCGAGCCACTTCTGAAATCTTTATGGCTAGGGAGACTTCCGAATATTGCTCAGTCCATTCTTGCCGCTCTTAATGAAGACCTTACTCAGTTAGCAACAATTGCTGATAAAATTCACGAGTTTACTTTCACTCCGGCAATAAATGCTACAAGTTCATTCAATCCGGAATCCTCAAACAATTTGAAACTACAAATCGCGCAACTAACAAAACAAGTAAGCGAGTTGACAAATCTAGTAAGCAATCCCGAGTGCACGCATGAAAGAGCGCGAAACAATCATTTTTGAAGACGGAGTAAATCACGTGATCGTTTTCAAAAATATAAAGAGCCATATGATGGCAATTGTTTTTATCACACCAATTTTGGCAGGAACGCTCGAAAATGTTCCCCACCTTGTTCTTTTCGACCAACCGAAAACTAAATTGGTGATCGCCGGAAAGCCAGGATCGTGATCGCCACCTCTAACGTATTCTCCTGGCCGATACTAAAACAAACGTGAATTTTTTGATTGATACTGGCGCAGATATTTCAGTTCTTCGAAAGAATTCTGCCTCTCAGCTTAAAATATCAAACGATTTGGTACTTTATGCTGTAAATGGTACAACGATAAAAACATATGGCACTAAACGTCTCACGCTCGACCTCAATTTACGCCGTAGTTTCACATGGCCATCTATTATTGCAGATGTACGTCAACCAATAATCGGAATTGATTTTTTAAAGCATTTTAACCTGTTAGTTGATGCCGGAAACAACAAATTAATTGATGCTACTAGTCAAATTTCTTCTGCTGCCACTTCCGCTACTTTAAGCTCTGAAATTTCTAATATATCTTTTGCTTTTGGTGATTCTCCATTTCAAAAAATACTTAAAAAATATCCAAAAATTATAAACGCTACGCCATCCAAATCGTCTTCACATTTGACAACGTTTCATCATATTGAAACGACGGGTCAGCCTGTATTTTCTAAGCCGAGGCGTTTATCTTCCGAGATGTTACGCGCTGCGCGGCAGGAATTTGAGTACCTTATGTCTCAGGGAATAATTCGACCCTCAAAAAGCCCGTGGGCTAGTCCGCTACATATGGTACAAAAACCAAATGGGGAATGGCGTCCCTGTGATGATTATCACCGCATCAACTCTGTTACTGTACCCGACAGGTATTCCGTACCGCATATCCACGATTGCACACAACTCTTATTTGGCAAAACTATTTTTCTACCATAGACTTGGCTAAAGCATATCACCAAATACCGACAAACCCACCAGACATTCAAAAACCGCTATCACAACACTATTTGGTTTATTTGAGTTTGTTTACAAGTCTTTTGGCCTACGCAATGATTGTCAAACATTCCAGAGGTATATAAATGAGGTATTATCTGACTTGGAGTTTTGTATCATGGAAGACGGTAGTATTCCGAGTGACGCAGCCTTAAGCCTAAAATAGTATCGTAGAAGGCGGGACTCACATATACGGCTAACTCGACATCAAAGAAAACGCGAAAAGCCGCCTTTTAATAACTCAACAGATATAAGGTCTATTGTTCTGATTTTTTTAGAACAGTCTTATATCTCCAGTCTAATTCTATTCTGAAATTTTTACATTTCTACGTGCAGTATATTTTGAGATCTAAATAGCCATTTTTAAAGCGAACGCGACGGAACTGTATGTAAGAAGTTCCTAATGTCAAAATCTGGAAAACGGTTCTAACGATTTTCTTTAAATTGATATACAATATTAATCTGATTAAGATGAGTTGAATAAGACATATCTTTTATCTGGGAAAACGCATTTTATTTTTGACATTTTCGTTTCCGTTAATGCCCAGTCAACCATTAATCTCTGGTAATTTTCTCGTCTGTGATTAGTGAGTGCGAGGCTAACATTAGCCTCGTAATGAGTAGGTTTGACGTCATCACATCGCACCAATGAGCGCGAAGGGCTGTGACTTTCAGTAGATAGATAATCTATGTTTATTTGTGTAGCGAGCAGAAATTACAAATTACGCTATAACGATGGATTTAGTGTTTTAAGTCGTTGTTTCCTTTCGGATTTGAAGTTAATTATTTTATATTTCCTTATTTACATTTAGTTTTTCGCGTTTGTAACAAAAAAAGCGATCTAAAGGGTACCACTGCTTCTTTCATCGCGTTAGCATTACTTACCGTGAGTCAAATATCATTTGGGATTTTTAATTCTTAATAAATATGAATAAAACCGCAAAAAAAGATAATATATGCTGTTATGTGCCCCAATGCAACTCTAGATAATCGAAAAATCCCGATTTAAGCTTTCATTTATTTCCAAATGAAAAAAATAAAATACCTGTCGTCTCTAAAAACGGCAACAAAACTTTGATCAGCAGAAAATCCGATGTCTCGTTGAGGCTGACAGTTTGTTCAAATTTAATCGTGATTTAAATCAGATTATTAAAAAAAATAATGGATTAAAATATTTTTTAATGATGTGAAAATATATTAAAATAGATGTTACCAGGTTTAAAAAGCATTTCATTTAAAACTTTAATTAAATCTGGTCATCGTCATAAAAACTTTCTTTGAATAATCAAATTATTCACTCTTTTATAGAAAATAAGCACAACAAGTAAAATAATTTTTTCTAGATTAAATAAAATAAATAAATAAAAGATTCTTATTTGTTTTTTATAAATAAATACATAATAAATTTCAGGTAAAAGAAAATTACAGAATGATAACATCTGTTATACAGCTATAGTAAGAGAATGGAAAAAAATTAAAAAAAAATCTAATTAGTATAAAAATGTTTAGGAAGAACTACTTCAGTAAAAGTTTATAAAATATTTTCTACTTTTGGATTAGCACAACATATCAAAGAAAGCAGTTGATAAAAGATGAAAAGTAACAAAACTTTTTTGCTTTTTAATTGGAAGAGCTACGTTCCAATCAAGGTTAATAAATATCACGATAATTTCAAAATGGTAACTTATCGATGATTATAAATATTTTCGGAGTCCATACAAATTAGAAATTGAAACATAATGCACTTAGCATGAAAACTAATATATTCTCAATGTCTTTCTTCTTCTTTTTTTCTTTAATATTTTGGGTAGTTAATGTTGATAGAAAGTATGACTAACCATTAATATGATTATATTTAGTCTCTGTATATGTATGAATTAACAGATATTATTATTATTTTCGTTGTTAATGCACATATATCTGCACCAGCTTAGAATTATGCAACTGCAATAATTTTACAAATTACAAATACATAAAGAACTGCCATGAAATTTCTTTTATTTGTTATATTCTAAGAATTCTATTAATTTCATGCATTAAATTACCTAATGAAATTATTTATTTATCGTTTTTATTATTTATCCAATTACCATCTATTATTTTAATAATTAACGATAAAATATTCTTTAATATCCTAATTACCGGTTTGGTTGTTTTAAAAACCTACAATTTTGACGGCGATTAACCCTTTATGTCCCAAATTATGAATTCATGAAAATTTCATCTTCTGAAGCATTTTTCGTGAATTTTTTAAACTATATTAGAAGATTTACATAATCATTTAATAAATTTTAAAAGGATTTTGCCAAATAAAATTAATTAAATTTGAATTTATTGAGATTTTGTGCAATATTTATAACTCCACTCAAATCTTTTATTTAAAAAATATTTTTTAGTATTTTGTAGAATTAGGAAATGTACAAATATAATGTTCTTACAATAGAAATATTTCCGAACTGAAACTCCCTCCCCCCCGCCTAATCTTTTAACGTCAAGAAAACTGAAAAGATACAAAGGCAAAAGAAATCATCCTTTTAAAAATATTTTTGTTTTGTGCAACCAATAATGATTTTGAAACAAGATAAAATAATGTATCTATAGCTGATTCTAAACTGTATTACTACTAATCGATGTATTAAATGAATTTTATGAAAAGTAATTTCAATGGTACTTTAAAATATCGTCGGGACATAAAAGGTTAACACAGAAAAACAATCATAAAAATCCATTTTTAATAATAATAATAATAAAAATACTTATGTTTTTTTACACCCTACATTACAAACATACTAAAGTAAGCCGATTTTCCATTAAGAGACTTAAAAAAGCAAAAAATTTATTCCACAAGTAACCAATTCACACGAGGCAAACACAAGACACAAGCAAAAGCCAGCAGTGATAACCGCGTTCACGTGGAACTGTTTACAAACATTAGCAGGTCTAAAAGCGCCACCTATCTTTGATTACAAACGCGAATTCCTGAGTGCGAAGTGCTGTCACTTTCAAGTGATAGATAATCTATATTTATTTGTGTACTTCTTGCGAGCAGATGGATTTGAAATTAATTATTTACATTTGGTTATTCCTAATACTCAGAAATTTTGTCAGTCTTCGCTTGGATGAACTTCTTGCACCATGATAATATATTAGCATAACTTGACCAGGTTGAAAGCTTAATCCAATTTGCTATGCTGTCAGATTTACATATGTCTCAGCAGGGCTGTACGAATGGTGCAGTCACCCCAGGCGCGGAGGGGGCGCCAAATTTATACTACAAACCTCGTCTTTTTCTTCCTTTAAAAAAAAATGTATATTTACATGTTGTTAATTTTTTTTTCAGTGAAAGTACAGACATCTTTCGTTTCAAAGTTATTGCATTCTCCTTTACCTCATACCGACAGAGGCGTCCCTACGGGTGTGCGACAGGTGCGGTCGCACAGGGCCTCGCACCCGAAAAACCGTCAACCAATATTTTATGAATATTAGGCAGTTTTTATGTTTTTCTCTTGAAAAAAAAATATTTTGTCCTTGTAGGAAGGTAGCCTCTGACAATTTCTTAATAGTCACTTTTTACCATTTAGTGTCCCTATGGCAGGTGCGAATCCAGCAGGTCCCTATGATAGGTGCAGGGGGGGGGGATAATCACGCTGATCCCCCCCTCCAAAAAAAATATAAATCCAACTTTTTTATGGCAGTTTTTGCAGAAAATACAAACAAACGGAAACCCGAAAGTTTTCGGGTACAGAAGTGGACGAGGGGGGGGGGGGGGGGCGAACGGTCCCGATTATCCTGCCCACCAAATAAATATATATATCGGAAAGACGCGAATTTCACCAAGGGATAACGAAAAAAAACGCGAAGTTTGTCAAAGGACTCGGAAAAAACATGAATTTAGTCACTGCATCGTGGAAAACACGCGAATTTCATCAAAGAATCGCAGAAAAAATGAATTTCGTTAAAGGATCGTGAAAAACGCGAATTTCACCAAAAGGTAAAAAAAAAAAACATGAATTCCGACAAATGATCAAGAAAAAACGCAAATTTCGTCAGATTATTGCGAAAAAATGCGAATTTTGTCACAAGATCGAGGAAAAAGCGTGAATTTCACCACAGAATCGAGGATAAAACACTAATGTCATTAAAAATGCAAAATTCGCCAAAGGATGACGAAATAAACACTAATTTCGTCAAAGGATCGCGAAAAAATGCTTGTCACAGGATGGCGGAAAAAAACACTATTTTTGTCACACTATTGGAGAAAAAGTGCGAATTTTAGCCTCAGGATCGTGGATAAAACAATAATTTCACCAAAGGATCATAAAAAATGCGAATTTTGCCAAAGGATCACGAAATAAATGCAAATTTCATCACAGGATCGCTGAAAAACACGAATTTTGTCAAAGGAATGCCGAAAAACAGGAATTTTGTCAATGCATTGGTTAAAAACGTGAATTTTGCCAAAGGATTAATTAAAAACACGGAAAAAAACGCAAATTTAGCCAAAAGCCGCAAAAAACTGGAATTTCGTCAATGGATCGCGGAAATAACGCAGATTTCGTCAGATAATTGCGAAAAAACACAAATTTTGTCATAGCATGTTGAAAAAAGCACGAATTTTGACACAAAATCGCAGATAAAACATTAACTTCGTTAAAGGATTGTAAAAAACACGAATTTCATCAAAGGATCACGAGATAAATGTGAATTTCGTCAAAGGACCGCATTGTAGTAAAAGCATTGTTGCAGTAAAAGATCTTTTTAATGCAATTCTCTGTATAACAGACAGCTTCTTTAATGTAAACAATGAATTTTACTCTTAAAAAGAGCCTGCAATCCATTTTGTAGAAATATTGCTACCAGTGCTGTAGTTGAAAAAAAATATATTTGTGGGAACGCACCTTTTCATAGAGTAGATGTTGATGATACCGCATTTTTGCTAAGCCAAAATAAAATCCAATTTAAAGTATTCAGTTAAAAGCCCACTTTTTTCAATTAATAATTATAATTATTATATTCTAGTTTTTATAGTATTATATTTGTATAGCATCCACCTAAAAGCAATATTTAATCAATCTCATAGTAACATTTTCCATTATGAATCAAAACAAATTGAAATAACAGGAATTACTGGCACATCTATCCTAGAAGTTTCCAAAAGAAAGATGTTGAGAGGTGTTTTCTGTGCTCTCTGATTTAGGATAAGCTGTCTCGTCTGCTAATTTTCTTCCTGATCACTACCAAGGTTTCACATAAGGTGCAGGATAAAACCTTTTTAAGGGAGGCCCTACACAGCTTATGAATATAAATGAAACGGATCTTCTTAAAATTAGCATAAATTATCGTTTCGCTTGAAAAAAAGACTGTGCTCATACGCGGTTTTTTTTTTTTACAGTAACAAACCAAATATTTCTGGGAACGGCGTTCCTACGCGTTCCCACCCAACTACAGCACTGATTGCTACCCTCTAGAGCAGGGGTTCCCGAACTTTTAGATCGACGTACCACTGAATAGAAGTTCATACTTCCGCATACCACCAAGTTACAAACTCCATGCTATTACAGAAAAACCTGTGTAAATGGAATATGTCTAAAACAAGGTATTTGTGCAGTCTTTTGTGCTCCGTCTAAGCAGATTTTACTGTATTTAATTGGATGATTACTTTATTAAATTGGTAAGATTGACTGCTTTATATTAACATTCAAGTAAAAAGTACTAGTATCATTATTACTATATTATTAATATGTACATTATCAAAATATAGTGTTTTGATTTTTAAAAAAGCTACAATACTTAATGGCATATTGGTGTAGATTGATACATATGCACTAGGATGACTATTAATTCTGTTGCATTGCTAATGATAAGATTGATGCTTGCTTTACCAAACACATCTTCTTCATATCTGATTCAATCTTAGTTTTAGACATAAATCAGATTCGATGTTTATGTTTATTCCTGTATTTGTTTTTCATATAAAGAAGTGACGAGAAAGCATTTAAAACAAATATATGTTGTGCTAAAGACAAGCAATAATTTTCAGGGTTGTAGTGGGTATCTGCCGGGGTACCCACCCAGCTACCAGCGTTAAATCTGCACATCATCACAGATGTAAACAATGAAACTTTCAGTTCAGATGTAAGGGCAAAATTACACAGAATTTTTTAATTTTATATCATTCCGTTTGTATTTCAGTATGTAATTAATTCTCTATAGTATGACTGAACTCATGATTTTTTAGGAAAGAAGTACAATTTATTTCTGATTTAAAAAAAAAAAAAAAAAAAAAAAAAATTGGTAATCACAATCTTTTTATCAAATCTTTTTATGTATTTTAATCCAGATTTTTTGACTATTAAGACTGGCTAAACCTGAAATAAAACTTCCTTACTTTATAATTTTGATGGGAATTAATAGGTACCATTAGGAAGGAGGTGAGTTTCATTCAATAATTCAAGGAAAATGATTCTTATCTTTATAATGCAGATTTAATTATACATTATTATTTACTTGATCTTTACTTTTAATAATTTAATAATTTTTTAAATTATCTTACTTCTTATCATTTTAGTTTATTACTGTAATTAATTATTTTAATATTTTACTATATTGCAAGGATTTTTTTATAACTTTGATTGCATAAATACATTCAAATGACTGTTTAAAAACTGTAAACAAAGCAAGGACCAGAAATCTGCAAAATTCTAAAATCTGCACAATCTCTGGTCCCAAGTTGAGCGGATTTGAGGGCGTTTACTGTATAATGATTTTGTTCAGAGGTACTGTTTGTTTTCGTAAAGCGAAACCTTCTGCGCTTTTGTGCATGCATCAGGTCTGTTTTGATTTTATCAAAATAGGGATGATCGGAGGCTGTTTAGCTGAGTGACAACATACAACTGGAACTTCGGCAAATACCCATCTCAGCATTACCCCTTTGGATTATAAAATTGTCTCAGAGTGTTAGGCACAGCTTTCGAAAACGAACTGTATTTTTAATGTGTTTATAAGGCATCATTTTGTTTACATTTTAAAACTTCATCTAAATAGTTGTAATTTTTCTAATAAATATGTTACATATAATGTATGGTAGTAATAATCAGTATATCTGATGAAAATTCAATTAATTTTTTTAAAATAAACTATATTTATTTAATGATTTTTTTTTCCTCCCTATTACTGTATTTCATCAATAGTAGTTCGAGAGCCATAATTTTATATTGTAAAAATATTAAAGTATTCTGCAAGCAGTCCTTGTTCAATCACAAAAGCCTGCCACTAAAAAATTTTAATACAGAAGATGCATATAATGTTTTTCTCAGATGTAAACAATAAACTTTGCAGTTAAGAAGCACATGTGTTTCACAAATATTGCTAATTTCTTGGAACACTAAATTTGATACATTGTCTTCTTTAACGCATTATTTTGGAGCAATGAAAACAATATATTAAATTTTTTTGTAAATGAGTGTTATAATCGGTGGCAGCTCTTGACGGGGTTTTTTTTTAGGCACTAAATTCATGCCTTCCAAAAGTAATATTTTTAAAAAAAGAAATTTTTGCCTTATTTAATATAAGAAACTTCTGCAAAAAATAAGGCAAAGATTTCATAGTGATACAAATAGTGAAAAAGGAATAAATTTGCCAGCCATGCATTTAGTGCCCCCAAAACTGTCAGTCACGAGCTAAAGGCAATTTAATAATGTGTGACATGATCTATCAGGGCCGAAACTAAGGGGGCGAGGGGGCATGTGCCCCGGCGCCAAATGAAGGATTATACTTTTGGAATGGATCATTTTCTTCTGATGGATTGATGACTTCCATTATTATGAAACAGTCATTATAAATGAAGTGTTAGGTGAAGATGAAAGAGCAGTCATAAAAAGTTAGAACTCTGATTTTCTGGTCAGAATGGGGGAGGGGGAAAGGGAAATGGTTTTTTTTTTTTTTTTTTTTATCTTTACCTAACACTTCACTTATAATGGCTGTTTCATAAAAATGGAAGCCATCAATCCATCAGAAGAAAATAACTCAGTTAAGCAGGACTTGGATAATCGGGACTCTACTGTATATTTCATTTTAAAAATGCTCTTCAGAAAATTTTTGTTGGTGTTCAGAGGGGAATCATGACCCCCGTGACCTCCCCTCTGGACCCATCATTGTAGATTACGTAGTTCAGAATAACATGTCCTATGATTACATACTTTAAATTTTAAAATAAGTCGGCTATTAGAAAATTAATAAAATTATCTTTGTAAATATACTTTACAGAAGAGGTGGTGGTGGTGGGGGGGGGGGGGGGGCGCCAAAATCCATGTTTGCCCCGGGTACAAAAAAGGCTAGTTTTGGCCCTGTGATCTATACCTATTATGTATAGGTGCAGATTCACAGTCGCCATGTGACGACTAAATTTTTTGCTTCGGCCGCTAACTTTCAATGTCTCAGTCGCCATACGTTATACAGGGATGCTCCTTTTCTGCTAATGGTGGATTTCTACCTTTTAAAAAAAATGAAATCAGTGTATTTTCGTTCCTACAGTCCAGAATGATCTGTTTAACACAGAAAACTATTGTATTACATAGAAAAACAAACGTCTGAAGTGTGTTTTGATTTTTATAAGCGCTAAATAATTTTTCACATTCACAAATTTTTTAATGTAATGTTATACGATAAAATCAAAATTAGAAATATTGTTGTCCTAATATTTTCCACTACCATGATTGCTTAGCTTTACATTTTTTAAAAATGTATCTTGTCCAACTATATCTTCTGAATGAACATTAGTTTAAGATTTGTATTAGACTTAATAATTAAATTTAAAGAATTTTGTGATTAAATTAAACAAACCCATTTGATGTAATTAGTCTGTGTTTTCTTGTACATAGACATATATATAAAATAAATTATTTTCCACTTTGAATTCAGTCCCTTACAAACACTAAATTCTTTTTATGTGTTTGTTTCACAATGAGGCCACTGGACTTTTTGGATTTAGGAGCCACTTTCTCCTTCCAGATATTGGGAATCTGCACCTATACTATTATGTAAAATTTTATAATTGTCACTATTTCTAGTTCCAAGGAATGTAATTTAAAGCACGTTTACAAGGTAAATTCAATGATGAATGAAATATGATCTATATAAAGCAAAATTCTGTAATATGCAGAACTTCTCATCCCAAGGTGTGTTATAAAGATCTATCGTATTTATCTTCATATGTAATTCACTCACCAAAAACCCTAAAGATTTAATATCTGCGTGTGCTTTTTTTTATGCTGGGCAGTAGAGGGAGAGAGGAGAGGAGAAATGTACATTTGGGGAGTTAGGGCTTTATTTATTTATGTTAGTGAGCAACAAATATTGCAGATTATTTTTTTTTTCAAACTAAAGTTTGAAAGATTTTAATTATTTAGGTAAGCTGGAGAGATGGATGAGAAGGGAGAAGTGAAATTTTTGGGGCTCAGGAGATTATTTTATATGATTTACTATTATTGCCAATAAAGAGCTTTAAAGAAGGATGGTGAAAGTTTATATATATATATATATATGTATGTTTAAAGAGCAATATTTCTTGCTATTTTTCTTAAGACAGTAAATTTTTTATTTAGTAAAATTTAACATAGCTTTTTATATCTCTGAAACAAACCAACAGAAATACCATCTAAACATGCATGTTGTGAATTACTTCCATATTTACCAATAAGTGATTTAAAAAAATCTCATAGCACAGTGCTCTATAAAATTGAAATATGAGGCATCTTTTTTTGCGGGGAGGGAGGGGGAGAGATTGAAGGTGAATAGAAATCCTGACTGTGAATTCTTTGTCTGGTCTTTAATTTTTGTTGTTGTTGTTTTATTTTTTTTATCATTAACTTAAAAAAAGTACTGATATCAATACAAAAACCCTTAACGGGTTAAAAGTTTGTGATGCAGAGCTTTATCTTATGCTCTAAGAATTTTAAATGTGGAACTTAAAAATAATGATATCAAATTTTGAGTGACACTATGCTATTAATTATAATATCTATATATATTTATTTCATCATTTTATTTTTTTATAATTGCATGTGCAAAAATTATGTTCATTTTAAAAAGATGTATAAAAGTTTAAAGAAAATAAGTTAAAACTGGTGTGAATGACTAAGAACAAACAATCTTCTTGAAACACCATCAAAAATTTGTAAATGCGCTAGGCCTTTCGAAAGATCTGAGTCTTTCTTCGTCAGGCGCAAAAAAGACGTCCTTGTACTATGAAAGCAGAGGCAAGACTGAAATGAGAGACAAGGGAAAGGAAACAAGCTGAAGAAACAGCCAATAGGAAGTTAGAAATCAACAGCCAATAGGAAAGTAAAAGACAACAGCCTATCACAGAAGAGAATAATCAAAACAAAAGAACACAAAGTAGGAGGGGCAAAAAATGGGAGGGGGAAAAATACATAAAATCCAATATGGGAACACATGAAATTAAAAATGAATAAATAAATGAATAATATATATTAAAAAAACAGACTAATAATAATACAAAAATAAATTAAATGGTAGTACTGAAAAGGTTTTTCCAAGCTGCAGAGAGCATTGTGGAATCAGATTTATCATTAACAATAACATCCCGATTAAGAAATTTCACACTGATGCATTATCATTCGTATCTCTCATAAATTCAAAATATGAGTTTTAAAAGATATGATATCAAAATTTAAGTGACGCCTTGATGTTGCTTAAAACGATTAGTTTTAAAATTCAATTTAAATTTTCTTTTGGCTAAATACATTTACACATCTAAACAATACTTTTCATTTTCCAATGCACTGTTGAATATATTACTTTCACTGAATCTATATAATGCACTGAAATGTATTCATTTGAATAAATTGATTTATCTTTTATGCCACGCTATCCAAAAATCAAAAGTAAAATTTATGGAAATAGTTTTTTGCGTAATTTTATCCAGGATACAATGACGCAAAAAACTATTTCCATAAATTTTACTTTTGATTTTTGGATAGCGTGGCATAAAAGATAAATCAATTTATTCAAATGAATACATTTCAGTGCATTATATAGATTCAGTGAAAGTAATATATTCAACAGTGCATTGGAAAATGAAAAGTATTGTTTAGATGTGTAAATGTATTTAGCCAAAAGAAAATTTAAATTGAATTTTAAAACTAATCGTTTTAAGCAACATCAAGGCGTCACTTAAATTTTGATATCATATCTTTTAAAACTCATATTTTGAATTTATGAGAGATACGAATGATAATGCATCAATGAATAAACTTTTATACATCTTTTTTAAAATGAACATAATTTTTGCACATACAATTATAAAAAAATAAAATGATGAAATAAATATATATAGATATTATAATTAATAGCATAGTGTCACTCAAAATTTGATATCATTATTTTTAAGTTCCATATTTAAAATTCTTAGAGCATAAGATAAAGCGCTGCATCACAAACTTTTAACCCGTTAAGGGTTTTTGTATTGATACCTTATTACGACGATATTTTGATTGTTTCTGATAATGAAGCCGAGCACATTAGACATCTTGACCAAGTCTGTAGCCGTTTGGCGTTACATGGCTTAAAAATAAATCCCACCAAATGTGTTCTAGGACAATCCTCGGTAAAATTCCTTGGCTGTCTTGTAACACCGGAAGGAGTTCAATCCCTTCCGAAAAAGTGTCCAGCATAAATGGTTTCCCAAAACCGGAGGCACTTTCTCAATTAAAGTGTTTTGTTGCGATGTTCAACTTTTATCGACGATTTCTACCAAATGCCGCTAAAAAACAAGCACCTCTTAATAATTTACTTCGTGACTGCAAGAAAAATGACAAACGTCCTGTCCCTTGGACAGACGAGGCACTTCTTGCTTTCAATCAATGTAAATCTGACTTAGCCAATGCAGAAACCCTTGCCTATCCGGCTTCAGACCATGAACTCCACTTAATGGTTGACGCTTCCGACATTGCTGTTGGGGCAGCATTAAATTGTTTAACTAAAAGTGGTACAAAGCCACTAGCATTTTTCTCCCGTAAACTGGGTGCAATAGAAATTAAATATAGCACATATGATAGAGATCTTCTCGCTATCTATTTATCTGTCAGGCACTTCCAGCATTACCTGGAAGGTAGAAATTTCATAATATTTACTGACCATAAACCTTTAACAAATGCATTTACAAAAAATTCTGATGCAATTTCTCCACGTCAGCTCAGACAACTTGATTTTATTTCCCAGTTTTGCACAGACATTCGACTCTTCCCTGGCTCTGGCAACGTAGTAGCAGATACCTTGTCCAGAATAAGTTCTGTCAATGTTCAGTCAATTGATTTGGCTACAATTGCAGAAGCTAAACAACAGGATGTCGAGCTGCAAGAGCTACTAAATAACGACAAAATTCCCCTCTGTTTAAAACCTGTTTCAGTGACTCCAACATTGAGTATATATTGTGACAGTAGCTGTGATTCAATTCGACCCTATGTACCCA
Organism: Maratus speciosus; assembly: GCA_963932465.1. NCBI lineage: Eukaryota > Metazoa > Arthropoda > Arachnida > Araneae > Salticidae > Maratus > Maratus speciosus. Next base: position 435,683,642 of record OZ010788.1, read on the forward strand.
AAGATTATCGCAAAAGCATTTTTACAACCCTGCATAACTTATCGCACCCAGGTACTAGAGCATCCAAAAAACTCATCCAGTCTCGATTTGTTTGGCCATCTATGGCCAAAGATATCAACGATTGGACTCGATGTTGTGTAAAATGTCAACGGTCAAAAGTGTTTAGGCACATATCCAGCCCACTCCAAAGTTTCCAGCTACCTCACTGCAGATTTGACCATGTGCACATTGACATCGTGGGACCTCTAGTACCGTCAGATGGTTTCCAGTACTTGCTGACCCGCATAGATCACTTCACACGCTGGCCTGAAGAAATTTCTATTGCTGACATATGTGCCGAAATGATTGAAAAAGCCTTTATTGCAAGTTGGATTTCACGGTTTGGAATCCCCACTCTCATAACTCCAGACCAAGGCCGCCAGTTTGAAAGCAACCTATTCCTCATCCTCAACAAAATGTTGAGCATCCAGAAGACCCACACAACACCATACTACCCACAGAGCAATGGCTTAGTCGAGTGATTTCATCGTTCCCTAAAGCAAGCACTTCGATGCCACGAATCAAAATGGACAGAATCACTCCCTATTGTCTTGCTTGGACTTAGACCTTCATTTAAAGCAGACCTCAGCTGCACTAGTGCTGAGCTTGTTTGTGGTGCACCACTGAGACTCCCATGTGAACTGATCGACCATCCAAAAATCGATATTCAACCTCATGACTTCTTACAAACATTGTGGAACACCATGGCTTCCCTCAAACCAACTCCAACTTCTGCACATGCCAAAACAGCTGTTTTTGTCCACCCATCCCGGACAACATGCACTCACGTGTTTGTGAAGCATGATGCCGTAAGGAAATCTCTCCAAACTCCTTACGATGGCCCATTCAGTGTAGTGCAAAGAGGCGAAAAGACTTTCACCATCGATATGAATGGCAGACAGACTGTTATCAGTATTGACAGACTGAAATCCGCCTTCTTGGAAGCCTCTGATCTCCTAACTACACATACCGAGCAACTGCCTGTGCCACAACAAACATCACAGACAACTGCCTCGACCTCCTGTAGTGATCCAATGTCAGAGACTATTGTGACGACTCGTTCCGGTCGACGTGTTCGATTCAATACACGGTACATCTGACCTCAGTGCTTCAGGCACTTAGGAGGGGGGAGTACTGTGGTGAATTCTTCTATCATCCACCAGATGTCAGTGAACGTTTAAAAAACTTATTTGTGTGTGTGGTAGCAGTATGGTAAAAAACTTTTAGATGAACATTAGTGGCAACAGCTAGTGGTTGTTGTCGCAGACTTTTCTTCCGGCTTTGCCTTTTGTGTCAATCTCTCATGATCACTCACTTCGCCTTTTATCATGTAACTTACGGCTCAGCTAATCTTTTTAATTATATATATTTTCTGTAACCGTTCTGTAAATATTAAGTATTAAAATAATCATGTAGAAAGTTATGTGAGATTTGAGCGTGAACAAAACATAACATATCCGAAGAATCTGATTTAAGAGCTCTTACCCCTGCATCATGTGACCGCCCCTCCGGGTGGTTCCGACCCGACCCCTTGAGTGGGGGAGGTGACCGGAAGTCCGGCAGAGTTCGTTGTGTACGAATGCGAGGGGGCCGGATGGGGACGAATCGCCACCTCCTCGAGAGACCTGCGGCCGACAGGCCAAAGGTCCGGTGGCCACAGGTAACGGACGTCTTGCATAGGTGAGTATATGAGTGCCGTGCATCACTTCCGGCACCTATCTTCTCTGGGCAAGCCGGGTAGCGACGCTCCATAGTTCGATCCCAGAGCCAGTCATAGACCAGGTGGTGACTCTGGGCAAAGGATAGCTAAGGCGATAGGACCCCATTCACCAATTGACTAAGAGGGAGCCTGAGGTGCGAGTGAGGGATTTGTAGTGGAAAGTCCTCGGTGCTCGCTAGTGACGACGGGGCTCGCGGAAACGCCATGCAGGGACTCCCGGAGCAACCGAAGGGCGAGGGTTTCGGACAGCGCCCAGGTTACTTTTTGACCTGGGTGGCTCATCCCTCCGAGGACCGAAGCTGAAGCAGTTGTGAGCCGACCCTAAGGTGGGTAGGGTTTGGCGGTGCCCCCGTTGACCAAGGAGCGGTCGCGTGGGGAGGCCAGTATGGCTCTGGTTGCTCCATGTTGTGCCGTGACCCTTGGGAGGGGGTCGGCCGGCAGGTCCACCATCGAACGTTGTCCCTGCGGGGAAACGGGCCGGAGGCTCGCCGGTAACGCGGCGGCTCATCGTGCCTCAGAGGAACTCTTGGTCCGATCTAGGTCCTTCGTGTCTATGCGATACTGGAGTTTTCCTCGCCCAGTGATGAGGACCTAGAGGTGTCTACACCTAATTTTCGAGCGCATTAACAAAGGTAGCGGTCGGTCACTGCACGGGATCAGGGGTCTTCGGGCCTGGGTACCCTCGACGGCCGTGAGATAAGATAGTGGTGGGCGGGCTTCTGTCGGCCTCCGCTGGCTTTTCTGTCTTCGGGCGGGGTCGAGTCGGCGGGGGCGGGCGGACTCCGTTCCATCCAACCCCCTAGCGAGGCGGAGTCTATTCCGTCTAGGTGGAGCTTTCCGTGCCCGCCTGGGGTCGCTAACGGCACATAGTCTGGGCCAACTGGTTCCCGGCGTGATCCACGAGGGGTTCCGTTGGTTGAGCCGGGTGGTCTGGGCGAAAAGCCCGGAGCTGGGTCGCTTTACGGCCGGAGGGACTTTCCCCGTCCTCCCGGGTTTTCAAGCTAGGGGCCCTTCATAACCTTCATATCGGCTGGCTCACATAAATGTCTTTGCCGGAAAATGGTATTTGATCTTGGGGGCCTTCCGTAAAGTAACTCCGGGTCGGGAAGCCTCGGTTCAGTTCGTGGGCCCGGCGTCTTTATAGGCGTCCGGTTCCTGCAGGGCTTGCGGGGTCTACCGGCTCGGGAACCAAGTTTAGGGACCACTTGGTTTTTCTAGCTGGGTGGTGAGGACTGTCGTGACGGCCGTACGTCCTGATTTGGGAATAGCCGACGTGTCGTGCGCTGGGCAGCGCGTCGGTCTTGACCGGAGCGTGCGTGTGGTTCCGCTCTGCCGGGGCCTGTCTAGCGGCGACCTTCGGGACGCGTCGCGGGGCTTGTCTCGTGGGTGGTTCCCTGCGTAGGCATATGGGCCTTATGAGGGCCTGGCACCGGGAGATGGCATCCCGTCTTTACCCCTGCATCATTTCTACAAGATCTTCGCACAAGTGAAGTTCCTGATTTAGACCAAATTGAAAAGACTAATATTTTGAAAAGATGGCGATATATTCAAAGAGTTACAGAGAATCTAAAACAGAGATTCAAAAAGGAATACTTAGGCTTTTTGCGATCTTCCATTCCTACAAAGCATGACAAAATTAAAGTTGGAAAATTGAAAAGACTAATATTTTGAATAGATGGCGATATATTCAAAGAGTAAGAGAGAATCTAAAACAGAGATTAAAAAAGGAATACTTGGGCTTTCTGCGATCTTCCATTCCTGAAAAACATGACAAAATTAAAGTTGGAGATGTAGCTTTGATTGGTCGGGATGATAAGAAAAGACTGTATTGGCTTCTAGCAAAAGTTATAGAACTTTTTCCTAGTAAAGATGGAATAGTCAGGCTTCTTAAGTTGAAAACAGCAAAAGGAAATTTATTGAGACCAGTACAAAGACTTTACCCTCTCGAGATCACACAAGAAGACTGTGTACATTTTCAGTTAGATCCTGCATCAGTTACAGTTGATAAGATCAACGAACAATCAAAAAACAGTAAATCTGTAAAAAAGGTAAATATTCAGACTCGTTCTGGTCGAAAAGTAAAACCTCCAAAAAGACTTGATTTGTGAACTATGAACATTTCAGTTTGAACTTTTCCATTAAATATGAACATTTATTTAATGACTAAAAACCTAGAACTTTAAATTTTGAAAATATTTTCATTATTTCTAATTTTTTCTGATTTTATGTATCTTTATTAGAATCTGTATTTTAGTGTTTGATTTAACCTTTTGTTTAGATTAGTATTTGTATTCATATGTCATTTCAGTATTTTTCAGTTTTATCTTTGCTGAGTTCCTTCCAAAACTCAGGTGGGGAGGATGTCGCGAGAAGAAGAAACCAACAGAAGCCACTTTTTCTTTGTTGCGAATGGCAACGGATATAGAATAGTTGATATAGAACGTTCTTCGACGGTTTGGAGTCGTAACAACGGAACTCAAAAGCAAATGCTTTTATTTTGCTATATAAGGTGTTCAGAATGAATATTTCGAAACGAAATTATCTTTAAATGTAAATATGTAGATATTATGCGCTTTATATTTAGCTGTGTGTGTTCATTGGAAATATTGTGTAATATACAAATAAAACAATGAAACGTATCTACGTCGTCTGTCGTCAATTCCAGCGAAGTCTCTCATTTTATTTTAATTCGTAGTTTGTTTTCGACAGCGATCATTGCAGGAAACACACTTGACAACGTAGGCAATCATATCATAGATCTGTTAAATCAATCTGTTAAAGACCAATCAAATTCCCGGAGTTCATGTGTATAGTAGGAGTAATAATGAATGAACAGATTTTTCTTGCTGACCAACAGTAATTCGACCAACAGTGACGTCAGCTGCCCTTTCCTTATATGACAAAGTAAAAAAATATCCGAATTCGAATATCTAAAACTTTCAATCGCACTTACAATAAAAAATTATTTCGATGGCATTTTAGCATCGGTTAAAGGGACAATTTTCCTCTAGCGACAGCTGCGCCTCTATAGGTCGTTTTAAGTCTCAATTTAGAACTATTTCATTTTATTATTACCAGTTGACGTCAGTGTGGGTAAAATTACTGTGAGTTGCTCGGTTGCTCATGAGATAGTCTTTATGTCTCGTACTGTACATAGGAAATCTGAATGATCCACGATTAACAGATCTGTGATATGATTGAGACTACGTCGCCATGACGGTTTCTGCAATCATCGCTAAGGCAAAAATGTAGTCGGTAGATTGACTGAAGTGTTTGTTTGATACTTTCCTTATTCAAAATACGTATCCCGTATGTCGCCATACCTATATCCAGAAGCACCCTAGTCCATGATACAGGGGCGCCATTTCAGAACTTTCTTGGGGGGGGGGAAGTTTTCTTTGAGAACAGTGGCATAGCCAAGAGTGGGGTGAGGGGGGGGGGCTGTACTCTCTTCCATCCGAAATACTAACCGGTGAAAAATTCTGTTTTAAGCAGGTTATCCTCTTAGCAGATATGATGTCAAGATTGGGACTAAGAAAATTTCCCGTTTAAGACAGGATACCGTTATAGACAGTTTCTCTTTTTGCAAGTATCCTCAAAGGCTGTTAAAACAATCTTTCTGTAGTACACCTCTGAAGAGTATAGGTATATTACATTTATTGTAAAACTTCTGAAAACGAAAACTGTCAAAAAAAGAATTAGTATTCAAACTGAAACAAAAAGTTTTTATGAAAAAAAAAATACTATATAATTATACAGTGGAGCATTATTATCCGAATAGTGGTTAACCGAACGCGTCCTAGAAGGCGAAATTCAAATTAGCACGCCATGCACTGCGGAGTTCCACACGCAACCGCAAGTGACCGCTCTGCCAAGAAGAGACTACGTCGTCAGTGGCTTGTGAGACATATGTATAGCTCAGTTTGCCGTGCCGTACACAATAGAATCTAAACGTAAACGTGTTCTTCTCAGCGTTTCTGATAAATTTAGAATAATAAGGAAAGGGCACGTTTGTAAACAAACACTTCCGTCAAACAATCTACCACTAGATTTTTGTTACAGACAGACCTGGAAACGTAGACCAATCCAATGGCGGGTCTAAAGGCCCCCCCCCCCTTGGGCTAATAAAGGGTTTGGAAAACGACATTATGCACTCTCACGGGAAATGACTTGGGGCGAAGCTCGAGCACGGCGCGACCCAAGCCGGGTCTCGCCAGTTTAAATCCATGAGACTTGGGATGGGTCAGGCCTTCTCTCTTTTGGAGCCGGAACGTGCCCTGATCTTAAATTTTTCTGCAGATGGGTCGGGCCAGACTTCTTTTCCTTCCAGGTCGAGCCTGGCCTGGACTTCATTTTTCTTAGAGGACTGACTGGCCAAAGTTTCCTGGTCGGGGCTCGGCCCGGAATAAAAGCTAAACGTTCGGTCCGTATCTGCCCGTATGATAAGCATTATTGGCCCGACCGCGACCCGTGCACTCCTTTAAATTCTTCCTACCAAGCACTTGTTGGTTTGACATCGTACTTATTTGTTATTCGTAACATTTGTTTAGCGAAATCACGAGAAATTTAATTTGATTTGAAAAGTTACAGAGATGCATTTTTTTTTTAAATCCACATTTTTTCTCTAAAGATTTCAAACTATGATTTTCTTTTATCACCCGTATCTTTGATTCTAAACTGATTTTCTTACTGGATTTTCATTTGAATGTAATTGTGTCATATTTTTACGTAGTGTTTACATACATAATTGCCTAAATAGTCATTAATATTATTGTTTTTCTGTATTCATGAATTTCGAACATAATCTGAAAATAAAATATGAGCATAAGTAAGTGTGCTTTATGAATAATTTTAATTGCAAAATGCAGGAAGGGCTGGAGTCGATTTTTTAGCTTTTATACCGGGTCGGGCCAATATTTTTCTGTTTGGGTTGGACCCTGGTCTTGGGCCTGGAAACTTCAGCCCGTGTAAACCTCTAACTGACATATCGAAGTCAGCTTTAATTTCTTTTAAATGCTTCTTTCAGCCATCATCCCATAGCTACTGATTATACCCGGTGTCCTAAAATGGACTGACTAATTTTAAAATTCAATAAATTGCAAATAGTGACAGCTATTAAAAAAATACTTGCAGGAGGGTTATGTAAGATGCCAGGAACAGGGGTGATTCTGTTCCGAATTTTCCGAAAATTTAATCCTCTCGCAGCCCATCCCGCGATTTCCACGGCCAACGTGACAGTAGCAAAATTTACGCAACTCGCAATTTCTGCCGTAAATCTTTATTTTTTATGATCTAATTCTATTAAAAAAACTCTTTCACAAAGGTTTTTGACATATTTTATCTATAAAATATATGCAGATTTGAAATGTGTAATAAAATAAATGCGCAATTTTTGAACCTAATTTGATTAAAAAAAAATAAAATAAAATAAAATAAATGCAGCGAGAGGGTTCCGAAAATTAAAAAAAAAAATCACCAATCAGAAAATTCGGACATAAAAATAATCGCGAAATTTGACAAATGGGCTCCATAAAAAATCTACCTCTTCAATCGTTCGCAGAAAATAACTTCAATTTCGCCGAAGGATCACGGAAAAAACGCGATTTTGGTCAAATGATCGCGGAAAACGCGAATTTCGTCAAAGGGCAGCGGAGAAAACTCAAATTTTGTCAAAGGATCGCGGAGAACAAGCAAATTTTGTAAAATAGCCGCGAAAAAACGCAAATTTCGTCAAAGGATCGTGAAAAAATGCACATTTTATCAAAGAATCGCGAATTTCGTCGTGGAAAAAACGCGAATTCCTTCAAAGAATCGCGGAAAAAAGCGAATTTAGTTAAAAAATTGTAGAAAAAAGCGAATTTAGTCAAAGAATCTCTTTAAAAACATGAATTTCGTCGAAGGATCGCTGAAAAAACGCGAATTTTGTCGAAGAGTCGTGAGAAAAAAAACGCGAATTTTATCAAAGGGCTGCAAAATTATACTAATATCGTTAAAGGATTGCAGAAGAAACGCAAATTTCGTTAAAGGGTCGAAAAAGTTCGAATTTCATCAAAGAGTTGTGGAAAGAATACAGCGGTCTCTTTAGAAAACAGCACACATACATAGATGATGTTTATTATTATAGGTATAGTTTTTAACTTGAAATAATATACAAAACTAACTTTGTAAAAAATTGGTTAACCCAAACCCAGCTTGCAGAAATTTACACTCAGCCTTAAATCGATCCGAATCGAAAACAGATAACCCGACATGAAACAATTAGTGCCAGGAGGGAACGCCCCATCTACTGTAACCTTTCAGAAAATTTGCTTTGAATTTCAGAATTTTATTTATTTATTTATTTTACTCAGAATTACCCCTGATCAGGAGTTTTTACTGCGACTCTTTATTTTAGTTTAAAATAGCAACGATAGATGGTGCTGGAAGCAATAGGCGTAAAATCGGTTCCCGGAAGAGGTAGGCCAGAAATCGGGCCAGGATTAAAGGACTATTTTTTGCAGCGCCATCTATCGCTGCTATTGTAAAGTAAAATGAAGAATCGCAGTAAAAAAATCTCCTGAAATCTTACATAACCCTCCTGCAAGATTTTTTAAAATTTCTGTCACCGTTTGCAAGTTACTGAATTTTAAAATCAGTCAGTCCATTTTAGGACACCCGGTATGTTTTTAATAAATTTCAAAGCATTCTTTACTGAATTGTAACTGATCTTAGATATAAAGAGACAAACAGTCTTATACAAATTAGTCTTTTTTACATAATCCTGAAGATTAGTATTCCTAAATAATTATTTGGGCGTGTCCGTTATGGAGCTTTTACAGTATATAGTTTTTATCTTCAAAAATAGTTAGACTTTCTTTACAAAAATCGGGTTAATCCAAACCCTTCTCGCAAGAGGTGAAAACCGCATCCGAAACTGACCCAAACCCGAAATAATGTATGTCAATCTGCTCCAAAGCCAACGTGCTAAGTGCAGCTAAAAAGTAGAAGTCAACCCAACCCGCAGAAGAAAAGTAGAAGTCAACCGGGCCCAAACCCGATCCACAGCAAAAAAGTATAAGTTAACCCGACCAGCAGCAAAAAGTAGAATGAACCAGACCCAAACGCGACCCACCGCGAAAAAGTATAAGTTAACCCGACCAGCAGCAAAAAATAGATGTCAACCGGACCCAAACCCGACCCGCAGCAAAAAGTAGAAGTAACATGACCCGCAGTGAAAAAATTAGCTTGGACCAAAGCATCAGATTGGAGATTCCAAATTTCTAAAATTCCCCCTTGAGAACTCTCCAGATCCGCCCTTCGACCAATCAAATTTCCCGAGCTCATGTGTACAGTAGGAGTCACAAAGAACGGACAGGTGTTTCTTGCTAATCCTCAGTAATTAGATCCACAGTGACGTCAGATGACCTTCCTTATAGATTAGTTAAAGAATGCTGTTAGTGGATAAAGTTTAGCTCGTGAGTATGGAGTTGGAAAAGCAAAAATAACAGTAATGCCATCATTATAAAAGATGCTCGTATGCTTGACAGTGAAGATGGAAGCTTTCGCAGAAAAACAATGAAAAAAGCAGGAAATCAGGACTTAGGCACTGCAGTTTACACATGGTTTGTGCAGGTACGCAGACAAGGGCCGCCAATAAGTGGCCCATTTATTTGTAAAAAAGCTATTGAAATGAACAAGAAACTAAGAGGTAATCCTGATCGTAAAGCGACTACCGGCTGGCTTATGCATTTCAAAGTCAGCCATGGAATTAGGGAATTAAACATCCAAGGTGAAAAACTATCGACTGATTCTGAAGAAACTGATTTTTTCAAAGATTCCTTAAAAAAAAATGATTGACAAGGAGGACTACAAAAAAGTCAGTGTGCAGACGAAACGGGTTTGTATTGGAAGAAAATGCCAACAAAATCCCTAGTTTCTAAGAAAGAAATGTCAGCACCTGGCTTCAAGGCAAGGAAACCACACATTATTGCTCTGCTATGTGGGAATAATACTCGATTACACAGGCTTCTTTTACTTCTCATATGAAAATATAAAAATCCGCGGTGCTTTAAGGGGATAAAAAATTTTCAGTCATCTACGAGAAAAAAAAAACAACTCGTGGATCGATACAAACGTTTTTGTAGAATGATACAGCAATGTATTTATTCCTGAAGTTAAAAAGCATCAGCGTGCAATAGGGAATTCTGGGAGGAGTTTTGTTGTTGATTGGTAAACGCCTCAAGTTATTCATCAAATCTTTCACTGGAAAGAGAAAATGGCAAATTTAAAGTTGCTTTTTTGCCTCCGAACGTAAGTTCAGTCCTCCAACCAATGGGCCAGGGGTTATCGAAGCCTTCAAACGCTATTACATAAAGGCATTGCTGCGCATGGTTATAATCGGGCAGGACAATGAAAATAGTATTCAATAACTGTACAAAGAAGTCAATTTGAAAGATGCTGTGTATATAACAGCAGAAGCTTGGGCCTCCGTCAAAGACACTACCCTTGCTAAAGTTTGGAAAGCTACTTCCATCCGATAACTCTACCACTGCACCTGAAGAGCCACCAAACAGTGAATTTGTATCAGGACTGTTTGATTGATTCAAGAATTTTCAGGATTTGAATATTGTGACCAGGAAAAAAAACCAAGAATGGTTCAAATGTGATAAGTAATGGGGATTGACGGGCGATGAAATCCTTTCTACTCTCATGGAAGACCAAAGCTCTTCAGAAGATCATGACAAGGGGGGATTTAGGGACGAAGAGCAAGTTGAAAATGGACCATCAACTGAAGAAGCTTTTCGGCGCCTAGAGCCAACCTTGAAGTGGATATAGCAACAAGAAGGGTGTGATTCTGTTGCTTTCATTAAAATGCATAAGAGATTTAGGAGTAAGAAAAAGAGTATCCTTTCTGAAGCAAAAGAAAATTTTGAACTACTTTTCTTAAAATGTAGACCTACAGTACTGTAGTACTTTTGATTTCCTGTAGATTTCTTTGATCACTCTATTCCTTGATAGTTTGTTCCCTTCTTCTTTTAGTAAGCATTGTAGTACAAAATACATGCATATTTGTGTTTATTATCAATGTTTATTTGTTTCACTATGCTCATATTACATGCTCATATAATATATAGTATGTTTTTTTCGAAAATGATCAGTTATTGGAAATCTCGTTTACACGAACACCGCCTGTCACATATACAGTGGCGGTCAAAAGTTTCCGGTCAGCATAAAATTTTTGGTTAATTTGTAAGTATACCTATATGAAGAGGAATCTCAAAGTGATACTTATAGACTTTATTGACATAACAGTTAAGAACTTATTTATGGAATAAAAATTAAATATTAATTAATTTAATTGACAAAAATAATTTCAAAAGAAAATGCATGTTCTCAAAAGTTTCCGGCCACTTGGTAAGTTTGGAAAAAATGGCGTTATAACAGAAAATAACAGTGATCAACAACATTTATAATTAGTATTTTGCATTAATGCATTTAGCAATAAGTACTGACAGCGCAGCAACGTGGCATCGATTCAATGAACGGTTGTAGATCATCAATGTTAAGTTTTGTCCAAGGTTCTTGCAATTTTTGTGAAAATGCTGCTGAATTGGAATAGTTATAATCCACACACGTATTCAAGTTAGTTTCAAAGTTTTTCTATTGGATTCAGATCGGATGATTGAGCTGTCCATTTCAAAAGCGGAATTTTTTGTGCGAAAGCCACTGCTTGACGAGCTTGCATGTATGGTTTTGGTTGTTATCATGATGAAACAAATAGTTGCGACCACAATTTTTCCTCCAACAAGACAGCAAATGATCTTGCAAGATATCCTTATGCATTGCACTATTCATCTTGCCGCGGATTTCAAATAACGGACAGGGACATTTTCCAGAAAATGCTCCCCACAGCATAATGTGTCCTCCGCTTGCTTCATTGTAGGAATAATATATCTCGTATCTTATCTTTTGTTTTTAGGTCGTCGGTTGTAATGTCTTTTATCACTCCCAAAAAGATTGAACATCGATTCATCGGAAAATAGTACTTTTTTCCAGTTTTCACTTGACCAGTCTTTGTATTCCTTGGCAAACGCCAGTCGGGCCCTCTGAATTTTTTTACTTATGAAAGGTTTTTTAACACCGACTGTTCCATAAAGTTCTACGTCACATAAGCGTCTTGATACTGTAGACAAACTTGTTTCAGCAATATTTTAACACCATAAATCGCGTGGAATTGCAGCAGCATTTTTACGCGGATCAACAACTGCTTTTCTTCTGATAATTCTGTCCACAAGAATAGTCGTTTTGTGAGGTCCCCCGGACCGTGGCAAGTTCCGAAGGCCATGACCATCTTTATATTTTTTAAAATATCGTTTACAGCAAATTTTCCGATCGATAATTTTGCCGCAATCTCACGAGAGGATTGTCCCTTTAGCGACAAACAAATCACTCGTTTAGGAACAATAAATTGTTAAAATTTTCGTTTTTGAATTTCAAATACGTTATTCACGTTGATTAATTAACAAACATGGCAAAAAAAAAAAAACACTTTAGCGATAGCAAAAACTAATAGACAACGAATGGCCGGAAACTTTTGAACGCGTGAATTTCGAATTCCTCCCCTTTGCATCGAGTATCTTAAGTAAATGACGCCGGCAAAGGCGTGTTTGGTGACATTGATATTGTCGGGGATGTTGAAATTATTAGACGTATAGTAACTACGGTTGGAAAGTCAAACTGGTTGATTGGAGTAGGTAAGGAGGTGGCACAGTTTTTAATTAAGAAACGTCGCATTTGTATAGATCTGGAAAGATACCGTGTGGTGGGTTTTGTTCCCATCATACGGTGTTACAATTGTCAAGCTTACGGTCATGTCGCCTCGAAATGTGAGAACGAAACAAAGTGCGTTAAATGTGCTGGTGAACATTTACTTAAGGATTGCAGCGTTGACTCGGAAATGTGTGCTAACTGTATGGGTGTAATAGATTTGGATATTGATGCGGACCACAGGGCGGACAGTCCTGATTGTCCACAATTTAAAGCGTATCGTGCGGATAAGTTAGCTAAAAGGTTGTGATGGTTCCTCCATTTCTTCCCCAGTCTTTGGATCGCCTAAACTTTGTTCAGATAAATTTACATCACTGCTCAGATGCAACTAATTCTCTTGTTCGGTATATGATTAATTTTGATATTCATTTTGCACTTTGTCAGGATCCCTATATTTTGAATCATTCTTTTGTTGATCTGCCTCCTGACTAGCTTTGTTTTCTTTCTACGTCTTGTACAGCAGCGATTGTCTGTCCCTATGAAAACTATGCATGTGTGAAAAGTCTCACTTTAGATAATAATGTATTTATTAATATAACAGTGGAAACGGGTTACTTTATAATTGGTTCCCTCTATTCTGCACCTTCCGGTGATCTGGAAACTGATTTGCGAGACTGGTGTCATCATTTTCAAGACTTTAACAGAGTAATCATTGGCGTTGATTTTAACGTACCATTATTATCTATGGGATATTCAAGAGAGTCAGGCCGCTCGGAGACTTTTTTGGAATACTTGATGATTAGTAATATGACTATTGTGAATTCAGCTGATGCAGATTTTACATTTGTTCAAGATAACAGAAAAGGATGTCCAGATTTGACTCTGGCGGGTTCTGACGTTCTTCCACTTATTGACAACTGGACTGTGGATGTGACTACATTTTCGTACAGCGATCATCGTTATATTCGGTTTTCTTTGTTCTCAACTCCATTACAGATCAATTATGGAAGGTTTAAAACAAAACATAAGAGCATGAAAAAATTTAATAAATTGTTCGCAGAGAAGTTGCCTGTTCTTGCAAATACATTGAAGAGGGTTTGTAACACTTCATCGCTTGATGTATGGATGGATGAATTTACAGAATTATTGCAGTTATTAATGAATTTATACTTTTGTCGTGGCACGCTTCAACATAAACCTACAGTTAACTGGTACGATAGTGCCTTGAGGTCTGAACGTAACCGAGTAAATGCTCTATATAAGCGATACATGAAAAATCTAGATGTGGCTATTTACAAGGAAAATTATATCCAAGCAAGACGTAAATATAAAAGAAATCTTAGACAAGCGAAGCGTTCAGGATGGCTTAATTTTTGTGGAAAAACGGACAATGCTTATGGTAGTCTCTATAAGTTTATTTCTAAAAAGAAAACCTCGCAAACAGATCTTGTTTTTAATACTCTTGAAAATTCACATGTTTTTGCCTCCTACGACAATGTAGCAGAAAATCTTATGTCTGAGCATTTTGCGGTGAATGAACAACCTTCAGAAACCTTTGAATTTATAAGCGATATCAATTTTGAAGACTCAGAAGACTTCATCCCTATTACAAAACGTGAATTGTTCTTTGTACTAAGCAAGCAGAACAATAATAAAGCTCCTGGTTAGGAAGAGATTGATGTATTAATTGTTAAAAATATTTGTAAGAAATTTACATCCTTTATGATCTCAATTTTCAATACCTGCCTTAAGTTTGGTTACTTTCCAAAATGTTGGAAAAAGGGTACAGTTATATTTTTTCGTAAGCGTAACCGTGATCCAAGACAACCTAAGTCCTACAGGCCCATTACTTTATTGCCAATTTTGGCAAAGGTATTTGAAAGGATAATTAATATTCGTACTATTACAATGCTGGAGTCTATGTCCTACCTAGATGACGGTCAACATGGCTTTAGAGAAAGTCGGAGTACAGTTTCAGCTCTTGCAGCTTTACGGAAACTTATAAAGGAATCATTATCTACTCATAAATATTGCGCATTGGTGTCATTCGATATAGTAGGCGCCTTTGATGTAATGGACTGGTTTGTTTTAGCTGCTCTGATAGATGATCTTCCAATTTTTGACTATTTAAAAATTTCCTTAAAGAATTATATAACCCATCGACTTATTGGTTTTAAATTTGTTCGTGGTATACGATGGTTTAGAGTTTTTCGCGGCTGTCCCCAAGGTTCTTGCCTGGGACCATTACTTTGGATGATAGTAGCAGACAAGATCTTGAAACGTTACAAGCAACATAGTGATAGAATTATATCGTATGCGGATGACTCGGCTACAGTTGAAGGAGCTGATGCTAGATCTGCCTTGGAAAATACAGTCAATAAAAGCATTAGTATCTTTGCTTCGATATGCCGCGAACTACGTCTAACCATTAATGCGGAGAAATCTGCAGCCATGCTCTTCGGGAGATTTACACTCAAAAAACGACGTCCTATATTTAAGCTTGAAGGGAAGAGTATTTCAGTTAAGGATAACTTAATGTATCTAGGTTTTTATTTGGATAGCAGGTTTCATTGGTTGAAACACCTAGACATGGTACGTGAGAAAATAAAAGACTTTAGTTGCAGCATGCAAAAGACCCGTATACGTGATAAAGGCTTACCTTTGCAATATCTTAAGATATGGTACAACTCTGTATTGAAAAGGCAAATGTCGTATGGTTACGAGGTTTGGTTCAATGATCTTAGATACCATGGTATTCGGCGACTATCTTCGTGTCAAAGACTTTGTTTATTATCCATAATACGTGTTTATAGATCAGTTTCAACTGCTGCTCTGTGTGTCTTATCAGGAATACCACCAATTGAGACTGAATTAAAGCAGTTGGCTCTTTTTTATGATATTTTGAAGAATGACAGGACAGATTGGATAGGTGAAACCTATGTCTCCTCAGATCGTTTAGCTAAAAAAGTTGCAACGTTTGATTATCCATATTTTTATTATACACATTATATTAATTTTGTTGGTCCAGTTACTAAAAGTGTCCCACATCATACACATCCTGTATTATACACTGATGGCTCAAAGATGTATACGGGAGTCGGCGCTGCCTTTGTGGTTTTTATGTCAGACGTAATTTTACTAGAAAAGAGAATTAAATTGCAATCTTTTAATACTGTGTTTCAGGCAGAACTTACAGCCATTGATTTAGCTATAGAATGGTGTAGAGACTCTACTCATAGTACATTCCATATTTATACAGATAGTCTATCCTCAGTCACGGCACTTAGAAATCTTTTCCCGACTGATGAAATTTTATACAATATATATACGAACCTGCGTTTGTTGAAGAATAAAATCGTCAACATTGGCTGGATTAAATCACATGTCGGCTTCAGAGGCAATGAGCATGCCGATTCTCTCGCTAAATCAGTTATCGAATTGGGAATTTATGACGTTGAGATAGCCGCACCAATTCCTGTTTCATTTGTAAAACATTATTATAAAGAGAACATTGTTAAATTGTGGCAGAATGATTGGACATACAGTGATAAAGGCAGAGACACATTTAGTGTAATCAAAACAGTTGACACCTCATTTCTTTGCTACTCTCGAGTCATTGCATATTTTATCACGTCTCATGGGGCTTTTCCCAGTCATCTGTTTAAGTTGGGCAAGCGCCAGAACGATAAGTGTTTGTGTGGTAGCATCGGTGATCCAAAACATTACCTTTTCGGACGTTGTCACTTATGCCTGTCTCATTTGATTTTGTTCGGAATCGCACATTGAGCTGGAGTATGAAAAATATCTTACTGTCAAGATCAAATTATAATAAACTTAGACAAATATATAATGAACTTAACAAACATTTCTCTTTTATAAAATACCAGTTCTGATTTTGACTTTGGTTTTGGGGCATAAGTTTCTTTTTTTTTTTTTTTTTAAACATTGTTGACTTATGGCATTTATTAGTTTGCTCAGTTCAGGACTTTCTATGTCTGCTTATATTTTGTATGCCAACTTTAAGATTTTATTTAACGTTTTTTCTTCTCTGTTACAGCATGCATTACTGTGTACATGACTCTATACATTGTATACAATTATTTTTTATGCAGTCATATGTCAAACCTGTAAATGACTTTAATTATTGTTTTTTTTCCCTGTTATTTAACGCCGTTGGTTTTCTGGTGCTGCTCCCTTGCCAGTAGCATTTGGCAGAGGGGATTTTTCTGCCGGGGGTTTTCTGCCTTTGCCATTTTTTGGTTGGCTCCCCGGTAGAGTGTTCCTGTTCCTGTTCCAAGTATCCAATCAAAATGATCACGTGTTCAGAGGTAATTTGCTTATTCCTAACTTTTGGAGCAATTGTGCTTCTTCTTCGCTGAAACGTTCTGTCAACTAAATCAAAGAAACTAACTGGCCGGAAACTTTTGACCGCCACTGTAAGTTCGGGTAATCGATGCTTCACTGTTTTTGCTAAGATGGATACCTGTCTAAAATGGAGCTTTTTTTACTTCGGCTTCTTTGCAGGTTTTACTGAATGGACGGGGAGCCATTTCAAGGGTTTCTTGGAGAGGGGAGACAGGGCAAAATTTTCTTTGAGGGGAAGGGTTTGAAATAGAGTGCGGGATTTTGCTCTCTTAACTTCTTCCACAAGGATTGGATTCTTCCGATTCATATGATATTTTTAAATTTTCGAATCAATTTGCCAATCGACCACTGAAAAAAATCGCGAATTTTGCCAATTGGACTTAAGTATTCTAAAGTATTCTTCCTAAAGCATTTATTTATTACACTTCTTTTTATTGTAATAAAATTCGACAAGTTATTTTAGCTTTTGAGGCTGAAATTTTTTAGTCTGAGCTGTGATGACAGATAAATTTTCTGAAATATCAAATTCCTTGGGGCTGGGGGGGGGGGGGTGTCAACGGCATACTCAGTCACCCTCAAATGGCACCCGTGACATGACAGTCTGGACTAGGCGTGACTAGGCGTGATCAATGAAATACAAGTCCAGTCTAAGGCTCCTATAATCTGGGCTGGCTCAAGCCGCTATTTAATTGCCGGTGGGAGAAGGACGATTGGCCAAGACGCGTGGGCAATGATCGCTGATTGGTCTAAGTGAGAAACAAAATGCTTGACAAGTCAGCCTGTATTATAGTAGCCCTAGTCCAGTCCATGATGTGACGTCAAGGTAATGACGTCACGACCATGAGATCACTCGGTCGGAGCGCGACTAACGAAATACATAAAAGTACCGATAGTTGTTTACTTTATACTGTAAGATCTTAATAAAAATTTTAAAAATAACTTTTCTTTTCAATTGTGCTTTTTTATAATAAAAATATATTGTTAGATATTACAGATGGGCAACATCGTTCCTTTTAAGGAATCGTTCCAGCCGGAATCGTTCACCGAAAGGAACGAGTTTTTTGGAGTCGTTCCTGTTGGAATCGTTCCGAAAAAAAGGAACGATTCCGAGAAAAAAAGGAACGATTTTGAAAAATAAAGGATTCCAAGGGAAAAAAACACTTTGGAGATAAAGAGAACCACATGCAATCCATAATATTAATTACTAATTTATTTTCTTATGTATCCATCTATTTTCTTACGCATTCAGTCGCCTTAATTTTGCAATGTTTTGGACAGATGATTTTGTTTTTAATCCTTTAAGACCGGACTGCTTTTTGTCAGGGGCGCCATTTGAGGGGGCTGGGGGGGGGCATGCCCCCCCCAAGGAATTTGATATTTTATAAAATTTATCTGTCATCGCAGGTCAGACTCAAAAGAATTTAAAAAAATTACTCAAAACCTAAAATAGCTTGTCAAATTTTATTACAATAAAAACACGTATAAGTAAACACTTTAGGTACATAAACTAATAATTATTAAAAAAAATTTCTAATTTGCCAATTTATCTATTTTTTCCATGTCTAATTTGCAAATTTCGCAATTTTTTTCTGCGGTCAATTGACGAATTGATTTTGCGTCGCTCTGCAAAAAAAATAAGCAAATAAATAAATAAAATAGCATGGTCTACCCTTGAAAATTAAACAAGAGAGAAAAATCATGCGTCAAGCATAGATTATGAAACACTTTACAACACATCAAGAATGCTTTAGCAAAACTTAGCCTTTCAATAAGGTAAATAATATATCTAATTAAACATTTTAGAAAAGATAAGGATTTTTTTCTAGAAATCCGCACAAACTTTGCAATTATGTAAAATAGCAAAGGAAACCGAATCAGGTGAAATTTGCGCGTGAAGTGTTGTGCTATGGTATATAAGAGCATGGCCATTAGCCAAGAGATCATTAAATAATCTGTGTTTTCCGAGAATAGAGCCACAAGAGGAGTGTCTATGTATTATTGCGTATAAGTTTTACGAAAGCAATATTCATCAAGGAGCATATCCATCATGAACTATTTATTTTCCGAAAATATCACCAAACGAACTACATACGATGTTCTAGAATGTTACTAGGAGGGACTCTCGGCCAAAAAAGAACTGGAATCGGGTAGGAAGGCAAAAAAAAAATAAAATAAAATAAAAATAAAAAAAAAATAAAAAATAAAATAAAATAAAAAAATCTCCAAGCCAGAGTTAGAGCAGTTGGAAGGACTGTTTGACGAAAACGACCGAGTATTAATCCATCCCATGCCTTCGAAATACAGTGTTTCACCTAACCACCAACAAAAGACAATCACTAAGAACCTGAACATCAAATATTACCGATAGGGGGAAACGTACTTAAATTCTTTTGTACAGCCCTGTATATGACATACAGATTTTAATACACACCACATATTAAAGCTGAAATTTAATTCAAGCAATGCTTAAGCTACTTAAATTACGTTTCCATGAGTTAATATCCATAGGTGATTATATATCCAGTTCTTTGCATAGTCCTGTATAGGATTTTATTTATATGCAGCAAACTTACCTTAGTATATTATACTAAATGTAGTTGAGCTTGAAAGACAACTCGAAGCTGCATAACTCAAATTAAAAATAACATCTTTAAGCAATTCCTGCTCTTTCTCAATAATGCTTACGAATTTTTCTGTGTGTCTTACGAATTTAAAAACTGCTCTGTATATGTTCTATAGAATTTATGTACACCATGTAGTATTCAAAAATTTAGTTAAACTAAAAAACCATACCATAAGTGAAAACGGACTTGCAGCAATCATTCCTAATAGCCAAACTTCTCATACAGATTTGTTCCCGAAATCTTTTATGTGTCCCTGTAAATGAATGATAAATGCAATCCCCATCCTATTTTACTGCAAGCATTTTGTTGTTAGCTTCAGTAATATATATCAGTTTCATCATGTTTGAAATAGTGCAACATAATTGAAATACGCTGCGAACAGTTTTTACCCTTAGACCATCATATAATCGAACTCTTTTGCATAACCTTGTAAATGAGTGATGAATGCTTCGCACTCCATATTCTACAGAAAGTATGTATCAGCACTAGAGATGAGACGGACTCAACATGGACCTGACACAGGTTTGATTTTTATACCAGCCTTCGGGCTCGTGCCCATTCTTTCTCAAATTGGCAATTTTATTTATTCTCGTACTCGTATAGAAAAAAAAATAACTTTTTTACCCCTTGAAAATTAATTATCCCATTGCAAGCCTTTTTAATGCTATTTTGATCAGGAGGAAAGAGAAATAGATTTTCTTTCTTTCTGTTTTTTTTTTTTTTTTTTTTTTTTTTTTTAGTATTTGTCGAACATTATTTTGAAAGAAAACTTGTGATATTTGATGATTTATGTCTGTAGTTTAACACGAGTAACGACCTGTTGATGTTGGCGGCAATCAGAATATGGAGCCATTAGGATACTGTTTAATTGGAATGATTATTTATTATTACTTTTTTCAGAGATCTAATGTTAAATAAATATTTTCTTTTACGTCAATCAGCATTAGCCTAAGATTTGCAAATTTTTAGTCTCCTATTGTCTGCGATTGTAATCGCTCTTTATATAAAAATAACGTTGGTGATTTTATTCATGCTTCTTCATGAAGTCTGCTCATTCTGTGGCTCTGTTCTTCATATTCATAAAATCACTTTCATACGTAAGTAGATAAAATTGGCATGTGTTGTTATTCCCGATTGAAAGCAATCAAGCAGCGTTCCCTCTTTTTCTATAAAAGCATCGGATCTTTTCGGTAACGGTGTCAAATTTATAATTTAAACTGATTTTCAAAGCCATGATAAATGCGAAAGATGTACACCTTTTATAGGAAACAGAAAACGCTGTTCGATTCTTCGTCATATAAATCATAATTTCTGCAAATTTCATTAATTTATAAATAAAATGCTCTTCGTTATTGTGTCCATCAGAGATACCTACTTGTTGCGGGAGAAAAATTTAAAAATCTCTTTAGGGAAGTATATTTCTATTTGACACTAAACGTCTCTTTTGATAAGATTTAATGTAAATTTCATAAAATTAATTATGTGCTAGAGATTAACATTTGTTAAAAAATGAGATCTATTACATTTAGAACAGTTTTTAAATATGCATTTTTGTTAAACCTTTTTTTTTTCGTGCATACTTTCGGTATCGGAATCGGGCTCTGATGGCACAAACTTTTTCGGATTCGGATTTAAAATTGTTGGCCCAGGCTCTGAAAAATGAGCCCGAACTCATCTCTAATTAGCGCATCTCAGAAATTTTTATCAATTTCATTATGTTTGTAACGGAGTAACATTATTAAAATACGTCACAAATATTCTTTCTTCATAGACTATAATATAACGGAATGCTTGTGAGTTCCCCTGGACGCGAACTGTAAGTGCTAAACATAACATTACATGTTGTAGTCATCTTTTAGTACACCTCAATAATGTATATAAATGTTATTATGTTTAAATACTGTAATACAACAATATTAAAATATACCACAAATGATTTTACCCGATAGACCATAATCTAACGGAATACTTTTGAGTCCTCCTGTAAATGAACTATGAATGATACACACTTCATTTTGAATTCCGAACATTCCATTGTAAACATTAATAACATATATCAATTACGCGTTAATACGAGTATATTTACGTGAGTTAGAGCATGACCAGACGGGCAGACAAACCTAATTCACTTTTCAACTGCGTTGGAAAGTGTTAAAAATATTTCTTGAAAAATCCCATGCTTATGAAAATATTAAGAATGGCATACTATTTCAAACCCTTCCCCTCAAACAAAATCTTGCCTCCTCTCCCCACTCTAAGAAACTTATTAAATGACTCCCTGTCCTGTCCGTAAAGCCTGCAAAGTCAAAAGAAAAAAAATCTCCGATTTAGACAGGTACCCTTCTTAGCAAGTATAATTATATAGTGCTTTCTTCATAGAAACTTAATTTTTTTTTCCGTTTGCGAAACAATTTGACAGGTTTCGTATTCGCAAGTTTTACAATAAATGTAATATACCTATACTCTTCAGAGGTATACTATAGAAAGGATATTTTAAATGCCTTTAAGAATACTTGTAAAAAGGGAAACTGTCTATAATAGAATACTGTCTTAAACGGAAAAAATGTTAATCACTATCTTGAAATTATACCTGCCAAGATAAAATAAACTTGCTTAAAACGGAATTCTTAATAGGTTTTCCTTTTGATGGGAGAGAGTACAGGCTCCCCCCCCCCCCCCCCCAAGGAAATTCTGAAATGGCGTCCCTGCTTTTTGTGTGTGTGTTTTTTTAAAAACAATGATATAACTGAAATTTGTAACTGATAATTCACTATCCGTTGGCAAAATTTATGTAATATAGTTTCTGTTAACCAGCACAATCACTCGATTCCGGCATTTATGGAATAGATAACCCAGGAAGCTAAAATTTTAGTTAATGACTAACCCGCACGATCGTGCGGGTCCGGTCTTAAAGGGTTAATAGTTCATTTCATTGATGAGTGTGTGCAATTAATTTGCAGTTATTTTTAACTTTATGATTTATGGCATTAAGCATAATTCCTTTTGAAAATTTATCCCTGGTTCCTGGTTGAAATTTCATTTACCGCTGTACTTTATCAAGGAAATTTTACTGTAGCTTCGGTTTTGGCGATAAGGGCGGCGCAGCGGTCTATTCGATTTTCAGTGTAATCCTTGATTTCTCATGAAAATATGTCGTCAAACGACCGTCCATTTATATTATTATTTTATACAGTGTGTCTTTTCTCACAACGATGTCCAATGGCTAATTCCTAAACCTTTAGTCATAGACCTATAGTTCCAATTACAAAAATGTTTTAAATAAGGTAAAAAATTATTCTGAAAGTCGTTTGGATCAATAAAAATATTTCTAAAAAAGTTACGAAATTTAAATTTTTTATACGGTCCTCCGGCCCTATAAGTGATATTTAGTAAAAATTTCCTGTTCCCTTAAGGGGTCTCAGGACTCTTAAAGCTTTAAAATTTTCGGAATTTTAATTTTTTTAGATGTTAAACTCCTATCTTTTCTGAACATTTTGATGTAATTTTTTCCTTGAAATTCCTCTTAAAACTGAAGTTATGGCTTTTAGAATTATACACGTTCAATAGCTGAAGCGTCGTTTCGGAACTTTGAAGGCATTTTCCTCCAAATGACGTTTTTGGGTATAACGCGCACGATATCTCAAAAACTTATGAATATTTTTTCTTGAAATTTCCAAAAGATATGTTTCATGTTAGTCTGTATAAACTGAACCTAAAATTTCCTTTTTATTGCTCAAAACAATATTTTTTTAGGTGATTATACTGTTGAAATTTTCTTAATTTTGCATTATCTAAATACAACTTTGTATTAAAAATATAAAAATGCTTTTAATACAAATTTATTTAGGTTCAGGGTAATTATTGCAATCTGAAGTATAAGTAGGCACCAAAATTTTCGTTCTAGTTGCAATACTTATTTTGTAATCGTGCGCGTAAGGTGTTATGCCGATTTTTTGCTCGTCCAATGTCTAACAGTTTGGAGCCCCCTGTAAATGCTAATTCTGCATCTTATAATTTTTTTAAATACATGAAATGAAAGAAAATACTTATATATTTTATTCCAATTAAAATTGTGTCTTAAAATCAAATACATTTTAAGATATTAAATGTTGAAAATGGTCTTTTTTTTCATTTTTTCCAATTTTAAGAGTCCTGAGACCCCAGACAAACCCAGAAGAAAGACAAAAAAAAGTACCATTCATCTAACACTAAAATTGACGAAATTATACGAAACTTTGAAATGCAAGACTTATGCCACTTTTCTGCATCTGAATAGACATGAATTTAGCCATGCTTCTAGGGGTCGTAAACAAAGTGCTTAGAGTATTTTAAGGATTTGTTTCATGTGTATCTGCGCTTTGAAAGAAATCGTATTACGATAGATTTTTGTAAGGATTTGAAGCTGTTTCTTTTCATGATTGTTTTCAACAAAAATTATGCTATTTTTATAAGCTTTTATTTAACCCATTAACGGCCAAAACTATAAAGTAGGAATTTTCAAATTTCTTGCTGAAAGTCGCTTGTCATTACAAATTCAGAAAGATAATTTTCGCTTTATTAAAATATCAAAATTTCTGCCAATAAATAAGGCAATTTTTTTAACTCTAAAATAGTGATGACAAAGTAATTAATTTAAGCATGAGCAATTATTTTGATCGTTGCGTGAACGTAAAACCAGCGGGTAATGGGTTAACTTGAAACGATCGTATGTATGGCTTTCCAGTTCAAAATTTGTACTCGAAATTCAACTCACTTTAAAATATCCTATCGAGGTTAAATTTTACATATTGACGTAAATCCGATGACAATGTAATATTATTATGATTTTCAGCGCTTACCATTTGTACTTATTTTACAGGGTAACACAAAAAATTTGTATAGATTACTGCCAACAAGTTTACGAAAAAGTTTTAGATTAGATAACACAAGACTGCGATGGTTGTGTTTTTTTATTTTTAAAATTGATTTTTATGTATTTTTTAGCGCTGAATCCGAAAATTACCGTTATTTTTAACCATCATGTCAGGATTTTTCGCAAATAGTAAATTTCAAAATTGTAAAAATAGCTGATACTATAAAATAGAGTCGATGGTTGTATTTTTACTTTCTTATATCTTCAATAGAAGAAAGTATTGTAATCGAAATTTTTTTCGACTTCCGGTTTTCGACGGATTTGTATGTTTTAGGGGTCAGAGATTCCAAAAAACATGTTTATAGAAAATGTCTGTCTGTCTGTGTGTCCGTCTGTCCGTCCGTCCGTCTGTCCGTCCGTCCGTCTGTCCGTCTGTCCGTCTGTCCGTCCGTCCGTCTGTCCGTCTGTCTGTCGCCATTGTACCATCAAAAAGTGTATGAAGTTATGTATAGAATTAAACCAAAATTTTATTATAAGTTTTTGGCTATGGCAAGCAGGTCCTCCCGAAATTTGGAAAAAATTCGTCGGTA
The DNA here is from genome assembly GCA_963932465.1 of Maratus speciosus. NCBI lineage: Eukaryota > Metazoa > Arthropoda > Arachnida > Araneae > Salticidae > Maratus > Maratus speciosus. The sequence continues at coordinate 435,708,578 of OZ010788.1, forward strand.
GGGGGCGCTGATATAACAATTTTTGTGCGATTTTGAATATTGTACCATCCAAAAGTGTATGGAGTTATGCATAGAATTGAACCAAATTTTTAGTTTAAGTTTTTGGATATGACAAGCAGGTCCTCCCTGAATTTGGAAAACATTCGCCGGTAGGGGCGCTGTAAATGCGTTTTTTGTGCGATTTTGAATATTGTACCATCGAAAAGTGTATGAAGTTATGCATAGAATTGAACCAAATTTTTATGTTAAGTTTTTGGCTATGGCAAGCAGGTCCTCCCTGAATTTGGAAAAAATTCGCCGGTAGGGGGCGCTGTAATAGCGATTTTTGTGCGATTTTGAATATTGTACCGTCCAAAAGTGTATGAAGTTATGCATAGAATTGAACCAAATTTTTAGTTTAAGTTTTTGGATATGTCAAGCAGGTCCTCCCTGGTTTTGGAAAAAATTCGCCCGTAGGGGGCGCTGTAAATGCGTTTTTTGTGCGATTTTGAATATTGTACCATCGAAAAGTGTATGAAGTTATGCATAGAATTGAACCAAATTTTTAGTTTAAGTTTTTGGATATGTCAAGCAGGTCCTCCCTGAATTTGGAAAAAATTAGCCGGTAGGGGGCGCTGTAATAGCGATTTTTGTGCGATTTTGAATATTGTACCGTCCAAAAGTGTATGAAGTTATGCATAGAATTAAACCAAATTTTTATTTTAAGTTTTTGGATATGGCAAGCAGGTCCTCCATGAATTTGTAAAAAATTCGCCGTTAGGGGGCGCTGTAATAGCGATTTTTGTGCGATTTTGAATATTGCACCATCGAAAAGTGTATCAAGTTATGCATAGAATTGAACCAAAAAAATATTTTAAGTTCTTGGCTATGGCAAGGAGGTCCTCCCTTAATTTGTAAAAAAATCGCTCGTAGAGGGCGCTGTAATAGCGATTTTTGTACAATTTTTGTGCCATTTTGAATATTGTACCGCCGAAAAGTGTATGAAGTTATGCATAGAATTGAACCAAATTTTATGTGTTTATTTTTGGTCATGTCACGAAGGTCCTCCCTGAATTTGGAAAAATTCTGCCGGAAGGGGGCACTATAATTGCGATGTCTGTACCATTTTCATTATTGTACCATCGAAAAGTGTATGAAGTTATCCATATAACTGAACCAAATTTTTTGTGCATGTTTCTGGCTATGGCAAACACGTCCTCCCTGAACTTGAAAAAATTCCGAAAGAAGAGGGCGCTATAATTCCGATCTCTGTGCCATTTTCATTATTGTACCATCGAACAGCGTATAAAATTATGCATACAATTGAACCAAAATGCTTGTTCTTGTTTTTGGCTTTGGCCAACAGGTTCTCCTTGAATTTGGAAATATTGCGCGGTAAAGGAGCTCCGTGCTAGCGATTTTCGTATACTTTTCTTGATTTTTCGTAGTTCTATTGTGCATCGGCGGCTCATGCAGCGGCGGGAACTTGCTTCCTGCTATGCCGGCTATTCGCAAACAGCTGATAACGACAGAATAAGGAAAAAATAATAATTTTAACAAATATCATGATATAGATTAACTCGTTTTTAGTCCGTTTAATTGAGCAGAAATTTAAGATGAAAATCAAAGTTCGTATAGTATTGAACTAATAATATTGAAGTATTAACATGTGTAACTAGGTTTTGAAATATTAAGATGTATAAGATAGAAGAAAGTTTTGGGATTGGCACATCCAACTAGTTTAACTTTTACGATTGATTTGCATATGCTTTTTGTGAAAATTGTGAAAATGAGAAAATTACCTTCATATTTAACCATCATGTTAGACTTTTTTGCAAATGGTAAATTTCAAAGTTAAAAAATAGCGAAAATCTGATACTATAAAATGGATGTAAAACTTCTTTTATTCAATTTAATTTTATTTTGTTCAACAATTTATTCAAATTTTGGTTTATACTGGGATTCTTACAGCTAAACAGCTCGGGGATCCGATGATGTGGGAGGGGAAGAGGTTCAATTAAAACTTTGAACTTTTAAAATTTGAGATTTACAATTTGCGAAAAATCTTGACGTGATGGTTAAAAATAAAGGATTCAGTAGTAAAAAATACATAAAAATCAATTACCAAAAGTTAAAGAAATAACAATCACATCTATTTTATTCTATCTGATTTTCGTTCATTTTTCACTTTTTAGCTTTCAAATTTACGATTTGCAAAAAATCTGTACTTTGTGATAAAAAATGAAGGCCATTTTTGGATTCAGTGCTACAAAATACATAAGAACTAATTATCAAAAGCTAAAACACATGACACCACACAAATTTGCACCCTAGTGTAATCTAATAACATTTCAAAATACGTGTCATTTTGTAAAGAACCGAGGTTGTTGCTTTTCAACATTTTATTTAACGAAAATTCTGTTATTTTTTTCTTGTTATATGTTTTGTACAAGCTGTATATTTTGCATTAATATTTCAGAATGATTATAGATTTCAAATTTATAATGCAATGTTAAATTTACTATCAACTGTTTTTTTATATATCTGACGATTATTTATATTTCTAGTAAATTGGTAAATGACCCTTATTTCGCAGCAAAAAATATGCTCCAACTTTAAACGGCCATTACTTCGGTCAATTTTAATCGTAGAATAATAGGACTCTTTTTTGTCTTACTTGTAAGTAAGTGTAATAGGAAAATTTTACTAAATATAACTTGAAGGACCGGGGGACTGTATAAAAAATTAAACTTCGTAATTTTTCAAGAAACGATTTTATTGACCCAAATCACTTTTAAAATACTTCTTTACCCCATTTAAAACATTTTTGTAATTGGAACTATATGGCTATGACTAACGGTTTAGTCATAGGTTTAACGGTTGGACATCGTTGAGAGTGGACATCCTGTATAGGAAATTCTATTATTGTTCTGATATTTGTCACCAGGGTCTAGGAATTTTTAGTCTCATAGATTCCTCTTCAAAATCTACCTCTAGGTAATCGTAATTTCATTCTTCATTCTGAATCTCATTTTTCATTTGGATGGCCCTACTGGTTTGGATATGTAACTTATTAAAGTAGATTGCATTTTTGTTCGTTTTGTTCCAATGTCCGTACTTTCAATAACTTTATCCCCTTTATCGTCTTTCTCTTCAGTCCCCTAACTTTTCGCACAGAGGATATTTCGCATAATTCATCAACATTATTATCACTGCCTTCAGGATCTGGTTCAGAACTGGAACACCCTATTCTATAGCAATCATCTTGTAGTGCAATTCAGTGATATATATCAATTTTACTGCATTTGAAATAGCTTAATGTCATTAAAATACGCTGTAAACGATTTTTCCCCGTTGACCATAATGTAACGGAATACTTTTGAGTGCCCCTGTAAATGAACTATTAATGCTACACTCTTCATATTGAATACCAAACATTCCATTACAAACATCATTAACATATATTAATTGCATGGGAATCCGAGTATATTTACGGGAGTTAGGTATATCACACACTGAGACGACAGAGTGACATGAAGCGCAACATGAAGCGCAAAACCCGGTCGAAACAAAGAACGAAGTTGTTTCAAACCTGTTTTAAACCAGTTTTTCTAGCGAATTCAAGCGACATGTCTTATGTGTCACCTTAGTGTGTGACATGCCTTAGAGCGTGAGCAGACAGATTAACGGGCAGACAAACCGCATTCATAAACACTAACTTTGTTGGAACACGTTTTTGCCCACTGTCTTTCCTGAGTGACTGATGTATGTCTTTTCTTATACCCTAACACCGCTATTTGTGAACTGCTGTTAACTACGTAGAATTTCAATAAACTTACAACTCTTTTTGAATCTCCAATTTCACGAGAATCTACAGGAGTTTCTCTAATTTCACACCCTCATCCGCCGTCACCCTCTCTCCACTTATATCATACTGAACCTCAGTTCTGTGAGAGTGAATTGCGATGCTAATATGTTTGTTTGGATTGGGATCTTTGGAATGTCATAATTCATGAAGTCATGGAACACTTGTGTCACACGAAAGGGTAAAAGTTCCTTCAGATGATTTGTAAACAGATTCATTAGCAGCATGGCTAGTGATATATATATAAGATAATATTATATATATTAATATTATAATATATATATACATATATAGTAATATATATGATTTTATACATATATAGTACATATTATCTCCGCCAAAAAATATAGTGATTCACTAAATTTCAAAGTTCTATTTCTTTAAATTTGAAATTTCCTAAATTTTTAACTGAAAAACGGTTGATTGGTTTAATTAAATTAAAGAAATTAAAAGTAAGTCCATTATTATTATAGAGTGTAGTATTATATAAAGAAATATCCTTTTGTTAACATCCTTTTGACGATGTTTCGGCCGTTGAATGAAAGACATCTGTTGCAAACGTGTTATAGATAATACCAACCTTAATTTTTTGAGAATTTGACTATTTTTTATTCGGAGTTAAACTTTTTATTGTCAAAACTATTTTAAATAGATAAAACATTTTGTTAAATTCGAAAATTTCAGAAAACTTTATGTAATTAAAAAAAAATGAAAATAAATAAATAAATGTTCTAAGTGAAAAGGATAACAATAAGAAAGGAAAATACATAAAATTTAGTATCGTATTTGCAGTAAGTTTTACCTCAATAAAAACGGAAGTTTGGTATTAGGTTTGAAACACTAAATTTAGTTTGGCATAAAGGGAGCCTCACTCGGATCGAAATTAAACTCAGATATGTATTGTCCATCACCACAGTAACAGGCATTAATCGCGGTATTGATTTCGGGAATTGCGAGTGTCAATCCCAATCGAGAAATCTGAATTATTATAAGAAATTATCACGATAAACATTTTTTTTGCTTTTATTATACGTTGAATTAAAACAAAGTCACAGTTATTTAAAGTCTAATTCTTTAGCAAGAAATAGAAATAAAATAACAAATGAAAAAACTGTACAAAATCACAACTTGCATTCTTTAGAAACCAATAATTAAATTCGTATATTGTAAAACTTTTTTAATGCAATATTAACCTTCCGCATACCAGACCGGTGCAACAGATCCGATAGGTACATTCAAATTGATTTTTCACATAAAAAAAAAATGAAAATTTTGCAAATATGTGACTTTTTCTGGAATGTTCTGCTCAAAAGAATAGAACATCCCAGAAAAAAAATCACATATTTACAGACATTTCAGTTTTAAAAAAACCATGAGAAATATCATTATAAATGTACCTGTCGGGGTCATTGAACCCCTCTGGTAGGCGGAGGGTTAACATTAATGTATTAAACCGAAACAAGCATAAAATATGCAGCTTTAAATATATGTCGCAATGTTGGAGAAAGTTCGATGATCTATATGTAGCATGTGATTTTTCTTTCCCATTTTTATACTCAAAACGGCCATTAAGAGAGCGAACCGCGATTAAATTATTTGAATCCCATCCACCACTGTTACTGTTATATTACTATTATTATTAGACATTATGTTTTCTGAAACATTAATTATTTTAAGAAAGAAAGAAATGTTTTACAAAAATTCCTTGTTCGAACAGATTTTACTCTATGTAATAAACCTCAATATAAGTTAATTAAAACAACAATCTTCGAGAGTTTCGAGATTTTTTTAATCATCTTCTTCAGGAGAGAAAAACAAGACGCCAAACTGTGGAAATAAAGTGGTACTCGAGCGCTCGTAGCTGGTCATATTTTTCTTTTGACAAAGAGGATTCTCAAATTGAAATTTTGTTTGAGGAAAAAACATGAAACAGTGAAATATACATGAAAGTGCGTAACTCTACAATTATTAAAATAATTGAAAATCAGTTATTATTATCCTATTAAAATGCAATTTTTATGGCATAGTGATGTATTTCTTATATTATTCAAAACTGTTTCTAATCAGATTTAAATAATATTAAAAATATTTTTCGCTATTATTTAAACAAGCATTTTCTTTGTTTTTCTTAAGGCTGTTTTTAAGTGATCTGCTCAACAACTTTTGACACATTTACAAATTCATTTTTTAACGGAAAGATATAAAATTGGAAAGTTTGACCAGAGAAGCGATTTGGAATCGAACTGTGTTTTTCATTTTTTTCATCAATAAATTACCTATTGAGTTATAAGCGATTTTGATCACGTAACAAACACATTTTTCACCCATTTTTGAGCGATTATGCCTCTTTCGCGCGGAAATTCGGTTCAAAACGCCCACTTTGACACTATTTTCGGAAAAATCTATTGCGTTTGCAAAAAAAAAAAAAAAAAAAAAAAAAAAAAAGGAAAAAACAGCTTGATTACATAGTTTCTGAACTACAACACCTGCTCGTTTCATGTATTTCCGAATAAAAATAAATTAAACTTTTGTCACAAAGTTACCCTTTTGGATTTGAGAACAGCCTTAAGAATTCATTTAGAAAAAAATAATTTCGTATGATATATTTACCAATTAGAAAAAGTATTAGTGTATTTATAAAGTACACATGGTGTTCCATTACCTTCGGGGTCCAGGTACTCAATCGGTAAAGCACATAATGTTTCTGGGTTCGAATCCCATCTCAGGCCTTTTTTCACTCAGGTGGAAAAAATCCAATTCGTATAAAATATTTTTTTAATTATTTCTGTCAGATTAATTTAGCATAAGAAGATCCAGTAGTAATGTAATTAAGTAACAGACGATAAGTAAATAATTTATAATAGACAATATTTTAATTGAAGTAAAATAATATACTTCTATTCATCTAAACATAAAATTTAAGAGAATATAATACGCAGTTGTAGTTTATTAAACGCCCTCCCCCGCCCCGCACTTCAATTTTTTTTCTTTCTTTCTTTTCTTTTTTTTTTTGGGGGGGGGGGGGATACACATTAGAAGATATTTTGACAATAAAGTCAGCTTTAATAGAATCAAAATCTGTTATTTTGAAATAAAATAGCGTATTTTAATTTATTAAAACTGGCCAGTCTACAAGAACAAGAACCGATTCCCAAGGAATCGTTCCTTTTCGGAGTCGTTACATTTCGGACAGACTCCGAGGAATCGGTCCTTTTTGGAGTCGGTACATTTCGGACCGACTCCGAGGAATCGGTCCTTTTCGGAACGACTCCGAGGAATCGGTCCTTTTCGGAGTCGGTACATTTCGGACCGATTCCGAGGAGTCGTTCCTTTTCGGAATCGTTCCGAAAAGGACAGATTCCTTTTTACAAAGTGGAATCGTTCCTTCAGTTTCACTGCCGGAGTCGTTCCTTTGGAATCGTTCCTCAACAAATGACACATCTCTATTAGATATAATAATTTTAATAAGCTTGTAGCCGTCTGCTATTTCTCTCTCTCTCGCACGCGAGGAGCCAGCCAATAGCAATGAGGCGCATTTCCTCCCCCCGCGTTTTCTGCGGAGAGCTTTTGAAGTCACGTGACGCAGTAACATTCGAACTCTGCAGAGAGCGGCAGATATTCTGTCAGTGACGATGGCGAATATTTGACTATGTGTTGTTGTGTTAATAAAGTTTATTTTTCTACAAAACCTTCTGATTATGTGAGTCACCGAGATATATTTTATCATCTCCCTTCAATGCATTCTCTAAAATGGTGACCGCGGATTTTTGAACCTTCAACTATTTCATAGAACGTCGAACTATTCAACTGTTTCATGGAACGTTTTGTTTAACTAGCAAAATGGCAACTGCTGAAACATCTGCCGTAGTCATTCCACCCTATATCTCTGTGGACCCTACATTATGGTTTCATATGCTGGACAGCACGTTCGAATTAGCTACTCCTAAAGCTATCACTGAGTCGAAAACAAAATATAATTATGTTGTAGCGCATCTACCGCCTGCTACTGCTACTATGGTTCGAGATGTGATAATGAGTCCTGATCCAACTGATCCTTATCAGATTTTGAAAGCAAAAGTTATCGAACGTTGCGGAGAAAGTCGTACTTTAGAAATTCGGAAACTGCTAGCTGGAGAAAGCCTGGGTGACAGAAAACCAACTGAATTACTTCGATTAATGAAAAGACGGGCTGAAAGCCATAATATTAGTAACGATCTTCTTTTAGAACTGTTTACTCAACAAATGCCAACCACTGTGCAAACGATTCTAGCTTCCATTGAAAAAATTACTCCAGATAAAGCGGCGGATATTGCTGATAGAATAATTG